>NC_051168.1:122299091-123499091 GCF_013339725.1 Rhipicephalus microplus
AAAAATTATTGTCAATTATTAATTGCAACACAAAACTATACGCAAAGTAGAGCGCAGTGAGTAGAAGGTGCACAACTTTACCTCCACTTTAGAAAAAGAATTCCTAATGTTGGACTGAAACTTCGTCAATTAAAATAAAATGAATGAGAACTTTGAATTCAAGAAGTATTAATGTAACCAAAACTGAGAAGAGATGAGTAAGAACAGAACACAAATAGTAAACAGTTAGATGGTTGATAATGAAATATATTTACCAACAATAATATATAATTTAAATATAGGATGCCACTTCACTCTACAACTTAAAGGCTTTGAAACTAAAGAAACTTTTCTAATGATTACCAAACCTCACGTCGTTGTGGTCAAAAGGCAAAACTTGTAACAAAAAGCAAATTTTGTACACTTAGACTCAGTCTTATGATCGGAAAAACAGCAACTTAGGTGTTTTTCCGCAAACAAGAATATCAGTTGCAGGCAATCAGTGTCTACTGTTGTCTCATGTATTCCGAAAAAAGAAACAGTGCGGGGAAGCTGCCAGGTAAGCTCTGCGTAAATAAAATTTAGATATGAGACCAAACAACGTAGTCTTGTGGTTACAACTTCCAGTTCTCTTTCTCGACATATTTTGCTGTTCGAACAGTGTCTGAGGTGTGAAGTTCTATTGCGGCCATTAATAATGCGCAGAAGGGTTTTATAACCATTGTTTCTTTATTTTACCACCTATAATGAATTCAAACTCTATTACTTGAGTAACCACGCCATTTAGAGATGACTTAGCTAGCGCATCCGCCATTTTATTCCAAAAGAGGTCCTTATAACCTGAAAGAAAGTTGATATGTGTAGGACTTGGAAATAATAATGAAATCGGAAATTCGGAGTTTTTATTCCTCAGAGGAGAAAACGCACTGATACAAATTTGCCATATTTACTGTAGAACTAGTTTGCTGGTAGTTCGGATTGCTAGAATGATACCTCGAATTTTTTGTACACAATTGGGTGCAATATTATAGGCGAATGGCGAAGACCAATCTAGAACGAGCGAGAAAATACCAGTCCCACTTCTTTTCTCACTTTGGGAAACATCAGTTGCAATGACTGTCATTACTGGCATGCGCGCCAAGTGATCACTTCAAATGGAGTCTAAAAACTTCAAGCATCGACGTCATTTTCTAGCTCCTCCCCACCCTAATAACATCGTGTGAAAATTGACTCAAAGTCATTACGTGCATTCCCGCTATTGGACACAAGATACATATTAGCATCGGGATATTGGCAGGTTTCTCAACTACAATGAATAACAAGACATAAGATGCTATCACTAGACCTGCAGCTCCAGCTTGCAGGTGCATTCTGATGTCTTTTATGGCGCAAAAGTTTCCCCATCGTGCAGGTGAAGTGTTAGTGCTATGAAAGGCCGTTTTCACAAAAGTATTGTTAAGGTTTTCATAAACAACGCGTAAAAACATGACCGCTCTCGGTTTATTACCTAATGCATAAAACATCAGCAAATATTCGGTTCCATTGAGCAAATTTTCGCTTCCGCGATCTTGCCTTCCAATTCGTCAAGTCTCGAAGAAGCCGATCATAAAAAAATAACTGCCTTTATTTTGGCGTATGTATTGAGGAGACCATATACACCTCTTTCAAATCTGAGTGAGCTCTGTCACAATTAGCAGCAAACGTTTTTTGTGTTCTTTTATAGGACACCAACGCCAAAAGAGTTGGTATTAGAAAATTTGACTGCTTTACACGAAGTGGAGAAACTGTTTTCAAGCGTATAATTTCAGTGTAACTAACTTAGGATTCCTCATTATTGATAGAAAAAAATATACATACTTATTTCTCCCCTTAGGGCTGATTGAGTCTTTCACAAATAATGTCAAAAGATTACCATGCAGTAGAATAGAAAGCAGCCAAACTTGGTGTTCATATTGAAACCAAAAAGTTCTCCCTAAACAGGCAATAGAAAGTCTCCTCATGAGACATGCTCTGTATAAATAGAAAGTTGCACTGCGAAATTTTTTCTAAACATCTGCAGCAGCTTGATACAATATGTAAGGAAGCTTGCTGAAGACTTCCATTATGACAGATAGTTTCTTTCTTGTTTCTCCTTACTTTATGTGGATGACTGGCTGAAAATAGGCATGCATATTTGGAACGTAATTGTTATTTTGCACATCTACTTACCACTCACTCTTTGGAGACTTATTATTACGTTAAGTTTTATTGGCGCAAGGGCATCTAAGGCCAAAGAGCGCCAGTACAAGTGTTGTTCAATTCGGTTATTAGTTTAAAAATAAAACAAATGATTAAAACATGATTAAATATTAAAACAAATATCTACGAACCATTTAAAATGCAGTATATTTAAAAGAATGTCACTTTGTTCAAAAAGGAATGTCACTTTGCTAAAACCTTCATTTTGTTGGCTGAAATCTGTGCTGATAAATTAGTCTGCAAGGCCCAAGACCCTCGCAGCTGAAGTCCTTGCCTGAGCAAGAACTGCGAAGGCTAAGACATACTTTTTGCACCAGGCAGTACCTCACACTTGAGGCGCAGCTGGTGCCTAGGATGGAATGATATCATTGTTAAAAATTTCACTTTGCAAGATAATGAAGAAGTCTCTTAAGGTCGACCACTGCATCAAGTGATAAAAACAGCGCTGGATGAAGTGCGATATATGTCGATAGAGCTCCCTGAAATGGGTCAGTCGTGCTTGGTGAAGCACAGGACATTGTATGAGAACATGCACAACGGTTAGACTCTCTCCACAGTGTATACATGTAGGTGGATCAGTGCCTGTCAAAAGGTGTTTATGTGTGGCATAATGTGGCCTATTCTGAGCCGTGTTAGAGTGACTTCAGCGAACCTGTTGAGTTTTTGGGGTTAACTTTCCTCAGCTGGGGTTTTACAAGGTGGAGTTTGTTGTCGACTTCTCTGTCCCATTCAGCTTGCCAGTGGTTGCGTAGACCTCTACGTACAACAGGTTTTAGATCTACACCCGGAACAGAGGTTATATCTATGGTTTGCCGACCAGCGGCTTCTCGTGCATTCTTGTCCACTATTTCATTGCCCGCAATTCCAGAATGACCTGGAACCCAGCAAATAACAATAGAAAGTTTTAAGTTGTAGGCTGCATAGATTTCGTTAAGGAGCTTGTTGAAAGTAGGGTTCTTGCTGTACTTGCCACAAGACAGGGCCCTGACAACACTTAAAGAATCTGTGTACACTATAGACTTTTGTATCTTGTGTTGTTTAATGTGTTGTATAATAAGCAGGATACCATAGGCTTCCGCTGTGAAAATGCTGGTATGTGTATGCATGGTTCTGGTGTCCGAGAACTTTTGTCATAGGCTGCACAAGATACAGATGTTTGAGATTTTGAGCCATCAGAGAAGAACGCGGTTAACGATATTTGTGTTCGGGCCAAGAAATGTTGCTGAATAGTGCACTTGGACAATTTTCCTTTATGATGGCTTGAAAGACCAGTCACAAGTGACTGGACATTGCTGCCAGGGAGGGATGTGTTCGACATGGTCACTTTCCGCCAAGTCATTGAAGAAAATTGCAAGTTTTTCTACTGCAGGTCTTATTGCCAATGAAACGGTGGGGCGATAGAAGGACGGTTTAGGTATAACTGGGTAGTAGACACATCGTTCATAAGTGTTTTACATGGGTGCTGCTTCAGAGACATGATCTTAACTGCATAGTTGACTCCTAGATACGTGCGCTGATAGTCTAGTGGCCACTGATCTGACTCTGCATAAAGGCTTCGAATAGGGCTGGTACGAAAGGCACCAAGTGCCAGACGGATACCTAGGTGGTATACAGGGTCCAACATTTTCAGTGCTGTCCTTGAAGCTGACTGATTATACTATGCATCCATAGTCTATGCGTGACAGAACCAGGCTTCGAAACAAGATATGAGACAGTGCCTGTCTGTCCCCCACGACTGATGCGATAAAATCTTTAAAAGGTTCATGGTCTTGAGACATTTTAACTTCAGCTGTTTTATGTGCTGGATGAAGGTGAGTTTGGAATCGAAAATTACACCGAGGAATTTTCGTTCTTTCGTGATGACTATGTTTTGTCCATTCATTAGTATGCAGGGGTCAGGATGCACACCTCGTCATCTCGAGAACAGCACACTAGTATCTTGTCAGTGTTAAACTTAAAACCATTCTCGTCAGCCCATTTTGCAAGTCGGTTAACACCTAACTGTATCTGGCGTTCGCATACAGTCAAGTTACACGATTAAACTAATTTGAATGTCGTCCACGTATAGAGAGTACGATATCGCAGGAGGAATAAAGAGCGAAGAGAGTTCATTTTAACTATATAGTGTGCAGCTTAATACTCCTCCCTGCGGCACTCCATTTTCTTGAAGAAATGTGCGCGATAACACAGTACCTATTCTTACACGGAACTTCCTTTCAGACAGGTAATCTTTTAAGATGGTAAACAACCTGCCACATATTCCGAAAGACAGTAGATCTTGCAAGATTCCATATCGCCAGGCAGTATCATATGCCTTCTCAAGATCGAAAAAACAGACAGTATTGATTGTGTACAAACGCGTCACGTATATACGACTCGAGGAGGACAAGATTGTCGTTGTGGATCTAGCTGTACGGAAACCAGACTGGCACGGGTCCAATATGCCATTGTACTCCAAGTAATAGACCAAGCGGCGGTTAATCATTTTTTCAACACTTTGAGTAGGCAGCTTGTGAGGGCAATAGGCCTGTAACTATTTACCGAAGAGGGATCTTTGCCCTGTTTAAGGATTGGTAGTACTGTTGCCTTTTCCAAGCAGAGGGTATTTTGCCGGTACTGAAAATCTTGTTGTAAAGAGCTAAAAGGCAGTTTAGGGTCATCAGGGAGATTTCTGATCATTTCATAAGTAATTGTATCAGAACCAGGAGCAGAACTCCCACAGGAACCAAGGGCGAGCTTCAGTTCATATACTGTTAGTGGTTTATTGTATCCGTCTGATCGAGGCTTGTTCCGGCACAAGGTACACTTTCAGCTATGCTTTTGTGGCGTAAGAACTTAGTGGTATAGTTTTCTGAGCTTGACATTTTCTCGAAGTGTACGCCAAGAGCGTTTGCCTGTTCTTCTATTGTATCACGCAGTCATTCACCAAAGGGAAGGATTTGGGCCTTGTCCTTTGAGTTTATGCACCCTATTTAAACCTTGCTGGCGTCTGTGTAGGAGTTTATTGAGGATATAGCGTGTCCAGCTTTCCCGTTTGGCTATACGGCGAACACGCCTGCCATTCGCTTTGCAACGTTTAAAGGTTATCAAGTTTTCTGCTGTTGGGTAGCGAGAAAAAACCCTCCATGCTTTGTTTTGGCCGTTTTTTAGCAATTTCACACTCCCGATTCCACCATGGCTTTGCGTTAACCTTATCATTCCTGGACTGCGGTATGCACTTTTTTGCACAAGTAAGAACATATTCCGAAATATAGTTGGCCATCTTCTTCTACTTCCAAATGGTCTACCTCTTCGAGGTGTAGTGTACATAGCTCTCTGAATTTCACCAGTTTGCAACATGAAAGTTCCACTTTTTGGGATAAGACGGCCGGTCATCCCGTTGTTTTGTTGCTAAAAGAGTTGGAAAATGGTCACTTCTATATGGATTATTAATAACTTTCCAATCTAAGTAAGGTAGAGTGACGGTGACCCAATGGCTAAATCTATGCATGAATATGTATTGTGTGTGGTACTGAAGTATGTGGCTCTGCCTTATTGAGCAGGCAGGCTCCGGATGCGAGAAGAAAGTTTTCTATTGCACGACCTCTCGCATCACATTTGGTATCACCCCATAGCAACTGTGAGCATTAAAATCTCCAATTAACACATATTCTCTGGAAGCTGATCAATAAGCTTTTCGAACTCTGTTTTTGAATGGTTCGTCAGGGGCTATGTAGATCGAGCAATGATATAACGGTTGAATAGAATAGCGCGAACAGCCACAACCTCAAGAGAGCTTTGTAGCACAATGTGCTGGCATGCTACGCTTCTTTGTGCAATGATGGCCACACCTCCAGAAGAGAAATTGCCACCATTTCGATCTTACGAAAAACCACATATTGATTCAAGAAATTCACATGAGTCGACTTTAAATGAGTTTCTTGAACACAGAACACTTTTGGCTGATAGTCATTAAGCAAGTCTTTGATATCATGTAGGTTTTTAAATAGGCCTCTGGCATTCCACTGTAGTATTTGTGTCCATTTTAGGTGTATTTTGTGTTCTGTGCTCAAGGATGGATAAGCTCACGGACCCTTTCCAGGGGCCGTGACACGAGATTTTTCTTTTTTGGATCGGTCGACAGAGTCGCGCCGATCCCTAGGCGCTGGCTGCGCCCTCACGCTCGGTGTTGTGTCCATTGCCTCTTGCGAGGCGCTGGACACGCGCTCGCGCTCTTGCGAGCGCTGCATTTGTTTTGAGGGCCTCGCCTCTAAAGACAAGGCCTTCGCGGCCCCCAGCCCGGAGGCTGGTGGGTCCTTCTTCACTGGCGGAGCAGCACTGGCTGCAACCGCCGAGGGGGCAGAAGGCGTCACCGCCGGCGCACTACGCGTGTGCCAGACAGGCGCCGGGGGCCGTCGTGGCGCTGCCCCCTGACGCGCCACTTCGGCAAAGCTGGTTTCTGGCAGGTAGACACCTGCCTTCGTGCCTCCTAAATGAAATGTTTTGTGTTACCTTAATCGTGACAATTTCCTTTTCTTTCTTCCAGCTTGGGCATGACCGTGAGTATGCGGCATGTTCCCCGTTACAATTCGCACAGTGAGGAGAGTTTTCACAGGCATCAGATGTGTGTTCGTCAGCACTGCATTTCGCACAAGTTAGGTGCCTCGGCAGTTCTGAGAACTGTGGCCGAATCGCTGGCATTTAAACATCGGAGAGGGTTCGGTATATATGGCCTCACTCGGAGCTTGATGTACCCAGCCTCAACGGAGTCGGGCAGTACACTTGAATTAAAAGTAAGTATCAGGTGCTTAGTCTGGATTTCTTTGCCATCACGCCTCATCCTAATTCGTTTCACGTTGATGACATTCTGTTCGCTAAAAACCCTCCAGGAGTTCAGCCTCGTCAGCCCTAACAGGTCATCATCTGAGACAACGCCACGGGTGGTGTTCATGGTTCGATGTGGGGTTACTATTATTTGGTATCTCCAAATTTCACTAGATTAGACAATTTTCATATTGTTTCTGGTCGCGGAGCTCCAACAGGAGGTCACCATTGCCATTCTCGATGCTTTATACCTGGGCCAAGATTTCTGTCAAAGACTTCGAAACAAGAAAAGGTGAAATTGTTCTCACTGGTTTGCCGGGTGTGTCAGCGTGGACAACGTGAAATCGAGGAAAGGATACTCTGGTTGACCATAAAACTGGAAGACTTCATCGGTGCGCCCTTTTTCTGGGGCGATCAGGGAGTGGGGGGAGGAACTAGCCATAAGAAAAGGTTTCTTTTCGGCAGCGGTGCCAGCCACCCACCATGGAGTCCTACAAGGGGACGCTGCAGAGTCTGGAAGCACAGGCCCTGCAGCGCCAGCTGTACACCACCACTATAACCGAATATGGTGTATCCAAGGTAGGATAGCCACACAGGGTTAACCCTTGCCGCCAGGAAACACGGAAGTCAACGGAGAGAGTAGGGACAGGAAGATTTAAAGTAAGAGAAAAGACGAAGATGTGAGGGGGGGAACAGGAAAAGGCGACTGCCGATTTCCCTGGGTGGGTCAGCCCAGGGGTGCCGTCTACGTAGCCGGGCCAAAGGGGTGTGTTGCCTCTGCCGGGGGCCTTAAAGGTCCAATCCCCCAGCGTCGGCTCAACCCCCAGGATCCCCTTTTCCCCGGACACGGCAAAGCCACGCACGGCTAGGCGTGGAGGGGTACCAAAACTCCCCGAGAAGTGTTTTGCAAGATTTCCCATGCATTTTTAAGGCAACTGTCGTATGTGAATCCTCTTCCGTGGTCAGCCTCAATTGTGATTAAAAAGGAATAGAGAAATTCTTAGGTGCTTTCTTGTGGTCGCTGCTAACAACTCACTCGGGAGCTGAATGTTTCACGCCTACATTACCATATTTTTTGTATGAAAATAAAAATAATGTTAAACGCGCCCTTCAACACCTTTCGCGGATGGTCTGTAAACGCTGCAAGTGTGTTCTCCGGCTCCCGAGAGCGTATTAAAACATAGAATTATACTGGCGGGTACCGTACCTGCCACCTTCGAATAACGATCCGACGATCTACCAACTCAGCGACCGAAGTAGCCACCGCTTATGATTGAATAGTTGATATGTGGGGTTTACCGTCTCAAACCACCACATGATTATGAGAGACGCGTCGTGGAGGGGGTCCGGAAATTTTTACTACCTCGGATTATTTAGGGCGCACCTGAATCTGAGCACACAGGCGTACATCATTTTAGATTACATCTAAAACGCAGCTGCCGCAGTTGCGATTCCATCCCGCCACGTCCGGTTCAGCAGCTGAGTACATTACCCACTAGACACCATGGCGTGGCGGCCTTCTACTTATAGAAAATTGGATCAGCTTATAGAAGAATGAATGTTATCCATTATTACAAAGGATAGAATAATGGATAGAAATCAGCGTCACCGGCAGCCGCTAAGGTTAGTGTGAAAAGCCCAAATTTCACCTGTGACGTCAGGTAACACGTGGTAATATTAGGAGTGGGAGCTAAACAACTGGCAGGAGAGTTGTGTTCAGGCAGACTTTCTGCCTTTATCTTTATTAGAAGGAGTAGTGGTCAGAGAGGGGTATAACGTACGGGAGTGTTAATGAGAGCATTGCGTTGGGCAGAACTTCTTGGTGGAACTTCTATATACCTCGGCTGTTGTTGGTTCAGGAGATTAGAAGAATTGGCTTAGTTTAGCTACACTAAAGTCAATGGAGTGGTTGCAGAATGGCAGCCGACTCAGCAAGGAACCGCCGGTAGTAGTTAGTAAGCCCGACGAATTCAAGAACATTTTTCGTAGTTGGCAATAGTCGGAATCTCAGCATAGCTTCCATTCAGGTGGCCGGTGCGAATAACTGACAAAGATCCCCACAATGACCAAAGAAGTCTAGTGCTCAAACTGTGAACTTGCTCTTCACTACGTTGCCGAGTAGTGCTTATCTGCTGAGTTGCATGAAGACCTCACTTTTGTGAAAGTTTACATTTCTTAAGGTGCCGAATATGAGGATGTCGTCTCTGATTGTCAGGCAGCTGGCCAAACAACGAAAAGCTGGCGAACACAACATTGCAAATTTATTCAGGTGCGTCGATGACATACAAAAATATCAAAGATGCTGAAATGGGTTGTGATCGCGACCTCTAGTAGGTTTGAAGGTTCGACATTTACATGAATGTAGGCCTTCTCGAAGTTCGTTTTGCGTAATGTGATGCTTGCATGCAGGGAATAATGAAGCCCTGTCTGTGCCGTATCTCAGTGCCGTCCTGCGCCGTTACTTCATTAGAGATTTCGGCAGTCCGCACATGCTCCCCAGTCACCTGAGTTTAGGGACCATTAGTAGCGGTGATGCCCAGGCAAGATACGAGGGTCACCCGAATGCAAATACGTTTGGAGGAATTCTTGCCGTGCAGCCTTGTAACGGTCAGGACCGAAACAACCAGCGTGCGCAGGCACCAGCGTTAGCACTTTCGCAACGTTATGAGTGACATTTGGCGAATGCCATGTTCGAGAAAGAGACCATGGCAGAGATCAGAATATTATTCCAGACGCCAGATTATAGAGGTGAGACTTTGGCATGACCTCGCAAGAAACGCAACGATAGTAAGTTTGATTTTTTGCTTTGAACTGCGAGGTGGTTCTCACAATCAATGTAATGTCAGCCTCAGAGCTTGACCAAAAATATAAATTGCGATTAAATTGTGCTTATTGACCCGTGTATACATATAAACAAACACGACGATGGTTGGATTTAGCGGACACAAGGTAGTTGGCCTCTGGCTTGACTCGAAAACGAAGAGGACAATCTTGCGGCTCAGCTGTTTTCGCTGCTTTCACGCTGTTTTCGTTGTCTCAAGGCGTACCTGTGCTTTGTTCGCGTTGTACCGCGACACTCGTGGAGGTGCTGGATCGAAACCCTGTCTGATGCTCCACACTCCCACTGGAAGCCGTTCATCCAGTCCAATTGCATTGTCACCAATTGCAACTCCTGTGCATCGTTTCAGTTGATGGTTGCGAGGCCTCACGCCAGAGCTCAATCTCTCGCCGGAACGTCCCAGGCACCGCTCACCTAGGCCAATGGCCAACGCAAGCTTCCAACAAGTGCCCCGAGGCAGCTCCTCGATGCACCCATCTCAGGTGACCATTTAACAACCACTCGTTTCTGATAGCTGTAGTTGCGGCGCCCATGAAGACACTGACGACTGGCTTGACCACTACGACCGTGTTTCCAAGATTAATCAGTGGCCGGAACAGTAAATGCTTTCTCGAGCTTATTTCTACCTTGAAAATGGTGCTCTTACTTGGTATGAGAATAGAGAAGCCGATCTATCGACTTTGTACAACTTTCGACAGCAGTTCGTCGATACCTTCGCCAATGTCGATCGAAGTGACCATGCACTGCAATAATTGGAGCTACGGGTTCAAAAACCCGATGAAACCAATGAAATGTTTCACGAAGACATGACTCGTCTTTTCGTCGAGCTAACCCGCACATGACAGAAGATAAAAAGTTGAGTTACCTCATGCACGGTGTCCAGCACCAGCTTTACACCGGGCTACTGCGCAACCCTCCAAGTACTGTGGTTGACATTATTAAGGAAGCTACGGCTATCGAGCGGGCCCTTCATCAACGCTGCAGGCAATATGACCGCATGTCGAGCAATGTCCAAATTATTACTAGTGCTATGACGTCTGAGAGTGAGAGTTCTTTGCGAGACTTGACTAGGGAGATAGTTCGCGAGGAACTGCAGAAGTTCCGGACTACGGTTGCTCATACGCCCATTGCTTCCCTCGTTGAAGTCGTGCGCGACGAAATTCGCCAAGCGTTGTCTACGTCTGGTCTTGATGCTGAGCAGCGTCTTATGAGCTACGCTGCCACTCTCCGACGTCCACCACCCGCTACGCCGACGCCATACCGCCAGGCACCAATGGCCCTTTGGTCACCGCCGCAAGAGCAGACACTACAGCAACCACCCACGCCACAGCCATACAACCAGCCATCAACAGCCACGCCATGGGCATCAACGCCAGGGGAGACGCTCAGACGTCCACCGACACGAATAACACATGCATGGCACACAGTCGACAGGCATCCACTTTGCTTTCACTGCGGAGGTGCAGGCCACATTGCCCGTCATTGATGGCATCGAGGCGATTCATTCCATCCTGTTCGACCTTCGTTTGACATTCGACGTGCCAATGGCAAATACCTTGCACGCCGCGACGACACCTCCTTCTACGGAGCCCGTCCTTACTTCGAGGAAGGCCGTACTACTGCAGAGGAAGCAATGCCTGCTACCAGCCTGGTCTAGGACGCCGATCCCACTCTCCGTCTCCCGCGCGTTCTCCTCTGTGGCACCGCGGCAACTATGCGGACCTTAATAAAAGAACGTCATCTAGCCTACGCCGGGGAAACTGAGGGTGGTGACTTCCGGGGGCAAAGTTGCAGGCTATGAAGATGACAAAAAAGCCCCTACTGCATGACATCGTACAGCCGAAAAGTCGTGAAAGCGATGAAATTATAGCTGCCGACCTAAGTATTATTCTTGACGGCCAGCAAGTGACAGCTTTAGTCGACACCGATGCCGACTTCTCTGTTATAAAACAGGACCTCGCTGACAGCCTCAGAAAAGTGAAGACGCCGTGGACGGGCCCTCACATAAGAACGGCAGGGGGCCAGTTATTGATACCCTCTGGAAGATGTACAGCAAGAATTGACATCGGAGGTTCTCCTTTCACTGCGTCGTTTGTCGTTATCGCGCTTGCCACAGAGATGTAATCCGTGGCATGGAATTTTCACGAGAATTCGGCGCCATCGTTATTTTCCCGAAGAGTTTGATTACTCGCTGCAATAGTACGGGCTTACTTGATTTTCCAGAGGCACGAGCAAACCAACTGCGTCTTACTGATGACGTCGTGGTCTTCCCTCCTATGTCATGCACGCTTGCTTCTGTGGCCGCCACTGTCTACTTTGACGCCGAAGGTGTGGCAGACCACATAAGCTTATTATTCTTCACCCACGGTATTTCTATCACACGAGGTATCGTAAGAGTTGCTGCTGGACGCACGGACCTACTGCTGATCAATTTTAGCGCTAAGTGCCGGCACCTTCCAAAAGGCATGGCACTGCTTACTGCGACGATGTTATAGATACCAAAGGCTGCTTGGCGGAAGTCTACTAGGCGCTAAAACTCGATTCAGCACCTGTTCTAGATCTTAGCATTACTTTGCCGGAAGACGAGCGAAGCAGACTCCTTGAGCTATTGGCCGAATACCAAGATTGCTTTTCGACAACATCAAGATTTGGCCGCACGCCTCTACCCAAGCATCGGATAATTACCGAAGAAATGGCGAGACCTACTAATCAGAACCCTTATCGCGTGGCTCCAAAAGAATGCGAAGCGATACAACAGCAGGTAGACAGAATGCTCGAAGATGACGTCATTCAGCCTTCACAGAGCCCCTGGTCATTGCCTGTGGTCCTCGTTAATGAAAACGACAGAAGTCTGCGCTTCTGTGTGGATTACCAGAAGCTAAATCAGGTGACCAGAAAAGACGTAGATCCACTACCTCGTATAGATGACTCTCTCGACAGACTTCGACATGCTCGATACTTCTCTTCAATGGACTTGCGCAGTGGATATTGGCAAATCGACGTAGACCTGAGAGACTGCGATAAGACCGTTTTTGTGACACAAGATTGGTTATATGAATTTCAGGTCTTCCCATTCGGTTTGTGTTCAGCGCCTGCCACCTTTCAAAGACTCATGGATACCGTGCTTTGTGAGTTGATGTGGAAAACCTGCTTAGTATATCTGGACGATGTCATAGTGTTCACCGCAACGTTTGACGAGCAGCTTTAAAGGCTTCAAGTGGTCTTACGAGACATATGGTGCGCGGTCTTTACGTTGAAGTTTCAGAAGTGCCACTTTTGCTACAAAGAGCTGCAATTTCTTGGTCCCATCGTCAGTCATGCAAGTGGTCGTCCCGATCCTGAGAAAATCGCAGCCGTTGCACAGTTCCCTGTGCCAACCGATAAAAAGGCTGTCCGACGCTTTCTTGGACTCTGTGAACATTGTCGGCAATTCATCACTGACTTCGCACGCATAGCATCACCGTTACCTCGCCTCAATAGAGATGACGTCACTTTTGAGTGGAAGAACGAAGAGGAACATGCTTTTAACGATCTTTGCCAGTGCATGCCCACTTTGACGAGAGAGCCCCTACGATGCTTCATATCGATGCTAGCAATGTCGTTCTGGGAGCAGTGCTTGTGCAGCAGCAAGAGGACGCAGAAAGGGTAATCATTTACGCAAGCAGAACGTTAACACGTGTTGAGGCTAAATACTCCATGACCAAGAAGGAATGTCTCGCCTTGGTATGGGTGGTTACGAAACTTCGCTCGTATTTATAAGGCCGCCCCTTCAAAGTTTTAGCGACCACCACTCACTGTGTTGGATAACAAGTCCTAGACATCCTACAGGGCGATTAGCGCGTTAGAGTCTCAGGCTGCAAGAGTTCAATATGGTAGTCATACATAAGTCAAGCAAGCGACATATGGATGCTGGCGGTTAGTCCCGTTCACCCATTGAGCCGTCAACCCTACCCGAGGATGAGGAAACGGCATTTCTCGGTGTCCTCCATACGACCACCATTGCGCAGCAACAACGAGACAACGCTGGATTGCTTGGCTTAATTAACTTCTCAGATGGCAGATCTCAGAAGGCACCGAGAGCTTTCGCAATAGTGCAGTCATCGTTTTGTTTACAGGACAAAGTACTCTACAAAAAAAACTTTTCTTCAACGGGATCCGCCTATGTGCTCGTCATCCCAGCAGCCCTTCACACCGAAGTACTCAAAGCATGCCACAATGAGGTGACCTCTGGCCATTTGGGTTACTCGAGAACGTTGGCCAGAGTACAGCAATGGTATTACTAGCCGACACTAACCACAGCCGTGAAGCACCACGTTCGCACCTGTATCTACTGCCAGCGCCACAAGTCACCACCGAATAAAGCAGCTGACCTCCTGCAACCCGTGCAGGTCCCAACAACTCCATTTTACCAGATCGGCATGGATATTTTGGGCCCCCTACCTACTTCTCCTGCAGGAAACCGCTGGGTTATCATCACGGCAGATTATCTGACCCACTTTGCAGAGACAAAGGCTATCCAGAGAGACACAGCAGCAGAGGTGGCAAGATTTTTCATCAAGAATATTGTACTGAGGCATGGTGCACCAACCGTCGTGATCACATACACAGCAACTGCATTTGCGGCAGCTCTTTTGGATTACGTCCAAATGCTGAGTGAAACAACGCAGCGTAAGACCACCGCCTACCACCCACAAACGAACGGGTTGAAAGAGCGTCTAAACAAAACCATTGAAGACATGCTTTCGATGTACGTAGACGTTGAACACAAAACTTGTGATGCACTCTTGCCATACAAAATGTTGGCGTACGACATGGCCTAACAAAAAACGACCCGCATGACCCCATTCAGCCTCGTTCATGGGAGAGAACTATGAACTGTGTTAGATACGATGCTACCGCACGAAGGTGATGACATAGACGGAGACGCCGACACGTTTACGGAACGCGCGGAATAAGCTAGGCAACTTGCACGTTTACGGATCCGCCAGCAGCAAGAGTACGATGCATACCGCTACAATGCTAACCGCAGAACAGTCGTCTATCAAACTGGTGACAAAGTCTGGGTTTGGACACCCGTACGGAAACGAGGACTTTCTGAAAAGCTCTTAAGAAGGTACTTTGGGGCATACCGAGGGCTGCAACAACTGAGTGACGTCACTTATGAAGTTTTTCCCGACAGTTTGTGTAGTACGAAGTGTCACCAGCACCATCCTGAACTCGTTTACGTACTGTGCTTGAAGCCTTACGACAGCGAGTGATTGCGCGAGACTTTCCTTAAAAAAACTGCATTGTTGACGTCACAACGGGTCGATGCTCTTTGAGAGGGAGGCAAATGACCCCTGTCTACATGTAAACGAAAACGACGATGGGGGGATTTAGCGGACACTAGGTAGTGGACCTCCGGCTTCACTCGAAAACGAAGAGAACAATCTTGCGGCTCACGTGTTTAGAACACGCTGCTTTCGCTGTTTCAAGGCGTACCTGCGCTTTGTTCGCGTTGTACCGCGATAATATTTTTGAAACAAGCAAGCCGACTCTTAGGATATTCGCTTCAAACGTTTTACGTTTTAAAAAGTGTCAAGCGCAGTATACTTCTCTTGGTTGGTCGGTATGGCTGAACTATAAGCTCTTGTGATATGTTGTGATTAGGCTTCCTCTGAGGTCCTGCAGCATCCGACGAAAAACGCACACTTAGGCATCTATGTCAATGAGCTACGGGACCTGGATGACGCCGTCTACGACGTGGAATGGGCGGCTGTATATATAAATAGAAACACTTGACTCTTCCAGTGTGCGGTCGTTGCATTCTCCGAAACAGAGAAGGCCAACGTTGAAAAACGAGTACGTGCTGCTTATCGTCTTTGTTGTGATACCAGAGGGCATTGAGAACAAGAGTAGTCAATGTGTCATTACTTGAGCGTCCGACCAGAATTTGAGGGGCCAGAGGGTTCACTCTGCGAATAAGGTATTCATACCTTTAGTTGGTCGTTGTCGTGTGGCGCATATAAAGAAAAAAATATCGTGGTTTTGAAATCGCTAATTGCCACTGGTCACCATAATTCTTTAGTAGGCCATATCTTTCATTGAGCTGAGGGTTTTGTCGACTACTCATTGATAAGTATGCAAGAGAGATGGAGCAGTCATTGCAGGAATAGTGCTTAAAATGAATGTGTTCAGGGCTGAAGATTATTCCGCAGTCGGATTTCGCATGCGTCGTTGATGCTCCGAGGGCTTTCTTTCACTGAGTTCCTGCTTTTGAGCAGCTGCTGTATTCTACGCTATCCCGAATCTGTCATTCGCTACAGGAACTGCGTTTTAAGGCTGTGGTGAGAGTTGTCAGGAGGCGGATAGTGCAGATTGTGTTTTGCGATAGGAATGGCTGCCGACGCTACAACACCCATGATATAGTCGTAACCTGCTGTTCGCTACGCTTCTTGGTGTTCCTGCATAAATGAGTCGATGCTCAAAACTAGGAGATTCATGACCATTTCCGGAATCTGTGGCATTTTGACAGCAGCGAAAACAGTGCCAGGTACAGTACTGTTCGGCGTTGCACTGCTTCTAGAGACAGTGTTCATGACCGACTGGCGCACATGGCCTATTCATAAAACGGCGGTAGTCATAAAAGTGCTGTACATAGGTTAAGGCACGAGCTTATGGAACGGTGCCATTAGACATCTGGGTAATCACTTATGGAACAACTTGAGGTGTTTGACCTCCTACATATTTCGCTTGACAGACGTTTGCAAAACGATGACCACAAAGACAACAAACCTTCCAGGAAAACACAGAAAAAATAAAGGTGTCCAAAAATAATAGAAACAAAATATGTTCAACAATTTGCATGAACATCATTAAGTGCTTCAGACAGGCTCCTAGAACCAGACAGACCTTTGCTTGTCGAAGGCACCTTGTTATCCTATGCTTGTTGCACTTACGCTACGTCTAGGCTGTGTCGCTGACGCGGAGCGTAATTTTTAGAAGGAAATAGAAGGACATTGCAAATGGACGTTTCACAATCAGAGTGAATAAATAGGTTGTCAAATCAGTAAAACACCCAAAGGTGTAAATATTAATTGAAGGAGAGACATACTGCGGCGCCATCATGCGGAGGAAACCCTATGACGTGCGTGGTTGGATTGCTCCACTACCCTCCCGTGCGCAGCCCGCCGCCTCGCCTCTTCTGAATTATTTTGAACTCAATCCGTAACATACTGCTGGACCTTCTTTCCTGATTTTACTAAGTGCTAACTCACTGCCCCGGAAAAGCGTTGCTTCTGATAATGTTATACCGTCAGCGTCGTCTGCTATGGCCGCCGAAAAGAAAACTACAGGGGTCGAGTGCGCTGCTTCTGTAAAAAGTAACGAGTCCTTTAATGTCAAAATAAGAATCAAATAAGTATTAACTGAAAGAAACTTATCTTCGCTGTTAGAAATGCGTGCAACCACTCTATATCATTCATTGAAGGTTTGCATCTAAAAACGTGTCTCTGATGACAATCATGCGCAATTTACACTTTTTTAGCGCACCTGGCCTTACGAAGCACAGCGCAAGTGACTTTCTCGCTTTGTGGGAAGCAGCTTAGAATTCTCACAGCCGTAAAATTTCTGCTATGATTGCGGGTAAACGTAAGAATTACGAACGCACATGCCTCGTTCATGTTGTAAGATTTCTCCGCGGCACGTAACTAATATTTACCGCGCTTAATTTCTAAGGTGGCCACACCTAGCACATTTAATTGTCATCAATATACACATAGGTTAAAATGAAATAATAATGTTTGGTATAGTCCCTGTGCAACTACCAAGATGAAATTTATGACGAAAAAATTTTGATCAGCCTGCCGTGTCATTTTGAGCCTTTAAATGAGCTTGCAACGAAATCTTGCGTACCGTGGTCTAAACGGCAATAACACGTTTCAGTGAAATCTCCAGTGTCCAGTTGTCTTTTTTTTCTTAACAGCTTCACTGATAGGCTGTGTAATATTCCGCTGCAGCTCTTGGAAGAGGAACCACTTTTGAAAGCTAACTACGTTTTCGCCTATAGGTCAAATCAACATGGAGAGAAAATGACAGTGGCAATAGGCCCAATTATGTCATACTCCTAAGCAAGCATCTGCACAATCTAAGGAGAGAAGACGTTGAGGTTCGCAATAGGTGCCCCTCGATGACCCTAGTGCTCGATGGCAGTGCGAAGGAAGAGCCGTAGTTAGGCGAAGCAATGCTTTATTGCAACACACAGGCGTCTGCCCGGGTCTAAACCCGAACTTGCGCTCTCCCATTTCACATTGAAACACCCTATTTTCAAGCCTCGGTCAAACAGACGATGTCCAAACAAGCCAATCACACGTGGGGACTCTTATAACCACCACCGATTGCATGAACACTTTCATGATGGACACGGTAAAAAACAAGCACGTCGCCATACACAACACGCGAAGAAATAGGCTTTTTGCGCGTCACACTCCCTCCAACATCAGGCCGTGCGCATTTCCATTAGCTGACCTTCGTCAGTAGCCGTTCTCAGGCTCGAGCTCCATTTGCGCTCTCATTAAACGTCGCTTCGTAGAAGTCTCCTTAAGAGCGGTGAGTACACCGTAAGGCTGTGTGCGCTGACAAGGTGTGCACGCGAAAGCGACGCACCCCGTCATTCAAACCACACTCGGTAATAACGCATCTCAGGGGGGCCAAGCTTGCCCACATGCCGTAAGTGTGCTTGGTGGGCTCAGTGGTAGCGTCCATGTGCCATTCTTAAACGACACACGTGCATGCCAAAAATTATTTAAGACAAGACTACCACGCGTCTGCTTCTTGAAAGACGCGCTCCCGGGTAAAGTTTTCCCCTTTTTCGTCCCTAACTATGGTCACTTTGACGGCTGTGGCCGTTAACCGCGTGAATGGCGGAGTCTCATTTTTACCATGCGCGGAAACAACAATACTCCGTCTTGTTGTTCCTGCGCAAGAAATGGTATTTTCTTCTCTTGACGAATGCATTTAGCTCTTCGACAGCAATTTGTTCCGAAAAAAATATTCGTCAGTATGAAATGCATCCGGAGACTTTACGACAATCTGCTTGAAGCGGCTGAAACAGTTCTGGCACAAAATGTCTTCTTCCGTGATGGATGAGGCTTCTTCTGGACTGCGCGTGCGGGAGGAGTGGCGTCTATCCACGCCAGACACACTGGCGCCAGCGCGTGCACAGCTATTCGTCTTCGCTGTGCAGTCGTTGTCTGACACTGCGCTGGCGTCACTTGATAGAACCTTTGACTGGCGTTCGCAGGTAGGTAACGTCATGGAGAAGGAAAGCGCAAACGCTGCTCACAGGCGCAGAAGAGGCGGGAAGCTTATTTCATCAGATCCCGAAGTAGTTGCCTGGGAATGAATGGTTTAGCGTGCGAAGAATGAAAATAAGAAGGCTAATAATCCTCAACAGTCTGGAAAGCTAAGAATAATCAGCTTAACCTTTGCTAATGTACGTATATTGTGGCATAGCCAAGCTAAGCCACAGCAAATTTTTTAGTGATTTTCCTAAAATAAAATAATAATTTGCTCTTCAAAACCAACTGTTCCTGTTCTTCTTTGTCAATTTATCAATCAGAAGAACATATTCACGATCTAAAACTACTGAAAATGGAAATTATTGCTCCTTGCTCACTCATTGTTGTGGTATTCGATTTGCGTCAACTTGACTATATTTCGGGCTTCGTAACTCCTACGTCAAAAGTCTATTGCAACATGTTTTAGAGACTAATTTAATACCCGTGATTGGCTTTATTTCTGAAAAGTTAAAAGGAAAACGGAGGTGGTTTTTAATGATCTTCAAAAAATAGCATTTTTACAGACTTGTCCTAGGTTGAACATTTTAGTTAGCGTTTGAAGTCACTCTCAGCAATTTCGTTCAATAAATTTGTTAACCTAACATGTTCTCATAATTTTTTGTAGCATCTCATTAAAATCCCGTATCCGCAAAAAAGCTGGTTGCGGCTCACTGGAGACTTTTCTATTTTGTTTCGCCAGACCAAAACTGGTTTTGTGGTCTTGGGGATTCAAAAACCAAGATATATTTTTTCAGCGAAATTACAAGAAAGAGACGGACATCACCGACGTTCTTGTCTGAACACACCCTGCTAGGTTTTTTGCAAGCTGTTTTTGCGAAAATTTCTGCATTGTGCCTAAAATTTCTGTTGCACTAAAGAACAAGCAAGAGTTCGGTAACACCGTTATCACACATTTACTTTCGCCTACCAGCACCTACCGACACATTCATCTGTGCACTCGCGTACATGCTCGCGGGAACACTGCTCACCCGGGCCCACCAGCGTTTCTGAGACTTGGTGGCAGATGGCGTCGTCGGCGCTTTGCACATGGCCTATACACCATGACAAAAATGGGGGGGGGGCACGTGCTTGGTGTGCCACCCCCTGGCTACGATACTGGTGGATGAAAACCCATGTGGTTGGGTACACACATGAATACGCACAGCTTGAAGAGAGGGTGGAAGTGTCACAGACTGCGGTTAGGTTACCCAGACGCGACAAGTAAGCTTTAGCAAAGACTGGAGCGGCCGTTGTATGATGTACAAAAGAAGAACTGACCGAACACGCAAAAGCAACTGGCCACAAAACAGACTGGAATATGGTAAAACTAACGAAAATAAAATGAAAATTACTGGACTTCCGGGCTATATCATAACTTCCTGACAATGCAAACATTAGCACACATTTTTTAATGTAATGACGGCAAATTTTCCTACATGTACACACCTACGTCCTATTTTGAAATATCCGTCATCAAACTGTTTTGTGAGCGAGGCTGTCGTACGGAACCTGAAACGTTCTGCCTTTATGTAGACATAACGTTCATGGTCAGTGCTCGTTATAGCTCCAAAAGCTCGAAGTAACAATCCGAACAACAGAGAAAGAGAGAGAGGACAGTGGCACCACCAGTAGCCATAACGTTCACGGTCGGTGCTCGTTATAGTCTCATAAGCTCGAAGTAGCAATCATAACAACAGAGAAAGAGAGAGAGGGGACAGTGGCACCGCCAGTGGCCGCGACATTGCCCTTATGTACGTAGCGCACTGTGGTATGCCGCCGGTGTGTTCCACTGAAACTATCAGGATTGCGTAGTCCGCAAATGTATGCACACATGAAGCCAGAGCAAAAGAATGCTGTTCAAAATTGAAACAGTGAGAAGTCATGGGTAAAAACAACGAATCCAACCACCACCTTCACCAGAGCGAGGAGCAATCACGTGATCTAATCATGCACGTCACAGCGATTGCAGCGCTCGCGCCTCCCGTGTTGGGCCTCGCGCATGCCACCCAAAAGTTCGCTAACACATGTATTACGACTTGAGAGGCAAGAAATTAACGAATTGAAGTTACGCACGGCACCGTTGAGAGTTTATAGTGCTTCCTAGTGCCTTCCGAATAAACCTTGTCGTCTAGAGCGCTTAGCCGTCGAAATACTTTGTAAGGCAATAACTATCATCAAAGTAAAATTTCACAGAGTTCACGTCGTCGTGTCAGCGGGCACACTGAAACACGCTCGCTGGGCTGGTTTTCCACAAAGCATCGTCAAAGTTTTTTCTGTCTGTAAGACTCGGTAACATCGTGTCAAGCGTCTATTCCGGGCTCAGTTCACAGACTAAATTACATAGCGTCATCTGCCTCATTTTTTTGGACGACCATGTTGTACGTGAAGGTCACGTACAATAACATGGCATCTAACGTCTTGTGCTCGACATTGACGTACATGGTCCGCATGCCATTCTCGTTTAGACGCACAGTCAGGCAGTTATTCTGCGGGTGGTAGGCAGTTGTTCGGTGGTGGCTTGCCTGACTCTTTATCAAGATGGCCCGAAATATCTGGGCAGTAAAGGTCGTGCCGATGTCGGTAATGAGAACTTCAGGGGCGTCTTGACGCAGGACGATGTCTTCAATGAAGAATTCAGCTAACTCAGACGCGCTGCCTTTGGAGGAGCCCCTGTTAAGACGTTTGGAATAGCCTAGTTGATTCCATATCGACATTTTGGAATGATCAACGTTGTGGTTAGATGGGCTGCGCGAGATCCGATGGCCTTGACTGCAGTGTCTTGCGTCACTAACTGTCACAACGTGGCTTCACGTAGCGAGCGACGCAAGGCGTGCATGAAAAAGTTTAACCAACTCATGACGCTGCATATTTCATGATCGAGTGGGGATAGTAGTGTTGAGAAAGCAGGATTTACTCTTAAGTAGGGCTAGTAATAATAACTTCCCAAAGCCACGCAAAAGTTACATCGAACAATAAACCACATAATGCCCCAAGAAATGTACATATGACCAATGACCACATCGGTTCCTTATGAGAAATGATATGTGCATAATGGGCTATGTTAAGGAAAATATGTCACAATTGTGTACTATGCCAACCTTCAGGCACCGTATCATATAAATCTACATTTCAAAATAGCGGTATAAACAACGACCCTGTAACACTTATAAAGGCAAATCATTTCAAAATATATTTCTGAACAACATCAGTTATAAAGTATTTTATATTCTTCTTTACTTCTGATAAATCTCTAACCTTCTCAATAAAAGAGTTCGTAGAATATAAGTAAACGAAATCAAATATATTTATTTATCACGGGAAACGTTTATGTGGAACCTTGTTATTGTTCTACATGCAGTTACCTGGCGAAATATATAGCCCCTTGCCTCCTTGCTGTAGTCCAAGTCTCTTTTAGTCAGTAGCTTTTGGTTCTATACCTCTAAAGTCGACGTTTGTTATTTCTTGAGAGTATTATTATCTTAGTATGACTCCAATATTTACTCAAGGCAGATTTCGGCCTATCAATTTTCCCGCAGTTACACGTGATGGTTGCGATGTGGGCGAATATTACAGCTGTATTTTATATTGATGTGTGCGTCATCGCTTTCACCTACATTTATAAGAACTCGTCCTTGGCGTAGCATATAGGATCAAAGACGGCTCACTCCACATGCTCAAAATATCCTATTAAAATTCGAAGAATGCTGGTCGTTCTCCAAGAGAATCATTATTTCTTTTCCACTCCGGAAAAGAAATAATAGACTGATGATAGCGGTGATACCAAGCTAAACTCGCACTTGAGGACCGATGAATGCGTCAAATATTGAACTCATTTCCATATAACGGTCGTGATGCTTCATCAAGTCATGTAAGAACAGTGTGCCTCAAGGCCGGGGTACTGCGCAAAGAATCCAGTGACATCGAGCGACATTCTTTTTAGTCCTGTGTGAATCACTATGATGAAGCGGCTGCTCCTAACGTGGAAATGCTGCAGACAAAACAAATCGGTAAACTCTCCTTAAAAACATTACTCAACACCCACAAATATAGAAACACTCAATGTATTCACGCAATGTATTCAACAAGTGCTCGTAAGAAAATTTATTGAGCTCCTTGCAATAGACGAGGGACTGATATAGTAAGATTATTGCTGTCAGTTATGCCCTCATCGGCAACAGTTTTTGAACGAGTTACGCTAAGCAGCCATTCTCCAACTTTCTTCAAATACGATACCGACCGGCCCTGTGCCTGTCTTACTTTTCTGCTTTCTCTCTTGTTATACTTTATACTTTTTTTCTTATCAATTGCCATTCATGTTGTCTAAGAATACTGGCAGAGGAAGACGTTTAGGATAAGATTTCGAAGCTCTTATGCAACACGGAAATCGGAGGCAAGTGAACCTTGGCATGTATGTGCCTTATGACTACATTAAACGCTCGTTTTTTCGAGCTCAGTTAAAAGGACCTGGCACTAACACAGCCCGGTGCATCAATATAGGAGAACACTCACAATAATTTAACCAAAGTGGTATCTATAATAGTTAATTCAGATTGGAATCTCCTTGGCTTTCACTGTTGTTCGCATACATCGGCCTGTTAGGATCAGAATGTGTTACAAAACCAATAAAAACGTAATTTACTGTAAATGCAAAGCTACGGTGCAGCCACGATTCTCGTACATATGAGGATTCTTACGATGCGCTAGAGCTCTTCGATAATCCGGAAACGGCGCTCATGGAGTATAGCCAGAAAAAGTACAAGGAAATGCAAATTATTGAATGCTTTTGCTTTCAATCCGTTAACTCTTCTACATAAGTGAACATGTTTTGTAGCATAGACAACGTTATATAAGGGCATTAGCACTCGCTGCTCACATAAAACCAAATCGCCGCTTGTTTATTGCGAATCCCTGGCTGATCAATTATTCACGCTTAGCGTAAGAGCTCCATGGTATTATTTTCCGGTATGATCCACCACACACATTTAGTAGCGCTAGCTTGGTGGTGACAAGTCTAGATGTAGCTTCTTTCACTTCTCTTTGCACAGGTTGGGGACATGTGCGTTCATTCTAGTGCCAAGCCACTGATTCTGACTGCACATAATTTTGACAACTTTATTCTTTATGCGAGCTAGAATAAACGAGATCTTAATGTGCTTTCCTTTTTTTTCTACACATTACTCCATGCACCCTCCTACTAATTGTTTCCTTCTTCAGTATGTGGTTTTTCCACCCAGATGCAGTGAACTATGGATAGCAGGCAGCTCTTCGATTGGTACATGGAGTGATGACAACCTTGCATTCTTATATATGATGCCAGAAAAAGTAGCATCGTAAAAAATGTGACCGTGACAAATCTTGAAGAGAAATATTCCTTGAAAAATGGCTCTTTGAGGATAATTTCCTCACTAATGAATACTTCTTTTCTTGAAAAGTGGCTTATAGAAAAAAAAATGTGGCCAGCACAGCTTCAGGGGTCACAAATTTTCAATACACGTATTTGTGCAGAGTTTGTATTTGGATATGCTGAGTTATAGGCAGGCGTGATATATAAAAAAAAGAAAGAAATTAAGCATCGGTACAAAAGGTGCCTCAAAAACTTGATACGCAGCTGTGCCAACTGTTCAGGGTCCGGAAGCCTTTGTCAAGCCTTTGTTTGCATTGGCGATAATGTAAGGCTTCTTTTCCAATAAAATGTTTATTGGGCTCGCTCTATAGAATAAAATGACTCACGCAGCAGAGAAATAAGGCGCCGTTTACCCACGTTTGACTTTACTGACTATTGCCAGCTTTCATGACATCTTATGAAAACAATAATAACGTTGACAAAATGCCTGGACAAGAAAAAAAGAATGCGAGGTCTGCGCGGGACGTGCAACACAGACACAATGAAAGTTGTAAGACATGCCTTCCAGAACCTTTTTTTAAACAATGCTTTCGAAACGCCTAAACGCACCACTTAATAGAACCCACTACGTCATTTATTATTATAGAGATGAAGCTCGTAAAGACGTGGGTTGGTAGTCACCTGTGTGTAAGAATGGATATGTATATAGTAACCACCTCACAACACATCCATGAGGTGAGTGATGATGAGGGGGGCGAAGCTTCGGAGGGTTTTATCGGCAAATCATGAATCATCTACTGGCTGCGCCCATCTATCGTCTGCCTGTCTGTCTGTTTGATGCACGGATGGATGGATGCACGGACGGATGAACGCATAGAAGGACGCACAGATGGAGGTGGGGGCAGCCAGATGAATGGACGGATGGACATACGGAGAGATATACAACGAACGTACGCATGGCCGAGCGCAAGAACAGAGCATGGGCGGACGGACGAACGCACAGACGGACGCACGGATAGACGTATGGGTGGCCGGATGGACAAACGGACGAATGCATGGACGAATGGACTGATAGATGAAACAATGGACGACCACACGGAAGGACAGATGGACGCAGGGACGGACGCTCGGACCGACGTAGCAAAAACAAACGGATGGAAGTTAGCATGGATGGACTGATGGACGCTTCGCCGCACTCATCATCACTCGCTCCGTGGGTATGCTGCAATTTTTTGTGCAGTAAGGAGACATTCATTAGGCTTCCTAATTCATCAAAAAAGCGCGGTTTCCGCTAAACACTTGGAAAGAATTTCCTGAAGTATTTTATGTTGCGGGTGGTGACGATAAATAATTATGCGTAACGCTATTGTGATAGATCGCACAATTGGAGGACTTACTCATCATGCAATTTTCATTGTGTAAAGCCTGGCTGCTCTTTAACTCATGTTAAGTCTATATTTCGCACTATATTGCGATGCCTCTGCCGACACGATGCTTTGCTATTGTGAAATTGCAACAAAGATTGAAGCGGGTAGATGAGTGGTGGAATACTGGGTTGGCACATAGTGGACTCGACTTCAAAAACTAATGTGCCTTGGGTGGTCTTAATTGCTTTCAACACACACACACACACACACACACACACACACACACACACACACACACATATATATATATATATATATATATATATATATATATATATCATTTTATAAAAATATTTCTGGACTTGTGAACGCATGAACCACCCATTCTGCAGCCCTGGCGTTCATCGCCAGGCCACCAAAGCGGACATCCTTCGGCATATGAACGGCGATTATTTTCAGATGTTACTAATGACTGCAATTTTTGTATCATCAGTGCGCCATATATTCTAAGGCAGAGTGGCTTTGTATTGGGAAGACAACATCTGGCGACGAACGACCAAGCGGCGGCGCCACAGCGTCCTTCCTACAAGTGTACCTAAAGGGGGACAATTGTGCTCTAAAAAACAAACAAATGACCTCTAGATGGGACGGGAGCACGCTAACGCCGCGAAAAAGTTTTGATTGCATGGGAATTGCCAGTTCACGTGCAACCAGCAAGAAGCGAGGTCGTCGGTGTCACGAGGCTCGCGTAGGAGGCGAGTATGAAGTGACCCGTGCAACGTATTGAGACAACTGCAATACCGCGCACCCTCGTCGCCTACTAAGCTCGCGAGATCTTCAGCGGCACCCGTCAACTCCCCTACGTGTACCAAGAGCTGGCCTGGTTCGCATAAAACTTCTTATTGTGACTTTTTTATGCTGTACTTTATTATAACAAGCTTTTAAATAAGTGTAGTTGTGTGGACAGCAACAGACCTAGACGTTCAGAAGCGTGCGCATGATTGTCGTTCCGTAATTACTTTCATGAATCTCTTTTAAATACCATATGGTGTTACTTTATTAACATTCCGCGGTGTGGTTACTTATACCTTCTCCTACCTTCCTTTAGAACATTGTCTGTATCTGTTTCTTTTCCTTCGCGTGTTAGTGTTTTTTTTCCTCTGTTATTTTCGTAATTTTCTTGTCAATGCTCTTGTTTTAATTAGGCGCTTGTTTTTGTTTATTCAAATGTCTATGTCTGCCCTATGAGTGCAATGGTCAGACCTATACATCACCACAAATGCAACCCCGCACGAGTCGACCGACCTGCTAATAAATTTGAGATGTACCACTTCGAGGTTTTTCAGGCGTCGCAGGCCGAAGCGTAAAGTGGATGCCTGCGAGTCTGTCCCGCGACGATGTTGGATCGGTGTGGCCTCACCCAAAGTGTCTAGCAATAGACATCATTTACTGCTAGCCGTACAACGAACTCGTGAGGATTATGAGCGAGTTGTCAGCATAACCGCTGAAATGGTTAGCAGGCCTCCAAGGGTCCGTTTGGTGCTCCGCTCGTTGCGTTTCCTGCGCTTGTCTAACGCAGAATTTGCCGAGAGGTGCCTGATCGTGAATGCGTTCTTGCGCGCTCTCTCGAGGTAGGCGAAAATTGTACGCCTTTAGCTTTCACTGAGACGATTGCGCTGTAGTTACAGAGCGTATGGGTGTGTCTCTGCACTCTGCACAGTCCCTGTTTTGGGAAAAGGGCGCTTGTTCAAACACAGTGGAGTGACATGAAACAAGTTATTTCGCGCTCATACTGGCTGTACCTGTGCCTATTATTTTTGTGTGTACTTTGTGTTTAAAATCAACTTGAATAGCTCATCGAATGTTCAGCTGTGAATGCTGTTCGTGCCCTTCGTGTGTGTATCCTTTCTGTCCATTGTATACTAATAAAGAGAGCACTGCACCATTTTATCCACTTGCCTTCATCCACGTGAGGCTGTGAAATTTTGCTATCGCAATCATGTCTTCACCTTTGCAGTGAGAGTGTGACTTTCCTCTCGAAATCTAGCATCAGGGACAAGGAAAGCTGAGTGATGTGGCCTTGCCTCACCATTCCCTTTATGGGGAGCCCTGCCGCGGTGGTCTACTGGTAAGGTACTCGGCTGCTGACTCGCAGGTCGTGGGAATGAATTCCAGCTGCGGCGGCTGCATTTTAGAAGGAAGCGAAAATGCTGTAGGCCCGTGTGTACAGATTTGGGTGCACGTTAAAAAACCCCAGTGAATCTTTCCCTTAATTTCCGGAGCTCTCCACTAGGCGACTCTCAAAATCAGATGGTGGTTTTGGGAGCCCCGCCGCAGTGGTCTAGTGGCTAAAGTACTCGGCTGCTGGCCCGCAAGTCCCGAGTTCACATATCGGCTGCGGCGGCTACATTTCCGATCGAGGCGGAAATGGTGTAGGCCCGTGTGCTCAGATTTGGGCGCACGTTAAAGAACCTCAGGTGGTCGAAATTTCCGGAACCCTCCACTACGGTGTCTCTCATAATCATATGGCGGTTTTAGGACAATATACCTCACATGCCAATCATGGTGGTTTTGGGACCTTAAACCCGACATATCAAATCAAATCAACATTAATGGAGAACCCTGCATACGCCTGCCTCGATAGCGGTGAACAGAGCGTGGGCCGATAGTAGGCCGGTTATCATCCAAATGCGTTATCTTTTGTGGCCTACGAATCGAACCTTGCAGCTTTATCATCGGTACTCGTGTAAGCTCTTCAATAAACTCGCGTGTTTGGGTCCTGTGCACAATCGTTAAAGATTGACCTCAACAATCATGTAGCTTATCGAACAAAGCGACGTGTTTTGAGCCAAACATCGCTAACAGCCGTTGCAGGTGGAACTTGAAAAAATCAAATTAAACCACGTGTAGTAATATGTTGAGCATTCGTCCGAATCTGTTTCATTATACTGATTTGTAAAGTGACAGCGTCTCGTGGTCGAAGCGCATTCACTGTGCCTGAGAAACACGCCTTGTGAATGTCTGCGATAGGCATGTAATAAGTGTTTTGTTTGTTCAGGGTGACTTTATTGACATCTAAAAAGAATATAAACGAATAAATTTGTATTTGAGTAGTGACATGCACAAGATGATGGACGTATCTTAGTATTGATTTGAAAAACATGTCACCTGTCATCCGAAGAATTCGGGAAATATTATGACGACACCGGCTGATGTGCCATATATTGTACTCATTTATTCATACCAACTCCCATATCTTCAGTAGCCAAATAGTAATGTTGTTTCGTATATATGACCAACACAAAGCAAGGGAACGACGAATTAATGCCACGAACATGAGTATGCGACATGTGGTAATTTATTAAACTGCTTTATTAACGTTGAAGCCCTTCACAAAGAAGCATAAAAAGTAACGGTGGGGTTGAGGAGCCTTGAATATATTCTGCTATGGTTCCTCGCATGAAAGGGCACTTCAAAGCGGAAGGTTGCACAGAGGCAAAGTTTACTTAGCCTGTGTTCGTTTTTACTGTATATTTTGCTTACAAACGTAAAATGAAACAAGACATCTTGTAGTCTATGCGGAATGTTCTTAAATCTAAGGTGAGAATTTGAGCATGCTACGGTTTCAAATCGTAAAAAAATACCAGACGCCTTAAACAGTGCCAGTTGAGCTTCATGCAACAAAAAGCTGCTTTCTTAGAAACGAATGACTATTTTGACATTACGCGTTTCATATAGAAAAAACCGCAAACTGGGTGTGTGTGCAAGAGGCGACATTTTGACAAGCTGACACCTCCTAAAGGCGGCAGCTTACTAACCCAGCGCTAGTGTGCACGTGCTTTGCACCATAAAAAGGGCTATTTCAGCTACCGTGGATTTCCTTGCTAATTTCATTGCTTCGTTGATGTTTTTTTACAATGCCTCTCACCGTCACCCCAAGTCTTAGTATACTTCGCTCTAGTTTCCCGTAGCGCACGCAGCTGTCCAATCAAGACTCACTCTCGTCAACGCATAAGGCCACATGATAAGTGCTATCACACCTTCGGACATATCAACGTCGACAGCGACCAACTTGCTGTTAAAAAAAGACCGGGTAGTCAGAATCGCTGCACTTTATAGCAGTTGTCTGACATGAAGCTTAAATAGGATAGTTTTCTGAAACAATTTATTGCGCCGGTGCTGCTTTGTGATAGTATACGTCATTGCTATGGCTTCGCTTAGGTTTTGGCCCAAGAAGTGATTTTTATTTCTTTCTATCAACATAGAGCACATAGAGCACTGCGCCGGCGCCAGGACCTGTTTTCTGTGACACGGTTTTCATGCTGTCACCTTAATTATTATTCGCAATGACTCCCTTGTCATGTATACTACCAGTCACATGTGGCGTGTACCGTATTACCACGACCCATGGTATGTTCTCCTAGTGGCTCGTGGGTAGTATAGTATGTTCTGGCGTACGTGAAATGGAACTTAAGGCGTTCATATCATGACCAGTGGGTTGTGTTCAGTTTTCAATGGTGTTTTCTTAGGCCTACTTTTCTGCGTACCATGACAAAAAAGGAGACCACAAGAGCCGCGAAGAGTAGTTGGCTTGACAGAAACGGTAAAAGCGCATTTGGCTCCTTATAGTGTTTTCGGCACTTAACACAGTAGTAAATGAATTGATAAAAAATACCAACTAGAGCATGGTTCATGCCATGTGCTGCCATGCGTCTGTAATATAGAGGAACCTGAATTTCATCAGGTATCATTCCTGCAATGTTCCCAAGTGTTATTATGTTGAATTTAACCCGTTTCCTATCAAAAAGATTCGGCTACGTCTAAATGCATTTTCTTTACAAAAATATGTCTAGGTTTAGTGATGAGCTTGAATTGGGCAAGAAATAAGTGTCGCTAAAAGATAACATTTAGATTATAAGCATGTACAAGAAGTAGAGTAACTGTTGAAACGACGCACTTGCCATATTCAAAGATGCAAGAGCAGTGGTCCGCATAGCAGTTACTTTTTATTTGATAATAACTGCAAGGCCTTCTCTGTGAAGCCAATGGCCGTCAGAGACCTCGTGAGTTTCTTGGAACACAAGGTCCGTTTCCGCATTTCGTGCTGTTTCTACAATTCCAACCATATTGTCTGTTCTGAAAGCAGTGAAAACCACGTGTTTTCCAATAATTACTGATTTACTAGTTCAGTGAACAGATGCAACGCTTAGTAAGTATTGCCCTGACCGGAAAAATTTATCAGGTCTTTTTGTTAATCATAGTAGAATAATGAAGTCATTTACTTTATCATTAACATTATAGTGTCCCTGAAACAGCGAAAATCGAAGTACTTCGCTAGTAGTAGAGTAAATCCATTAGGCCGACTCCGGACTTACCTGTGAGGCTCCAAAAAATAAACAATGTCACTTTTGTGTATAAATATTCAGGTTGCAAGGTAATTTTTTTTCATCTCTTCCTACGGAACAGCACTCAAACAAAAGATGTTACACAACGAAACGTAACTTACTTGAAAGAAAACATATTCACTAAAAGACACAGTGGTCGGACTGCATATGTACCAAAGCTGTGCTGAAGAATATGGGAAAGTGCGGCTTACAAATATATGAAACTATTTCACAAGATATATTTACACAACATTTATATTGTTGATTTATTTATTTATTAAGAATTGGCAATTTTCTCACCTCGACGCCAATATTTGCTTCCAGCTCGCCCTATGGCCGTCGTGGCATGAAGACGGCAATTGTCGCGAGATAGCGGCATCGATGAAATGGCCACGGGAACGAGCATAGTGTCTCAAATCTAAATGTGACTATTTCAGCGGTTTTCAAAAGGAACACCGCGAGCCAGCATATAAGCACGGCCTCATAATATTATCGTTGTTTGTGAAAGTAAAATCCAACAAATATAATTATTTTATCTCAGCAGGGATTTCGTACTCGTTGAACCATTACTGTCATAATTTCAAACCTATGAGACGTAACACTTAAATGCAAGAAAAAAAAATTGCCCGCAGCTTCCCTCGGGGGAACACTGAGGAGGATGCGGAGCATATAATTGGTTAACGGGGTGTTAAAGTGCGACTTACTTGGGTCGATGGCTAAATTGGTTAACGTGGTTGTGAAATGGGGTGTTAAATTGCGACTTACTTGGGTTGATGGCTAAATTGGTTAACGTGGTTGTAGGAGGGGGTGTTAAATGAGTGAACACGTACACACGTATGCGAAAGGGCGGCGCTGGTCGAAGGAACGTCGATCATTGTGTTTGTGGATTCGTTGGAATTCATTTCACCGCGACCTTGGACGTCGACGCGCCGTACAAACCAACCGACGAGCGGCAACTGAGCGAGCGAGCGCCGACCTTGAGTATATATACAGCGCGACGGCGCATGCGCTGTCAGCTGTCAAATGTTCTCGAAGGAGAAGCGCGCGCGCGGCACAGATGGCGACGGCGCGATGGCGCATGCGCTGTCAGCTGTCGAATGTTCTCGAAGGAGAAGCGCGCGGGGCACAGATGGTGGGCGACGGCGCGACGGCGCATGCGCGCGCGTCAGCTGTCGAATGTTCGAAAAAGAAATTTAGTACAAAGCCATATCGTAGCACAATCATTTAAGAGCAACTAACGCAACACGTAGAGGCATCAGCATAAAATTGATTCCCATCAACAAAGGTGTGCTGAACATGAGTGACAAGCGCTGTGCTGTGATGTGAAGCTGAAATAGTTGTAAAATGTGTTCAAACTGTGATTGCCGCCAAATGACGATAAAATTAAAGATTTCTTATTGGTCCATTGTTTACACTGTGGCTTTAAATTGCGCTAACAAGCAGTCGTTTTTGCATTTACATCGTGGACAGAACGAAAGTATACGCGTGAAAAGATACTGAGACCGTGTCATCTTCGGTAATTTTCGCGGAGCTGCGCTGTCCCTCGACGGAAGGTTGCTAGCATTCACTGATCCGTAATAATAGAGAGAGTGCTCTATATGCACGTGAGGTTCACGTACGTGACGCGACGTGCTCAAGAATTTATCACTGCATTCACCGACTCTATAAAAAGACGCTGTGGCTGCAGGCACTGTTATTTGCCCGAAAAAACAAACTTAATTTACGCAAACAATTAAATTTTGATATTTGTATGATGCTATTGGAATTCGCTAGGGACCGAAGTGTGAATAACAACTCAAATGTAAGCATCTCTTTAAGCCCACTGCATTCACTGGGTGGCTAGCTTATCGATTTATAACAGTGTATAGGTTGGTATTTTACGAGCGGGAATACATCAGCGTCTATTTATAGCTATGGTGGTCACATTGGGCACAGCCATATAAAAACAAGAAACACGTCTTTTGAGAGATCCTCGCTGTAGTGGTCTGGTGGCTAAAGTACTCGGCTGCTGACCCACAGGCCGTGGAATTGATTCTCGGCTGCAGCTGCTGCATTTTCGGTGGAGGCGAAAATGCTGTAGGCCCTTATGCTCAAACTTTGGTGCACGTTAGAAAACCCCAAGTGGTCAAAACTTGTAGAGTCCTCCACTACGGCGTCCCTCATAATTATTTGGTGGCTTTGAAACGTTACACCCCACATATAAATCAACCAATCGTCTTTTTAAACCTTTCTGTTGGCACTCACATTATTAGTCTAGTGAGAAACGACATTTGATGAACGACTTTTGCCTGTTTATTTTCTGGTTATGCTGAATTTTCTGCACACCACACAAGTGTTGTGGTTCTGCTACGTGTCAATGCTCGAGGAGACAATTCATAGCATGTGCTACATGGCTACATGCCAGATACGTATGCACAAACTTGTTTCGGGGAAAAGTGGATGTCTTGGACCCCACATCAGACCAATGCCCGCATGTGCTTTTATGTTAGTGTGATGGAGGGCCATTCCATTCTGTGTATCCAATAGTAAAACGTTGTGATGCGGCACGGCTGCCAACCCTTCGCATGGCCGCTGCCAATTCTCGGTGCATTTTGTTTGAAGAAATGGCTCTACAATTAGATTCAATTGACTTATTCAATATATATATGCTAAAGGAAATATATACATAGGTTTCGTTATAAAGGCAGGGCCCCATAACTGGCAGAGGATTTGTGAAGGGGGCCCTTATGTCGCATCCAGTTATACAAACAGTAGAGTGCGCAAAAAACTAGTATGACGGGGATAGAAAGGGGGTAGAATTCAAACAAGTGATATGGTATGAACCAATGTAAGTAAACATTGTAACAGGTAAACGACTGGCATTTTGTTAGGTCTGCTGATAGTTTGTTCCAAAGATGTGATGGAGTCTTTCCGAATGTAAATGATCTATAATTCACGCGATACTTCAGGCTGGTTAAAGTACGGCAGGCAACTGATTGTATCAGATTGATTGATTGATTTGTAGGGTTTAACGTCCCAAAACCACGATAAGGTTATAAGAAACGTCGTAGTGAAGGTCTCCGGAAATTTTACCACCTGGCGTTTTTAACGTGCACCCAAATATGAGCACACGGGCCTACAACATTCCCGCCTCCATCGGAAATGCAGCCGCCGCAGCCGGGAATCGATCCCGCGAGCTGCGGGTCAGCAGCCGAGTACCTTAATCACTAGACCACCGCGGCAGGGTGACTGATTGTATCAGGTCTGAGATGTTTCGGTAACTAATTTTTACAAGAGGACACACTGTAATTTTATGTGTCAATTTATACAGCAATACAAGAAAATTGTAATCCATGCAGCGTTTCACAAATGTTAAGTAATTTGTGTGCAATGTTTTGAATCGGTTCGTTTTTGAAAGAAAATAGCTCGAAGTGCTTTGTTCTGTGCTGCGATAAGTGGCAATAAAGTGATGTGGTATGTGAGTCCGTAAACTGTAATGGCGTATGTGATGTGTGCATGTATTGAACAGAAATAGAGTGTGCGAAAGGTGTGAAAAGAGTGTGCGAAGAAAAGATTTAACGCAGTTTATACAATATTAGAATTTTCTTATAGATAGAATGTGTTGTTTGATGTATGTGTTTATGCCAGTTTAACCGACTATAAAGATGGACATCGATGATGATGATGCTTAGGGTTTCATGGCGAGAGGGCCATTTAATGGCCAAAAAGTTGCGGTTCATGAGACTAGAGATATGGACAATGATTGTGATAAGCGGCTGTATAAGGGCCTTAAAATTGCTGACGCTAGAGCGGCTAAAAACATGAAGGTAATAAAATAACGACCATGCCATGATGTGTGTTTGATGTCAATAGATGACGAAATGTTGTGATAAGAAGAAACCAAAATGGACATGTATGTCGTTAGCACAAGTGACCAGTTCGTGCACACCCTGACTTCCAAGGGCCGTGAGGCAAGTGCTTTGTTCAGTGTAGCCTTCGCAGCGGAGACGTCTCTGTAGAGGTCGTGCTAAAGGATGACCGGGTATGTGATATGAAAGGTACGAACTTTTCTAAAAAAAAGCCATTAACAATTTATCTGTAAAAAGTTGTTCCCTACCGACGAGCATTGCAGGGTGAAGAGGTATTTGTTGGCGGTAGGGTAATGAAAAGTGATGTCTTCTCAGCGTGTCTAAATGTTTACGCTGAATAAAAGGTAGAGTACAGTGACTGCTTCTCCACATCTGTCAAACAATTGTAGACCACCACCAGACAAAATAAATGAATCTGTAGTGTGTGTACGTCATGTTCTTGACCTTGTAAGTATTGCTTCTGTGGTAACATGATTTTGAAACTGGCGGGCGATGACCAAGTTGCGGCTTGATAACATGCATTCTTTTACCTGGGTGTGGGTCTCATGTGCACTGCCCTTGAACTTTTGTTTAATGAAGGTTTTAGGTCAAGTGCAGGAATTGGTATCGAAGTATCGGTAGTGGTTTTTTTGGTGGATTCAACTAGCTGGTCCACGAAAACACTGGCTTGTCTCACGTGGTGCCCCGGCACCCAGCAGACTACAATATGCTGTTTGGATGAGTATACTGTGCATAAGAGTAAGTAAAGTGAGAAAGGGACGTTGTTCTTATGCTTTTAAGGAGTTGTTAGATGTTTTAGTGCGCCTAGAGAATCTGTGTATAATATTTCCTTCTATAGCTTTATTTGTTGAATGTGTTCAACGGCCGCAAGTATCGCGTAAGCTTCACCAGGTAACATGCTTGTATCAAGGTGCAGAACGCTGGCTTGCAAAAAAGATAAGCCGACGGCTGCGTACGAGACAGAAGTGGTGGACTTTGAGGCATCCGTAAGGAACTCAGGCATGTGTATTTCTGTGTAGTTCTAGGAAGTATGAATATGTGCTATTGGTGCGTGCTTCGCAACCTCCAAGAAAGAGAAGTCGCACTCAATCGCCTGCTATTGCCACGGTGGCAGGCATACTGTGGGAGCCATAAAACGGTGTTCAAGTGGCACACCTGTTTCCTTTGTTAGGCCTCTCACACAGGTGAGTAGGGCCGTTTAACTAACACAGCGGAACTTGACATGTCAATAATTGTAGAATGTGAAGGGTGTTTCATGTCTGCGCTTATTTTAGGATAGTATTTAAAAGATATGCCACACCTCTCTAGATGGAGAAACTACTCATTCAATTCCATAAAGAGCCTTTGCATAGGGCTAGTGCGAAAAGCGCCCGTAGAGAGGTGCATGCCCAGATAATGAACAGGATCAAGCATTTTAAGGGCAACAGGTGTCGCAGACTGATATGCATTGACCCACACTCTAGGCGAGTACGATGAGGCTTCTATACAAATTTTTCAGGCACTTCTTGTCACTTCACCACGTGGTGTGTGACAACACTTTTAGAACATTTATGACTTTCATGCACTTGATTAGATAACTGATGTGTGGTATGAGGGTTAGTCTTGTGTCCAATATTAGACCTAAGAACTTATGTTCAGTACCAACAGAAAGGCGTTGCCTATGAAGTTGAATATCAGATTCGGAATGAATGCCTCTCTTTTTGGAAAAGAAGACACGTGTGCTGTTCTGTGAATTTAGTAGGAATCCTTTTTTTCTGCCCAATTGGAGACTTTTCAAATGAAGCTGAACCTGCCACACACACAAGGCCAGATTACAAGACTTGAAACCATGCAGGACGTCATCAACATATGTGAAGTAAGACATATTTCCAGAGATAGATAATCGCAAAAAATTTAATTTCATAATAAGAAGTGCCTAGCTAAGTACACCACCTTGTGGCTCTTCTGTTTCTTGTACAAAAGTTTGGGAAAGGATGCTGCCCGCTCGTACACAGAATGTCTGATTTGACCAGTTACTTTCTGTTATCGTAAATATTTTGCCACGCGCGCGAAGGTGCGACAGGCCTCCTAATATTCCAAAGTGCCATGTTGTATCATAAGCTTTTTTGATATCAATCATAAGCTTGTGATATGATCAAGGAACACAGAGAGAAAATATTCTTTGTGAACAAAAGCAACTCTGATCTGAGCCTTGATACGAACAAGGTGTTCAGTGGTGGATATATATTCTTGAAACCCGCCCTTGAATGGGTAAAATAAATTGTTTGTTTCCATAAATTACACAAGTCGGCAGTTTCTCAATTTTATCGAGAAGTTTGCACAAGCAGCTTGTTAGCGCAATAGGCCTCTAACTCGAAACTGAAGAAGGGTCCTTGCCCTCTTTCAATATTAAAATATTAATAGCCTCCTTCAAGGAAGTAGAGATAGCGCGAGAAAGCCAGATATCATTGTACAAGCATAGTAAAGATTTTTTTCGTTTCTATTGGTAGCTTTTTCAACATTTCGTACATCACTCAATCAGAACCTGGGGCGGAATTACTGCAGGAGTTTAATGATCTCTGGAGGTCAGCTATGCTGAAAGTTTGGCTTTATCCTTCGTGTATGGCACATTTGTGTTCAAATTTATGCTTCTCAATTTTTATTCTGTATTTTCGGAAAACATTAGTATAGTGTGACGAGGTGAACACTCGTTCAATGTGTGTCGAGGAAGTTCGCCTGATCTTCCAAGGTGTGATCTTGTGTGCTTACAAGTGGGAGTGTGTGTACTTGTCGTCCTGCTACTCTACCAACCATATTCCGGACTTTAGCCTGTTGTGTAGATGAAGTGATTTCTGGTAACAACTTCTGCCAGCTTTCTCTACTGGCCTGCCGACTTATTCCTCTGCCCTTCCGAAGCTACCTCCATGCTTTATTTTGCTGCATGCGCACATTTCGGCACTCAGAGTTCCACCATGGCACACGTCGCTTTCCAGGGTGCCTGTTCGCGGGATGCATTTCGTTGCTGCAGCAATCAAAAACACTTTGAAGCAGTTGACAGCAACGTCCATGCTTCATGTACATATGTTGCACCAACTTAAACAAGCGATGGTGCAAAACTGTTCTAAGTCGGCTTTCCTTATGATATTTTGGGAGAGAGAGAGAATTAACTTTTATAAAGGTCCTGAAGGGGACTGGGCACCCCTTACGGGGGCCAGCCCGGTGGCTCCGCCCATGTGGGGACTGGGAGTCGGAGCTCGACAGCCACCTTTTGGGCCTTCTGGACGGCCTGGTGTTGAAGGGCCCTGTCGGGGCTCCTGAGGTGGTTGAACCAGTCGTCCTCGGTGGCAGGGGACCCGAAGCTAGCGTTTAGCACTGGACACTGCCACAGCATGTGATTTAAATTGCAGCTTGAATTTTGGCATTTGGGGCATTCTGGCCTAATATGTGGTAGGTATTTGCTGCAGATATAGGGGCTGGGGTAACTGTGCGTTTGCAGCACTCGAAGCGTTAATTGTTGTGCTTTATTTAGTGCTGAGTGAGGTGAGGGAATTCCTTTCTAAATAACTTATAGTGCGAGCAAATTTCATGATATGATAGGAGTGGCTCCCGGTGCGTGTTGGTGTCCCCGGCTAGTGAGCCGGACCGCGACCCCCCGCGGCACGTAAGAACACGCGCGAGGTTATGGGCCAGCTCATTACCGCTGGGGAAACCTGGTTGAACGTTGATCCCTTCATGACCAGGGAACCAGTGGATATGCTTGTCTACAGTTATCTGAACAGATGCTAGAACTCTTAATGCCGCCTGGCAAAGTGTACCGCGGCGGTATGCCAGTGCAGCGGGTTTAGAGTCGGTAAATATTGTGTCGCGCTGAGGGAGCGCTAGAGCAAGGGCAATGGCCACTTGTTCAGCCTCGCAGGCTTTCTGTGTTTTTACGGTAAGAGCATTAAGAGCTTTTCCGTCTGGGGCGACCGCCACTGCTGCAAAGTAGGGTTTGTCCACGTATTTAGCGGTGTCTACGAAAACCACGTCTGTCGCGTGTAGGTTGGCCGCTTTTAGTAAGGATTGAGCTCGTGCCCTTCTTCGAGCCTGATTGTGCACCGGGTGCATGTTCCTGGGGAAGGGTAGCACTGTGATTTTAGCGTGAAGGTGTTGCGGTAATGGTTCGGGTTCGTTGACTTGAGTTGGGATAGGAAGACCTATGTGTGAGAGGAGTTCCTGACCCGCAGCTGTCGAAGACAGGCGTATGAGTTGGGACATTCTTTGTGCTTCGATGATTTCTTGGAACGTGTTATGTACCCCAAGGGACAGCAGGCGCTGCGTGCTTGTAGACATGGGTAGACCAAGTACTCGTTTTGTGCATTTTCGGATGAGGTTGTCTACTTTAGTTTCATCGCCTTTGCTCCACGCGTGAGCGCAGGCAACGTAGTGAACGTGGCACATTAAGAACGCATGAAAGATGCGTAGTAAGCTTTCTTCTGTGAGTCCTGCGTGTCTATTAGTAGACGCGTCGGGTGAGGTGCATGACTGCCTCAGCTTTTTTGGTGAGATGAGTGATGGTTAAGTCGTTTTTGCCATTCTCCTGTAGGGTAACGCCCAGAATTCGAATCGACGAATCTATCGGGATAACCGAGCCATCCATTGTGGAGAGGTGTATGGTAGGTTCGGCTTTGGTGCGGCCGTACTGTGGTGGCAGAAGCAGCAACTCGTACTTAGATGCCGATAGTCTGAGGCCCGTGGGCTTTAGAAATGTTTGTACTGCAGTGAATGCTTCCTAAAGGCTCGCTTCGATTTGTCTATCGCTCCCTCCAGTACGCCAAATAGTAATATCGTCGGCGTAGAGCGCGTGTTCAACGCCTTCGATGTGTCTCAACTTTTGCGAAAGTTGCCTGAGGGCTAAATTGAAAAGAAACGGTGAGAGCACCGACCCTTGCGGGGTGCCGTGCGGGCCTAGGTTGTAGGTGTGTCACTTGAGACCCCAACTTTAAGTGTCGCCGTTCTGGCTTTTAGAAAAGAGCGGACGTATTCGTAGAAGCGGCGGCTTAAGCCTGCCTCCTGAATCTCGTGTAGTATATGAGCGTGGCTTATGGTATCAAAAGCTTTCTCTAAGTCAAGAGCTAGGGTTTCTCTGAGGTCTTTGCTCCTTACTCTAAGTAACGTCTCCTGCAGCATGAGAAGTACTTCCTGCGTTGCCATAGCCGGCCTAAACCCTACTTTATTGAAAAAGAAGAGGTGTTTTCGCTCTGAATATTTTGTGACTCGACGGAGAATGACGTGCTCCATGACCTTACCCACACAGGATGTGAGGGAGATGGGTCGTAGAGAGTCGAGTTCCAGGGGTTTGTTCAGCTTGGGAATGAGTATGACGGTCGTGGCCCTCCATTTTGGCTGGATGCTCCCTTGCTCTCAAACCTCATTCATGTGGGTGGCTAGTGATTCAATGTCATGGTCAGCCAGGTTGCGGAGTAGCTTGTTGGTGACTCCGTCAGGACCCGGGGCTGACTTAGTATTGAGCTCTGCTATTACCGCGCGTATTTCAGTGCTAGTTATAGCCTGCTCAAATGGGTCGTCAGTGGCCCCCGCGTAAGGTGGATAGTCTTCATGTGAGGTAGGTTCTGTGCATAGATACCGGGCTGCTGTAGCATCTAAAATCTGCGCGTCGGTAATTTGCTTCCTCACGCTTTGTGTAACAGTCTATCTAGAGTTAGTCGTTGCTCTGACTTGGTGGGCTTGTCGCCGAGCAGATGCCTGAGAAGGTCCCATTTTAGACCCTTTCTCATGCGTGCGTCAAGCGAATTACACACCTCATTCCACTGATTGCGTGCTAGTGTGTGACTGTACTCTTCGATTTGTCGGTTGAGCAATGCAATTTTTTTTCGTAGCCTACGATTGAGTTTATGCATTCTCCATCTTTCTTGAAGACTTTTGTGAGCCTCCAGGAGATGTGCGAGGTGGTGGTCCATGTGGTCTATGTTGCGTGTTGTAGAAATATTTTTGGTAGCTTGTTTTACGTCCCGCTGTAGTCTCGCAAAGTGTTCAGAGAGTGAAGAGTAATGGTTGGTGTCTTGTTTGCGTATTTGCCTAAAGAAGTTCCAGTCTACTACTTTAAAGTCTCTGGGCTCGAGGCTGCCTATATTGACTGTTGTGCTACAGATAAAGTGATCGCTATTGAGGTTAGCTTGCAGATTAACCCATGTGGGATTCGAAACGTTGCGTACTACGGTCAGGTCAGGGGATAAGTCCCGTGACACTAAGTTACCTATGTATGGGGGGTAGAGAGGTCGTTAAGTAACATAAGATTGTGTTGAGTGATGTGTGTTTGTAAGTGGCGTCCTTTCTGTGTTGTGCGGTTGTAACCCCATTCTACATGGGGGGCGTTGAAGTCCCCCGCGATGATGAGGGGATGGTTGCCTGGTATCCGCGTCGCTTTAGTTAGTAGTGTGGTGAATGTCTCTGTGCTGTGTGAAGGTGAACTGTACACGTTAAGGATAAATACCGATTGCTTAATGTGAGCGTTGGGGATGATCTCTATCATCTGATGCTCTATTTTGAGGTCTGGGCTTACTGCATGTGTCGTGTAAGCATAAGGATTAGCCACACAGGTGGCTATTCCTCGAGCTTTGTTCCCACAGACGGCCTCGACTCTGTATCCGCGAAGAGCGAATCGGTCGATACGCGTCGTGCAGGAGAATGACGGCCGGTCATTGGGTCATAGAGCCAATGAATTTTTGTAACGTTTCTCTCCGCGTACGGAGGGTACTTGCGTTCCATTGCCAAATTGTGAATGATTGTGACGACGCCATTTTAAGGTCTAGGTATTAGCCCAGCGTGCCTACTGCATGCCAGGTCCTCCTCCAACACCTTATTTCTCGCGTCCATTTGTGCTGGCCATGCAGCCAACTCGATAAGTTGTTTCTGCATGCTCTCTAGTTTAGCGTTGAAAGCGCTATACTCGGCCGTGGTCTCTGCACGGTACTGCTCTAGTATCGCATATATATTGGCTGTAAACCGGTCAAATTCGGATTGCTCTTCGGCCTGGAGCGTCGGGCCTGCCCGTTTCTTAGCGCCCCGTATCGAGACGGGGCTACTGATAATGCTACCCTCGCGCGATTCAGGGTCTTGTTGTTTTGCTAGCTCTTCTTTAAGCGATTGGATTTCTTAAGCATGCTCCGCATACATGCGTTTTAACTGTGCTAGTTCTGGGTCAGGTTGCTGTGGCGAGTGTCCCTGACGCTTCGCTGAGTGGGCCTCACTCTGCATGCCGCCTTGTCGGCCCAGGTAGGCTGGTCAGTGGGAGTATGATTTCGTGGGCCTAGAGGAGGTCCTTGCGGTTCGGTGGTCTTGGCAGAAACCAGGCTGGTTGCTGGGGTGGGTGTTTGCTGCTGGGCTTGCTTTCGTCGGCGACGGCGCTGACGACGACGGCGCACCAGGTAAGGCAGCTGGTAGCGATGTCGGCATTCGCGGTCGCCCGTGCGGTGTGCTTCGCCGCATAAGGCACACATTGGTTGGTTGCACACGTGTGGGTTGTCCGTTGGTAAGTGACCGCAGTGGTCGCACACCTTGGTTGAAGGAGTGGGGCACACGCCTTGGCGATGGCCCACTTGGCCGCAGGTACGGCAGGTGTCTATTTGGCGCTTGTACAACGTGCAGCGGTAAATGCCCTGGCCGCCGTAGACGTAGTTGGGCACTTTGAGCCCGTTGAATATCAGAATCACAGTTTCAGTGTTCTTGATGTGACGCGCTCCCAGTAGGCTTGAGTTGCGTGGTTGGATTAGCATGCGGTTGAGTGCAGCGTCGTCAAAGTCTGTGTCGACGCCGCGAATCACGCCTCGGCTCGTGATTCCGGCAGGTGAGAGGTAGGCCGTGACCGGGTGTCTCTGGTCGGTGAGAATTATCTCGGTTACTCGACTGTACTCTGCTGCATTAGTAGCGCTGGGCGTACTGACGACAAAAATGATTTGCATCGAGTTGGGACAAATAATGTCCTCCTCCGTTACCGACGGCGCTAGCTGAGCTGCTATGGTTAGTGCGGCGAGAATCCTGTGCGGGCTGCAGGCTTGCACGTTGAGGCCGCCTTCCTGTCACATGATGACTTGTTTGTGACTACGTGGCATCGCCGGCAGTCGGCTCGCAGCTGCGACGCGTCGTAGAGTAGCGTTAGGCGTCGCTGTCGCACCTCGTTGCGTTCCAGACTGGCGGGCTGCGTGTGACATCGCGCGTGATTCTTGCCGTCTTTTTAGAACGAAGAACCATCCGTTTCCTTGTAATTCCTCAGGGGTGACGTGGTCTCCTTCCAAGGGAATCTGCTGCGGCATCTCGCAGCTGGCGTGCGAGCGCCGTAGGCGGGGAGGCTGGCCTAACCTCGCCTAGACTTAGCTCACCGGTGCAGCGAAAAGGCCTCTAAAATGATGAAAAGTGAGCCCACCTTGGTGAACCAGGTGTCGAATTGTTCAGGTGAACTTCGCGGAAAAGGGTTCGTGCAGCTCAGGAAGATTCGAGGCCGTTGACCGGTCAGAATTGCCATTCGCAGTGCAGCGCGATGGGTGTGCGTCCGCACACCAGTCTGAGAGACGCTCCATATTTTGGGAACCTACGGCGGGAATTCAGTTGATATAGGTGCACTTGAAACTACGGGAAAATGGTCACTTTCGAAGAGAGTAGTAAGGACTTTACAGCGCAGTAGAGGCACAAGCGATAGAGATACTATGCTTAGGTCTACGGAAAAATATGTATTGTTTGCGAGGTTATACTAGGATGGTTCTTTTCAATTCAAGAGACACGCGCCGGGAGAGAGAAGAAACTGTTCAATAAGTCGACCGTGGGCGTCACAACGAGACCCAGCCCATAGCTTCCTATACGCATTGAAGTCTCTAAGGAGAACATAAGGTTTTGAAAGTTCATCGATTTTACTGGAAGTTATGTTTTTGTAGGTGATAGCTCTGAGGCACATAAACGGTAAAAAATGTCATCAGTTTGTCGAAAAGCACAGCTCGAACAGCCACTGCATCAAATGATGTTTGGAGTCGAAAGTTTGTGCATGGAATTCCTTGATTCGCTATGATGAGGACACCTCCAGTTGATGTCATGGCATCATCACGGTCCTTTCGGAAAACAGCGTATTTACGTAGAGAGCTGGTGTGTTTTGGATTTAGATGTGTGACCTGTACACACAGCACTTTTGGTGAGAGTTCTTGAAAAAGTTCTTGGACGTCGTCCGTGTTCCTGAGAAGGCCCCTGACAATCCACCGTATAATATGAGTACTTATGGTGAAAGCAAAATAGTGCTGTGTGTACAAAAACGAGTGGCTGTTTAGGTGGGGAGTTTCAATTCATGTAACAGGGCCATCACCAGGCCCCGTTATCTGCTTTTTATTTTCATGACACGCTCCATGAAGCCACGCTGCATTTTCAGCACCAAGGGTACCAACGTACCCATTGCCTCCTCGGAGGGACTGGATGCCCATACGTGCAACCTGGTAGTTCGAAATCTGAGACTCGTCTGGTGAGGCGAAGCCTTGAGAGCTGAGGACCCTGAAGACTCCGGTCTCAGTTCACGTTTGGGTGGGGTAGTCTGGACTACAGCTGCCTTAAGGCAAGTGCCACAACCAGCGGCTCGGTATTCGTGGACCGAAGAAGTGACGGTGGCTGGTTTGGCGGTGCCCCCTGACATGCCGTATCAGCATATGTTGGGCCTTAGAATGGCCAGACTCTTTTATTTTCTTTTTAAAAGAAAGGTATTTTTCACCTTCAGCGTTATTATCTCTTTTCCTTTCTTCTAATATGGACAGGAACACGAATACGCAGCATGGTGTCCATCACCATTTACGGAGTTTGGCTGCTCGTTGCAGCTCTCAGACAGGTAGCCCAATTCCAAATTGTGCACAAGTCTGGTGACCACCACAGCTTATGAAGTCATGGCCATACCTCTGAGATTGGAAACAAGGACGTGGGTTTCTAGGTACGGGCTGAGACGGGTCTTCGTATACCCTGTTTGAATTCTGGCAGTTTACTGAAAGCAAACGTGAGTATTGTTTCGTTGGTGTTCCGTTGTCTTTTCTGATGATAATTCTCTGTACATTGGTCACATTTTGGCTATTTCACCCCTCCAAAAGTTCGGTCACAGTCAGGTCAAGTAAGTCTGTGCCAGATATTACTTTGCGAGTAGTGTTCATTAATCTGTGTGTTGTTACAATGGTTCGCATGCCACCAAAAATTGACAGACTGTCTTGTTTTACAAATTGTTCTCTGTCGCGAACTTCGAGGAGGAGTTCTCCACTAGCCATTTTGGTTACCTTGTATCCAGCCCCGAAAGTATCAGTAGACACCTAGCAAATGCAAAGGGAGATACGGTCCTGGCTTGTTTTTCAGTGTTCTTAGAGAGAATGACGTGTAAATGAGGAAATGTTTCTGTTGGCTGTTTTAAAAAATATGTCATTGGTGCGTACTCGCTTCAACTCGGTACGATCGGTAATTAAGGGGAATGTTCAATGCATGGTTGCCGTATTTTTATTCAGCAGCAGTGGTAACCACCCACCGTGAAGGCGAACGAGGAGACACAAGTTTGAGAAAACTAAAAACATGCATACGCTAATCGCACAACGGCACCATAACCCAATGCGCCCAAACCAAGGCAGGCTATTTGCACAAGGTTAACCCTCACCACAAGCAAAATTTAAAAAAAGGAACAAAACGACAAATAGATAAGAAGTGACGGCAAAGACGAAGTTTTTGCGAGAGAGAGAGAGAGTGATAAGAAAAGGTGACTGCCGATTTCCTTTGGATGGGTCAGTCCAGGGGTGCCGTCTACTTGAAGCCAGGGCCAAAGGGGTGTGCTGTCTCTGCCGGGGGGCCTTACAGGTCCAACCACCCGGGGTCGGCTCAACCCCCAGAATCCCCTTTTCCCCGTACACGGCTTTGCTACGCACGGTAGGCATGGAAAATATCAAAACCCTCCATTAGCTCGGGTCCGTGGGGTCGCTACACGCAAAATGCCTGTTCACGCAGACGCGCCTGCGGCGGATGATGGTCACCGAGAAACTTCACGTGACAAACTGGTTGCAAAGTAAAGCTATTAAAATTGAACAAGCTGGCGGTTATTAGTCGAGTGTTTGTGTAGTGGATACTATATAGTTGTTTTGTTGTGTTTGGGAGAAGGTGATTTGTTTGTGGCTAGTTGGGTAGCTTTACCAGGACATCGTTACCTTTCTTTAAAGCTTAATCTCCGTTTCAGCTGTGAGAAAGATATTGGTATCGTTCGCGTATAAATTGCAGTCTTCAGAGATATAATCAGATGAATTATTTATGCATGCTAAGAAAAGAAAGGGCCTAAAACGAAACTGTATTAAATTCCTCTCTTAATTTTAATTGGGATGTCATACGGTTCACATCCCCATACTGTTGCTGGTTTGTGAGATACGTGCTAATGAGGGCAAATGGTGCTCCACGAATACCATACTTGTCAACTTTTTGTAGCATTAAGACATGATTTACAAGATATAAAGCTTTTGTGTGATTTACAAAGATACGCATAGTTTGTTTAGTTTTTTTTCCCGATGTTAATTAACGCTGTCTCAGTCGACTTCCCTTTTACGTACCCATTTTGTGCTCAACATACATTTTTGGGCTATAAAAACTTGTCTAGCGCGGTTTATTGACACTTTTTCGAAAACCTAATAAACCGGTGACAATACCAATATTTGTAGGTAATTTGACATATTCATCTTATCACCTGTTTAATAATGGTACAATCTTGGAAACCTTTGATTGTGTCGGATATAATCCTGAGGTAACAGTTATATGTGACAGCGGTTCCAAAATGACAATCGAACAATGTTTCAACAAGAATACAGGAACTCAACTAGGCTCATTGAAGAAGCATTTTTCAAGGCGACAATTATATTTTTCACTTCATTCGAATCGAGGGGCTCGAGAAAAAGATCTCGAAGGGTTGCATTGTATTCATGTTTCTTTGTGATTCATGTGTGTTATTAACAATAAGGTTGTTGTTCGTTGTCGTGAAGTAATTGTTGAAGCTTTCAGCAACAATAGAAGGGCCACTTACACTTGTGTCATTCACCAGGATTCCACATATCGTACTTAAGTAGCACGTGTTTGTGGCGGTGTTTATCAGTTTTCACATAGCTTTTGAGTCGCTGTGAGCTTTTGTGTATTTTATTTTATTTATTTATACAATACTGCGGACCAATTTATTGGTCCAAGCAGGACGGGCAGAAAAAAGAATGTTCACGCACATACAATGCAATGCAATGTAACCAAAACAATGAAGCAACAAAACGTAGAATTCACTTGGAACTACAAAATGAACAAGCCACGGTGAAACCGACTTTTCGCACAAACATAGCAGGGTTTCCAATCCAAATAAAACTAGAAAATCACGCACAACTTCAAGAAACATTGCTAAAAACCCGAACGTCAGTAATTAAAGTTTCTAAAATGATCGTGTAGGGCTGTCATAAATTTTCCACTAAAAATTCTTTCTGGCAGTTCATCCCAGTCATCTACCGTGCGTGGAAAATATGAAAACTTAAAGGTATTTGTTCGGGCAAAGAATGGGGATAAACTGTGGCTATGTGTGTGTCGTGTTTTCCTCGTGGTGGACGGACTAATGAATGGAGTGGGTGATAATCCAGTCTTACACTTAATTAGTGATTCCATAAAAGCTAAGCGGGCAATTTGGCGTCTAATGTGTAGTGCTTGGATTTTATTGAGTGCCATGATACCTGACGGAGAATCACTTCTTTTATATTTATTATAAATAAAACGAACAGCCCTCCTCTGAACCTTCTCCAATTCGTTAATGTTTTTGTTCGTGTGCGGGTCCCAAACAACCACTGCATACTCCAGTTTAGGCCTAATAATGGAGTTATACGCTAAAATCTTAACGTTACTAGGTGTACCTTGAAGTTTATGCCGTAAAAGACCAAGTTTTTTTAGCGCTCAAGAAGTTACCTGCTGAACCTGGTCGTTCCAATCTAATCTGGAGTTCAATACGATACCTAGGTATTTAAACTTACTTACCTCCTCGATTAAGGTGTTTTTAATTTTGTACTGGAAAGTTATGAGGTTTCGTTTCCTGGTTATACGTAAAAGAACTGTTTTTGTAGTGCTAATTCTCATGCCCCATTTGTCGCACCAAGATGATATGTCACATAAAGCCCTATCTAGCCGATGTTGATCAGAAGCAGACTGCACTTCAGTATAAATCATGATATCATCCGCAAACATTCCAATATTCACAGTATCACCAACCACAGACACTAAATCATTAACAAACAACAAAAAAAGCAGGGGCCCCAGCACACTTCCCTGGGCACACCTGATGTCACTGTTAGAGAAGAGGAACAAGTACCATCGATGTATACAAATTGCGTTCGATCTTTCAAATATGAATTAACCCAATTTACAAGTGTGGAAGGAATTCCTGCTTGTTTAAGTTTTAAAAGAAGGCTATCGTGAGGAACCCTGTCGAATGCCTTGCTTAAGTCTAAAAACAAAACATCAATTTGCCCGGAGTGGTCTAAGATTGAACTAAAACTATGAACGGCGGTGACCAACTGCGTAACGGTAGAAAATCCCCTTCTAAAACCATGTTAGAAGGGACTCAATGTTTTATTTTTTCGAGTACATTAAGAATATGGTTAGCTACAATATGTTCTATCATCTTGCAACAACAGCACGTTAAGGAAATTTGTCGATAATTGTCAACATGGAAACGGTCTCCATTTTCAAAAACTGGAATTACCCTAGCCATGAGCCAATCATGGGGCAGCACGGACGTCCGAAAAGATTCACGAAAAATGACTGTCAAAAACCGAGCTAAAGATTCTGCATAGCGACGCAAAAAGGCGTTCGGGATTTCATCCGGGCCAGTAGTGCACTTAGGATCTAATCGCAGAAGCATTTCAAAAACTTCTTCAAAAGAAACAAGGTCGATCTGTTCTGAATGAGCCTCCATTTAAAATTCATCACCTTGATCATTTGAAAACACAGAATGAAAAAAGGAATTGAAAGCATTAGCAATAGAGAGACGAGATGTTTCCTTCTTGCCATACACCAATAATTGATCGACTGATTTACGTGCACTACGGATGTGATTCCAGAACTTTCCTGGATCGTTTAAAATGAACTGAGGCAAACTTTCGCACAAATGCCGTTTCCTTGCAGATTTTACGCTGCTCGAAAGTTTGGAGACTAACCTATTTAAGACATCACAATCGGGACTGTGAGTGTTCTTGATACGTTTAATTCGCCGTTTTAGGTGAATAATATGTGGGTTAATCCATAGATTGACCCTTTTGGTTCGTTTTTTCTTATCAGGTATAAAAAACTTTAAACAAATATTGCAATGCTCTTTAAACATTTCCCATAAATGCCGCACATCATTACCTTGAAAGCTTTCGTAAGCTATGTCAAGGTAATTCAAAACAGACTCGTCCCTCGCCCTGGAGTAGTCTTTGACATATGTATGCTTAACTCCCGCCCAACGTTTTTTAGGTTCTAGAAAGACTTTACACTAACTTGACTAACTTGACTTGACTAACTACAACCTTGTGACCAGAAATCCCGTCACTTACATGTAATGAATAATCAGAAAAACTGCGATCTAAGAACACAAAATCGAGTACGGACCTAGCTGCACCGCAAATTCTGGTGGGCTCACCTGGTTTAAACTATGAGTTAGCATAATGTCGGATAGAATATCAGAGTGCTCTGCGCCTCCGACACATCCAGTAGGCCAATGACTACCTGGTAGATTGATATCGCCAACAAGCATAAGCCTGGATTTGCGGAAACTAAACAAATGATCTTGGAGCTTTCGAAAATAAGAAGAATCATAGCTGGGATGTCTGTACAGCGCACATAGGACGAAAGTAAAACTAGAAAATGTTATCTTGAGAAGCAGGCTTTCGTGGTCTTCTATTTGATTTAAAACCACAGCTTTCAGATTTTTCTTTAACAGAACAGCCACACCCCCCCCCCCTCGTGACCCACGGTCACGTCTGAAGACCGAAAACGATAAAGGAAAGACGCAGTCGTCAGGGATATCGCTGGTTAACCAAGTCTCAGTTATTACTGCTACGTCGGGGTTGTGCGCAAGTAATGCAATTTCCAGGGATTGGGATTTATTGATAATACTTTGGGCATTCATATTCAATACAATGAGCCTGTTGCGATAAGAATCGCTGCCGGGATCATGTCACTTTGACTGCGACTGCGCGGGGGACAAAATTATTCATTCTTCCACCTGTTAAATCATTGATTGATTGATTGATATGTGGGGTTTAACGTCCCAAAACCACTATATGATTATGGGAGACGCCGTAATGGAGGGCTCCGGAAATTTAGACCACCTGGGGTTCTTTAACGTGCACCCAAATCTGAGCACACGGGCCTACAACATTTCCGCCTCCATCGGAAATGCAGCCGGGATTCACCTGTTAAATCATCCCAAACATATGTTTCGTCATTCATTTTAAGTTTATCGTCATAAAGTTTTGGATCCAGCCCTTCTTAACGTTACTTAAAAACCGCCATCTTCTCATTGAAGTCTTGGAAGTACAAGATTACTGGTCGGGTTTTTTTCTCGCCTCTACCGCTATCATTTTCACTGTTACCGGTCTATTTGATGCGTTTTCCCAGTCTGTGGATACGCCCAACGGATGCAACCTTCACACTAAGCCGTTTATCAAAGATGTTGCCGATAACCTTCTCCTTCAGTTCATTTTCAGATTCTGATTTAGCCTCAGGTACACCAAAAACAAGCAAATGTGACCGTGGGCTGTAATCTTCCAGATTCACTACCTTTTGCTGTTGCGAAATAACCGACTTATGGAGCGACTGCAGATGTTGTTCTATTGGTGCTATAGGCTGCAGGGAAGTTTGAAAACCTGTCACATGTTTTTCGATCTGTTCAAGGCTAGCCATTACACTGCAAAGCGAAGCATCAAGCTTGCAATGCAAGGCTTTCATTTCGGATATATCGTTCTGCATTGACTCCTGGGATTTTATAATCTTATCTAAAGATTTCTGGATATCTGGACCAGGGTTACTCTCAACATCGCCACACAACAATATTTTGAATACAGAAAAACACTCGTACGCAATGAAAAGACAGCGCCGAGGGCACGGCAGAACCACTAGTAGCATGTCATCACTTGGACAAGAAGAATCATGACCAACCTGGATAAGCAAAACGGGTGGCATGCTTAGAGCCAAGTTCGACAGCGGTTCGCCGTGCCCAGTGAAGACGAAGCGATGCAGCTCTTCTTTTATACCCGGTGGCCCTGGTGACGTCACACCTCCAGCGAAGTGGCCGATAGGCGGACAGTCAGGCGCCGGTGCGTCATGCTAAGATGTCACGTTTGTAGTTGATACCGGTGGATTGCCGAAGTTGCAGAGCACCTTGTTGAAACCAGCGAAACCAAGAAGAACCTGGATAAGCAAAACGGGTGGCATGCTTAGAGCCAAGTTCGACAGCGGTTCGCCGTGCCCAGTGAAGACGAAGCGATGCAGCTCTTCTTTTATACCCGGTGGCCCTGGTGACGTCACACCTCCAGCGAAGTGGCCGATAGGCGGACAGTCAGGCGCCGGTGCGTCATGCCAATATGTCACGTTCGTAGTTGATACCGGTGGATTGCCGAAGTTGCAGAGCACGTTGTTGAAACCAGCGAAACCTAGAAGAACCTGGATAAGCAAAACGGGTGGCATGCTTAGAGCCAAGTTCGACAGCGGTGCGCCGTGCCCAGTAAAAGCATAAAAATAATTTCGCTTGGAAATTATGAAAAAAGATTGAGGTTTATTCTTGTGTGCCTTGTACTTACTTCTTATGCTAGCAATTGTTTTCACTTAAATTTTTATACACGTTATCCCCACAATTTACCGTCTATAGAAGGCCCGCTAGGTTTACGTTAGCCGCAGTTTACGCTTTATGTCCTGTTATACGCCATGCAAAGACGGTCTCCCAGTTTTTTTTACATCTCTTGAATATCTTCAGGAACTGCTGAAATTTATTGTCATTAGTATCTGCTAAATACACAAAGTGCCAATTTTCTGTCACTAGGGCATTGAAAATGCTGTCGTAATTTTGTGCTATTCGCTTTAGAGGAAAGCACGGCTAGTTGCTACATGTATTGGTGGTGAAGACAGTCAGATTATCGGTAATTTCAGATGCCAATGTTCTGCTAGTGAACTTTATGCCCGATATGTTAGTGGTGATGTGATCTATTATGCTCTGTCTTCAGCTTGTAATGCTTGTTGGCTGTTTAATTAGATGTTGCAACCCGTGAGTAGTTAACAAGTCTGCCTGCTCATAAATGTCATTTCGAAGAATTTCATTGTTGATACCACCTAATTACATAATTTGAATGTTCTTGTTATCATTGGTATAAGCCAATCTTCTAATTCAGCTAGAAACTCATTTTTATTGTTCTGCGGGGACTGTAGACCACACCTACTAATGTGCGTTTATTTTTATATAGAAAAACGGTTTGGACTGATTTATTAGGAGGTACTTTGATAACAAGTACTCCGCACTTTGTGGATTTAAAAGCTATGCCTGTAGCGTTGGTCAAGTGCCTAAGGTACCAGGCTGAAGATCCGCCGGTCGCGGGATTGAATCAATGCTGCGGCGGCTGCATTTTTGGTCGAGGCGGAAATGTTGGAGGCCCATGTGCTCAGAATTGTGTGCACGTAAAGAACCCTAGGTGGTCGAAATTTCCGGAGCTGTCCACTACGGCGTCTCTCATATTCATATGGTGGTTTTGGGAGATTAAGCCCCACTTATCTTTTTAAACGCTATGTCTGTTCAAACTTTGTATATTACGTCATTGTTCACGTAAAGAGCTACACCCACATGCGCAGTTTTAAAACTTGTGGTAGTAAATTGGCTCCGTCTACAACCGAGTTCTATGTCATGACCGGCGGGTGGGTATGGTATACAGGTGTTTTCAGACAACCAGGTTTCTGATAAAGCAATAAAATCAAATGTGTGGTGTAGTGTTTCACAAACATCAACGAGCTCATCATAAAGTTTTCGTAGGCTCCTTACGTTGAGATGTAGCAATGATAAACTGGACGAGCCAAATAACTGGCTACTATATACTCGTAGTTCCAAAAGCTGAAACGCCATCTTGTCAATGTTTTTGTTTCTTATAGCTTCGCTTTACATGATGACGTGTAAATCATCTGGTGATATGATCTTGTGAACTAGACTGGTTGTTTTTTTTCGCGCTTTTATGACACATTGATTCGTCCACAAAAACTGCGATTGCTTGCTTTTCTTGAGCTTCAGCGCTTCAGAAATAAACGAGTTGTTTTGCGGACCTGGGTGGTCGTTAAAAACACTAGCCGAAAGTCTTTGGTTTTTTTTCGACATCTTTTGCAGTTAGTCGAGCGTTCTTGGCCCTTTTCTACAAGGTCTTTCTTTTTGTCTCTGGAGACGAACCAAAAAATATAGTTATTCGCTCAAAGTTTATTAGCAGTGGGCAATCTGTGATAGGTGTCAATGTCTGCAGGAGCAATAGTGCAGTCTACTTTAGCACCAATGTCAACCATCAATCCCACAAGATTTTATTCTGTGGTGTTTGGTAATCCGCGTATCTTAAAGAGTTTCGAAAGTGAATATTGTTCTAACTGCGTCATTTGTCTTGTGAGATTAGCATTCTCTTATTTAGGTCTTCGTTGTCTTTGTTCAGAGCGTTGCTTTCAGCGGGAACTTTGTCCCGTTCAGCTTTGATACTTTCATACTCGTTGCTCAAAAACGCGAGGCTATTTTGTACTTCTTGAATTTTCTTTATTTAGATGGTTATTTTTCCTCCCTGAGAGCTAGTTTAGGGTAAAGTTGATCTAATAACTCTTTAAGAAAAGCGTTTAGGAATTTCATTTCTTTTTAGAGCTCAACGTTTGACGACATCGTGAATACCAAAAGAGCGATCCACAATAGCCTTTTTAGTTGAGTTTAATAGTAATAAATGAGAAATGCATGCCAGAAATATGACAGAAAGACGTCTCAGCCTTTTTAGAAGTGTCGGCCGAGGCTGGACTTTGTCCATCGCTCAATGATGACGGCGTCGGTGTGTTTCCTGCTCAAATAGGCGCTTACAGCACGCAGTGTTTGCGGAATCTCGATACTCTGGAGGGCAACAGGACATGCCGTAGAGAATATGCAGCAGGTAGGCGTAGCCACATTCAATGCTTGTGGGTGTTGTTGTGGCGGCAGCAGCTTGTGGCTGGTTTGGGCAGCGTTACGCAGTAATCTGAAATATGAAAGAAAGCCGTTTCAGCCTTTACTGTAGAATCGGTCGGGTCTTAGCTATGCGGATCGCTCAAATGATGACGGCATCAGTGTGTTATCTCATTAAATAGGCGCTGACAGCAGGTGTTGTTCACGGAATCTGGATACGCAGCACGGCATGCAGTAGTGCATGTACAGCAGGTAGGCGTAGCCACATTCAATGATTGTGAGCGTTGTTGGCGTGGCAGCAGCTTTCGGCAATTATGGGCAGTGTTGAATGGTAAGCTGAAATATGACAGAAAGCCGTTTCAACCTTTTCTGTGGTATAGGCTGAGGCTGGGCAATGCAGATCATTCAAATAATTTTAAGGATGAGTTGCCGTTTCCGCAATCAGTAATTTATTTGTTATAAATATTGGGGAAACACAAAAAACGTTCGCGAAATATAGAACTGGCTTTTATTTCCTAATGCAATGAGGTTTCAACTGTGAGGTAAACATAGACGTATTAGCGAAGCTCCACAATAAAATTAGTCCATATTTATTGCTCAATATATGGCTCTCACGGATTGGTGGTAGGTCATGTAAGATTCAATAATTTTTCAGTGGAAGAGCCAATGACGCGGCTTTGTTAAAATGTGTTGCACATAATGTATGTTATGAAAATAACTAAGAACTTTTACACGTCAATATGGCTACATTAAATCTAAAAACATACCGGTTTTACGAATACCAAAACAACGAAGCTTTGTATTGCGATTTGTTATTTATGGCTTGGTGGAACATTGAGCAGAGCTCGAGAATGCCTAACTGAGGCTGGTTGTGATTCATCCGGCTTTATTTTCCTTAACAGCTAAGACTGTAATTTCAAATTTTCCCGTAAAGATATGCAAAAACGTACGATATGCTAACATAGTATTTTGAGCCTATCAAGAGAACCTTTAGTTCTCGCAGTAATGCTTACTGATCCTGACAGAAAAGAAAAACTGACATTATATCGTGGAGAAAAATGCAATTGTTGCTTAAAAAAAGTAGGCTTTAGATTCAAATTGACCGATCGCAAGCAAGAATACAAACGTTACTCCAAGTGTGTATTGTATGCCTTGCTCACGTTGTGCTTATGTAAAATTCACCCTAATAAAAATATCCGAAACCAAGTATAAAACGCGCAGATATATACGTCTGCCACAGTCACAGTTTTTATTGCGCGCCTTTAGTGTGCCTTGAAGCATTCTTGACTAGATGTTAGAATGGACAAAATAAACACTATGCCATCATACAGACCTAATAGCGGTGACACAAAATTTCCACATATCGTGAAATTATGCTAAGCTGCTTTGTGTAAAATTGCTGAGTAGCCACTTTTTTAGGTAAAAATGTCTAACGTATGATAGATGTATTCGGTATGGAAGAATAATACAGATATTACTAACTATACCAATGAGCGAAGACGTCGGCGTCAGGTGTTCAGAGGCAAGAGCCCAGAAAAAACGTCATTCAAAAGATATTGTCCTTCTTTTCTTGTTCAGAGTTTCACATATTGTCACGGTAATAAAAATCAGTGCAAGTAACATTGCAGCAAACAGCGAAACAATCCTGGCTGTGGCGGCTGCATTTTCAATGGAGGCGCCATTGTTATAGGCCCGTGTGCTCAAACTTGGGTGCACGTTAAAGACGCCCAGGTAGTGGAAATTTCTGGAGCCCTCAACTACGGCGTCTCTCATATTCATATGGTGGTTTTGGGACGTTAAACCACACATATCAACCAATCAAACAGCAAAACAGCTTCGATCGAGCAGCGCGAGTTCGTCATCGTCTTTCTGCCACCAAATCCTTCGACACACACAAGTAAGAATGACACTAGCCATGCAACAGCCCGAACCCCACTACATGCTCGTGTCATTACTCCCCCTCTCGAAAGGATCGACTAAACAGTTTCAAGTGTATGAAGGCAAGAGCAAGTCTTCAGCATGGGTAATACGGCTTCATCCTAGCCACGTGGACGATGTCTGGCTGGGTACTTCGACGGGAGGTCTGCACGCTGGGCTTTGCGATAACTTCGTAGTTTACGTCACCGAGGCGCTGAAGAACCCGATAAGGTCCGAAACAACGACGCAAGAGCCTCTCATAGCGGCCGCGTTGGCGTACCGAACTCCAAGGCCATACTTTTTCTTTCGGGTGGTAGGTGACTTCTCAGTGCCGAAAGTTGTACCTAGTTGTATCGTGTTGTTGCTGAGTTGTATCGTGTTGTTGTTACACCCTTGTCATTTACACTGTCAATAACATGTTGCGTGTACCATATTACCACGACCCGTGGTATGTTCCACTAGTGGCTCGTTGGAAGTATGTTCTGGCGTACGAAAAAGGGAACTCAAGGCGTTCATATCAGGACCAGTGGGTTGTGTTTGGTATTCAATTGCGTTTTTCTAGGCCTATTTTTCGCCCCGCCGCAGTGGTCTAGCAGCTAAGGTACTCAGCCGCTGACCCGCACTTCACGGGATCGAATCCTGGCTGTGGCGGCTGCATTTCCGATGGAGGCGGAAACGTTGTAGGCCCGTGTGCTCAGATTTAGGTGCACGTTAAAGAACCCCAGGTGGTCAAAATTTCCAGAGCCCTCCACTACGGCGCCTCTCATAATCATAGGGTGGTTTGGCGACGTTAAACCCCACAAATCAATCAATCATTAGGCCTGTTTTTCTACGTACCAGGACGAAAGAGGAGACCACAAGAGCCGCGAAGAGAAGGTGGCTTGACAGAAATGGTGAAAGCGCATTTGGTTCCTTATATTGTTTTCCGCACTTAACACAGTAGTGAATGAATTGATAAAAAACACCAACTAAATCATTGTCCAGGCCACCTGCTGCCATGCGTTCATGATATTGAGGTAACTGAATTTCACCGGGTATCAATCCAGAAATGTTCCCAATCGTAATTATGTGGAATTATCAACCGTTTCTTGTGAAGAAATTGCTTTGTCTAAATGCATTTTTTTACAAAACTTTGTCTAGGTTCAGTGATGAGCTTGAATGGGGCAGAAGTAAGCGTCGCTAAAAGATGACATTTAGATTATACGCCTGAACGAGATGTAGAGTAACTGTCGAAACGACGCGCTCACCATAATCAAAGATGCAAGGACAGTGGTTCACATAGCAGTTACGCTTTATTTTATAATGACTGCAAGGCCTTCTCAGTGAAGCCAATGGCCGGCAGAGACCTCGTGAGTTTCTTCGAACACAACAAGGTCCGTTTCCGCATTCCGTGCTGTTTCTACAATTTCAACCATATTTCTTGTTCTGCAAGCAGTGAAAAGCACGTGTTTTCCAATAATTACTGACTTACTAATTTAGTTCGACAGATGCAATGCTCAATGTGTATTGCACCAACCGGCAACATTTATAGAGTTCTTTTGGTTATCAGAGTGGAATAACAAAATCATATATTTTATCATTAACGTTATTAGGTCCCTGAAAGAGCAGAAATCGAAGAACTTCACTATTAGGAAAGTAAATGCATGAGGCCAACTCCTGACTCACCTGTGAGGCTCTGAAAAAGGAACAATCTCATTTTTGTGTATAAATACTCAGGTTGCAAGGCAATATTTTTATATCTTTCCATAAGGAAGAGCACTCAATTAAAAACTCGACACAACAAAACATAGCTTACTTGAGAGGAAAAATATTTACTAAAAGGCACAGTGGTCGAACTGCATATGTACCAAAGCTGAGCTGACAAATATGCAAAAGTGCGGCTTGCGAATATGCGAAAGTGTTTTAAAAGATATATTTTCACAATATTTAGAGTGTTGCTTCATACAATGCTTTGGACTTGGTATTCTTCTCAGCTCTTAGCCATTATTTGCTCCCAGCTCGCACTAAGGCAGTCGTGAGATGAAGATGGCACTTGCCGCGTGATAGATACATCGATAAAATGGCTCTAAGAACGAGCATAGTGTCACAAGTCTAAGTGTGACATTTTCAGCGGTTTTCGAAAAAAACACCACGAGCATGCAGGTCTGCACGGCCTCATATTATTATTGTTGTGTGTGAAAGTAAAATGTCAACATTATTGATAATTTTATCTCAGCAGACTTTCGCACTCGTTGAACAATTACTGTCATAGTTTAAACTTACAAGATATAGTAGTTAGAGATGCAGAAAAAAGATATTTAGAACGAAATCCTAACATAGCACAATCATTTAAGAGCAACTAACGCAACGCAGAGAGGCATCGGCATAAAACTGATTCCCATCATAGTGAAAGTGTGCTGAACACGAGTGAGAAGCGCTGTACTGTGACGTGAAGCTGAAATAGTTGTTAAACTTGTTCAAATTGTTATTACCGCAATGTGACAATAAAACTGATGATTTCCTATTGGTCCATTGTTGACACAGTAGCATCGAAATGCGCTAACGAAGAGTCGTTTTTGCTTTTATTGCGTGAACAGAACGAAAGTATTCGCGTGAAAAGATACTGGGACTTCGTCGTAATCGAAAACTTTCGCAGAGCCATGCTGCCCCTCGACGGAAGTTTGCTAGCATTCACTGATTCGTAATAACAGATAGAGTGCTGCATACGTACGTGAGGTTCAAGTGTGTGCCGAGGTGCTGAATGTTCCACAGCTAGATTATGGCATCTACCATAAAGACAAAGAGCCGAGCGTCCATCAAAACACCCTCTCTCGTTCCTACAGAGAGACTCCTTCTTTTCTAGAGCCGAGCGAAAAAACTTTTGCTGTGGCAGATGACGCGACGTGCCTAAGTATTTCTCGCTGCGTTCGCCAACACTATCAAAAGACCCTGCGACTGGATGCACTCTATTTTTCTCGAATAAACAAACTTCATTTAAGCAAACATTTTAATTTTGAAATTTGTGTGATGCTTTTAGAATTCACTAGGGACCTAAGTGTGATTAACAACCCAAATGTAAGGATCTCTTTAAATCCACTGCATTCACTGGGTGGCTAGCTGATCAATTTCTAACAGTGTATAGGTAGGCATTTTATGAGCGGGAATACACCAGCTTCTATTCACCTCTACGGTGTTTGCATCGGGCACTGCCGTATAAAAACAAAGAACACGTCTTTTTAAAACGCCCTGCCGTGGTGGTCTGGTGACTAGGGTACTCGGCTGCTGACCCGAAGGCCGTGGAATCAATTTTCGGCTGCGGCGGCTGCATTTGCGATGGAGGCGTGAATGCTGTAGGCCTTTGTGCTCAGACATTGGTGCACGTTAGAGAACCCCAAGTGGTCAAAATTTCCGGAGTTCTCCACTACGGCGTCTCTCATATACATGTGGTGGTTTTGGGATGTTATTTCATGTTTTTAGAGCTTTCTGTTGTCACTCCCAATATTATCTAGGCAGAACCGACATTTGGTGGACGACTTTTGCCTGTTTTTTTCTGGTTCTACTGAATTTTGTTCACACCACGCAAGTGTTGTGGTTATGCTACGTGTAGGTGCACAAGAAGTCAACTAATAGCATGTGCTCTGTGCCAGAGCCGTATGCCAAAACTTGTTTCGGGGATAAGCGGATGTTCTTGACTCCACATCATACCAATGCCCACATGCCCTTTTATGTTAGTGTGATGGAGGGCCAATCCTTTCAGTGTATCCAATAGTAAAATGCTGAGATGAGGCATGGCTGCTACTCTTTGCATCGCCGCTGCCAAGTCTCGGTGCATTTTGTTTAACAAAATAGCTCTACAATTAAATTCAATTGACTTTAATTCATTTAATAATCAAAAGGGAATATATACATCAGTTTTGTTATAAAGGCAGCGCCCCATAACTCGCAGAGAATTTGTGAAGGAGGCCCATATGTCGTACCCAGTTATACAAACACAAGAGCATAGAAACACAAGAGCGCGCAGAAAACTAATGATGGGTAGAAGGGGGCAGAATTCAAACAAGTGATGTAGTATGAACCAATGTAAGTGAACTTCGTAACAGGTAAACGTCTGGCATTTTGTTAGGCCTGCTGGTAGTTTGTTTCAAAGACGTGATGTAGTCAGCCTGAATGTAAATGATCTATATTTCGCGCGAGACTTCATATAGGTTAAAGTACAGGAGGCAACTGATTGTATCAGATTGATTGATTGATTTGTGGGATTTAGCGTCCCAAAAGCACGATATGATTATGAGAGACGCCGTAGTGGAGGGCTCCGAAAATTTCGACAACCTGGGGTTCTTTAACGAGCACCCAAATTTGAGCACACGGGCCTACAACATTTCTGCCTCCGACAGAAATGCAGCTGCTGCAGCCGGGATTCGATCCCGCGACCTGCGAGTCAGCAGCCGAGTACCTTAGCCACTCGACTGCCACGGTGGGGCAACTAATTGTATCAAGGCTGGGGTGTTTTGGTAACTAATTTTCAGAGAAGGGCACAGTATAGTTTTATGTGTGGTTTTATAAAGCAATACAAGAGCATTGTAATCAATGCAGCGTTTCACAAATGTCAGGTAATTAGTGTGAAAATGCACTGAATCGGTATGTTTTTGAAAGAAAATAGCTCGAAGTGCTGTAACCTTTGCTGTGATTAGTTGCAATAAAGTGGTGGGGTATGAGATTCTGTATACTGTAATGACGTAAGTAATGTGTGAATGTATCGAACTGATAAAGAGTGTGCGAAGGGTTTGAAAAGGGTGTGCAAAAAAATACTAACGCAGTTTATACAATATTACAATTTTCTTATATATATATATATATATATATATATATATATATATATATATATATTGTGTTGTTTCATGTATGTGTTTATGCCAGTATAACCGACTGTCGAGATGGACACCGATATTGATGATGCTTAGGTTTCGTGGCGAGAGGGCCATTTGCGGCTGTATAAGGGCCTTAAAATTGCTCACGCTTGAGCGGCTGAAAACATTGAGTTAATGAAATCACGACCATGTCGTCAAGTGTGTTTGGTGTCAATAGATGACGAAATGTTGTGATAAGAAAAAAGCTTGGTGAGAATGTATGTCATTAGCACAAGTGCCCAGTTCGTGCACACTCTGGCATCCAAGGGCCATGAGGCAAGTGCTTTGTTCAGTCTAACCACCGCAGCGGAGACCTCTCTGTAGAGGTCGGGCTAATGGATGACCGGGTATGGGATATAGAAGGTACAAATTTCTCTGAAAAAAAGCCAACAACAATTTATCTGTCAAAAGTGGTTCCCTACTTACGAACATTGCAGGGTGAAGAGGTATTTGTTGTCAGTAGGGTAATGAAAAGTGTTGTCTTCTCAGCGTGTGTAAATGTTTACGCTTAATAAAATGTAGAGTACAGAGACTGCTTCTTTACATCTGTCACACAAAGGTAGACCACCACCAGACGAAAGAATTGAAGGTGTTGTGTGTGTACGTCTTCTTTTTGACCTTGTAAGTATTACTTCTGTGTAGAGTGATTTTGAAACTGGCGGCAAATGACCAAGTTGCGGCTTGATAACATGCAGTCTATTACCTGTATGTGTGTCTTATGTGCACAGCCCCTGAACTTTCATTTTAATACAGGTTTCAGGTCAAGTGCAGGAATTGGTAACGATGTATTGGTAGTGGTTTCGTTGGCGTATTCACATAGCTGGTCCACCAAAATATTGGCTCGTTTTACTCTGTGCCCTGGCACCCAGCAGACAACAATATGCTGTTTCGATGAGTAGACTGTGCATAAAAGTAAGTAAAGCGAGACAAGGACGGGGTTGTTGTGATTTTTAAGAGTTGTTAGATGCTTTACTGCGCTTAGAGAATCTGTGTACAATATTTCCTTCTATAGATTTATTTTTAGATGTGTTTAACGGCCGCAAGTATCACGTAGGCTTCACCAGTGAACGTACTTGTATCAGAGTGCAAAACGCCGTCTTCCAGAAAATGTGAGCTGACGGCTGCGTATAAAACAGATGGGTTGGATTTTGAGGCATCCGTGAAGAACTCACGCATGTGTATTTCTGTGTAGTTCTAGGAAGTATGAAGATGTGCAATTGGCGCGTGCTTCGCAACCCCCAATAAAGACGAGTCGCACTCAAGCGCCTGCTATTGCCTTGGTAGCAGGCATACTTCGCGAGCCATCAAACGGTGTTCGAGTGGCACACCTGTTTCCTATGTTTGGCCTCTCACACGGGTGAGTAGAGCTGTCTCAAAGAAGGCCGTTTTACAAACACAGCAGAACTTAACATGCCAATAATTGTAGAATGTGAAGTGTGTTCTTTGTCTGCGCTCATTTTAAGATAGTATTTAAAAGATATGTCACATCTCTGTAGGTGGAGGGACTATTCATTCGATTCCATGTACAGGCTTTCCATGGGTGTAGTGCGAGAAGCGCCCGTAGAGAGGTGCCTTCCTAGATAATAAACAGGATCAAGCATTTTAAGGGCAGTAAGTGTCGCAGACTGACATATTATTGACCCATAGTCTAGGCGAGTACGCATGAGGCTGCTATATAAATTTTTCAGACACTTCTTGTCACTTCCCCACGCAGTGTATGACAACACTTTTAGAAAATTCATGGCTTTTATGCACTTGATTATTATATTCTTAATGTGCTGTCCAATATTAAATTTAATAATTTATGATCAGTATTACCAGCAAGGCGTTGCCCATGCAGTTGAATATCAGGTTCGGAACGAATGCCTCTCTTCTTGGAGAACAAGACACGTGGGCTTTTCTGTGCATTTAGTAGGAACCCGTTTTGTTTGCCCAATTGGAGACTTTTAAAACGAAGCTGAACCTGCCACTCACACATGGCCGCATTACGAGACTTGAAACCAAACAGGACGTCGTCAACATATGTGAAGTAAAACATATTTCCAGAGACGGACAATCGCAAAAAGTTCATCTTGATAATAAAAAGTGCGTAGCTAAGCACACCACCTTGCAGCCCTTCTGTTTCTTGTACAAATATTTGGGAAAGATCACTGCCCACTCGACCACGGAATGTCTGATTTGACCAGTAACTTTCTATTATCATAAACATTCTGCCACGCGTGCCAAGGTGGGACCGGCCTCTTAATATTTCAAAGCGTCATGTTGTATCATAAGCCTTTTTGATACCGAGGAACAAAGAGAGAATATATTGTTTGTGAACGAACGCAACTCTGATCTGAGCCTTGTTACGAACAAGGTGGTCAGTGGTGGATATATCTTCTGAAAACCCGCCTTGAAATGGGTAAAACAAATAGTTTGTTTCCATAATATAAACAAGTCGGTAGTTTGCCAATTTTTTTGAAAAGTTCGCACAAACAGCTTGTTAGCGCAATAGGCCTATACCTCAAAACTGAAGAAGGGTTCTTGCCCTCTTTCAAAATGAAAATATTAAAGCCTCCTTCCAGGAAGTCGGGATAGCGCCAGAAAACCAGATATATTTGTACAAGCATAGTAAAGTTCTTATTGCGTTTCTTTTGGTAGCTTTTTGAACATTTCGTACACCACTCGATCAGAACCTGGGCCGGAAATACTGCAAGAGTTTAATGATCTCTGGAGCTCAGCTATGCTAAAAGTTTAGCTGTATGCTTTGTGTATGGTACATTTGTGTTCAAATTTCTGCTTCTGAGATTTTATTCTGTATTTTTTGGAAAACATCAGTATAGTGTGACAAGCTGGACACTCGTCGATGTGTGCCGAGGAAGTTCGCCTGATTTTCAAAGATGTTACCTTGTGTCCTTACAAGTGGGAGTGTGTGTACTTGTATTCCTGCTACCCTACCAACCATATTCCAGACTTAAGTCTGTTGTGGATATGAAGTGATTCCTAATAAAATCTTCTGCCAGCTTTCTCTTCTGGCCTGCCGACGCATTCTTCTGCTTCACCGAAGCAACCCCTATGCTTTATTTTGCTGCATGCGCACATTTTGGCACTCAGAGTTCCACCATGACACATTTCGCTTTCCAGGGTGTCTGTCTGTTGGATGCATTTCGTTGCTGCAGCAATCAAAAAAGCTTTGAAGTAGTTGACATCAGCATTCATGCTTCAAGTGCATGTGTCGCGCCAACTAAAAAAGCGATAGTATAAAACTGTTCTAAGTGGGCTTATGAGATTTTGGGTACCTGTGGCGGGAATTAGGTTTATATAGGTGCAGTCAAAACTACGGAAAAATGGTCACTTTCGTCAGGAGTAGTGATGAAATTTCAGTGTAGTAGAGGCGAAATGAATAGAGATACTATGCTTAGGTACCGACGTATCCAATGCTTCCTCGGAGGCACTAGATGCCCACACGTGCGACCTGGTAGTTCGAAATCTGGGCCTCGCCTAGAGAGGCAAGGCCTTGAGAGCTGAGGACCCTGAAGTGTCCGGTCTCAGTTCACAAGTGGCTAGAGTAGTCTGGAATACACCTGCCTTAGGGCAGGTGCCACAACCACCGGCTCAGTATTCGCGGGCCGAAGAAGTGATGGTGGTTGGTGTGGCAGTGTCCCCTGACGCACCGTATCAGCATGTGTTGGGCCATAGAATGGCGAGGTTCTTTTTCTTCCGTCTTTAAAAGAAATGTCTTTTTTACCTTCACCGTAATTATCTCCTTTTCATTCGTCTAGTATAGACAGGAAAGCGAATACGCGGCATGGTGTCCATCACAATTTACCCAGTTTGGCTGCTCTCTGCAGTTCTCAGACAGGTGGCCCAACTCCATATTGGGCACAAATCTGGCTACCACGACAGCGTTTAGATGCTTGGCCATACCTCTGACATTGGAAACAACGACGTGGGTTTCGTAAGTACGGGCTGAGAGGGGTTTTCGTGTACCCTGTTTGAATTCTGGCCTTTTAATGGAAGCAAACGTAGTATTGTTTCGCTGGTGTTTTGGTGTTTTGTTTCCTGATGATACTTCTCTGTACATTGGTCGCATTTTAGCTCTTCTACCCCTCCAAATGTTGGGTCTCGGTCAGGTGAAGTAAGTCTGTGCCAGATACCACTCCACGACTTGTTTGTTCATTGATCTGTGTGGTGTTACAAAGGTCGGCACGCCACCGAAATTTGAGAGACCGTGTAGTTTTTCAAATTGTTCTCTGTCGCGAACTTCAAGGAGGAGGTCTCCACTAGTCATTTTGGTTACCTTGTATCCAGCCCGGAGAGTTTCAGTAGACACCTAGCAACTGCAAAGAAAGATACGGTCCTGACTAGTTTTCCGGTGTTCTGAGAGTGAATAATGTGGAAATAAAGAAATGTTTCTGTTGGCTGTTTTAAAAAATATATGTCAATGGTGCATCCTCACTTCAAGCCGGTACGATCGGTAATCAATGGTAATGTTCTATGCGTGCCGGTCTCATTTTTATTCAGCAGCATTAGCGACCACCCACCATGAAGCAAAACAAGAGGACAAAAGTTTGGGAAAACTTAAATCTTGCATACGCCAGTCGCACAACGCCACCATAACCCAATGCGCTAAAACCAAGGCAGGCTATTTGCAGAGGGTTAACCCTCCCCGCCAGCAGAATTGGAAGTAAAAAAAGAAACAAAAGGGCAAAAAGATAAAAAGTGACGGCAAAGAAGAAGTTGTCGGGAGAGAGAGAGAGGGATAAGAAAAAGCGCCTGCCGATTTCCTTTGGATGGGTCAGTCCAAGGGTTCCGTCTACGTGAAGCCAGGGCCAAAGGAGGTTGTTGCCTCTGTCAGGGGCCTCAAAGGTCCAACCACCCGGAGTCGGCTCAACATCCAGAATCACAATTTCCCTGTACACAGCTCTGCAACGCACGCATGGTAGGCGGGGAAAATGTAGAAAGCCTCGATTAGCTCGGGTTCGTGGTGTCGCTACACACCAAATGCCTCTTTGCGCAGACGCTCCTGTGGATGGATACCGAGAAACTTCGCGTTACTAACTGGTCGCAAAGTAAAGCTATTGAAATTGAACAACATGGCGGGGATTAGTCAGGTGTATGTGTAGTGAATAATATATTGCCACGTTCCCTTTTCCTAAGTTTTTGTTATCGTCCCAAAACACCACACGATTCTCAGCGCAAACCGCGCCTGCAGTTTTCTAGAAGGTTCCGGACTGTAGTAGATCATTTCGATAAGATCACACCCACCGTGCGAACTGTACAGATTCTTCTGGAACCTACGCCACCGCCAGTGATAACGCTAGAACATTAGACGGCAAGAGTATAAATGCCGACGCGCTTCGCCGCTTGTCAGTTGTTGATCGAAGGCCGACGCTCCGTTCGCCGCTATCAGTCCGAGACTGCTATCTGTGCGAGACTGCTGCTGTAATTGGACTTTCCGTTTACCGGGCACAGGTTCGCCCAAATAAACAGTTAAATCCCAACACGAAGTCTCCTGTCTTCGGCCACGTCAAGACCCTGTGACATCTGGTGGAGGTGCTGCTTCGTTCATGTACCGGACGCCCCCGTCAAGCCGTGAACCCAGCCCACGTGGCGGAGAAGACACCGACGCCAACCAGGAGCAGCGAACAAGCCGCCGACAGCAAGGGCTACCACCGGAGTACGGCATTCTAGAAGACAAGGCGCGGAAGACCAAGGCCATGGCCGCGACTGCAGTGACAATGACAACCGCCGCATCCCAGCCCACAATGGTCATGCATCAACCCAGAGAACCACCAATTTTCCATGGGTCATCGTTCGAACACCCGGAGTCCTGGATAAAAACATACGACCGTGTGGCCACCCTCAACCACTTGGACAACGAAGAAAAGCTCCGTCTGTACTTCTACCTGGAAGACACCGCAAGGACCTGGCTAGAGAATCGCGAGTCCACACTCCGAACGTGGGATGTCTTCTGCGGCGCATTTCTGCAAACGTTCGGGAGCGTCGCTCGCAAAGAAAGGGCCGCTGCTCAACTAGAGACCCGGGTTCAGCTACCAAATGAGAAGGTTGGAATTTTCACAGAGGAGATGACCCGCCTAATTCGTCACGCTGACCCAGACATGCCTGAGGAGAAGAAAGTTCGTTTCCTCATGCGAGGGGTCAAACAGGAGCTCTTCGCGGGACTAATGAGGAATCAACCGAACACCGTCCAAAAGTTTGTATCCGAGGCGACCACCACCGAAAAAACCCTTGACATGCGCACCAGACAGTGCGCATGTCAGTGCGCAGCGATCGTGCGGGAAGAGCTGCGCAAACTGTTGCCTTCGGCGCACCCTCAAGTGGATTCGATCGCCGACATTGTGCGAGAAGAAGTTCGGCAATCACTTCGAATTCCCCACGCACCACTGCCCGAGCCAGAAACTATGAGCTACGCCGCTGCAGTGCGCCACAACGCTCCTCCCCGTCCACGCCAAAACGCCGCCCCGTCGCACTTCCGTCGCCGTACACCACCGCCGCCACCACTCCCACCGACGACCTACCGTTCACCAGCGGGCCAGCGCAGTGCGCCGAGGAAAACCGACGTTTGGCGCACCCCTGAGCACCGCCCACTGTGCTACCACTGCGGCGAGGCCGGGCACACATACCGCCGTTGCCAGTACCGACAGATGGGACTGCGTGGCTTCGCCGTCAATGCACCGCGTCCACAGCCAGGAGAACGACCACGTGACATCGCCGACTACCTGACAGGAACTCGGTGGATACCACGAAGCCCTTCGCATTCGCCGTCGCCCAGCCGCCGCACGACACCGCACCACCGGCAGTACTCTGGCCCTACGCGGGGCCGGTCTCCTAGCCCGTATCCGGGAAACTAAGGGCAGCAACCGGTGGAGGTGCGGTTGCTGTGCGACGAACTACCGAAGATCCTCCGACGACGACGACGCCGCGACGGAGCTTTCCGAACACAACGCCAACCAGGCAAAGCCCTGACGGCGAAAGCTCATTTACCGAATGTGGCCTGACGACGCAGCATGGAAGCAGCGGATCAAGCTGACGCAGCCGTGACCCGACGCCACGCCCTAACTGTAATGCGAGACGGCGAACTAGCGACATCGACGTTCTTATTGGCGGCCACAGTGTGACTGCTCTCGTCGATACTGGAGCCGACTATTCTGTCATCAGCGGGTCGTTCGCCGCGAAGTTAAAGAAAGTTAGGACAGCTTGGAAAGGCCCTGAAATTCGCACAGCCGGAGGTCATCTTGTAACGCCTGCAGGAATCTGCACAGCGAGAGTCACCATTAACGGCCGTATTTATTCTACAGACTTCGTAGTCCTACAGCGTTGCTCGAGAGGTGTCATCCTTGGCATGGACTTCTTATGCCTCCATGGTGCTGTCATCAACCTAAAAACAAAGTCGATAACGTTATCCACAGAAGAAGCACTACTGCAGCGGACGCCGTCAGGACACCATGCCTTGAATGTGCTGGAAGAACAAGTCACCATTCCGCCTCGCTCAAGCGTCATTATTTCAGTCGGCGCTCCTAAATCACCTGACTTGGGAGGCGTCTTTGAAGTCAGTCAGCATCTGTTGGTCACCCGAAATATTTGCGTCGCAAGAGGAATTGCAGAGCTGCGGGGAGGCAAAGCGACGGTTATGCTCACAAATTTCAGCAATGAGTACAAACATGTGAACAAAGGAACAAAGGTCGCATACATCGAAGAAATTGTCGAAGCCACCAGTGCTTTCGCCCTCGCCAATTCTGCAGAACCTGCTCAGAGGAACCAAGCCCCTCCCATAGCTTTTGACTTCAATCCCAGACTTCCGAACGATAAGCAAGAACAGCTCAAGGCCCTGCTCCTGCAATACGAAGATTGCTTTTCGTCGTCATCGAAAATTCGGCAGACCCCAATCACGAAACATCGCATCATAACCGAAGAAAATGCCAGACCACTCCGTCAGAGTCCGTACACGGTTTCGACGCGAGAACGTGAGGCCATGAAGAGACAAGTTGATGAAATGCTGCGGGATGACATTATTCAGCCGTCCAAGAGTCCATGGACCTCCCCCGTGGTGTTAGTGAAGAAAAAGAATGGGACCCTACGTTTCTGCGTTGATTATCGCCGCCTGAACAAAATCACAAGAAAGGACATGTATCCCCTCCCACGAATAGACGACGCACTTGATCGGCTCCATAACGCCAGGTACTTTTCGTCAGTGGACCTCAAGACTGGCTATTGGCAAATCGAAGTGGACGAAAGAGACCGAGAGAAGACGGCGTTTATAACACCGGACGGTCTCTCAAAGTTTAAGGTGATGCCCTTCGGCCTTTGCTCAGCTCCTGCAACGTTTCAACGCGTTATGGATACAGTACTGGCACGATTGAAGTGGCAGACTTGCCTTGTGCTCTTGAACGACGTCGTCGTGTTTTCCTCGAGTTTCAACGAACATCTTCGGCGCGTTGAAGCTGTACTTCAAGCCATCAAGACTTCCGGACTCACACTGAAGCCAGAAAAGTGCACATTTGCGTATGAGGAGCTCTTGTTTCTGGGGCACGTTATCAGCAAGTCTGGAGTTCGTCCTGATCCACGGAAAACAGCCGCCATCGCAGACTTCCCGCCGCCCACTGACAAGAAAGCCGTGCGCCGATTTCTGGGCCAGTGTGCCTATTATAGGCGGTTCGTGAAAAACTTCGCCGGCATCGCCGATCCTCTCACTAACCTTACCAAGGCCGACGTGGAGTTTAAGTGGGAAACGCCGCAGGAACACGCTTTCCAGGAGCTTAAACATCGCCTCCAGACGCCTCCGTTACTTGCCCATTTCGACAAATTCGCTGAGACAGAAATACATACTGACGCAAGCAGCGTAGGTCTTGGCGCCGTTCTTGTGCAGAGGGCTGACGGACTTGAAAGGGTTATTAGTTACGCCAGCCGATCGCTATCCAAAGCAGAAGCGAATTATTCCACAACAGAAAAGGAGTGCCTCGCCATCATCTGGGCTACGTCGAAATTTCGACCCTACCTCTACGGCAGGCCCTTTAAAGTTGTGAGCGACCCCCACGCATTGTGTTGGCTAGCCACCTTGAAGGACCCCTCAGGTCGCCTCGCACGATGGAGCCTGAGACTTCAAGAATATGACATTACTGTCATTTACAAATCCGGCAAAAGACACTCCGACGCCGACTGTCTCTCTCGTGCGCCTGTCGACCAACCGCTACCCGACGACCCGGATGACGACTACTTCTTAGGAACGATAACTACCGACGACTTTGCTGAACGACAGAGGGCCGACCCGGAACTTAAGGCCCTAATAAAATACCTCGAAGGCAGGACCGCCGAAGTCCCGAAGGTATTCAAGCGCGCACTTGCGTCATTCTTTCTACGAAACGGTCTTCTACAAAAGAAAAACTTTTCACCGCTTCGAGCTAAGTACCTCCTTGTGGTGCCTTCAGCTCTGCGACCAGAACTCCTGCAGGCCCTTCACGACGATCCGACGGCAGGGCACCTCGGTGTTTCTCGCACGCTCGCGAGGATACAAGAAAGGTACTACTGGCCACGTCTTACCACCGACGTCACTCGTTATGTGAGGACATCAAGAATCAAGATTCAAGATTCCGTATCAAGATTTCGTATCAAGACATCAAGACGACCGTATCAAGACGACCGGACATCAAGACGACCGGACATCAAGATTCCGTATCAAGAGTCAACAGACGACCGACAGCCACCGTTACAACCTTCGACGACGCTTCGTGGAATACCAGCCCGGTGAACGTGTTTGGGTGTGGACGCCGATACGCCGACGTGGACTAAGTGAAAAGCTTCTGCGACGGTACTTCGGACCGTACAGGGTGGTTCGACGGCTTGGCCCACTTGATTACGAGGTTGTCCCCGACGGCATCACGAGCTCTCAACGACGCCGATTGCGACCTGAAATCGTCCATGTCGCGCGCCTCAAGCCGTTTCAGGCGCGTTAACAAACTGAACTAGTGTTTTTTGTATTATTTTTGTATCGTAATTTATTCATTGTACTTTCTTGCATTATTATTGTACTTTCATCTTTAGTTAAAACATCGGGACGATGCTTTTTTTCAGAGGGGGGCAATGCCACGTTCCCTTTTCTCAAGTTTTTGTTATCGTCCGAAAACACCACACGATTCTCAGCGCAGACGCTCCTGTGGATGGATACCGAGAAACTTCGCGTTACTAACTGGTCGCAAAGTAAAGCTATTGAAATTGAACAACATGGCGGGGATTAGTCAGGTGTATGTGTAGTGAATAATATATTGCCACGTTCCCTTTTCCTAAGTTTTTGTTATCGTCCCAAAACACCACACGATTCTCAGCGCAAACCGCGCCTGCAGTTTTCTAGAAGGTTCCGGACTGTAGTAGATCATTTCGATAAGATCACACCCACCGTGCGAACTGTACAGATTCTTCTGGAACCTACGCCACCGCCAGTGATAACGCTAGAACATTAGACGGCAAGAGTATAAATGCCGACGCGCTTCACCGCTTGTCAGTTGTTGATCGAAGGCCGACGCTCCGTTCGCCGCTATCAGTCCGAGACTGCTATCTGTGCGGACTGCTGCACTAATTGGACTTTCCGTTTACCGGGCACAGGTTCGCCCAAATAAACAGTTAAATCCCAACACGAAGTCTCCTGTCTTCGGCCACGTCACGACCCTGTGATAATATAGTTATTTTGTTGTATTTGCGAGAAGGTGATTTGTTTGGAGACAGTTAGGAAGCTTTTCCAGGTCATCGTTACCTTTTTTTTAAAGCTTGGTCTCCATTTCAGCTGTGAGAAAGATATTGGTATCTTCCGCGTATAAACTGCAGTCTGCATAGATATAATCAGGTAAATTGTTTATGTATGCTAGGAAAAGAAAAGGGCCTATAAAGGAACCCTAATGAATTCCTCTCTTAATTTTCATTTAGGATTATGTCGTACGGTTGACATCTACATACTGTTGCCGGTTTGTGAGATACGTGCTAATTAGGCCTATTGGTGCACCACGCATACCACACTTCTCAAGTTTTTGTAGCATTAAGCGATAGTTTACAAGATAGAAAGGTTTTGTGAATTCCATAAATATACGCATAGTTTGTTTTGTTTTTTCCCGATGATAAATAACGCTGTCTCAGTCGACTTTCTTCTTATGTACCCGTTTTGTTCTTTGACATATATTTTTGCGCAGCAAAAAAACTTGTCTATCCAGTTTAATGCCACTTTTCCGAAAACCTTAGAAAACGGTAACAATACAAATATTGGTCGGTAATTTGACATATTATTCTTATCACCTTTTTTTTAAATACTGATACAACCTTGAAAATCTTTATTGCGTCAGAAATTATCCTGAGGTAACATTACATTGAATATATGCGACAGCGCTTCGAAAATGATAATTGAACATTGTTTCAACAGGGATACAGGAACTACGTCTAGGCTCATTGAAGAAGCATTTTTCAAGGTGAGAAATATATTTTTCACTCCATGTGAATCGATGGGCTCGATAAAGAGAGATCTAGAAGGGTTGCTTAGTGCGTTCATGCTTCGTTGTGATTCATGTGTGTTATTGACAATTACGTTGTTGTGCATTGTCGCGGAGTAATTGTTGAAGCTTTCGGAAACAATAAAAAGACCACTCACAATTGTGTCATTCACCAGGATTCCACATATAGCATTTGTGTAGCATGTGTTTGGGCACTGTTTATCACTTTCCACGTAGTTTTTGAGTCGCTGCGAGCTTGTGTATGTTAGCATAAAAACAATTTCGCTTGGAAATCATGAATAAAGCTTTAAGTTTTTTCTTGAAGGTCCAGTACTTACTTTCTAAGCTTGCATTATATTGTTCTCGCTTCAATTTTATGCACGTTGTCTCTAAAATTTATTGTCTTCAAATGGCCTGCAAGGTTTTTGTTAGCCACAGTTTACGCTTTGTGTTACTGTTCGAGGCCATGCAAGATGTTCGCCCAGTTTTTACATTTGTTGAATATCTTCACAAACTGTTTAAACTTATCGTCAGTAGTATCTGCTAAATACGCAGAGTGCCAATTTTCTGTCGCTAGGGCATTGAAAATGTCGTCGTATTGTTGTGCTATTTGCTTTAGAGGAATACATGGCTAGTTGCTACATGAAATGGTGGTGAAGACAGACATATGATTGGTGATTTCAGATGCCGATGTTCCGTTAGTGAAATTTATGTCCGATATGCTGGTAGTGATGTCATCTAATATGCTGTGTCTCAAACTTGTAATGCTTGTTAACTGTTCAATTAGGTGTTGCAACTCGTGATTAGTTAGGAAGTCTGTCTGCTCATAAATGTCAATTCAATGAATGCGAATGTTGGTACCACATAATAACATGATTTAGGTGTTCTTGTTTTTGTTGGCATAAAGCTACTCATCTATTTCTGCTGGAAACTCATTTTTATTGTTTTGCGGTGACCTGTAGATCACACTTACTAATGTGCGGTTATTTTTATGTGGTAAAACGGTTTGGGCTGATCTGTTAGGAGGTACTTTAATAACAAGTACTTTCCACCATGTGAATTTAAAAGCGATGCCTGTCGCGGTAATCTAGTGGCTAAGGTACTAGGCCGATTATCTGCCGGTCTGGGGATCGAATCGTTGCTGTGGCGGCTGCATTTTTGATGGAGGCGGAAATAATGCAGGCCTGTGTGCTCACAATTGGGTTCACGTTAAAGAACCCCAGGTGGTCGAAATTTCCGGAGCCCTCCACTACAGCGTTTCTCATATTCATATGGTGGTTTGGGGAGGTTAAACCCCACATATCTATTTAAACACTATGTCTGTTCAAAATTTGTATATCACGTCTTTGTTCACGTGAAAAGCTACACCCCTATGCGCAGTTTTAACACCTGTGGTATTAAATGAGCTCCGTCTACAACCGAGTTCTAGGTCATAACCGGGGAGTGGGTATGATTTACACGTGTTCTAGACAACCTGGTTTCTGATAAAGAAATAAAATTAAATGTGTAGTGTAGTGTTTCACAAAGATCAACGAGCTCATCATAAAGTTTTCGTATGCTTCTTACGTTGAGATGTAGCAATGACAAACTGGACGACCCAGATAACTGGCTACTAAATACTCGTGGTTCCTAAACCTCAAATGTCATCTTGTCAGTTTTTTCGTTTGGTATAGCTTCGATTTACGTGATGACGTGTAAATGATATCGTGATCTGATCTTGTCAACTGGACTGGTTGTTGTTTTTGTGCTTTTATGACACATTGATCCGTCCGCAAAAACTTCCATTGCTTGCTTGTCTTCAGCTTGAGCACTTCTGAAACAAATGACTTGTTTCGTGGACTTGGCTGGTCGTTAAAAACACTTGGCAAGAATCTTTGCATTTTTTTCGACATTTTTCGCAGTTAGTCGAGCTTTCTTGGCTTTTTTCCGGAAGGTGTTCGTTTGTCTCTGAAGACGAACCAAACAATATAGTCATTTGCTTGAAGGTTATTAGTAGTGGGCACTCTGTGATAGGTGTCAATGTCTGCAGGAGCAATAATGCAGTCTACTTTAGCGCCGATGTCAACCATCATTCCCACACGATTTTATTTGGTGGCATTTGTTATTCAGCGTATCTTAAAGAGTTTCGAAAGTGACTATTGTTCTAACTGTGCCGTTTGTCTTGTGCGATTAGGATTCGCTTATTTAGGTCCTCGTTGTCTTTGTTCAGAGCGTTGCTTTCAGCGAGAACTTTGTCCCGTTCAGCTTGGATACTTTCATACTCGTTGCTCAAAAACGCGACGCAATGTTGTATTTTTGAGTTTCCTTTTTTAGATAGAGATTTTCCTCCCAGAGAACAAGTTTATGGTAATATTAATCTGTTGACTCTTTAAGGAAAGCTTTTAAAATTTGATTTTTTAAGAGCTAAACATTCGACGGCATAGTGAATACCAAAAGAATGATCCAAAGTAGCCTTTTTTAGTTTAGTTTTATTGTATTAAATTAGCAATGGGTACCTGAAATATGACAGAAAGACGTCACACCCTTTTTGAAGTATCGGCCGAGGCTGGGCTTTGTCCATGGCCCAAATGATGATGGCGTCAGTGTGTTTCCTGCTCAAATAGGCGCTGACAGCACGTAGTGTCTTGACACTCTGGAGGGCAGCAGGACATGCCGTAGCGGATGTACAGCAGGTAGGCGTAGCCACATTCAATGCTTGTGGGCGTTGTGGCGGCAGTAGCTTGTAGCTGATTTGGGCAGCCTTGAATGATAATCTGAAATATGAAAGAAAGCTGTTTCAGCCTTTTCTGTAGTATCGGTTGAGGCTAGGCTAAGCAAATCACACAAAAAATTTTAATCGATGAGTTCCCGTTTCCGCAATCAGCGATTTATGTGTTATAAATCTGGAGAAAAGACGAAAATTGTTCGCGACTTATAAAACTGGCTATTATATCCTATTGCAATGTAGTTTCAACTGTGAGATAAACATTAAGCCGTATTAGCGATGGTCCACAATAAAAGTAGCCCCTATTTATTGATCATTAATATGCTATCACGAATTGTTGGCAGGCCATGTAAGATTCAACGATTTTTCAGTAGAAGAGCCCACGACGCAGCTTTGTTAAAACGTGTTGCACAAAAACTATAGGTTGTGAAAGTAATCAAAAACTATTACACGCAAATATGGCTACGTTCAAACTAAAAACATACCTGTTTTACAAATACCAAAACAACAAAGCTTTGTATTGGACTGTTATTTCTGTATTGGTGGAACAATGAACAGAGTTTGAGAATGTCTAATTGAGGCCGGTTGTAATTCATCCTGCTTTAAGTTTCCTAAACAGCTAGGGGACTGTCAGTTCAAATTTTTCTCATAAAAATATGCGAAAAAATGGACGATAAGCTATCATAGTATTCTGAGTGTATCAAGAGAACCTTTATTCATCGCACTAAAGCTTACTTATCCTGACAGAAAAGAAACACTGACATAATATTGTGGAGAAAAGTTCAATTCTTGCTGAAATTAAAAACAGTAGGCTATTGTTTCAAATTGATCGATGGCAAGCAACCGTGCAAATGTTACTCCTTGTGTGTATCGTATGCCTGGCTGACGTTGTGCTAATGTGAAAGTCACCTTAATGAAAATATTCGAAACTAAGCCTAGACAGCGAAGATTTTTACGTCTGCCACTGTCACAGTTTCTATTGCGCGCCTTTATAGTGCCCTAAAGTATTTTGACTAGATGTTAAAATGCACAAAATAAAGACACTGTCAGCAGACAAACGTAAGAGCAGAGACACAAATTTTGCACATTTGTAAAACTATGCTAAGCTGCTTTGTATAAAATTGTTCAGTAGCCACTTTTTTAGGTCAAAAAAGGTCTAACGTATGATAGTTGAATTCAGTATTGCATATTCATACATATATCATTTACTATACCACTGCGCAAAGGTGTCGGTGTCGGGCTTTCAGAGGTAAAAGTTCAAGAAAAACGCCATACAAAACATAATGCCCTTCTTCTCTTGTTCACAGTTTCGTATATTGTCTTGGTAATAACTAATAATGCAAATAACCGTGTAGAAAGCAGCGAAACACCTTCGATCGAGCGGCGCGAGTTTGTCGTCATCTTTCTGCCGACCAAATACTTCGACACACACAAGTATTGACGACACTAGCCACGCAACAGCCAGAAACCCACTACATGCTCGTGTCATTACTCCCCCTCTCAAAAAGCATCGACTCGATGCTTTCAAGTGTATAAAGGCGAGAGCACGCCTTCAGCGTGAGTAATACGGCTTCATCCTAGCCACGTGGTCGATGTCCGGCTGGGCACCAAGACGGGAGGACTGCACGCTGGGCTCTACGATAACTTCGTAGTTTACATCGCTGAGGCGCTGAAGAACTCAGTAATAACCGAAATACGGACGCAAGAGATTCTCAGAGTGACCGCGTTGGCGTACGGGACCCCAGAGCCATACAATTTCACCTGGGTGATAGATGACTTCTCTGTGCCCATGGTTGTACCTATAATCATCGTGTCGTTGCTGAGAGCGAATGCGCAAGCGAGCAAGTTAACGAGCTTCTTGGGCGTGCTGCACATACTGGTAAGCATTTTCGGTGGTGGTCGTAAATGCGTCAGGTAAGAGCATGGCGTCTCATATCGTAGTAACTTCGTGGCCGTGACGCAGGCGGAAAGGTGTAAATCCTGTAGTTCCTTGCACTGTGGTGTTATATGCGAAAATTACAAAAGGGAGGACACTGTGCCAGTTTCTATGGTCTACGTCGACATACATGAAAGTCATGTCTGTGATGGTCTCATTGAGCCATTCTGTTAATCCCTTAGCTTGTGGATGGGAAGTTGTCGTTCGGCAATGTACGGTGCCGCTGAGTGTCATCACTTCTTTCAGTAGTTGGGCGGTGTAGGCCGAGCCCCTGTCTGTCGGAACCATGGCCGGTGCACCATGGTGGAGAACGACAACTTGAATGAATAAATCCGCGACATCGCTTGGCGTATTGCGCTGAAGTGCTCGTGTTTCACAATAACGGGTTAAATAGTCAGCCGCAATTATCATCCAGCGATTCCCCACTGAAGATTTCGGAAATGAACCTAGTAAGTTCATGCCCACTTGTTGAAACGGTTCTGCGGGCGACTTCACAAGATTTAAAAGACCAGCAGGTTTTATGGCCGGAGTTTTGTGACGCTGACAGCCTCAGCAGATTTCGGCGTAGTGCTTGACGGTACGGGACAGTTTGGGCCAGTAGTATGTGTGGCGGATACGTGCCTGAGTACGCGTGAGCTTTAGATGCCCGGAAGATGATTCGTCAGGGATGTCGTCTTGAATCACAGATGGTACGGCCAGTAGGGCCGTTCGAGTGTTGGGATCAGAGCTCCGCTTGTACAGGATGTTGTCACAAAGAAAAATGGTGAAATCGTGTGCCTGAATGTTTGTGGTGGCTGTTCACGTTTGTCCTCGAGATAGTCAATGATCGGGCAAAGTTCTGTGTCATCACGCTGTTTTTGAGCCAAGTCGGAGGCTGTGGCGGCCATCAGGAATATTTCGTCGTCAGTTTAGTCAGGAGGAATTGACTTGACTGGGGCACGTGATTGACAGATTGTTGTTCTTGCGTCCTGACTTGTAAACCACCGTAACGTCAAATTCTTGTAAGCGGAGACTCTATCGAGCTAGGCGGCCTTAGGAGGTCTTTGAGGCCTGCATGCCAGCTTAAGGAATGGTGGTCAGCGATTACTTTGAACAGTCGCCCGCAAAAAAACATGGTCGAAACACGGCTATGGCCCACACGACAGCTAGGATTTCCTTTTATGTGGTAGAATAGTTAGTTTTAGCCGATGATAAGGTATGACTAGCGTAGGTGATCACTTGCTCGATACCATCCAGCTAATGCACAAGGACGGCTCCGAGGCCGACATTATTTGCATCTGTATGCACTTCCGTGCCGGCATTTTCTTTGAAATAACCCAAGATTGGAGAAGTCTCGAGGCATCGCCGTAGCTCGCAAAAAGCTTCATGTTTTCTCAGGCCCACACAAAAGCAACGTTGTCTCTCGTGAGTTGGTTGAATGGTTCTGCTATTTTGGAAAAATTCGGAACGAAGCGACGATAGAACGCACAAAGGCCCAGAAAACGGCGTACGTCATGTTTGTTTGTCAGAGTTGGGAAGACAGTGACAGCCAGTGTTTTCTCGGGGTCCTGGTGAATTCCGTCACTGTTGACGACATGGCCGAAAAACTTAACCTCATCGTAGCCGAAGTGGAAATTTTCAGGCTTGAGCGACGGGCCAGCTGTTCGTAGCACCTGAAGTACCGCACGAAGCTGCTCAAAGTGCTGATCGAAAGTCCATGAATAAACGACGACGTCATCTAAATAGACAAAAATACGATTGCCACTTGAGACCGGACAAAACTGCGTTTATATTTCGTTGAAAAGTCGAGGGAGCAGAGCACAATTCAAAAGGAAGCACCTTGAATTTGAACAGCCTGTCAGGAGTAGTGAAAGCAGTCTTTTCCCGGTCACGCTGTTCGACGTTAATCTGCCAATCACCACTGCGTACATGTCATAGATAAAAAATATTGGGTGTATCCAGGGCGTTCGAGTGAGTGGTCGATGCGAAGAAGCGGATAAACGTCTTTTTTGTCATGGTGTTCAGTTTGCGATAATCAACACGTGCCATCTTTTTTTTTCACCAACACAACTGGTGATGTCCATTGGCTTGTAGATGGCTAAATGATGTCGTTAGCAACCATTTGTTGTACTTGGTCGTGGATGGCGTCTTGCTCTCTGCGGAAAACTCGATAAGCGTGTTGTCAAAAAGGTCTTTCACTGGGCTCTGTTATATTTCTGTGCTTTGCGACGGGTGTCTGTTCGACTTCGGACGTCTTGGCAAAACAATCACTGAAGGAAAGCAGGAGGGAGCGAAGACTCTATTGCTGTGAAGTCGACAGTGCGCAGTTCACATTAAGCTTATTGAGAGACTGTCGTCGTGAGGACCGGAAGAGAGTTGCACGAGTGAGAAGCTGGCTAGCGAGTTTCCGATTTCTTCGAAGTAAGCGATGACAAACTGCCTCTTGAAGTGCTGGTATTCATGACTAAAATTTGTTAGTGGAATTTTCGCAGGCTCTTGTGTCAATTCTATGAGAACACGGGAGACATATACTTGACGACACAAGAGCATGGACACATTGCCTTCCAGAACTCCCTGAGCCGTTCGGTTGATGTCACTCAGCACGTTAACCAGAACACTGGAATGGGGCGGTACTGTCACTGAATCGTCGGATACACGCAACGCCATCATACGCGATCCACAATCCTAAGAATGTTCGTTACGTGAAAACGTCACCAGCAATTCTCAGAGATTTATAATAGCCCCACAATATCGAAGGAAGTTTATTCTCAAGATGACCTGCCTGGAGCATTCCCGCAGTACGGAGACATAGACAGAACTCAATTGGTGCTTTCTAGTATCCTAAGAGTAACTACTGCATTTAAAAACTGGCGAGTGACAAAACGTGTACTAAAAGGTGTTTCAGCTTCTCTGGCGTGAATTCTGGGGAGGAAAGAGAGAGAAAAGTATTTAATTGAAGAGCTGAAGATATAAAAGGAGTGAAGCAGCGAAGCATGTAGTGTTTTCAGGGATACCTCTTCGATGAGACAATGGCTGTCCAAACTAGAAACCGTATATATAGGGGAAGGTTTACCAGCTCTAGACACGTTCCCCGCCATTTGGTGGGACAGCTATTGCCTTCATCTTTAGAATGAGTGGCACTTACCGAATCTCCCGTGAATAGCCATTTGTAATGTATCGTGGTCGTTTGGTTGACTTAGTGGTCAATTGCTGTAAGTGAAAGCTTTTTGTCAACCTGGTACATTCAGTTGGCACACAGTAATAAAAATTCGTTTAGAACTGCGCTGCTAAGCACCTATTTCAATGCACTTCGGCGCATGATTGAAAACACGCATGGTGCGACGGACAGCACAAGAGAAGGGCGTGTAGACACGGCTTTTTGGTGCCATTGAGTCTCTCCGAAAAAACGAGTCAGGCCCTTCAGTAGTAGGATTTGGGATAACGCGAAAGTGAATCATGCCCTACGGTTGTAATTGAACGTTTTGTTAAGAGGTTTATTGGCAGACACTTCGCGATGATTCACGACAGTGACAGTCAATGCGGGGACCGACTGTCTACCCGAGCTGTTCTTCTTCTCAGGAAAAGAGAGACCGACTAGAAGGCGCTGCAGAGGACGACCCACTGTTCAAAGGCCTTACCACAACTACCCCGGGTACGAAAAGGGAGCCGCCTGGCGACCTAACAGCAGGTTACAATGAGCGGGTCATGGTAGGCCTTCAGGCGCTCCACGTTAACAATGTCGCGTCCTCGACGGCGCATGTCCGAAGATGGTTCGATTGGTTCAATCAAGTAGTTGACTGGGGAAGTGCGTTTGATGACACGGTAGGGGCCTTCGTATTTGTGCAATTGTTTTGAAAATAGGCCAGTTGCAGTGGTAGAGATCGAAAGTCAGATGAGCGCTCCACGGAGGAACGTGGGCGCAGTAGTGCTGGCGTCTGCGCGAATGTTTTTTTGCCGCTCTTGATCATGCGCAGTGAATGTTTTTGCAAGCTTTCGACACTCTTCAGCAAGCTTGGCTGTAGCAGAAACAGGTGCCCACTCAGACGGATCTGGCCTGTACGGAAGTATCGTGTCGATTGTGTGTGACGGGTGCCTTCCTTATAATAAAAAGAAAGGTGAAAAGCCAGTAGTGCTCTGAGGGGCGGTATTATATGCGTAGGTGACGAAGGGTAGAATGGAATCCCAATTTGTGTGATCGGCTGTGACGTACTTGGAGAGCATGTCGCCGAGCGTACGGTTGAAGCGTTCGGTGAGGCCTTTTCTCTGCGGGTGGTAAGCAGTAGTTTTGCGGTGAACAACGTTGCACTCTTTGAGAATGGCTTCAACAGGAAGACACGGCTTCGGTCACTGATCAGTGCCTGGGGTGTACCGTGTCGCAGAATGAATCGTTTGAGCAAAAAAGAGACCACATCGCTCGCTCTAACCGCGGGAAGAGCGGCCGTTTTGGCGTATCACGTGAGGTGGTCCACAGCGACAATGACCCAGCGGTTACCAGCCTACGTTAGTGGAAGTGGCCCATACAAATTGATGCCAACGCACCCAAAGGGCCTGGCAGGGCAAGGTAGAGGTTGCAGGCCTACCGGCGACAGGTGCGTTGAAGCTTTGCGGCGCTGAGAATCTATGCAGGAACGAACGAATTTCTGCACGTAGCGGTACATGCCGCCCCAAAAGTACCGTTGGCAAATACGGTGGTAAGTCTTCGATACCCCGGAGTGCGCACATTGCGGATCAAAATGAAAGAATTCGCATATGTCGGAGCGCAGACGCAGATGACTAGTAGCCACTGGCGGCCGTCACCGTTGTAATTGCGCCTGTGTAGGAGGTCAACGCGAAGGGCAAAATGGTGGGCTTGACGACGCAACGCGCGAGTGGATGGAGTGGATGGATCAGTAAGCAAGTCTAGCAGTGAGGCAATCAATTGATCCTTGCGCTGTTCAGTACCAATGGTATAAATGCTATTCGAAGAAATGGCAAGGTGAGACGCTGAGTTGTTGGCATTGTCGTCAGGCAAGGGAGAGCGTGACAGAGCGTCGGCGTCAGCATGTTGCTTTTCATTGTGGTACAGCACGGAAATGTCATACTCTTGCAGGCGAAGTGCCCAACGGGCGAGACGGCCTGAGGGATCTTTCAATGACGAACCCAGCATAGTGCGTGATGGTCGGTGACGACATCAAATGGGCGACCATACAAATAAGGTCGGAACTTTGCAAGGGCCCAGATGATTGCCAAACATTCTTTCTCGGTGACTGTGTAATTAGTCTCGGCTTTCAAAAGCGTACGGCTTGCACACGCCACGACATATTCCGGGAACCCTGGTTTGCGCTGCGCAAAGATAGTGCCGAGGCCGACGCCATTGGCATCCGTGTGTACCTCTGTAGGGGCCGTAGGGTCGTAGTGGTGGAGTATGGGAGGCAACGTCAACAAACGACGAAGTGTTGTGAAAGCGTCGTCGCGATGTGATGACCACGAATGGAGAGGCCCGTTACTTCCGAGAAGCTTCGTCAGCGGCGATATGATAGTCGCGAAGTTTCGAATGAAGCGCCGAAAGTAGGAACACAGTCCTACGGAACTGCACAGTTCTTTGACGGATGTCGGCTTGGAGAACTCGGTCACGGCCCGAAGCTTTGCTGGATTAAGGAGAATTCCGTCTTTGGACAATGCGAAGCCGAGTATTGTCTGCTGCCGAAATGCAAATCGGTACTTCCTTAGGTTGTGTTGCAGACTGGCGTCACTAAGACGCGTTAAAACATACCGAAGGCGTTGAAGATGTGTCGAGAAATCTGAAGCGATAACGACGCCGTCATCGAGGGCGCAAAAGCCCGTGTACCATTTGAGGTCACGCAGAACAGAATCTCTCATGTGCTAAAAGGTGGCGGGCGCATTGCACAGTTCAAACGGCATGACGTTGAATTCGTACAAGCCATCGGGGGTGACAAAAAGGGTCTTCAGTCGAGTGTCCTCAGCCATAGGTACTTGCCAGTACACTGAGCGCAAATTACGGGATGAAAAAAATCTACTCCTTGCAGGCTGTCAACCGCGTCATCTACCCATGGTAGTGGGTACAAGTGCCTACGAATAATCTTGTTGAGGAGTCGGTAGTCTACAAAGAACCGCACAGAAGCGCCCTTCTTTGTGTCGAGAACGACAGGAGACGTCCAAGGCTGCAAGAGCGTTCAATAACATCGCGGCGACGCATGTCATCGACTAGCTCGTTGAATACACGGTGTTCTGTGGGAGATACGCGAAATGGACGTTGCTGCAGTGGTGGCTGTGCGCTGTGTCGATGCGATGCGTAACGGTGGAAGAGCGTCCGAGAAAAGGTTGAGCGACATAGAAAGAAGAGCGGAGTTCTTTCAACAAGCCCAGAAGCTTGGAACGCTGGCCCGGCGTAAGGTTGTCGGGAATGGAGGGACCAAATACAACATGGGATGATGAAGCAGATGTCGAAACAGCACTAAGCGAACCAAAACTTGAGCAGTGCATGTTATGGTGTTGATCCATAACTTGTGCGTCTTCGATGGGTTCTACGCTGCCGAGACATTTTCCTCGCACGAATGTAACGCAGTGCGGGGGTGAGTTCCCAATAAAAATAACGGTGTTGCCGTGCGTGAGTTGCACAGTCACGAAAGGAACCAGCAAGCCTTTTCTGATGAAAACACGATGAGATGGCGACAGGAGTGCAGTGGTGTCAGAAAGGGTTGCGCAGTAGACCGACACCGCCACGGACGAGTTTGCAGGCACTTGGGTGTCGTCTCTACCGAGTAACTTGCTTGCAGCAGATGGACTGTCGGCCGGCGCCAAAGAAGAGAATTGTGTGAGTTTTATTTCTGCTGGTGCGCAATGAATGACGACGTCGTGGCGGAAGATAAAATGCCATCCTAGAATGACGTCGTGAGAGCATGAAGGGATTATGATGAATTCAACCGCATACATCAGGTCCTGAATCTTAAGACAGGCTGTGCACATCGCTGTAGGGTGAATGCTTTGGGCGCTAACTGTGCGGAGGGACCGCCCGGAAAGTGGCGTGGTCAATTTGCGCAGGAATTGGCTAAATGTTGCGTTCGTGACGGATACGATGGCTCCAGTATCTGCAAGGGCAGATGCACGAACGCCATCCACAAGTACGTCTATCACGTTTGACGGGCTTTTCTGAGGGCTTCCGCAGTTCGACAGCGTCGCAGCCCTTGCCTCGTAGACTGCGACGACTAGTTTTCCTGGTCGCCCTCGAGTGGGCGTGGCCGCATCAGCGACAGTGAGCGACGTCGTAGAGATGGCGAACGGCGGGTAGATGGAACAGGGCGGTACGACGGTGACATAGGCGGCGGTTGGTCATAAGAGCGGCTTGATTGGCTGGGAAAGTTGAAGGCGACCTGTGGTTGCTGCACACGATTGCAATAGCGTGCTACATGACCGACGCAACCACAAGCAAAGCAGATGAGGCGATTGTCAGCAGTGCGCCATCGGTTCGCGGGTCCCATCCATGTCGCAGAACGCGATGGGCGAGCCGGCTGCTGATATGAGTTCATGGTAGGCGGCACTCGGCGCACGTGGGTGACGCCGGCGTATGTAGGCTAGCCAGTTTCTCCTAAAGTCTGGGGCCTCGCGACGGTGTCGGTGTAACCTAGGGGAACAACGACAGAAATCGGTGGGGGAGTCCTGGCGAAAACTTGGGCGTAGTTGAGTGGCGCAGATGCAGGAGGCGACTGGTAGTATTCAGGTACGACCTCCGCGATTTCCTGCTGAATGGCTCGGCGTAGCGGAGGTAGAAGTGTACTTGATGGCTGTTGAGCATGTTGTGGGGAAGCAAAAGCCAGTAAAGAGACCAGGCGGGCAACTTCCTCACGCACGAACGACTTCATTTCGGCGAGCAAGGTTGCATGGTCAGGAACTGCTGACAAGGCTGGGAGATCAGCATCACGCGGTGGCGGTCGACGGGTCATCGAGCGCTGCCGCCACAGCTCGCCGTAATTTTGGCATAACGTAATGACTTCTGCCACAGTGCGGGGGTTCTTTGCCAGATGCTTGGTGAAGGCATCGTCGGCGATGCCTTTTATAACATGCGTAATTTGTTCAGCTTCTGACATGTTCAGGTCGGCTTTCTTGCAAAACTCAAGGATGTCCTCGATATAACTTGTGAATCACTCGCCGGTCTGCTGGGCTCATTCACGTAAACGCTGTTCAGCTTGCAGCTTAACAACGGCCAGAAGGCCGAACACGTCGACGACTGTGGTTTTAAAAGCGGACCAAGTCGGGAAATCAGATGCGTGGTTGTTATACCACATGCTGGCCACACCCTCGAGGTAGAAAAACAGGTTGCCGAGTTTACCTGCCTCGTCGCAATGATTGGGGACACTGACGCGTTCGTACATGGCCAGCCAGTCCTCGACGTCGGTGCCATCCGCGCCGGTGAAGACAGGAGGGTGTTGGATGCGGGGGACACCGAGACATGGCGTCTGCGTAGAAGGAAGCGTTTGCTGGGCATCGTCTTGGTGCATGGCTGCAGGCACGGTACGGGATCGAAGCTCCAAGGGCATCGAATTCGGACCGAAAGTGTTTGAAGGGCAAAGCACTCTCCAACAAATTGTTAAGAGGTTTATTGGCAGACACTTCGCGATGATTCACGACAGCAACAGTCTTGTCTTGTCTTATCTTGTCTCCTAGGAGATGTTGGCTCATACCCATATGGGGGATTGGCCACACTGTACCTCATATTATATCAATTTTTACAACGCTTGCTAAAAATAATAAAGAGAATTTAGGTGAGAACAATATTATTGTTCCTTTGAAAAAACGTGAAAAAATTGCAGAACAATGCGATAAACCAGAATATATAAAACAAATTAACAAGAATAAGGAAGAGGGAGAAAGAATTGGATATATCTGGCAGTACCACTAGCAGTGTATCCTTCCGGTTGCCTGAGTGAATTTATGTAGCGCTGACAGAATGACACTGTGGCCCACACCAAACTGACTGGCTCCAAACGATATTAGGGTGGATGTATTGACTGGCAATCCGAGCATACCAATCGGTCTTTCAAGAATTATTCGGCGCAGTGAGGCGAAGCGGCGGCATGTGAGAAGAAAGTGATATATTGTTTTCGGTGCATTGCAAACTACACATAGTTTAGTTAATAAAAATCCTGATTTGTTGAGATAGAAATTTAACAGAGGAACTCTACAGCGAAAGCTTGTGAGGGTCACCTCACATTGACGGGAAAGGCATTTTGCGGTGTTCCATGTGAATTGCAAGTGCCGAAATTCTTCAGATTGTAGAAGCGACGTTTCGTTCATTTTTAAGATTAACAGGCGTTTGAACCGTTCGGCAGTAATAAAAAGAAACTGTGGAGCTACTAGCACCACTGGTAAATATAAAGTTGCCGAAGCGAGCGAATCAGCATTTTCATTTAGTTCAATTCCAGCATGCCCGGGGACCCAAATAAACCAAACTTCTGATAGGCTATGTGGTACGAGAGACCAGAATATCCTGTGAAGAGAACTTCTTAGCGGTCGTTAGATGTGTAGATACAGGCAAAGCATCTGAAATGATAATAGCTTTTGATTGCTGATAATTTAGTTTTCGAAGATCCGATGTAATAAGAAGAAATTCTGCGAGATAAATTGGTGTGAAGTCACGTAATTGGAGCGCAAAAGACCAATTAAACTGATGAGCAAAAATACCTACTCCAGCCTCCTGAAGATTTGGTGTTGCGTCCGTCGAAATTACTACGTATTTAAGAAAATGACTGAGATGGTCTTGAAGGAGGCCCTCCAGAACATGCTTTGGATGTAACTTGGCATTTTTCGGAAAAAATATCATCGAAAATTAAGTCAACTGGCACCGAGCATTGCGTTTGGGGAGTTATATGCCGGTGGGAAACGCGAAGATTTGATAACAGAGACTCGACGAGAATTACTTGGGGTCTTTGATAACGAAACCACGGGCGCTGAAAGAAAGAAACTGGATGTTGGAGGAAAATTGTCTATGAACATAAGAGGGGCGCATCGTAAAGTTTTAAAAACGTTTGCACAGTAAGCTGTCGAAATCTAGCATCAAGTGGAATGATTCTAGCTTCCAAATAAAGCACGCTATCTGCGACACACCTAGGTAGCCCGAGACACAGCCGCAGAGCTTGCCTTTCTAGCAATATAAGAGGTCTTAATTTGTACTCAGCACTTCCAGAAAACAGAATGCAGCCAAGCTCCAGAATTGGGCGTACGTAAAGTTTGTATAACATAAGTAACGTATCTCTTCGCATCCCTGAATTCTTATTGCAAAACTGGCGGAGCAATCCTACGGCGCTTTCTGCTTTACGGGTGTTTGATTCTATTTGTTGCTGCCAATTTAAATTGTCCACGTAAACAATACCAAGATATTTTAGCACTGTTACTTGTGGAATCGGATCATTTCGATAATGCAGTGAAAGAAATACGGGAACGGATAGAGGGAATACAAGCAGAGCACATTTGCTAACATTAGGTGAAAAAGACAGCCCGCCAAGCCATACCTCAAGCTCACTCAAATATGACTGTAAAATTTGATACAAACTATTGATATCTCGGGATGACGAGAAAAAAGCAATATCTTCGGCGTAGACGTAAAGAGGAATATTTTTATGAAAGGAAATAGATGATAATAATATATTAAATAAAAGACGTGACAGGACTGATCCTTGTGGAACACCTCTTGTTTGCTTATATGAGGCAGAAGTTTTCCCTCGTGGCAACAAAAGGATTGTTTCTCAAAGAGAAACTCCTGAACCCAAGACATAATGTACTTGGGAACCTCACAGTCCGCTAATATCGAAATTAATGTACTGTGTTCCACACTATCGTAGGCTTTTGCGATATCTAACGTGACTAATGCAGAAAGCTCACCAGATACTTTTGCAAGGCGAATTCGGCTTTCCAAATCAACATCAGCCGACCATATAGAGCACCCCTGTCTAAATCCTATTTGCCTTGGTGAAAGAATGTCCGGACGAGTGATGAATTCACTGAGCCTTCTAGGAAAAATTCTTTCAAATATTTTAACTAGGTTTGAAGTGATTGAAATTGGCCGAATGTTATCCAGGACATATCCGAGGCTTGGATTTTTTCGCAGCCACACAACTTTAGCCATTTTCCATGCGCTTGGAATCCATGTGTGCTGTAAGGAGCAGTTAACAATATTCAAAAGCTCCTCGGGATTGGAAAAAATTATCAATTTAATAATAGAGTTTGTAATCTGATCGAGACCGGGAGCTGCTTTCTTTAAAGTTAGTATGACACCTGCCAGTTCAGCCATAGTGACTTCCCGAAAGTCCGAGGTTGCGCTTTTGAATGTCACCCAGCGCACTTGCTGCGTACCCACTACGTCAATAATATTCATACCTTATGGTTAGTAGGCCGATATTCGCTATGCTTTCATTCATCATTCTTCAAAGAAGCGCACTATTCACTAAACGCTTGCGAGTAGTTTTTTGCGCCAATTCTTCATGCAGTGACTGACGACGATGAGGAATCATGCCTGAAGTAAGTAAGCATCACTGGTAATAAGTGATCAAGATCAAGCTCTTGTAATCGGTTGAAGCATTGCATGACGCGCTCATCACGCAATTTGCAATATGTGACGGCTCGTAGTAATTTGCTGTTCTAAAACGTTATATTCCTCATAATACCACGATCCTTTTTCTGACATCAAGCCTGTACAAGGCAAGTTTGCGAAGTCCTAAACACTTTCGTAGCTCAGGCGATAACAGAAAAATATCAGCGTGGCTGATAGCAAAATACTGTGCTATCACGCAGTAGATATGGGTTCAATCTGAAGTGTGTGCTCCGTGGTTCCCTACTTATTGATATTTTTTTTCTTATTTCGTGCCGTAGTAGTTACGCCCGCCCGCAACAGTGGTGGGGGCAATGGACAACAAAGGTACCGAGCGTGATCCATGCCGTGATTTTATGACAGATGTCGCTGTAAAAATCATCAAAACAGGGTAGCCAGAAAAAGCAGTCACACAAGAACTACCGTGCAGTCTGGTCGAAACAGAAGAACACGAACCTTTTCACTTGATGACAACTTATATATCCCGCCATTATTATTGCTATTTTTTCAAACACATCATAAACAAGTTACGCGAGGTGTTTCCGTGGAAGAACGTCTTGTCTTCGTTACTTCGTCGCACTAACTTGTGTTTCTTATAAATGTGTTCAAATGTTGTCCTCCGGGCAGCAGGAAAGCGGAGATAATTGGAATGAGTGATTCGCCCTCCCCATGGTTGAACGTAAGATGTACACTAGCGAATTCTTAAACATTGTAGACCACCCTGTAGACATAGCACTGTAATTTTGTTTAAGACATTCAGAGCTATTGGGAAGCCCCGGAAGCGATCCAGCGATTTTTATATGCTTTGATTATCAAGTCTTATTGTAGATACAGTAAGCCGAGGGTTGATATAACTGAGTAGTTCCGGCAATCTGTATTTTAACCGCTTCGATATTGTGAGCTTCAGTTACTGATACCCGTTTTCCCACAACATAAATAAACAGCGAATACTGCTTGCGGACAAATATGAGGTCTGGTAACCGGGTTCCCTGTGACGTTTCGAAGAGAGCCTGCCTACTCACTGACCATCCATTTTCTTCAAGTCTTTTGGCCACATATCTTGCGACGTTATCATGACACGATACTAGAGACATCATATGCAAGTGATGCATTCGGTGGCACTTCTGCAGGACGTGACCGAGGGATTCATCAGGATGACAGCCTCCCCTGCACCACCTGTTCAGTTTTCTGCCCCTCTTTATACTGGTGAGACGGCATCGCAGCGGTGTGATAGGCACTAGGTCGATGAATTGCTTCCTCTCAGAAATTTTTTTTCTCTCACAGCCACCAAGAGGAACCATTCGCATTGCTGCATCTAGGTAGTGGTTTGCCATCAAATGATTTGCAGCACTCACTTAACCAGAATTTTGAATAATATTTTGCTGTGGTTATTAAAGGGCTCGCACACTTGCCGTGTTGTGCTTGGTTCCAGGAAGAACTTGAACCACTTGAACTCGGGCTTCAACAACTTGTGCCTAGTGCAGGTTGCCATCACAAATATCACACAACGTCAACAGGCGCCTTCACTTAACCAAATGTAGCATCTTTTGTAGCGCGTATAACCGAATCTAGACGTGTGCTGTGGTGTCTCGTAACAGCGTCAACGCGTCTTTACTGTGTTTGGTTGTTTGTAAACCAGTAAGACATATCTTTCCGCTACTGTATGCGAGCTTCCTTGCTGCAGCATTGCCCTCTTGTGGACGTAACAGTAAAGTGCACAACAGGCGTCAAGGTTTTATACGGAGAGGCCAGGTGACACAATCCTTAACATCAAGTGCTTACGCGCATTCGCTCACGCGGCTCTTCTCAGCGTAGAGACTGGTACACTGCCGGTTGCTGTGTCTGCCAGTGGCACCGCTGCCTGGCAATATCAGCAAATACAGCAACATGAAGCAGTTAGTGAATATGACCATAGAAAAATAAAACCACGTCCTCTAGTTTTTATATAAAACACTGATAATGACGGACCCATCATGGTTAATCTATAAACAATCGGTGTCAAGTGCAGAATATGAAAACACCAATCTTGTTGCGTTTCGCCTCTATTCACGAAGGTTATACTTTTTTCATTTATACCAAGACAAAACTGCTCGCTGTAGAACTGAGGATAACGTACTTTGCTGATTAAGTGGGTGTTCACACCATTAAACAGAGAAGTTCAGCAACCTACGAAGAAGCAACCAATTATGCTTCTCTTATATTGTAAAATTTTAATATGCACGGTGGCAGGTATAAACGCCCAAAATAGACTGCTACCACAACATCGTTATTATAATTTCTAAGGCAGTAGTATTATTGTACTGCTTCAGTATGTTGTCTTGCAGGTGAAATTACAAGGAATCATTTATGTCTGAAACTGCTTCTATGAATGCAGAATCTCCTGTGTGGTGTAGAAGGGTCATCGCTTTTCTTTCATTGCCTCTCAGTTGAACCGTGCATTTCGTCGACTGTTGCGATTAGCTATCGTTACGACAATGTAGTAATACGAAATGGCCTTTTGAACTATCAGAATGGCACAAATGGCGTGCGGTTGTGAACGCGATCGTTTGTTTCCAGCTGCAGCTGTGGGGCATTAAATTAGGTGATTATTGTGCGTTGCTTTGCGATCATCGCAAAGAGAGAATCGTTTTCTATGATGTGATCAGCTGCGCCTCTGCAATCTATTTAAAGATTTTCTACCCCACATTCAAATGAGAACAAGACTGAACAATAGAGAATTCAAATTTCACTTTTGCTTTTTAATAACATAGTGAACGTGTGCGACACGTCAACTACATTATTACCTCTCTGCGACTTCTCTTAACTGTCTGTTGCGTTTTTTCATTACTAGCGGCATATGAAGCTTGCCTAAAGATTGTTTAAAAGTATTTCCGTTGTTTTTCTCTTGAAGCTGCCCGTAGAAAAAGTAATTTTCAGCCGCGAGTATCACAATATACTTTGATTTCTGGCTGCACAACAAACAAAATTTTCTTCCTTCAGCTAATATGAATAACGTGTACTACGCAGTCTAGCAAGTTTACGTGTAGGGGACGAATCATATTGAAGCTCTTAGAATTGTTCTATCCGTATCAATAATTGAAAGCACTGGTTTATAGGTAATGGCTGGTATTGGTGATGTGCGATGCTTCGTAAAACAAGAGGAACACATCACTATTCGTGCCCAGCACACAACATTTCTCACTGTTTCCCTCTCATAATGCTGTCTCTGGACAATCGAGGTAACTTTCTTTGCGATCCCGCTTCCACGCTGGTGCATTGATGATGCATATCATGCAGCTCCAACTCTAGCAATACGCTTCATGATATTTTCAATTTATCAGGAACACTTGTGGTGATTCTAAAGCAGCCGCAATGCAGCGGCGTTCAGTGCTTTCAGAACAAGCGTGTTATATACAAACGTTTGAAGATTCAAGTTTATTGAACCACAAGACGTTGTTCTAAATTTTTTAAATCCTTGATAAACAAAAGAAATGTCAGATTTGGGTTGGGGAGAAAAAGCACTGATACAAACGCAGACGGTCTAGCACCACATGCCCGAAATAGAAGGCAGAAAAAGTTGAAGCATTTATGAAGTCAGTTAAACAAGTAAAAGGAAAGAGAATATTAGTCGAAAGTGGCACAATAAGAAAATATCATTTAAAAGATGTAGGAACGATTGCACTCTTTAAAGGAAAACGAAAATTAGAAGTAAAATAAAGTACGAAAAATTGTCAAAACTATCAAATTTTTTTTTCACGTTTTATTCTCTTTTCTTGCTACATGTAGGTAAAAAGAAGATAAAACCTGTCCTTTGGCGGAAAAATCTGCATTTGCTGCATTGAGAAACTCAATTTATTCAGTATGTGTGAGAGAGAATTTTTTACATTTAGAGATCTTAGTTTGTCTGGCAAAGAGAAAACCTTGCAACAAGCACATTGTCTAGTGGGTTGAGATTCAGTTGTGCTCATTAAAGGACCAGTCACAACCCAGCTTTTAAAGATAAGGCGGTGACTTTCTCTACTTCTTCATACACAAGATGCATCCTCTTTGCCCCTCAGTTCTTGAATGTACGTGAACAACGTCAGCACTAAGCGCTAAAGCCTATCGGGACATCGCGCTTCTCGGCAACAAGCTGTTATCGCCGCTTGCGCACTTGTACGCTCACAAATTGAAGTTTGATCGAATAATTGTGCACAACAAAGCACTGATGGGCGGCTGCATTGCAAAGAAGTGCAATGGACAAATCACATGCGATATTTGGCGTATGTCAACGAATCGAGAACGTGTACGCTGTACACGTCACGGGAACTACTGTCTGCTTCTCAGTAGTGAGCTGAAAAGGGCGAGATATATCAGCAAAGAATATTGCGCTCTTTTTCTTGTTTTTAGGGAGCGTGGTGAGTGGCCCTTTAAGCATACTATGCAAATTAACTGATTTATTTTCCTAAGTTCAGCTCTAAAAAAGCTAAGAAACAAAAGTCATACTGGTTGCCAAGAATTAAGACGAAGTTTATGAAATACAGACAAAGTATGTGCAGTGTATTGAAGATAGGCAGTATGAAGTATTGCCTTTTTTGACGTTTGAGTAATTTATGCTTCGACTGCAAGTTACCAGTATCCCACACAAAAAGTTCATAGATAAACGCGGCCCTAAAATGGGATTTACACATTATACTGAAGAGAGGTACGGCGTTCGGGAGCAAACGAAATGCCAGAATGAGTTCGAAAGCTATGTTTGTTCAGTTGCGTGGGCCATGAGATAGAAATTTGTCCAGGAATAGACGTAACCAGGCTGACGATTATGCTGACAGTTTTCTGTGTATAGAACGGCATAATGTGCCGTCACTTTTTATTCGTGCCGTAGGTGAGTCTAACCTAGGTGTATTGTTATTGAGCAGGTTTCTTTTTGCTTCACACCACTAAATCACAGTATGAAAGATTGACTTCAAAGACACACCTATTACACATATCAAAACCCATTTATTTTGCACGCACCAAATAATCAGCAATTCTTTAGATGAACCAAAACAACGTGCAAATGTCATCCTCTCAGGCACCTGAAAAAGAATAATTCCTTTTGTAGACAACCAGAAACACTAAAAACATAATCGCCCTGTAAAATATTTTGCAATATTGACCATAGCCATATGGCACGCACTTCTTTCTCTCGGCTGCATCTTCCTGGCCCTGCACAGCTGCACTCACGCCTACCTCTCTCAATTCCTTCGCTGAGACCTACGTCACATGTTCTCGGTGGTCTCCATGCTAACTTGACCTTATGTTCTTGGCACACAACACTCATGCTCAAGGCACCCACAGCATTCTCTAAATCCTCTCCGCGACCGTGGCAACCTGCACGGGGCAAGTGCTTTCCACTTTCCACGCGCGTACCTACGTTTGGCCTACGGCCTTTGCATTCAACTCCTTCCCTATGAACCAGACCACCTGTGCTGTTCACCTTCTTTGCTCTGACGTGCTGTAACAATAGTGCCGTTGGTAACGTCTGTATTTACGCTACAGTACCGGCTTCAGTTTCATCGCAACCGAGAGCCCCTCATGACACGTTAAAGTGCATATCATAAATACGACACATTGGCATATTACAATGAGGCCGTGCAGTACATGTCTTTGATGTAGCCATCGCAAAGTAATCGTAGTGCTCAATAGAATTACATATGGAACTGGTTGGTGCAGGTACAATATGGGTTGCCTGACCTGTTTTTTTGCCTTTTTCCGAAGCAGTCTCGAGTAGATTTTTGGCTCTGTGGTAGACGATGCTACTTCCACTCAAAATGTCTGCGGTCATCCTTTTCTTTGAAACAAGTAGGATGGACACATACAAAGATACGTCCTCATTTTCTGCGCGATACTGTGGTTGTGCAAAAGTGTTAGGTCACCAACTCACACAAATTGCAGCAATAACGCGGTTTTCGTTGCCAGCTCAAGCCAACATTTTTCCTCTTTGCATCCTTCATAATTTTGTCGTCAAAGACAACGCCGACACATTAAATTTGTCGTGTGGGTTCAGCAACGCTATCATTTTATAACTTCCAGTCTGTTGTCACTATATTGGAAGGATTATAATTGAAAGACTGCGCATAAAAAACTGAAATTTCGAACAAAGCTTTCAGGTGCATCGTACGTTTGCACTCGCTGCATGTCAGCTTACTGTCATATATATACATATATTTTGTAAATATGATGTATTCGTATTTAGACGCAGCATGAGTTCTGGTTTTGCGGAACACCAGGCAGATTTGATAAAGTGAGCACCTGGAGCGTCAAATACCCCACTTTTCTTCATAATAAAACTTGCCTGGGAGGGACCAGAGCATGTAGTTTCTGTATTTCAAGGAGATGCAAGCTGGAATAAAGATTGTACCAATGTTAAAAATAAAGAATACACAAGTGCATATCACAAATCTTTCAATTTAACAACTGCAAAATGAAAGCAGTCCTTGAAGTTGTGTGCTAGCCGATGTTACACCAACAATATTTCATATGGGTATCTAAACAAGGTATGCATTTATTAACCCTTTGAAATACATTTATTTAGTAACTAAAGATTACTTACAGATATGTAGACACAATGTTTTTATTGTAGCATTTCGTGAAATAATTTATATAATAAATAGCAACAACTGATACATACACTTTGACGCTGATGATTGCGTCATGGTTTGACTACTGACGCTATTGACGCATTGTTAGCTTCATCATGTGTGAGTCCTGCAAGCGGTGTTTCAGTGAGGTGGTTGTTTATTGCCTTAGTAAAGCGATACATTCTCTGGTTCGATGATGTTAGGTCGTTTATTTATTCATATATTTCGCTTCTACACTTTTAGCGTTGAGTCCGTGACGTGTTTGTTAACCCTTTTGGCCCTGGCGGTGTCAATTGACATCACTCAAGAAGTGGTACCGCCACGCCGAGAAAGCAAAACAAAAACTCGCAATTTTTTGCCCAATGTGAAGTCTCGGCCCACCTACTGCCATAGATATCAGTATTCTTGTGTTTTCTCGAACACCGAATTCCCAACAAAGAAGCAGTGGTGACATCATGGGGGTCAGAATACTTATCAGGAGTTAGATATAGGAAATTCACTATTTTTACAGATAGTTTAGAAGATATCACACAATGAACAGATTTTCAGCACTTCAAATTTTCATGGAAAGCCCAGTGGAGTCCGTCGAAAAACTTGGAAATACAATCTCCAGATTCCGGTGCCGTGTCCCCCCATTAAATTTTTATTTACACAGAGCTGGTCTGACACTTTCCCCCCCTTTGTCCGTTCTGCGAAGAATTAGAAACCATTGAATATTATTTAGGCTCATGTCGTAACTATGCATTAATTAGGAAACGACTTTTAGATATTCCATTTGCGAAGCTAGGTTTAAATTTAACCGCAGAAACTGTTCTAAGTTTTGGTGCCTCTGTTGTGGGAAATTGACACAGAGATGCATTCGATGCGGTGTGTAATTTTATTCAAGACTCAAATTGTTTTTCAACATGAAGCCCACGTGAACAGATACTCAAAAAAACCGGGTCGAAAAGTAATTTTCAATCCTAGATAAATCCGTGACACACCAAAAAAATTGGGTTTGGCAAAATCAGCTGTCTGGTTGGCTCCCAAAATCAAGTTGCAGCTATTAGTGTCTACTTTGTTGTTGATTCTTTTTTCTCACTATCTAAATCTTTGGTTCTTTTTTTAGATGTTGTCTTCACTATACAACCCCCCCCCTTTTTTGTTGTAAGCAATACTGCAGTTATCGTCCATATGAGACTATGTGTTCTCTTGGCCAATTCCCCAGAGTGGGTACAAGCCACGGATAAGAGGATACAAACGAACAAACAAACAAATTATGGGGAACGCGTAGCCGAGTGGGTTTCAATTTTCTGCCATTGTTGCTACGTAGTTCTTTTGCATTATGCGCCCAGTTTTTTGTATGTTGTGCCCTAGTAGTACGTTAGTTGGAAGACGTTTAAGTTTTTTGTTTGCACGTGCAGCATTTTTGCAGTGGCATGCTTTTGTCATGTACGATTTTGACACCATCAGGGCTCAACGGTTGCAAATGGCGGTGTCCGATTTGATTGTAGTGCGTGTTTCAGACGATCGATATCTGAATGAATGCTGACGCGGTATGTTAATTAACCTGTTTTTATATGTTCGCAAGTGCGGGTATACCTGTGACTTCGTTTTATTTGTGTCACCGAACCTGTTCCACACGGCTACAAGCAACAACGGACGCGCTGTTTGAGGAGCTCGACAACGGCAACCTATCCAACGTAGACGGGGAATTCGAAGAATCAGACGACAAGAGTGTGGTGCCTTGTGCTCCTTATGAAGATTCAGTAGAGAGCGACACTGAAAGCTCTGATGACGAGAGTGCACTGAACACATCTGGCGGCTGGAGACGAAAGTTGTTCAAGGCACCAGACTTAACTTACAAAGGCGATGTCTACGAAGCATCGTAACTCAGAGAGTTGCTGTCCCCCTACGAATATTTCAAAGGGTTTGTACCAAATAGTGTATATATGGAGCTGGCTGAAAAAACAAACCGGTACTCAATGTTTCACGAAGGAAGCTCCATCAACAACAATGAGGCAGAGATATGGTGTCTAGTCACAATACATCTCACAATGGGCATTCTCCATTAGCCGGAGGCTCAGACTCTACTGGAAACCGAGCATGAGGTGCGATATCCTGGCGTCTGCAGGATTGTCGCGCAACCGCTTCGAAAAGTTGCGAAAACACCTGCACACTGTGGATGTGAATTACCCTGACGCTACTGACCATCTCGGGAAAGTAAGGCCATTGCTTGATATCTTTGAAAGAAAGTGCAAGTCACTTGTAGCAGGGAAATACCTCTGCATAGATGAACAGATGGTGCCCTTGGTGCTCGACTGGTGCCCGACTGCAGATGGTGCCCTTGGTGTTGGAACAAATAGTGCGCTTGGTGCTCGAGATGGTGCTCGACTTTACTCAGAGCCATTGAGGGCCTGTAAGCACCTGGGTCGAAGCCATTGGCACCTAAGAGGGGAAGGCCTTCACTGTCACCACTGCAGGTTTCAAAACACCCGAGGATGGCAGAAAATAGACCTATCGAGGGTGGAAGGTTTGATCAGCTGGGACATTTCCCACTTCACGACAAAACGAGGGAAAGAAGATTCAAGATGGAAGGCTGCACAAGAAGAACCCACCTGATGTGCGAGAAATGAAAGGTTCACCTGTGCCTAACAAAGTCAAGAAATCGTTTCAGGACTTTCTACATGCGTGTATAACATCTTTTTCATCTATTCGATCACTTCGGCGATTTTGAATTGCCAAATGCCTTTTTCAATAAAGCTGCTACATATTTCACTTTGCAACCAATCAGCCTTGAAGTACGTTTTTGACACCATACTTCTATCTCCGTAATTAGCGACGCTATGAAGTTGAAATTTTATGGAGATGTTATTTATGTTCTGAACATGAAGAACATCTGCAACTAAAACAAAAAGTCAGGGTTGAAAGGGTTAAAAAGTAAGCACAGGGGAAATGGTCAGCGATTCGAATTGGAGCGATCACGAGCACCAACAATGGTCCTCTTCATCGTTTCTTGCTGGCACTGCTATTTGCACCCTACCCAATGCGCGAATCACTCCTTGCGAGAAAGGAGCCATCCTGCTGACTTAGGTATGATTGGTTGGTCATAGTGCAGCTTCCGTCGGTCGACGTGAACAGTCTCATGGCTGCGACAGCTGCGGTCTATGAAGACCAGTAGGTGCCTTGTGGCTCGACATTATGGTTTACCGGGAATGCTTGGCGCAGGACGCGGTAGGCACCTGCATGCTTAGGCAGCAGCCTTGAAGAAAGGCCAGGAGCTGCGGAGGCGACGCGAAGCCACACCAACGTTCTAGGCGAATATGACTGGGGATGCAGGTTGGCGTCATGGTGGTCCTTTTGGTGTGCTTGGTCGGTTGACGAAAGTGCTAGCTGCCTGCATTCTTCCGCATAAGCAGCAACTTCAGAGAGCGTTGCGGACTCTGCTGTATCCGGGCGATAAACCAAGATAGCACTCGTATATAAGGAAGATTCACGGCCATATGGAAGAAAGAAGGGAGAAAATCTTGTTTTTGACTGAGTGGCGCTGTTGTCGGCATACGTTACAAATGGTAGTATGCGGACCCAGCTGGTGTGGTCAGCAGATATATACATGGACAGCATGTCACCTAATGTGTGATTAAAGCTTTAAGTTATGCAATGGGTTTGGGGGTGGTACACCACGCGCGAGTGGATGGAGTGAAAGGATCAGTCAGCAAGTCTATCAGTGAGGCAATCAATTGATCCTTGCGCTGTTCAGTAGCAATAGTATGAATGCTAATTGAAGAAATGGCAAGGTGAGACGCTGAGTTGTTGGCATTGTCGTCAGGCAAGGGAGAGCGTGACAGGGTGTCGGCGTCAGCATGTTGCTTTTCATTATGGTACAGCACGCAGATGTCATAGTCTTGCAGGCGAAGGGCCCACCGGGCGAGACGGCCTGAGGGATCTTTCAATGACGACTAAAGCATAGTGCGTGATGGTCGGTGTCACACCGGTCCCGTTAATTAGGGAGGCGATCGCCGGGCTAATTCCAAGAGCCGAAGTATCGGCCCCCCGAAGCGCACCACGAAAGCGTGGACAATTTAGAAGTGGTCCTTATTGGTGCGCCAGCAGACGCCGGCTGTGGCCCAAAGAACAAGTCAGAGCCGAGAGTTGATAAACAAACAAAATTATATTCTCAATAATGGCAGATCAGAAAAACAATACACCAATACGCTCACTCCCCAATAGCTGAGTACAATATGTCACCAATCAATCAACACACTACACAGTACAATTAGCCACACTCGAACAACGGACACAGACAACAGTACACACTACAATGCAGTCGCATGCATTGAGCAACCAAGACCCTTAAAGACTAAAGAGATTAGAAAAGCTATTCAGTCCAAAGTCCTTGGAACCAAAGTCTGAATGATACTCTTCCGAGAATTACTCACTCAAAGTCCAGCGTTGTTGCCGTTCCGCTGTCCCGAAGTTTCTCTTCCAGGTAACCTCGCGTCTTCAATTGGCCACTCTTCAAACTTCAACTTCTTCGCCGGAACACGTCGGCTTCAACCCGCAGCTGTTGCCACGCGTCTTCGCTCAATAGCGGTAAACACACGCTCTTGTCTGTAGCTCGAGCCTTCACCCCACAGGTGGAAATCCTCTTCATCTCCGGCTTCGTCCCTACGGACCAAAACCTTCGCCGACTACACGGCGGAATCCCTACGCGCTCTGGCGCTCACTTCCGTCTCCTCCTGCTTTCTCGTCTCGGCTGCTCGATTAAATACCTTCCGCGCCACCTTCCAGAAAGTTCTCTTCATTTCGTCGGCGCGATACGCAGCGAAGGCTGGGGAGAGGTGCGAGGGTGTACGGGGGCCGTCCCCGACAGATGAGTCAACCCGGCATACACGCCCCGTTCCTTCTGGAAAAATCGAGTGCTTGCTCGGTCGCCGTTGTGGGGTGAGGAGGTTCGTAGGCGAAGCCACGCTTCTGCGGGGAGAGCGCGCGCCCGGGGAGCCTTGGATGTTTGTTTTCTTTTTTTCTTTTGACCTCGCGGCGTTTCTCCCGCCCGTTGTCGCAATAATTTGTCGCCGCGCTCATTTTTAGCGCTCGTTCTGTGACACTGCCCCCCACTTTAAGAATACTATCTCATATTATTCAAAACCACACAAACGAGCGCGAAAAGTCACCACACACTCTCACAGACTGTAACACAATCCGTCACTCATGACACTTCACATTCACAATATATCACTCAATACGATTGGACATTACATTCAATCTCACACATATGAAATATAACCTCAGGTACATGACTACAACACTTCATCACACATTCCAAACAATACAAACGTACAAAGTTCTGTCTTTACAACGAATATACAACACTATACATCACATCATCGCACAGAACACTTTGACTCGCTCGACATACACTTGAGACACAGGATAACAAGAACATTATCACAACATATGTCACTCAGCCCTGCCAGACAGATTCCGATTCCACCTCCGCACCTATCCTGTGTATTTCGAGCTGCGTTTGCGTCCTTTCTTGCGGTGCTCGCTCGATCTCTTCTTGTTTTTCCTTGTTCTTTTTCGGCGAGCCTTTTCCAACGACGATTTCTGAGGCGGCGTCTCAGCCATCGTTGTCACCTCCGACACCGTTAACGGGTCATAATGTTCAACGGGTCCTGTCGGTTTATTTGCCAGCTTGTTCATGTCACGGCATTGGGCCTGGCTGGCCGACTCCGTCATTTTTACACTCTCGGTCGGTTGGGGTCGTGCCGACGTACGTCCAGCTGCGCACCCCGTGAACTCATTCAACACGATCATCTTCTCATTCGCTGTCTCTTGGGCCACGGCTTCACCTTGGGCTCTAGTGAGATCCGTCACGGGATGCTCCTCCACTGTATCTCGCGGCCGCTGTGTTGGCGAGGGCTCTATCTTCGGGTCTTCTCCCAAACATTCTGGATCACTTGGCCCTCGCGCCCCGTCGATGTTTCCGATGACAAGGTCATACAGTGGGGTCGTCATGCATAAAGCAGTAACCTTCCCGCTGAAGTACGGGGTTTCAACCTCAATTTCTGCTTCGGGAAGCATCCGAACCGTACGGTCAATTAGGCAAACCGGCTTCGTTCTGCCTGTCAACTCACTTTCCCGTACCAAATTTCTCCGCACGATAACCGTGGAGCTACCGGTGTCTCTTAGAACCGTAATCTTCTTGCCCGCAACCTTTCCAGGCAGTGTTGGCATTCGCTTCGTAACACCGGTCGACTGTTTTGACATTACAGCACCAACAATAGGAATTTTCTCCCCATTTTCAATTCTACGAATCCGTCGGTGACGGCACTATTATCGGATTTTGGTGCTGCTTGCACACAGGATACCTGGTGAGTTTGACTCGCTCCGTTTCGACATGCATCTGCTTTGTGCCCAGTCTGACCACAATTAAAACATTTTACTACCGTAGGGTTCGTAAAGATCGTTCGAGAGTTCTCCGCGCGATGACCCACTCGGTTACACAGAAAACATCGCGGAATGCTCTCTGGTGCATGCTTCTTTTCTTCGGGAGCCAATTTCTTCGAATCATCGGGACAATCCTTCTTGACCTTGGCCAAATTAGTGCCACCTTTCGCTTCCAACAATTGATCAGCCAATTCAAGCATTCCTTCAAATGACTCAGCCTTCCTCTCTTTCAAATACAGCGACAGGCTTGGGTGGCAACTAGTAAGAAATTGTTCTCTAATTAGGAGCTCTCTAAGTTCCTCGTACTCCTGCGCTGTCCCTGAAAGTTCAATCCATCTGTCGAAATAATGGCAAAGTCGGGCGGCATACTGCGTAGCCGTCTCACCATCAGCTGGCTTTCCTGTCCGAAATCTGTCCCGGAATCCTTCTACAGTAAATCTAAATCGCTTCAGCAAAGCAGCTTTCACCTTGGCATAGTTGGCTGCATCGGTCGGCGTCAGCCTACCGTACACACTGAGCGCTTCACCACTCAAGCAAGTACTCAAAGCAGTTGCCCATTGATGTTCCGGCCAATTCTGGCTCCTCGCAATCGTCTCAAATCGGTGAAGGTACGCGTCAAGGTCGTCCTTCCTTTCATCAAACGCTACGAGCAGCTTGCTTGGGTTCAAGCGGAATCCGTTGTCCTCTCGTTCGCTGCTCTCAACTCTAGCTTGGACGGGAGTTTCACTTCGCTGTTGCAAACGGAGCCGCTCGAGTTCCATCTCGTGCTGCCGCTGCCGTTCCCTTTCAGCCATCTCTGCTTCTCTTTCTTCTTTCAGCTGTCGCTTCCTCGCTTCTCTTTCTTCTCTCGCCCTTTCGGCTGCCAACTTCTCTCTCTCCAACTCCAACTTCAATTGCTGCTCTCTCTCTTCCCTCGCCCTTTCAGCTGCCAACCCCTTTCTCTCCAACTCAGCTGCTTTTTCTTACTTGGCTCTCTCAGCTGCCAACCTTTCTCTCTCCACCGCCTCTTTCTCCTTCTGGCTTACCCATTTCCGTAGTTCGGCGCCGGAAAGACCCATCTTCTCACCAAGCGCAACTAACTTTTCGAGATCCATTGTGTCTCGCAACTCGCAAATAAAACCTTGCCGCGTGCAAAAGGTATCTGCCTAAATCAGTCTATCGGAACACTCCCCTGCACTGGTTAACGAGAACACTGAACAACACACAAAATCGTTCCGATAGCACTATCAACAACTCGAGGCTCTTTCTCACTACTTTGGACACACTGTGCACCAAAAGGTCCTATGTCGCGGACGCCAGATTAATTGTCACACCGGTCCCGTTAATTAGGGAGGCGATCGCCGGGCTAATTCCAAGAGCCGAAGTATCGGCCCCCCGAAGCGCAACACGAAAGCGTGGACAATTTAGAAGTGGTCCTTATTGGTGCGCCAGCAGACGCCGGCTGTGGCCCAAAGAACAAGTCAGAGCCGAGAGTTGATAAACAAACAAAATTATATTCTCAATAATGGCAGATCAGAAAAACAATACACCAATACGCTCACTCCCCAATAGCTGAGTACAATATGTCACCAATCAATCAACACACTACACAGTACAATTAGCCACACTCGAACAACGGACACAGACAACAGTACACACTACAATGCAGTCGCATGCATTGAGCAACCAAGACCCTTAAAGACTAAAGTGATTAGAAAACCTATTCAGTCCAAAGTCCTTGGAACCAAAGTCTGAATGATACTCTTCCGAGAATCACTCACTCAAAGTCCAGCGTTGTTGCCGTTCCGCTGTCCCGAAGTTTCTCTTCCAGGTAACCTCGCGTCTTCAATTGGCCACTCTTCAAACTTCAACTTCTTCGCCGGAACACGTCGGCTTCAACTCGCGGCTGTTGCCACGCGTCTTCGCTCAATAGCGGTAAACACACGCTCTTGCCTGTAGCTCGAGCCTTCACCCCACAGGTGGAAATCCTTTTCATCTCCGGCTTCATCCCTACGGACCAAAACCTTCGCCGACTACACGGTGGAATCCCTACGCGCTCTGGCGCTCACTTTCGTCTCCTCCTGCTTTCTCGTCTCGGCTGCTCGATTAAATACCTTCCGCGCCACCTTCCAGAAAGTTCTCTTCATTTCGTCGGCGCGATACGCAGCGAAGGCTGGGGAGAGGTGCGAGGGTGTACGGGGGCCGTCCCCGACAGATGAGTCAACCCAGCATACACGCCCCGTTCCTTCTGGAAAAATCGAGTGCTTGCTCGATCGCCGTTGTGGGGTGAGGAGGTTCGTCGGCGAAGCCACGCTTCTGCGGGGAGAGCGCGCGTCCGGGGAGCCTTGGATGTTTGTTTTTTTTATTTTCTTTTGACCTCGCGGCGTTCCTCCCGCCCGTTGTCGCAAGAATTTGGCGGCGCGCTCATTTTTAGCGCTCGTTCTGTGACAGTCGGTGACGACATCAAATGGGCGACCATACAAATAAGGTCGGAACTTTGCAATAGCCCAGACGATTGCCAAACACTCTTCCTTCGTGACTATGTAATTAGTCTCGGCTTTCGATAGCGTATGGCTTGCATACGCCACGACATATTCCGGGAACCCTGGTTTGCGCTGCGCAAGGATAGTGCCGAGGCCGACACCACTGGCATCCGTGTGTACCTCTGTAGGGGCCGTAGGGTCGTAGTGGTGGAGTATGGGAGGCGACGTCAACAAACGATGAAGTGTTGTGAAAGCGTCGTCGCGATGTGATGACCACGAATGGAGAGGCCCGTTACTTCCGAGAAGCTTCGTCAGCGGCGATATGATGGTCGCGAAGTTTCGAATGAAGCGCCGAAAGTAGGAACACAGTCCTACAAAACTGCGCAGTTTCTTGACGGATGTCGGCTTGGGGAACTCGGTCACGGCCCGAAGCTTGGCTGGATCAGGGAGAATTCCGTCCTTGGAGACGACGTAGCCGAGTATTGCCAGCTGCCGAGCTGCAAATCGGCACTTCTTTAGGTTCAGTTGCAGACTGGCGTCGCTCAGACGCGTTAAAACATGCCGTCGAGAAGTCCGGAGCAAAAACGACGACGTCAACGAGGTAGAACAGGCACGTGTGCCATTTCAGGTCGCGCAGAACAGTATCCATCATGTGCTCAAAGGTGGTGGGCGCATAGCACAGCCCAAACGGCGTGACGTTGAATTCGTACAAGCTGTCGGGGGTGACAAAAGCGTCTTCAGTAAAGCGTCCTGAGCCATAGGTAATTGCCAGTACCCTGAGCGCAAATCGAGGGATGAAAAAAATTCTGCTCCTTGCAGGCTGTCAATTGCGTCATCTACCCGTGGTAGTGGGTACACGTCCTTACGAGTGATCTTGTTGAGGCGTCGGTAGTCCACACAGAACCGCACAGAACCGCCGTTCTTCGTGACGAGAACGACAGGAGATTCCCAGGGGCTGCTAGAGGGGCGAATAACATCGCGGCGAAGCATGTCGTCGACTTGCTCGTTGATTACGCGGCGTTCTGTGGGAGATACGCGATGTGGACGTTGCCGCAGTGGTGTCTCTGGCTTTGCGCATGAGTTCGCAACAAAAATAATGCTGCTGCCGTGCGTGAGTTGCACAGTCACGAAAGGAACCAGCAAGCCTTTTCCGATGAAAACACGATGAGATGGCGACAAGAGTGCAGTGGTGTCAGAAGGGCTTGCGCAGTAAACCGACACCGCCACGGCCGAGTTGGCAGGCACTTGGGTGTCGTCTCTACCGAGTAACTTGCTTGCAGCAGATGGACTGTCGGCCAGCGTCAAAGAAGAGAATTGTATGAGTTTTATTTCTGCTGGTGAGCAATGAATGAAGACGTAATGGCGGGAGCGAAAATCCCATTCTAGGATGACGTCATGAGAGTATGAAGGAATTATGATGAATTCAACCGCATAAATCACGTCCTGAATCATAAGACGGGCTGTGCACATCGCTGTAGGGTGAATGCTTTGGGCACTGGTTGTGTGGAGGGACAGCCCGGAAAGTGGCGTGGTCACTTTGCGCAGTAATCGGCTAAATTTTGCGTCCATGACGGATACGGCGGCTCCAGTATCCACAAGGGCAGTTGCACGAAGGCCATCCACAAGTACCTCTATCAAGTTCGACGGGCTTTCCTAAGGGCTTCCGCAGTTCGACAGCGTCGCAGCCCTTGCCTCGTGGACTGCGACGACTAGTTTTTCTCGTCGCACTCGAGTGGACGTGGCCGCATCAGCGACAGTGAGCGACGTCGTGGTGATGGTAAACGGCGGTTAGATGGAACGGGGCGGGACGGTGGTTGGTCATAAGAGCGGCTTGATTGGCTGGGAAAGTTGAAGGCGACCTGCGGTTGCTGCACACGATTGCAATAGCGTGCTACATGACCGACGCAACCACAAGCAAAGCAGATGGGGCGATTGTCAGCAGTGCGCCATCGGTTCGCGGGTCCCATCCATGTCGCAGAACGCGATGGGCGAGCCGGCAGCTGATATGGGCGCATGGTTGGCGGCACTCAGGGCACGTGGGTGACGGCGGCGTATGTAGGCGAGCCAGTTTCTCCGAAGGTCTGGGGCCTCACGACGGTGTCGGCCATTCTTAAGCTTGCAGCTTAAGAATGGCCAGACGGCCGAACACGTCGACGACTGTGGTTTTAAAAGCGGACCAAGTCGGGAAATCAGATGCGTGGTTGTTGTACCACATGCCGGCCACACCCGCGATGTAGAAAAACAGGTTGCCGAGTTTACATGCCTCGTCCCAATGATTGGGGACACTGACGCGTTCGTACATGGCCAGCCAGTCCTCGACGTCCGTGCCATCCGCGCCGGTGAAGACAGGAGGGTCGTGGATGCGGGGGACACCGGGACATGGCGTCGGCGTAGCAGGAAGCGTTTGCTGGGCAGCGTCTTGGTGCATGGTTGCAGGCACGGTACGCGATCGAAGCTCCAAGGGCATCGAATTCGGACCGAAGGTGTTTGAAGGGCAAAGCACTCTCCACCGAATTGTTAACAGGTTTATTGGCAGAAACTTCACGATGATTTACGACAGCGACAGTCTTGTCTTGTCTTGTCTTCTAGGAGATCTTGGCTATTACCCACATGGGGGATTGGCCACACTGTACCTCCTAATAGATCAGTTTTTACAACGCTTGCTAAAAATAATAAAGAAAAATTAGATAGGAACAATATTATTGTTCCTTTGAAAAAACGTGAAAAAATTGCAGAAGATTGCGATAAACCAGATATATAAAACAAATTAACAAGAATGAGGAAGGGGGAGAAATAATTGGATATATCTGGCAGTACCACTAGCAGCGTATCCTTCCGGTTGCCTGAATGAATTTATGTAGCGCTGACAGAATAGCACTGTGGCTCACACCCAACTGACTGGCTCCAAACGATAATAGGGTGGATGTATTGACTGGCAATCCGAGCATACCAATCGGTCTTTCAAGAATTATTCAGCGCAGTGAGGCGAAGCGGCGGCATGTGAGAAGAAAGTGATGTATTGTTTACGGTTCATTGCAAACTTCACATAGGTTAGTTAATGAAAATCGTGATTTGTTGATATTAAAATTTAACAGAGGAACTCTACAGCGAAAGCTTGTGAGGGTCACCTCACATTGACGGGAAAGGCATTTTGCGGTGTTCCATGTGAATTGCAAGTGCCGAAATTCTTCAGATTGTAGAAGCGACGTTTCGTTCATTTTTAAGATTAACAGGCGTTTGAATCGTTCGGCAGTAATAAAAAGAAACTGTGGAGCTACTAGCACCACTGGGAAGTTTAAAGATGCCGAAGCGAGCGAATCAGCAATTACATTTAGTTCAATTACAGCATGCCCGGGGACCCAAATAAACCGAACTTCTGATAGGCTATGCGGTACTAAAGACCAAAGTATCCAGAGAAGGGGAGACTTTTTTGGGGACGTTAGATGGGTACATACAGACAAAGCATCCGAAATAATAATGGCTTTTGATTGCTGATAATTTAGTTTTCGAAGAGCCAATGTAATAGCCAGAAATTCTGCTAGATAACTTGGTGTGAAGTCAGGTAATCGGAGCGCAAAAGGCCAATTAAACTGATGAGAAAAAATACCTACTCCAGCCTTCTGAAGATTTTGTGTTTCGTCCGTCGAAATTACTACGTATTTAGGAAAATGACTGAGATGGTCCTGAAGGAGGCCCTCCAGAACATGCTTTGGAAGTAACTTGGCATTTTTCGGAAAATTATCATCGAAAATTAAGTCAACTGGCACCGAGCATTGCGTTTGGGGAGTTAAATGCCGGAGGGAAACGCGAAGATTTGATAACAGAGGCTCGATGAGAATTACTTGGGGTCTTTGATAATGAAACCACGGGCGCTGAAAGAAAGAAACTGGATGTTGGAGGAAAATTGTCTATGAACATAAGAGGGGCGCATCGTAAAGTTTTAAAAACGTTTGCACAGTAAGCTGTCGAAATCTAGCATCAAGTGGAATGATTCTAGCTTCCAAATAAAGCACGCTATCTGCGACACACCTAGGTAGCCCGAGACACAGCCGCAGAGCTTGCCTTTCTAGCAATATAAGAGGTCTTAATTTGTACTCAGCACTTCCAGAAAACAGAATGCAGCCAAACTCCAGAATTGGGCGTACGTAAAGTTTGTATATCAAAAGTAACGTATCCTTTCGCATCCCTGAATTTTTATTGCAAAACTGGCGGACCAATCCTACGGCGCTTTCTGCTTTACGGGTGTTTGATTCAATTTGTTGCTGCCAATTTAAATTGTGCACATAGACAATACCAAGATATTTTAGCGCTGTTACTTGATGAATCGGATAATTTCAATAATGCAGTGAAATAAATACAGGAACGGATAGAGGGAATACAATCAGAGCACATTTGCTAACATTAAGTGAAAAAGACAGCCCGCCAAGACATACCTCAAGCTCACTCAAATATGACTGTAAGATTTGATACAAACTATTGATATCTCGGGATGACAAGAAAAAAGCAATTTAATCGGCGTGGACGTAAAGAGGAACATTTTTATGAAGGGGAATAGATAATATTAATATATAAAATAAAAGAGGTGACAGGACGGATCCTTGCGGAACAACTCTTGTTTGCTTATATGAGGCAGATGTAATTCCCTCGTGGCAACAAAAGAATTGTCTCTCAAAGAGAAACTCCTGAACCCAAGATATAATGTACTTGGGAACCTCACAGAGTACTAATCTTGAAATTAATGTACTGTATTTCACACTATCGTAGGCTTTTGCGATATCTAATGTGACTAATGCAGAATCTCACCAGATACCTTTCCAAGGCGAATTCGGCTTTCTAAATCAACATGAGCCGACCATGTAGAGCATCCCTGTCTAAATCCTATTTGCCTTGGTGAAAGAATGTCCTGACGAGCAATGAATTCACTGAGCCTTCTATGAAGAATTCTTTCAATTATTTTAACTAGGTTCGAAGTAAGCGAAATTGGCCGATTGTTATCCAGGACATATCCGAGGCTTGCATTTTTTCGCAGCAACACAACTTTAGCAATTTTCTATGCGCTTGGAATCCATATGTGCTGTAAGGAGCAGTTAACAATATTCAAAAGCTCCTCGTGATGGGAATTAAATATCAATTTGATCATAGAGTTTGTAATCTGATCTGGACCGGGAGCTGCTTGCTTTACAGTTAGTATGACATCTGCCAGTTCAGCCATAGTGACTTCCCGAAAGTCCGAGGTTGCGCTTTTGAATGTCACCCAGCGCACTTGCTGGGTACCCACTACGCCAATAATAATCATACCTTATGGTTAGTAGGCCGATATTCGCTATGCTTTCATTCATCATTATTCAAAGAAGCGCACTATCCGCTAAACACTTGCAAGTAGTTTTGCGCCAATTCTTCATGCAGTGACTGACAACGATGAGGAATCATGCCTGAAGTGAGTAAGCATCACTGGTAATAAGTGATCAAGATCAAGCTCTTGTAATTGGTTGAAGCATTGCATGACGCGCTCGTCACGCAATTTGCAATTTGTGACGGCTCGTAGTAATTTGCAGTTCTAAAACGTTATATTACTCATAATACTGCGATTTTTTTCTGGCATCAAGCCTGTACGAGGCAAGCTTGCGAAGTCCTAAACACTTTAGTAGCTCAGGCGATAACAGAAATATATCAGCGTGGCTGATAGCAAAATACTGGGCTATCACGCAGTAGATATGGGTTCAATCTGAAGTGTGTGCTCCGTGGTTCTCTATTTATTGATATTTTTTTTCTTATTTCGCGCCATAGTAGTTACGCCCGCCCGCAGCAGTGGTGGGGGCAATGGACAGCAAAGGTACCGAGCGTGATCCATGTCGTGATTTTATGACAGATTTCGCTGTAAAAATCACTGAACCAGGGTAACCAGAAGAAGCAGTCACACAAGAACTACCGTGAAGTCTGGTCGAAACAGAAGAACATGAACCTTCTCACTTGATGACAACGTATATATTCCGCCATTATTATTGCTATTTTTTAAAACACACCATAAACAATCCACGCGAGGTGTTTTCATGGAAGAACGTCCTGTATTCGTTACTTAGTCGCACTAACTTGTGTCTCTTACAAATATGTTCAAATGTCCTCCGGGCAGCAGGGAAACGGAGATAATTGGAGTGAGAGATTCGGCCTCCCCATGGTCGAACCTAAGTTGTACACTAGCGAATTCTTAAACATTGTAGACCGACCACCCTGTAGACATAGCACTGTCATTTTGTTTAAGACACTCAGAGCCATTGGGAAGCCCCGGAAGAGATCCGGCGATTTTTATATGCTTTGATTATCAAGTCTTATTGTAGATACAGTAAGCCGAGGGCTGATATAACTGAGTAACTCCGGCAATCTGTATTTTTCCGCTTCGATATTGTGAGCCTCAGTTACTGATACCCGTTTTCCCACGACATAAAAAAACAGCGAATACTGCTTCCGGACAATTATGAGGTCTGGTAACCGGGTTCCCTGTGACGTTTCGAAGAGAGCCTGCCTACTCACTGACCATCCATTTTCTTCAAGTCTTTTGGCCACATATCTTGCGACGTTATCATGACACGATACTAGAGACATCATATGCAAGTGATGCATTCGGTGGCACTTCTGCAGGATGTGACCGAGGGATTCATCGGGATGACAGCCTCCCCTGCACCACCTGTTCAGTTTTCTACGCCTATTTATACTGGTGAGACGGCATCGCAGCAGTGTAAGAGGGCACTAGGTCGATGAATTGCTTCCTCTCAGAAATTTTTTTCTCTCTCACAGCCACCATGAGGAACCATTCGCATTGCTGCATCTAGGTAGTGGTTTGCCATCAAATGATTTGCAGCACTCATTTACCCAGAAGTTTGAATAATATTTTACTGTGGTTATTAAAGGGCTCGTACACTTGCCGTGTTGTGCTTAGTTCCAGGAAGAACTTGAGCCACTTGAACTCGGGCTTCAACAACTTGCGCCTAGTGCAAGCTGCCATCACAAATATCACACAACTTCAACAGGCGCCTTCACTTAACCAAATGTAGCATCTTTTGTAGCGCGTATAACCGACTCTAGACGTGTGCTGTGGTGTTTCGTAACAGCGTCAACGCGTCTTCACTGTGTTTGGTTGTTTGTAAACCAGTAAGACATATCTTTCCGCTACTGTATGCAAGTTTCCTTGCTGCAGCGTTGCCGTCTTGTGGACGTAACCGTAAAGAGCACAGCAGGCGTCAAGGTTTGATACGGAAAGGCCAGGTGACACAATCCTTAATATCAAGTGCTTACGCGCATTCGCTCACGCGCAACTTCTCAGCGTAGAGACTGGTACACTGCCAGTTGCTGTGTCTGCCAGTGGCACCGCTGCCTGGCAATATCAGCAAATACAGCAACACGAAGCAGTTAGTGAATATGACCATAGAAAAATAAAACCACGCCCTCTAGTTTTTCATAAAACACTGATGATGACGCACCTATCATGGTTAACCTATAAACATTCGGTGTCAAGTGCAGAATAAGAAAACACCAATCTTGTTGCGTTTCGCCTCTATTCACGAAGGTTATACTTTTTTCATTTATACCAAGACAAAACTGCTCGCTGTAGAACTGAGGATAACGTACTTTGCTGATTAAGTGGGTGTTCACACCATTAAACAGAGAAGTTCAGCAACCTAAGAAGAAGCAACCAATTATGCTTCTCTTATATTGTAAAATTTTGATATGCACGGTGACAGGTATAAACGCCCAAAATAGACAGCTACCACAACATCATTATTATATTTTCTAAGGCAGTAGTATTATTGCACTGCTTCACTGTGTTGTCTTGCAGGTGAGATTACAAGAAATCATTTAGGTCTGAAACTGCTTCTATGAATGCAGAATCTCCTGTGTTGTGTAGAAAGGTCATCACTTTTCTTTCATTGCCTCTCAGTTGAATCGTGCATTTCATCGACTGTTGCGATTAGCTACCGTTACGACAATGTAATATTACGAAATGGCCTTTTGAACTATCACAATGGCGAAAATGGGCTGCGGTTGTGAACGCGATCATTTGTTTCTAGCTGCAGCTGTGGGGCATTAAATAAGGTGATTATTGTGCGTTGCTTTACGATCATCGCAAAGAGAGAATCGTTTTCTATGGTGTGATCAGCTGCGCCTCTGCAATCTATTTACGAATTTTCTACCCCACATTTAAATGAGAACAAGACTGAACAATAGAGAATTCAAATTTCACTTTTGCTTTTTAATAACATAGTGAACGTGTGCGACACGTCAACTACATTATTACCTCTCTGCGACTTCTCTTAACTGTCTGTTGCGTTTTTTCATTACTAGCGGCATATGAAGCTTGCCTAAAGATTGTTTAAAAGTATTTCCGTTGTTTTTCTCTTGAAGCTGCCCGTAGAAAAAGTAATTTTCAGCCGCGAGTATCACAATATACTTTGCAATTTCCAGCTGCACAACAAACAAAATTTTCTTCTTTCAGCTAATATGAATAACGTGTACTACGCAGTCTAGCAAGTTCACGTGTAGGGAATGAAACATGTTGAAGTTCCTTAGAATTGGTCTATCCGTATCAATAAATGAAAGCAGTGGTTTATAGGTAATGGCTAGTATTGGTGATGTGCGAAGCTTCGTGAAACAAGAGGCACACATCACTATTCGTGCCCAGCGCACAACATCTCTCTCTGTTTCCCTCTCGTAATGCTGTGACTGGACAGTCGAGGTCACTTTTTTTGCAATCCCGCCTTCACGCTGGTGCATTGATGATGCATATCATGCAGCTCCAACTCCAGCAATACGCTTCATGATATTTTGAATTTATCAGGAACACTTGTGGTGATTCTAAACCAGCCGCAAGGCAGCGGCGTTCAGTGCTTTCAGAACAAGCATGTTATATACAAACGTTTGAAGATTCAAGTTTATTGAACCACAAGACGTTGTTATATATATTTTTTAAATCATTGATAAACAAAAGAAATGTCAGATTTCAGTTGGGGAGAAAAAGCACCGATACAAACGCAGACGGTCTAGCACCACATGCCCGAAATAGAAGGCAGAAAAAGTTGGAGCATTTATGAAGTCAGTTAAAGAAGTAAAAGGACAGAGAATATTAGTCGAAAGTGGCACAATAAGAAATATCATTTAAAAGATGTAGGCACGATTGCACTCTTTGAAGGAAAACGAAAAAATAGAAGTAAAATGAAGTACGAAAAATTGTCAAAACTATCAAATTTTTTTTTCACGTTTTATTCTCTTTTCTTGCTACATGTAGGTAAAAAGAAGAAAAAAAACTGTTCTTTGGCGACAAAAAGTGCAATTCCTACAATCAGAATATACATTTTTTCAGTATGTCTGAATGTGAAAGCTTTAACATATAGGGACCTTAGCTTGGCTGGCATGTGGCAGCATGGCATCTTTCAACAAGCCTATTGTCTAGTAGGTTGAAATTCAGCGGGCACTCTGAAACCAACAACTGCAACTTTGAGTGAGACAGGAAAAAGTTCGGAGAAAATAGACACCTGGGAAGAATGGTCGTCAAGAGCACTAAGTCAGCCTAAGCTCGCAAGTTCAGAAGTTCAGTATGGTGGCAGACATACGTATTTCTCCAAGCGGAAGTGGTCGTACTTGTTACTTACTACCAGTGCGATTATCCGCCATGGCCTTTTGAGTATGTTCTCCACTTTGTGTCAAGAGGACGTTTTCTGGTAAGCTATAAAAATATTACAACTAATATTATTAACATCAGTGTAAAACACTGAATTAGGTAACGAATCGGTCAAGCTTGGAAATAGTCATATTAGCAAGCACAAATGGCGACACTACGAGCCAAAAGATGTACGACGTGCTTGTGTAGATTTTCCTTGGCTGGCATTGTGTTTTGATTTGCTCGGCGTTTGCTGCATTGAGAATTTAAATTTATTCAGTATGTGTGAGAGAGAATTTTTTACCCTTTAGAGATCTTAGTTTGTCTGGCAAAGAGAAACCTTTCAACAAGCACATTGTATAGTAGGTTGAGATTCTGTTGTGCTCATTAAAGGACCAGTCACCACCCAGCGTTTAAAGATAAGGTGGTGACTTTCTCCTCTTCTTCATAAACAAGATGCATCTTCCTTGCCCCTCAGTTCTTGAATGTACGGGAACAATGTCAGCACTAAGCGCTAAAGCCTATCGGGACATCGCGCTTCTCGGCTACAAGCTGTTATCGCCGCTTGCGCACTTGTACGCTCACAAATTGAAGTTTGATCGAATAATTGTGCACAATAATCACACGAGACAACAAACCATTGATGGGTGGCTGCATTGCAAAGAAGTGCAATAGACAAATCACATGTGATATTTGGCGTATGTCAACAAATCGAGAACGTGTACGCTGTACACGTCACGGGAACTACTGTTTGCTTCACAGTAGTGAGCTGAGAAGGACGAGATATATCAGCAAAGAATATTGCGCTCTTTTTTGTACTTAGGGAGCCTTGTGAGTGGCCCTTTAAGTATAATATGCAGAATATTTGATTTATTTTCCTAATTTGGAGTCTTAAAAATGCTAAGAAACAAAAGTCATACTGGTTGCCAAGTATTAGGACGAAGTTTATGAAATACAGAGAAAGTATGTGCAGTGTATTGAAGATAGGCAGTATGAAGTATTGCCTTTTTTGACGTTTGAGTAGTTTATGCTTCGACTGCAAGGTACCAGTATCCAACACAAAAAGTTCATAGATAAACGCGGCCCTAAAATGGGATTTACATATTATACTGAAGAGAGGTACGGCGTTCGGGAGCAAACGAAATGCCACAATGAGTTCGAAAGCTATGTTTGTTCAGTTGCGTGGGCCATGACATAGAAATTTGTCCAGGAATAGACGTAACCAGGCTGACGATTATGCTGACAGTTTTCTGTGTATGGAACGGAATAATGTGCCGTCACTTTTTATTCGTGCCGTAGGTGAGTCTAACCTAGGTGTATTGTTATTGAGCAGGTTTCTTTTTGCTTCACACCACTAAATCACAGTATGAAAGATTGACTTCAAAGACACACCTATTACACATATCAAAACCCATTTATTTTGCACGCACCAAATAATCAGCAATTCTTTAGATGAACCAAAACAACGTGCAAATGTCATCCTCTCAGGCACCTGAAAAAGAATAATTCCTTTTGTAGACAACCAGAAACACTAAAAACATAATCGCCCTGTAAAATATTTTGCAATATTGACCATAGCCATATGGCACGCACTTCTTTCTCTCGGCTGCATCTTCCTGGCCCTGCACAGCTGCACTCACGCCTACCTCTCTCAATTCCTTCGCTGAGACCTACGTCACATGTTCTCGGTGATCTCCATGCTAACTTGACCTTATGTTCTTGGCACACAACACTCATGCTCAAGGCACACACAGCATTCTCTAAATCTTCTCCGCGACCGTGGCAACCTGCACGGGGCAAGTGCTTTCCACTTTCCACGCGCATACCTACGTTTGGCCTACGACCTTTGCATTCAACTCCTTCCCTATGAACCAGACCACCTGTGCTGTTCACCTTCTTTGCTCTGACGTGCTGTAACAATAGTGCCGTCGGTAACGTCTGTATTTATGCTACAGTTCCGGCTTCAGTTTCATCGCAACCGAGAGCCCCTCATGACACGTTAAAGTGCATATCATAAATACCACACATTGGCATATTACAATGAGGCCATGCAGTACATGTCTTTGATGTAGCCATCGCAAAGTAATCGTAGTGCTCAATAGAATTACATATGGAACTGGTTGGTGCAGGTACAATATGGGTTGCCTGACCTGTTTTTTTGCCTTTTTCCGAAGCAGTCTCGAGTAGATTTTTGGCTCTGTGGTAGACGATGCTACTTCCACTCAAAATGTCTGCGGTCATCCTTTTCTTTGAAACAAGTAGGATGGACACATACAAAGATACGTCCTCATTTTCTGCGCGATACTGTGGTTGTGCAAAAGTGTTAAGTCACCAACTCACACAAATTGCAGCAATAACGCGGTTTTCGTTGCCAGCTCAAGCCAACATTTTTCCTCTTTGCATCCTTCATAATTTTGTCGTCAAAGACAACGCCGACACATTAAATTTGTCGTGTGGGTTCAGCAACGCTATCATTTTATAACTTCCAGTCTGTTGTCACTATATTGGAAGGATTATAATTGAAAGACTGCGAATAAAAAACTGAAATTTCGAACAAAGCTTTCAGGTGCATCGTACGTTTGCACTCGCTGCATGTCAGCTTACTGTCATATATATACATATATTTTGTAAATATGATGTATTCGTATTTAGACGCAGCATGAGTTCTGGTTTTGCGGAACACCAGGCAGATTTGATAAAGTGAGCACCTGGAGCGTCAAATACCCCATTTTTCTTCATAATAAAACTTGCCTGGGAGGGACCAGAGCATGTAGTTTCTGTATTTCAAGGAGATGCAAGCTGGAATAAAGATTGTACCAATGTTAAAAATAAAGAATACACAAGCGCATATCACAAATCTTTCAATTTACCAACTGCAAAATGAAAGCAGTCCTTGAAGTTGTGTGCTAGCTGATGTTACACCAACAATATTTCATATGGGTATCTAAACAAGGTATGCATTTATTAACCCTTTGAAATACATTTCTTTAGTAACTAAAGATTACTTACAGATATGTAGACACAATGTTTTTATTGTACCATTTCGTGAAATACTTTATATAATAAATAGCAACAACTGATACATACACTTTGACGCTGATGATTGCGTCATGGTTTGACTACTGACGCTATGGACGCATTGTTAGCTTCATCATGTGTGAGTCCTGTAAGCCGTGTTTCAGTGAGGTGGTTGTTTATTGCCTTAGTAAAGGGATACATTCTCTTGTTTGATGTTGTTAGGTCGTTTATTTATTCATATATTTCGCTTGTACGCTTTTAGCGTTGAGTCCGTGACGTGTTTATTAACCATTTTGGCCCTGGTGGTGTCAATTGACATCCCTCAAGAAATGGTACCGCCACGCCGAGAAAGCAAAACAAAAACTCGCAATTTTTTGCCCAATGTGAAGTCTCGGCCCACCTACTGCCATAGACATCAGTATTCTCGTGTTTTCTCGAACACCGAATTCACAACGAAGAAGCAGTGGCGACATCATGGGGGTCAGAATACTTATCAGGGGTTAGATATAGGAAATTCACCATTTTTACAGATAGCTTAGAAAATATCACAAAATGGACAGATTTTCAGCACCTCAAATTTTCATGGAAAGCCCAGTGGAGTTCGTCAAAAAACTTGGAATTATAATCTCCAGATTCCGGTGCCGTGTCCCCTTATTAAATTTTTATTTACACAGAGCTGGTCTGACACTTTCCCCCCTTTGTCCGTTCTGCGAAGACTCAGAAACTATCTAACAATATTTTGGCTCATGTCGTAACTATGCATTAATTAGGAAACGACTTTTAGATATTCCATTTGCGAAGCTAGGTTTAAATTTAACCACAGAAACTGTTCTAAGTTTTGGTGCCTCTGTTTTGGCAAATTGACACAGAGATGCATTCGATGCGGTGTGTAATTTTATTCAAGACTATAAACATTTTTCAACATAAAGCCCACGTGAACAGATACTCAAAACAAAACCGGGTCGAAAACTAATTTTTAATCCTGGATAAATCCGTGAGATACCAAAATAATCGGGTTTGGCAAAACCAGCTTTCTGGTCGGCTCCCAAAATCAAGTTGCACCTATTAGTATCTACTTTTGTGTTGATTCTTTTTTCTCACTATCTAAATCTTTGGTTTCCTTCTTTTTTTAACATACTGTCTTCACAATGCAACTCCCCCCCTTTTTTGTTGTAAACAATAATGCAGTTATCGTCCATATGAGACTATATGTTCTCTTGGCCGATTCCCCAGAGTGGGTACAAGCCATGAATTAGAGGATACAAACGAAGAAACAAACAAATCATGGGGAACGCGGAGCCAAGTAAGTTTCGATTTTCTGCCATTGTAGCTACGTAATTCTTTTTGGATTATGCGCCCAGTTTTTGTATGTTGTGCCTTAGTAGTACGTTAGTTGGAAGACGTTTGAGGTTTTTTGTTTGCATGTTCAGCATTTTTGCAGTGGCATGCTTTTGTCATGTACGATTTTGACACCATCAGGGCTCAACGGTTGCAAATGGCGGTGTCTGATTCGATTGTAGTGCGTGATTTAGACGAGCGATATCTGAATGAAGGCTGACGCGGTATGTTAATTACCCTTTTTTATATGTTTGCAGGTGCGGGTATACCTGTGACTTCGTTTTATTTGTGTCACCGAACCTGTTCCACACGGCTACAAGCAACAACGGACGCGCTGTTTGAGGAGCTCGACAACGGCAACCTATCCAACGTAGACGGGGAATTCAAAGAATCAGACGACAAGAGTGTGGTGCCTTGTGCTCCTTATGAAGATTCAGTAGAGAGCGACACTGAAAGCTCTGATGACGAGAGTGCACTGAACACATCTGGCGGCTGGAGACGAAAGTTGTTCAAGGCGCCAGACTTAACTTACAAAGGCGATGTCTACGAAGCATCGTAACTCAGAGAGTTGCTGTCCCCCTACCAATATTTCAAAGGGTTTGTACCAAATAGTGTATTTCTGAAGCTGGCTGAAAAAACAAACCGGTACTCAATGTTCAACGAAGGAAGCTCCATCAACACCAATGAGGCAGAGATAAGGTGTCTAGTCACAATACATCTCACAATGGGCGTTCTCCATTAGCCGAGGCTCAGACTCTACAGGAAACCGAGCATGAGGTGCGATATCTTGGCGTCTGCAGGATTGTCGCGCAACCGCTTCGAAAAGTTGCGAAATAACCTGCACACTGTGGATGTGAATTACCCTGACGCTACTGACCATCTCTGGAAAGTAAGGCCTTGCTTGATATCTTTCAAAGAAAGTGCAAGTCACATGTAGCAGGGAAGTGCCTCTGCATAGATGAACAGATGGTGCCCTTGGTGCTCGACTGGTGCCCGACTGCAGATGGTGCCCTTGGTGTTCGAACAAATAGTGCGCTTGGTGCTCGAGATGTCGCTCGACTACACTCAGAGCCATTGAGGGCCTGTCAGCAGCTGGGTCGAAGCCAGTGGCACATAAGAGGGGAAGGCCTTCACTGTCACCACTGCAGGTTTCAAAACACCCGAGGATGGCAGAAAATAGACCTATCGAGGGTGTAAGGTTTGATCAGCTGGGATATTTCCCACTTCACGACAAAACGATGGAAAGAAGATGCGAGATGGAAGGCTGCACAGGAAGAACCCACCTGATGTGAGAGAAATGAATGGTTCACCTGTGCATAACAAAGTCAAAAAATTGTTTCAGGGCTTTCTAGATGCGTGTATAGCATCTTTTTCTACTATTCGATCAATTGCCCAATGCCTTTTTCAATAAAGCTGCCATATATTTCACTTTGCAACCATTCAGCCCTGATGTACGTTTTTGACACCATACTTCTATCTCCGTAATTAGTGACGCTATGAAGTTGAAATTTTATGGAGATATTATTTATGTTCTGAACATGAAGCAAATTTGACACTAAAACAAAAAAGTCAGGGCTGAAAGGGTTAAAAAGTGAGCTCAGGAGAAATGGTCAGCGATTCGAATCGGAGCGATCACGAGCACCAACAATGGTCCGCTTCATCGTTTTTTGCTGGCACTGCTATTTGCATCCTACCGAATGCGCGAATCACTCGCCTGCGAGAAAGGAGCCAACCTGCCGACCTAGGACACAGGTGCGATTGATGGGTCATAGTGCAGCTTCAGTCGGTCGACGTGAACAGTCTCATGGCTGCGACAGCTGCGGTCTGTGGAGACCAGTAGTTGCCCTGTGGCTCGACATTATGGTTCACCGGGAATGCTTGACGCAGGACGCGGTAGGCGCCTCCATGCTTAGGAAGCAGCCATGAAGAAAGGCCAGGAGCTGAGGACGCAACGCGAAGCCACACCAACGTTCTAGGCGAATATAACTGGGGATGCAGGTTGGCGTCATGGCGGTCCTTTTGGTGTGCTTGGTCGGTTGATGAAAGTGCTAGCTGCCTGCATTCTTCCACATAGGCAGCAACTTCAGAGAGCGTTGCGGACTCTGCTGTATCCGGGCGATAAACCAAGATAGCATCCATAAATGAGGAGGATTCATATAAAAGAAAGAAGAGAGAAAATCTTGTCTTAGACTGAGTGGCGCTGTTGTCGGCATACGTCACAAATGGTAGTATGCGGTCCCAGTTGGTGTGGTCAGCAAGTACATACATGGACAGCATGTCACCTAATGTGTGATTAAAGCGTTCAGTTATGCAATGGGTTTGGGGGTGGTACGCACTCGTCGTTCGATGAACAATGCATTTTTGCAGGAGGGCTTGTACGGCTGTTGAGAGGAAAGTTTGTGCGTGGTCCCTGAGTAGCTCGCGAGGCGCGCCATGACGAAGAACAAGTTTGTGAAGTATAAATAAGCTGACTTCACGTGATGAGGCTTCTGACAGTGAAGCAGTCTCAGCATATCATGTCAAATGATCAATAGAGACAACCACCCAGCGATTTCTGCCAGGTGTGTAGAGAAGGGGGCTGTACACACCTGACGTAAGGTCGTAAGGTCGTGACAAATAGGGTAATGGCAGGAGCAGTCTAGTGACTGCATGTGGTCAACTATTCCGGCGTTGACATTTTAAACATGAACGCACGTATTGGCGAAGAAATTGCTTCACCTGATTGGAGCACGCCTAACCACTTACCTTAATAAATTCAATATTCTGCCCCTTGTCCTTTCGACTTTCGCAATCATTTTTCTACTAATCTAGCACTCATGCATCTAACTAGTCAACTAAAAAAATCTATTGACAAAGGTTTATTTGCAGCATCAGTATTCATCGATCTACCAAAGCATTCGACAGTTTAAATCACATTACTCTCTTTAATAAACTTGAAGCAATCAGTGTATGTGATCCTGCTTTAGCGTTACTAAATAGCTACCTGCATAACCGCATTCAACCTGTGTCCATTTCTAATGTGTACTTTAAGGAATTATCTACTAATATTGGTGACCCTCAAGGATCCATTTTAGAAGCGCTCCTGTTTTTAATTTTTATAAATGATTTTCCTAAATTACTGTCTTTAACTAATTCCAATTTGTATGCTGATGACACTACCATATTTACTTCTGACAAAAGCATTTCACTTCTCGTCGACAAGCTAAGCACTGACTTAAAAAATTTTTCAAATTGGTGCAGTGCTAACTTGCTAACTATTTACGCAACCAAGACTAAACTTGTAGTATTTTCAACGCATCAAAATTATTAAGCATCCTTTCCTTCGTTGACTTTTGACTCGCACTTTATTTTTCTCAGTCCCCTGCGCTGCTTTTATCGAAATTCCTCTCGATTCTAGCTTGAAATACATAGATCATATTTCTGACATCCAAAAAAATAGCATACGGCATCCGCGCTCTGATTGAAACTCGTCAATACTTCACACGTCCCACTTTACTGTCACTCTACTATTCATGCGTTCATTCTCATAATAATTATGGCATAATGTGCTGGGGTAACACATATAACACTATTTGGCTTCCCTTCAAGTACTACAGAACCAATCGATAAGAATCATTACTAACAGTTCACGTTTTTCTAACAGTAATTGCCTACTTCTTGATAACAACATTTTGACCATTTCAGAGCTCCTCAATTACAACTTAGGTATCATATTTTATAAATACATAACCAAGACACTACCTCCTATCTGTTTCTCATCTTCCGAACTTGCTGCTCATAGTAACACTAGATTTGCACGTAACAATAACGTTCTTTTGCCTAAGGTACGTACTAATTATGGCAATTGAACTGCTGAATTTTTATCTATAGCATTTTGGAACACAATACCATCTCTTATTAAAAATGCTAGAAACTTGCAGCACTACCAGAAAAAACTAAAATCACACATTATGCATGCCTAGTCCTACTGTTTCTTATCTTAGCGCTACCTTGTTTGAATCTCCACATATTATGTATTACAACTTTCTGTATACTTTTTCAGTTATACTCTTGAAATTATTCATTGATTGTTTTGATTTTCTTTTATGTTTGTTTTCCTTTTGGTTTGTATATTTTGTATGTGTATGTATAGAAGTGTATACATGTATATATATATATAGTGGGAGTAATAATTCAATGGGCCAGTTAGTGTTCGTGAAGGTATGCGACATGGCACAACGGGAGCGTTGTCAACAAGGATAAATATATTTATTTCTTAACAGTTTCGGGAGGGGTCCTTCCTTCATCAGGGGATGAGTTATACTGACATGAGCTTCCAAACTTCGCTGCTGCCGCGTCCCTCTCGCCTTAAAGATGTTTGCGAGAGTGAGAGGGAACTAAAAAAGGAAAGAGAAAACGAAAAAGGGGAAAAAAGACGAAAAAAAAGACGAAAAAAAAGTAAAAAAGAGGAAGAACCACTGTCAACACTGAGAACGAAAGGAACTGTCCGTGTACGTCCACATACGGTTCATATCAGGTGCTGTTCAGTTCTCGACGTGTGTCGGGCCACCCAAGATTGTCGCCGCGGTGCGGGAGGGTCAGTGAAGGCGTGCGTGAAGAAAGGGTTTCCCCGTAATGGGTTGGTCGGCGTGCGGCGTGCGTAAAGGAAGGGTTTCCCGTTAATGGGTCGGTCGGCTATTTACCTTTAATCTTCGTCCGTGTCCCTTCAATGGCATGAAGTGGTAGGCGAACGTAAACACTTTGTATGTGCATGTTTAAAAACAGGAAAAAAAAAGAAAGAAAACCAAAAAACAAGAAAGGACAGTGTACACGTACGAGTCAGTCAGAAAAAAGCATGGTCTACAGCTATCAATCTTTGTCACCAATTTCCTCCTGGCTTACTTCTCGGGGGCAGTTGAGTTTTCCGGGGTCCTCGTTGATGCCGGCTACTAATGTTCGAAATTTGAAAATAAAATATGCCGCACGCTGTTCGCGCTCGTGTCTGTTTGAGAAACCGAACTCTAAAAGAGTTACGCTGATATTTTCAAAACTGTGGTTTGGCAGGCGCAGATCTCTAAATAAAGGGAGCTTCGGCAGTGAGGTGGCGTCTTTCTCTTTCGTCTTTTTTCTTTCCCCTATTTTGTTTTTTCTTTCCTTTTTTAGTTCCCTCTCCCTCTCGGAAGCATCTTGCAAGGCGAGAGGGACGCGGCAGCAGCAAAGTTTGGAAGCTCATGTCAGTATAACTCATCCCTTGATGAAGGGAGGACCCTCCCGAATCTGTTGGGAAATAAATATATTTATCCTTGGTACCAACGCTCCCGTTGTGCCATATTACATACCTATATATATATATATTATATATATATATATATATATATATATATATATATATATATATATATATATATATATATATTTCATTGTTCTGTTGCAATTAAGCTTAGTTTTTAATTTTGAGTATTGCTTATGAGTATTTGTATTTATGAGTATTTAATTTTGAGTATTGCCTAACAGTGTTTAACTTCAATTTGCCCTTAACAGGAGGTCACGATACAGTGTTTGACTTTGGGACCTCCTTTTGTATACCAAACACATGTCACATTCTTGTATTCGTACCAATAAAAAAATCTGAAATCTGAAATGGGTACATTCCACACCAGTAGTACCACAGCCGAAGGCATGTATTCCTCTTTATTACACTGGCGTGGCCACATAGGGGGTCTGCATAGATCAAGGCGCAGATGTGATCAGGTAGATTGTGAAGAATCACCAACAAACACTTACAACCGTCAGTGAGGTAGGTACGGTAGTAAATTCGCACTTAGTGAATTGGCGAGCTGTGCGCCGTAACTAGAGACAGGCGGTACTCGATGATGACTTGCATAGGAACTTTATTAAAGACACTATCCAAGAATCTTGACGTTGCTCAGATGGCATGATAGCGTGTGTGAGCGACGCAGACTTATGAGTTCAAACAGGTGCATTTGCACAATCATGGTGAAGCACATATTGAGGGAGAGCGTCAGCGTCTTAATGCTTACGCCCTGACCTGTAGAGGACGTTGATGTAATTTCCAAAGGGCTAGCCAACCTCATGGGCCTCTTAGAGACAACAACCAGCAGAGGGTGTGGTGATCAGTCACGAAATGAAACGTGCGGCCATATATGTAACATCGATATTTAGCCATTGCCCAAATGATGGCTAGACATTCTTTCTCCTTGATTGAATAATTCTCTTCAGCTCTGGTCAGAGTGCGACTCACGTAAGAAAAAACGTACTCGTCGAAGCCAGAATTTTGCTGAGCAAGGATAGTGCCAAAGCTGACTACACTAGCGTCCATGTGCATTCCTGTGGGGACGTCGGGGTCCAAGTGATTGATTGAGTGCTATGTGGGATTTAACGTACCAAAACCACTATGTGATCATGAGAGACACCCTAGCGAAGGGCTCCGGAAATTTCGACCACATGGTTTTATTACCGTGCGCCCAAATCTGAGCACACGGGCCTAAAACACTTCCGCCTCCATCGGAAATGCAGCCACCACAGCCGCGATCAGATCCCGTGGCCTGCGGGTCCGCAGCCGAGTGCTTTTGCCACTAGGCCACTGCATCGGGGTGGGACGAAGTGACGGAGAATTGGGGGCGATGTCAGAAGATGACGTAATTTCACCAATGTGTCTTCATAGGCGGACGACTACGCCACAATACTTTGGCTTTCAGCAACTACACGTTTTAAAGGGGGCATTATGAATCCAAAATTTTGCATAAATCGTCGAAAATACGAGCATAGACCTATAAAGCTCGGGAGTTCTTTGAATGTTGACGGCTTAAGAAACGACCTGATGGCGCAGAACTTGCCTGGGTTGGGTGGAATGTCGTCCTTGCTGACAACGTGCCGAATGATGGCGAACTTTTATGCGGCGAAGTGACATTTCTTCAAATTTAGTTCTCGGGCAGCCCATGAGAGGAATTCCAGGACACTATCGAGGCGCTAAAGAGGGGTATCGAAGTCTTTGGAAAAAACCACGACGTCGTCTAGGTAGCAAAGGCACGTTTGCAGCTTGAGACCTTGAAGTGTGTCATTGTTACGTTGCTATGAGTGTTATTGCAACGTGATAATTCTTAGTGAGGGTGTCCGAGACGTCGCTCCAGGCACCAGCCAAAAGACGGGGCCTTTTGCACTCTACACTTTAATACACACACAAAAAAAACGAGCCAACATATCATGCAGAGAGTGTGTAAACAGTCCTTAACTGTTTCCTTTTCCTTGCACTACCGAAGCCCTAACCAAACAGTCCCTCATGATAACTGGGACACCAGACACGAGCCTGGTCTCACCACAGTTCATGGGTACTTCTCGAGCTAGATAAAGTTGTCCGCCTGGTAGACCAGGCGGCTACTTGAAAGGTAGGCGCCACCACCATTGCCGCGTGCCGGCCGTACATCTCCACTGGCACTTGAGCCTGTAGTCCGACAGCTCCGCGTCGGACTACAGGCACAGGACCAGGCGGCTACTTGAAGGGTAGGCGCCACCACAGGTCACGTCCCGGCTGGATACCTCCGCTGGAAGTCGTCCCCGTAGCCCGACAGCTCCGCGTGTCCTCTTGCACAGGATGCTTTGTAGCCACAGAACGTTCGCGACGCACGGCCGTGGCAGGTAGTACGTGGCAGGTAGCCCGGGATCAGCAGTTAGCAGGCTAGGGTCCGGAACCGTAAGGCCCGAGTAACGAGCCCCGTCTTTCTCGTTTCTTCTCTCATACCTTGGCTGCCATGCTCCACCCTTCTTTTCTCTTCTTTTTAGGGGGTGTTCAGACTAGCGCTTGTGCCACCTTCGTCGTTATCTACTGCACACTCTTGTTGTGGCGCGCACTTCGAAATTTCACACACGTCACTTGTCACATATGCCCCACCCCCTCATTGAATTTTTATTAAAAAAACCTGCCGACACGTGCACAGTCTTTAGGTCACTACCCTGCACGTGTCCTCTGTAATGTTGAAGTGTCCAGGTCTAATATTTACTAGATACATATGAACACCTGCAAATACACTGTCCGAATTCGAGCGTCAAGCCCCCAATTTTACAGTGTATTGAAGTCTTACCTCTTGACTCAAAATCAACTCATGAAGTCCGCACCGGTATTCTCCGACCATTTTACATGCTGAATGCTAAATGCGTGTTCTTGCAATGCAAGGCTCCACCTCAGAACCTACTGTTCAAGTGTTTGGCTCTGGCTAAGTACAGTAGAGGTTGGTGATCTGGTATTGGTGAATCCACCTCTTCTTCACCCATCACTACGAATGACTCTGTCGGTGTACACTTTTCAGGTTCGCAATCCTCGTATTGCTTTAACATGTTGATGTGGAATACCTTGGTGTCATGTCCCAATTCCAACCAGTAGTCATGACTGCCCTTTTTTCCTGTGACCTTGAAAGGTCCTTTCTATTGCATGATTACTTTATTTTCTGTTGTAGTGAGTAGGATAAAGGCCCGGTCTCCTACTTCAAGCTCACGTTTCATGCTTCACAGATCATAGTAATGCTTCTGCGATTTTTGTGCTCGTGTCTTGTTCTCATAAAGAAACTGCAGTGTTTCTTCAAAACGATCTCACAGATTCAATACATATCCTTAAGTTGTCTTCACCTTGTCGACGATGCGCTCTCCAGTCCACAATTCCTCCAACAAATATAAGTGAACCTCCGATTTCACGCTCATAAAGAAGTTCAAAAGGACGAAGTCTTATTGAGGCACTTAGCGATCGGCAAAAAGGAGTGCGGCAAGCAACTGATCTTGTGATTTTGGTTCCTCCTGGCAGAGCTTGCGTAACATCTCTTTTAACGTACCGTTAATTCGTTCCACCAACCAGTTACACCATAGCATGGTAAGGTGTAAAACTGAGGTGCTTATTGGCCAGTGTGTCGCCGACTTTTTTTATCAGTTTGAAAAAAAACATGATGCTTGATTAACTAGAATTTCATGCGGGAATATTACGCGTGAAAACATGTACAACAGGCCCTCTGTTACCGTCGCCGAATAGATTGCTGACAGGACCACCGCGTCTGAGAAACGCGGGGCGAAGTCTACTATGGTCAATATGTTGCGGTTTCCCTTTCTCGACACAGGTTTTAAGTGACCAATAATATTGATTGCCACTCGCTTGAAAGGGGTGTTAGCGTCATTACACCCAGGGGCGCCTTGCCCACTTTACCTTTCGGATATGTTCTATCGCAAGTGTCACAGCACCGCACATATCTCTTTTCTTCTTCCTGAACTCCTGACCGAAAGAAAGATCCCGCACTCGATCAATTTTCTCTTGATGCCTTGATGACTCGCCATCAGACTTTTCTGAGCTAGTCACAGTACTTGACTACGCAGTTTGCGAGAATCAACCACCTGCTGTACAATCTTACCGGAGCATCACCACTAATAGCGATATAAAACTTCCTTTTGCACAACAAAAAAATTCAGTGTCGCTTCTCTCCCAATGAACACCTGTCCTACTTTGTTTCTACAATGATCCAGGCTCTTGTGCCCCGCTTGCGCAATCTTCAGGACTTCATAGCGATTGTTTTCACTGAGTCCAACGAAGTACATGAATTCTTGGCTACACTGAGCGTTGGTTCCTCGTCACGATCTCCTTTCAACGCCTCTAGTCTGTCCTTTACGCTTTTAAACTTCACCTTATATTCTGACAGTCTCTCCCTCCACCTGATGTGGGGACCATTGAGATCACGGGATCCTGGTACATTTCCCACGACAACATTATACAATGAGCAAGTCAAAGCATTTTACGCTAACCGTGTCGGAAGATTAGGATAAAAGTATCTCCAATTTTGCTTCTGGAAACTTTTTTCTGCTCCCATTGGCTAGAAACACTCCTGTCAGCACTTAATCGGGCACGACGGAACGCCGTACAACCGCCGTATTACTTCCTGTCCCCAGGAGAACGGAGGCTTGCTTACAAAATAAGATGCTCTGGAGAACTGGCATCTGACATTTCGTTGTCGTTTATTGCGTGTTTACTGTCCCTGACACATTCTTCGCGGGCCCACAGCCGGATGCGTAATCATTGTCTATCGAGTTCTCTTCGAACAATATACATGAAGGCTTTTTTCACGTGGTGGGTTTTTTGGTGCAAACTTGGATATCTTGTCCCGCCCTACGACAATGGCCACAGTAAGATTGCTTCATCCGACACGACAATCTGAGGCTTTATTGCCGATTTTGTTACAAAATAAATATTGTACTGATGTTTTCGAGGCCGTGCTCCCACTTCTAACTGTCATGTTGTTTTCCGCTTTTTCGCGGAAAACAAGCAGGTTCAACTGTCGCTGTCCCTCTCCAAAACTGACCAGCTACTTCAGTCAATTCTGCAAGTTTGCAGCAATTTTTTTTACGCAAAAAGAGCGCCACTCGATCATGATACTTACTGATGAACTGTTCAGCTACTATTAGGTCACGAACTGACGCGTATTTTTTGTCTACTTTAGCGATGTCCACTCATCGGTAAAAAAAATTGCAATACTAGTGCACCATACTGCCTGCCGGTTTCTCCCTCTGGCGGCTTACTGTGGCGAAAGTTCTCATGTTAGCATTCCGCTGGGAAGCGAAATCACTGCAGTAGAGCCAGTTTCGCGTTCTCATATTCAAGGGCATCTTCAGGGGATAGGCGACTAAACACTTTTAGCGATTCTTCACTTAGGCACAAACTGAGAGCCGTGGCCCATTTGTCTATTAGCCACTCTTGCGCCCTGGAAACATTCTCAAGCCTTTTCATATATGCGCCTAGGTAATTCTTTTTTTTTCAAGAAATCCTGGTACAAAACTACGAGGATTGACGTTATAACACACCATTGGTCGTCAACCATTGTCTCCTCCGACAAGCTCTCTGGCGGCTTCAGTCTGAGTCAGTAGAAGGTGCAATCGAATCGTTTTTCGGGCATGCTCCTCGACCTGTTTTTTAAGTGCATTTGCTCTTCTTCGCCTCTCTTTCCGCCGCTCTTTCCAGGCGCGCTTGTGCTTCACGTTCCTCGATCTGTAATTGGAGCTCCATTTGTTCTTTCGTTGCGTCGTATTCTGCGGCCCTTTTTTCACGCGCTCGAGCTTCTCGCTCCCCAATCCATGTTTTAAATTCCCTACCTTCCACACCCATGCGCATGGCCAAAACAGTTAAATCTGCCAAGCTCATGTTTTCCTGACAAGTCGTCAACCTGATTCTAGTGATGCGAATGACCTCGGCCTGCCACAACGGACGCCAGTGTTACGTTGCTTTGAGTCTTATTGCAACGTGCAAGTTCTTAGTGAATGGGCGTCTGAGAAGTCGCCCCACGAAAAGCCGGGGCCGTGTATATATACCACACTTTATATACACACGAAAAAACAAGCACACATAACATGGACAGACTAAGTAAACAATCCTTCACTGTCTCCTTGCGCTACCCAAGTCCTAACCTAACAGTCCCTCAACTTAACGTGGACACAAGACACGAGTCCAGCCTAACCACAGCTCTTTGCTAGTTCTCGAGCTGCATAACGTTGTATGCATGGTAGACCAGGCGGCTATTTGAAGGGTAGGCACCTGTACCGACCGCGTCACGGCCGGGCACCTCCACTAGAACTCGTGCCCGTAGCCCAACAGCTCCGCGCGACCTCTGGCACAGGATGCCTTGAAGCCGCAGCACGTCAGTGACGCACGATGGTGGCAGGTAGTACCCGGCAGGTAGCCCGGGATCAGCTGTTACCAGCCTCGGGTCCGGAACCCAATGGCCGAGTTGCGATCCCCGTCTTCCTCCTTTCTTTTCTCGTACCTTCGCCGCCACACTCCACCCTCCTTTTAGATGCGGAAGCATCTTATACTCGCGCCTTGTAGTGCGCCGTCCGCGCCGTTCACACCGCTTCTCGAACATTCGACAGCTGACGCGCGCGCATGCGCCGTCGCGCCGTCGCCCACCATCTGTGCCGCGCGCGCTTCTCCTTCGAGAACATTCGACAGCTGACAGCGCATGCGCCGTCGCGCCGTCGACCACCATCTGTGCCGCGCGCGCCCTTCTCCTTTGAGAACATTCGACAGCTGACAGCGCATGCGCCGTCGCGCTGTATATATACTCAAGGTCGGCGCTCGCTCGCTCAGTTGCCGCTCGTCTGTTGGTTTGTACGGCGCGTCGACGTCCGAAGTCGCCGTGAAATGAATGCCAACGAATCCACAAACACAATGATCGACGTCCTTTCGAGCAGCGCCGCCCTTTCGCATACGTGTGTACGTGTTCACTCATTTAACACCCCCTCCTACAACCACGTTAACCAATTTAGCCATCGACCCAAGTAAGTCGCATTTTAACACCCCGTTAACCAATTATATGCTCCGCATCCTCCTCAGTGTTCCCCCGAGGGAAGCTGCGGGCAATTTTTTTCTCTTTCTTTTGGTTTTCAGCCCAGTGCTCATGCAACCTTCGTCGTTGTGTACTTCCAACTCTTGTGATAGCACGCACTTTGAACTTTCATGCACGTCACTTATCACAGTCGTTCATAAGACGCTTCTATGCGGCCTGGGTCTTGCAAAGGTCAAATGGCATCCCGTTGAACTTATACAACCCGTCAAGAGTTAAGAACCCACTTTTGGGGCGACCGCCTTTATTCATTGGTACCTGCCACTACCCCGACAAAAGATTCAGTGAAGAAAAGAACTCCGCTCCTTGCAGACAGTCGAGCACGTCATCTGTTTTGGGGAGCGATAGACATCTCTGCGAGTGGTCTCGTTAAGGCACCTATATTCAACACAGAAGCGTATGCTACCTTCCTTTTTCTCCACAAGCACCACAGAGGATTCCCAAAGACTGTGGAGTGCCTGTATGACTCCTCGACTAAGCATGTCAGTCACCTGGTCATCAATAACCTGACGTTCAGCTTGAGGGACGTGGCATGAATGCTAGCGCAGGGGTGCATGGCTGCCGGTGTCCATACGATGAACGTTTGAAGTTTTTCTGCCCAAACTGGTTTGCTTGTGATCGAAAGACACTCAAAAGAAGCTGAGAAGCATCAAGAGTGGTGTCTCCTGAGCACTTGGAAGGTCCGATGCAATGCATGGAAGGGAAGAATCTGGGGTCGAAGTGGTATGGAGATTAACGCTGGCGATATGAAGGCTTCTGTGCAACGAGGTAGTAAGTTAAGGCAGACTGAATCAATCTCTTCAAGTTTCTCTATACACTCTCCGCGGAACATAGTGGCAGGGAACGAAAGCAGGTTCGGGACATTAATGGTTGCGCCAGAGTTTTCGGTCATGATAAGTGCGAATTGGAGAAGAAAATGCTTACGGGAAGTGAATTTCGCTGATGACGTCAACAGGGCACTAGAGAAAGCATAGCCGCGGGAATTTGGCACAATAACAAACTACATAGGGGGATGTTTATGTCCTCGGCGATGGCGATACGAGAAAAAGACGAATTGGCAGGAGCGATGTCCAAAATTGCTTATAATTCTAGCTCAGAACGGGCACAATCGACAACGGCTTGATCCATGAAAAGAAAGTCCAAGCCCAATATAACGGCATGCGAGAAGTGCAGAAAAATGACGATATTACCCACGTACGAAACGTCCTGAATAAGTTGATGAGATATGCACGTCACGGAAAGTTGTATGCAATGTGCGGTTGCTGTAAGGAGAGAAACACCAGAAAGCACAGTCGTAGTCTTTTTTAAGTTGCGACGCATTGATTCGATTAACACAGACACATCATCTCCAGTATCGACTAAGGCGGACACGGCAACACCTTCAATATAAGACTGTGAGTTGATTTGCAGTTTGGGAGTGCAGACTTGTAGGTTTTGACAGCGGCGCAGTTCTTGCCTTGGGAACTGCGATGGTTATCTTTCCGTCTGGACGGGTGGATGATGACGAAGAATTGGCGATAGTGAGCGTCAGCGCGGGGAGTTTGAAGAAGACGAGTTAGCGGTGTGGCGGTTCGACGATAAGGTGTTTGAAGGAGCGTGGGAGGGCATTGGTTGTTGTGGCTCTGTATGCTCGTAGCTGTAACGGGCGTCAGCGGCAGTTGGACGAGAAATGCAGTGGTGGCAGAAGCACTCGACTTGCCCGAGTAGACCACAATAATAGCATATTGGTCGGTTGTCCAGTGTGCGCCAAGGATCATTTGGAAGGGTAGCAGGATCGCAATAAAGCGGAATGTGAGGCCCTGCTAGAAGATGGGGTAGTTAAAAGACATGTGGGCGTCGAGGATAGTCTGTGCTGTGTGACAGTGCACGTGAAGGCCATCTGGCGACGTTGGCATAGGTCGACAGCGCTGATGCAGGCGGTGGCTGGTGTACAGGCGGAAGAGTTTCAGACACTTGCTCCTCAATAGTTTGTCAGAGGGACGAGTGGAGTCTATGAATATTTCTGGGAAGAAAGGGCGCAATAGACACTTATTGTGCAACCTCCTCGTGAATGAACTGTTGACTTCAGTGCGTCATTACCACCGGATCCGGAGAGATGGCGCCAAGGGTTAGTGCTGACGGGTTGGCTGTGTGGAAACTGTGACGTCGCGTGGAAATGCGCTGTCTTCGCAACTCGTCATACATCTGGCAGCGCTGAATGACGTCTGTGACGGTTTAAGAAGTCTTTGCCACAAGCATGTGGAATGCATCGTCGTCAGTGCCCTTCATAATCTGCTTGACTTTGTAGGCTTCGGATTAAAGCGTCGGCAGAGGCTTACCACGTTCTCAATATAAGACGTGAACCCTTTTCCTTTCAGCTGGGTGCGGTCACGCAAGCGCTGCTCCGCGCAGAGCTTGCGCACTGCCGGTCGGCCAAATACATCCGTAAAAGTTGCTTTGAAAAACTCCCAGGTGGTAATCTCAGCGTCGTAGTTGTTGAACAAAAGTTCTGCGATACCCGTAAGGTAGAAGTGAAGGGTACCAAATTTGTCATTATTGTCTCCACGGTTGTTGACATTCACTCTTTCATATGAAGCGCGCCAGTCCTCGACGTCCTGCTCGTCCTTGCCGTTGAAGAGAACTGGGTCACGATCCCTCGGAATACTGGGACAGAGCATAGTGGGGGTGTGGCAGCATTCGCCTGTGCTGCAACGCCGCCAGGCATGATGGAAGGTGGAGATAGAGTCTGGCTGCGGAGTTCCAGGGTGTAAAAGAGAACCCAGCACTCTCTACCACTTCCTCGTACCACTTCCTTGCACTCTCTACCACTTCCTTGCGTTGAGTCTGTCACGAGTTTATTGAAGAGCGAACACAGGTCAAGCGGTGAGCTATCTGAATCAGAGCATTCAACGAGCACCAACAACGGTCTTCTTCCCTGTTTTTTCGGCTGGCACTGCTAATTGCATTCTACTCATTGTACAATTTGTTTATTTAAAATACTCTCCAGGTCATTTAAAACAAATAGAGCAGTGAGAAAAAGTATAGAGAAAAAAATAACTTAAAGCAAGTGCTCAAAATAAATATTACAAGCGAAAATTAAAAGTAATCTTACAATTATTGCTTGAAAAATTGAAAAATTTATAAAGAAAACACAAACGCTACCAGCACAAAAGTAACCAGAATACATGAAACGTTAAGAAAAGTCAAGCGTTTCGTGTATCAATAAGATATGCACTTGCTACAAGTATAGAGATTGTGCTCAGCTAAAATAAACAAAATGAAAATTAAAAATACATTTAGTTATTTGTATCATTATTGTAATTTGTTGGTATCCTTGATATCGACAACACTTGCAGAAAAGCGGTTCCACTCATCACTCGTGTGTGGTATAAATGAACGAAGGTAAGAGGAATAATTCACAAGGTGAAATGCTGGCCTTGTCCTGGTGTTGAATGCGAAATGAAATGTATTGTGTTGCTGTAAGGAGCTGAAGGTGATACAACATATGAAAATGAGAGAAGCACGAGTGTTAAGTGCTGAGGTTAAAGTTAATAACTATAGACGAGAGTTCATTAAACGAATGCTTGCGGCCCTTGTATAGGTAAGTAAAAGAAATATTGGGGTATTGTTTAGATTTGTTCAATAAAAAATCCTGGTTCTAATTGGGATTCTGAACATGGACAGCGTTATATAGGTTAGGTCGAATAACAGCTTGTGGAGAATTTGTTTAGAGGGTTATGGTGCAGCGAAAAATTTTGTCCGCTGATCTAGCTTTGCTCAAAAGGCATTCGGTGTCGTAATTTCTTTCATTTCATTCTTTAAATGCTTATGGGCGGCTGTAATACCTACTTCAAAAAAAGTGAAGCCAAGCTTCGGCCTAGTTTTGGCTGCACCAAAAGTATGTTTCGTAGTGGTGTCAAAGCAATATATATTGTCCATAACCATAACAATAAAACAAGCCAAGATGCATGGTAATAGCCGATAAGTAAAATATAACGCAGTATATTGAGGTTCATATACCAATTTGTCAGTTCTTTCTGTTCGCCATTAAAGCTGACTTGGTCAGCGCAGTTAGCCGATAACAACTTGCTGTGGTGCATAGCTCTTTTACATGCAAATAAACGTAATACTGTAATCTAAGATTATTCATAATAAATCGAAATTTGAGTAGTTGGGCTAAAATTTTTCTTCTATGTTCAAAGTCTCTATTTCATGTGTTTGTGGCCCCACTTTTTATTTGAGAAGTCAGTAAGGCGTACTAAGAGTGTGACCTTGAAATTACCGCGTTTTATTGAGACGTCATACCCATAAATTAGAAAAAATCGCCAAATCGCATTTTGTCCTTGTTCGTGTTGATAGTTTTTGTTTTCTAATAATCAAACTTTGCTAAGACTCCATCTTGCTTATAAGCATGTGGCCACTAAGTGCATTCCGTATTCACTTGAATGTTTTGGCTGGCTAGAACTCACGTGGAGTTACACATAGGCTAATATTGGTGGAATGTTTCAGATTGTAAATCAAATGATGACATCTCGTCGTACGTATATTATTCTTCGTCATTATATTAGCGCGCGGCGTCTTTTTGGAGCCTCACAGTTTCCTGTAACAATTTTGAAACTGCCACAAATAAACATGAAGGAGTGTAAAACAAAACAACTCCGATTTCCTGGAGTGTTCGTATCCACACTCGGTCTCATCTTGACTCCTCATTATGTTTTCCCATAGAGCAAGTTGAGAGTTTTTGGAAACTCTCAATAGTCATTGAGAGTTTCCCTTCTTTACAGAGTATTTCATTACAATGCTCATTTCCTTATTGCGTACTTGAAAGAAGTCAAGAGACGCTTATAATATGACTGTCCTAGGTTTTTTTTTTGCACAAACACTTTTTCCCTCTGTACTTTGACACTGTTGGCACAAAAACTTGCAGTCATTGACATGAGCGACTATTGAGAAATATGTGAAAGAAGACACGTTATGTTGAAGTTGAGCATTGTCGATTCTTTATAAAGCATTGAAGCTGCTTTTGCCAATGCATCTAGCTGTGAATAGTCATTTTCATGCAAGTTTATAGGTGTTGCTGCTTTGCTTTGTTTTCTTTCTGATTTTGTTGGCATGTACACTGTTCACAGACTCAAATGAGACAACCTAGCAATACGTAACACGAATGCTTTTGTTGTCACTGTTTACATTTCAGCTAATGTTTATGTCACCTGGAACACGTACACCAGACATAACATTACCTTCACAGACCACATTTATTGCAACATCACATGGTTTGAAGCAAGTGGGCAAACTAGTTCTTACACAGCAATGAAACCTTTTGTTTTTATCTGTTAGGACTGTACATGTAATTTTACACCAACGAAAAAACTATCATTGCCTTAGAAATCTGTCTTCGCCCTGCAGTGCTGTGTGGCCACTTCATACTTCACACCAGGTAGACGTTGTGTATCACATAAAGTGAGCGAAAATTGAAACACTTACCTGACTCGGACTACCCCCGAAAAATGGCAAATGTGAAGGGGATCGACGCTGAAAAGAGGATAGGAGGACAATGAAGAATAAACAACACTGGCATGTACCTTCAAATAGAACTCTACTTAAACATATGCGTTCATGAGCAGCTAAAACTTATCAGTACTCCAGAAAAATCAAAACAAATGGGCGCACGACTTTTAGCCCCACAACCAACAACCTGGAATAGTTCACAATTTAAATACAGTCATCATATATACTCTAGTTGATGGTGGCTGCTATTTCGCCAGTTGGCTCTACGTCAGACGTAGATGTGGCGCCGTCGACGGTTGTTCTAATCTTACCCCTATTCCCTCTATTTCAACCTTGTATCACTGCTCGCCCCCACCTCCATCTTCCGGCTCCTCGCTTAACTGTGATATTCAGACTCTATGCGACATTGTTTCAAGTACGTGAGGCAAAATGACATAACATGCATCAGATGGTGATCGCATGCTATTTCTAGACATGTTTACTCATATATTCTGAAAAATTCATTCGTTCTGTGCAATGTACACATAAGAAAGACATATCTTAAAGGCTCTGAAAACAAATACAGGTTGGGAAGCTTGCAGTAAAAATTTTACAGAAGTAGTTGGCTTTCGTTGCCTGCTTTGAAACTGTGAAACTCTATTCATTTTTACATGCCATCATTTAGGATGCTGAGGGCTGAGGTCGAAAAGCCTCTTCACGGGCTTGGCTACGATCGTGACCCCGTACAAAATGTCATGGATAGGGAAGTGTGGCGGGCAATACAATAATATATGTGAGTGAAAAACAACGTGAGAAGCTCTAATTTGATCACACAGAAAGAGAGAATAATAGATCACTGAATAAAAAAAACAGAAATAACATGAGCAACACTGCCACTGGCACGACTTGAGTTAACAGCTATGACATCACATAAATGAGGCAACACTATGTCGCTCTGTTAGAACTCTGAATAGCTTTATAAAAGAATACACAAATATATACATATGACATATATACAGATATTATTCAGTGTTTTAGTTATTTATAATAACATGTAACTCTGGCAATATATTTCAGTTTATTTCGCATTATATATGTTATAATAATTGATTATGGAAAGGTTATTAATAAACAATAATGCAAGAAACGATGTTTTGAGATGTGAATAAAGATATTCCGAGTTCAGCAGCGAGTCTTGATTTTGAATACAGTACTTAGTCTACTCAAAAGTAAGCTGCCTTAATTTCTAGCTTTTCGAAACTTTTGTAGTCGACATAAAGGGCATCTTTAGATATTTTATTTTTGTTTTCTGGCCTAGCAGTACGGTTACTCACCTCATTGCACTCGTGTGCAAGTAGTATTCGATGAAAGCAAGAGTAACTCTACGAGCTTCCTTTTTATATGTGGCGTTTACATAGGGTCGCGAGTGTTTCCTCATGGATAGAGTACTGCGTAAATATTTTTGTATTTCATCTTGTCTCATCAGTGTGTTCTGTCAATTATGATATGGTCTTTTGCGTATAAATGGTGCTGCTGTGTCAAGTGCACCTGTTTATTAAAATGCTACAGACCCATATTGTGAATGCTCATGATGAATAGAAGCTTCTTAGAAGCCAGTGCGCGTCATTTTCTTTTACTCAGTGTAGACCAATTGATCGGTGCGCTAGCCCTGCATGGTAAAATTATGAGTTTCTTCCTAGCAGCCAATCAAGCTGTGCAAGGCCTCCTGCGCGTGGTCGGTATGCGCGCTGCGTGTGCTCTGCGAACGGTTTCGGCCTAACCTTGAATGATACTCCCGCTGAGAGAGAGTTTTCAAGCAATGTCGCAGCTCTTCCAATGGCTAACAGAAACGTACAACGGCGACAGTGGACATAGTGCGGGTTTTAGGAACTTGGCTTCTAAAAATAAATGTCACCTACGAATCTGTCGATTGAGAGTTGCGTTGTGCTTCCTCGAGGCCTTGTTGAATAGTCTTTAGCACTAAAAATATAGCAAATAAAATTCCTACCTGCTCAAGCACTGGTAATTCAGTGAAATTAGGCCTGAAACACTTTTTGAGTCATTATGAAAAGAATATATTGAAAAGGCGTATTGGCTCACAAATTCAACACAGAAAAAAATTTTTAAGAATCCCTTCATTACGATTAGAGTTACAAATATTTGTAACAATGGAGGTGGAAATGTTGTAGGCCCGTGGGCTCAGATGTGGGTGCACGTTAAAGAACCCCAGGTAGTCGAAATTTCCGGAGCCCTCCACTACGGCATCTCTCATAATTAAATGGTGGTTTCGGAACGTTAAACCCGACTTATCAATCAATTATCAAGATTTGTAACAGGCAGGCATGCAAATAACATTAATATTATTCGGATGCGGCGCTCAACCACCCTAAGGGGGCGACACCAGTGGGCTACTTCTACGATGGGACAGGGACGATATACTGCATGGCTATGTCGTGGGCCCTCTGGATTGCCCTAAACTGGTCTGCTTTGTCGTGGCTTGTGAGGAGACAGGTCCAGTCCACTTCCATAGAGACAGACTCGCTGCTCTCGCGCAAAGCAGGGCATTGCCACAGCATGTGTTTAAAAGTACATTTGGGATGACCACAATGCGGACGCCCTAGATCTATGCCATCCATGTATTTAGAGCAATTTAGAGGCAAAGCATACGCCTCGGTCTATAAGTCATAGTGTCATGGACTGAGGTCTTGATAAGTGAGGGTGCGGGAGTGGGTATTTCCGCCGCTCCAACTGGTAGTGTTTGCAAATTTCATTAAAAGTTAGAAACGGTTCTCTGAAAAAAACAAGTCATGTCCTCAGCCTTCGAGTGATTCTCCACGGCGTGAACATGAGACCTCGTGCCCGGGAGTGAGTCAGCTCGTTCTCATTGAGGACGGCTCCGTGTACGTGTCGGCCAACGTGTGCCGGGAACCAGAATGCGTTTTTTTACCTGAAAATTTGGAAGCAGAGAGAACGCCCGTTGTTTCCCGACAAACTGAGCCCGTAATGAAGGCCCGTGTGGGTGCGCGCGAATCCATGTAAATGGTGGTGCAATCGGGGGCCGCGAGAGCTAGTGCCACAGCGACCTGCTCGGCGTGATCAGCATTTGAATATAAATAAAGCCATAGACGAAAAGTGTTCACCTTTGAGTGTTGTAACCACCGAGACAAAGTGGTCCGTAGAGCCGCACTGCGCTGCGTCTACGAAGGCCAAGTTATCTTTCATAGCGGCTGTGGTAGTGAGTAGGACTCGTGCCCGTGCCTGACATCTCCCAACGCTATGTGTGGTATGCTTGTTACGGGGTATCAGGGATACTGTAAATTTTGAGCGCATGTCTTCGGGTACCTGCCGCTGACATTCTTGGGATATGGGAAATTCAAGCATGAGCTGGGATAGTAACCGTCACCCAGCTGCAAAGAAAGACAGCCTCATAATTTCAGATACTTTTTGAGCTTCTCAAATTTCAATGAATGTGTTATGAATTACTAGCTCATTGAGCTTGACTGTACGGATGCTGCCCGGTAACTCAAGCACCTCTTAAACAAACTGGCGGATGATCACGTCGAGACGGCGGATGTCTCCTTTTTGCCACAGGTGGGCGAAAGCCATGTAGTTATGGGGGCTCATGAAGAAAGCGTACAACAGTCTGTGGAGAGTCTTCTCAGATAGTCTGCCACGCTTGTTTGCTACTGTGTTAAGTATTTTGCCATTGCTTCGGCCTTCCTGGAAATATGAAAAATACTGACGTAAATATGGCTGTTGGCCTGAATGACCATGCCTAGTATGCAAACTTGGTCAACGGTTGGGATGGGTTAACCGTCCACCGTCAGGACGTTGATTCTTGCGTGTGCGTCTCTACGCGCCTTGTTTTTGGGTGGTATAAAAATAATTTTGATTTCCCTGCTGATAGCGAAAGACTGGCCTACCGTAAGAATGTTTGTACCATGTTTACCGTGTCTTGCAGTCCCTCCTCGATATAGCCGTCACTGCCGCTCGTACACCAGACAGTGATGTCGTCCGCGTAGAAAGCGCAACTAATGCAGCTGTAGCGAAAGAACGCACATGGAGAAGTTGAACAGGAACGGTGAGATCATGGCCCCATAGTGTGTGCCCCTCGATCCCAGGTTGAACTTTTTCGAGCCCATTGAGCCGAGCTGGATTGTAGCCATCCTGGCGCGCAGGAACGAGCTAACATAGTTGTAGAAACGCGTACCTAATCCTGCTTCGCAAATCGAGTCGAGCATATGAGAGTGCTTGAAGCAGTCGAATAACTTCGAATGGTCCTAGTGTCTCTGGTGATATTATCGATGAGCTTGTAGTTGGGCAGCAGCATTACATCCTGCGTGGACAGGGACGGGCGAAAACCGATTAGGTTGATAGGTAGATTCTGGTGCTCCTCAACGCATTATGTGACTCGCTTGAGTATTGCGTGTTCGGCCTCCTTACCCACACAGAACGTGAGCGGGATGGTACGAAGTGAGACCCGCGCTAACGGTTTACCCAGCATAGGGCTGCCTCGGGCCATTCAGGCGGAATATTGCTAGTCTCTCACATTCTGTTAATTTGCTTGGTGAGAATGTTTATGTCCTCCTCGGCAAAATTTTTCAGAAGCTTACTCTTTAAGCCATCCGGGCCCGGGGTCGACTGGCAGTTGAGTTCAGAGATGACAGCCCGAACCTCCGCGCAAGTGAAGAAGGCTGCAAAAGGATCCTCCTCCGTATCATCCGGGACAGGCGGGTAATTGGATGAGAAGCTGGGTTTGGTACATAGGTAACGCGTAGCTAGCTCGTCGGTTATTTGAGTGTCGGTTTCCCGCGAGGCTTTGAGTTTGTGTATTAGTCTGTCTATCTTGCATTGTTGAGACGCTTTCGACGGTTTGTCAACTAGTAAGTGTTTACACAGGTTTACACGAGGAAGTTGTGGGGTCTATCGCCCCATATATCGTGGTCATGGATGTTCAACCTCACGGGGCACCGTCCGAGCCCGGTTCGACCACAAGGACTGCTTCGAAGAAGCGAGGAAACGCGTCTAGGGAGAGTGAGGACACTGAGCTGTACTCCGCATTAAACGACGAGTCCTCGGACGACAGCTTCCAACCCGTCCTGTACCGCAAGGCTAAATGACGGATCGTCAATGCATCTTCGGCATCAAGCCCGACCACCGTGAAAACTGCCCCTCAGCGATGGCCTCACTCTATCCTGTTTGTGCCACTGAAGGCTACCGACAGTATACGCGGGCTGAACAGGCAAGCGCTCTTTGTGTATCTCGAGAATATTACGCCAAATCAGATCAAAGAAGTACGTCTAAACGCAAGAAGGAACATCTTGGCAATCGACGTGCTGAACCCACGTGCAATAAACGCGCTTCAGAAAGTAACGCAACTGGGTAACATCAATGTCAAGTCTATAATTCCAGCTGATAGCACCACTTCAACAGGAGTCATTTATGGCATCGCCACTGAAATTCCAAGCTCGGATCTCTCAGTGCTAATAAAACCGGCAAATGAAGATAACGTCATTGTGAATGTCAGCCGCCTTGGTAAGACACATTGTGTGAGAATTACGTTCAAAGGAGACGGTCGCTCCTCCCACGTGAAGGTTGGCCACTTTCGTCACCAGGTCCGACCACTTATTCCAAAACCTATGCGATGTCATAAGTGCCAGAAAATAGGCCATGTGAAAGGAGTGTGCAGGAACTCTGAAGTGTGCCCCCGATGCTCAGAACCACACACCGAGGACGCATGCAACGCAACCATACTAAAGTGCCCTAATTGTCAAAGTGCCCACAGTGCATCTTCCAAAGACTGTCCACGCATAAAGAAGGAGTTTACTATTCTTAGACAAATGGTGCGAGACAGCTCTACCCACAAAGAGGCTGCAAAAAAGTCCGGCGAAGACGACGACGTCACCGAAGATCTTCGCGAAGAACACAGTCAACTACAAGAAGTAAGCCAACGCATCTGGGAACGGCGCCCACTGCAGGGTACACCGCGGCAAACGCAGACAATCGAAGAGAAAAAACAAGTAGATCTCTCTCTACTGAAGAGTGGCCGCCACTTACGCGCACGCAACTTGTGTAAAAACCGCATCAGAAGCCGCATTCATCAGAGCAAGCTGCGACAACAGAGGTGCAGCGGAACTTGAATAAGCAAGTGATTGCTCTTCTACGACCCATAATAAATGCCATTCGCACGGTATTAAACAACATGCGCACAACGTCAGCCTGAAGTGCACTTCAAATACTGGACGCTCTGAGTCCAGTACTGGTGGCTCTTGAGTAGATAATGGCCCACCAGCCACTGTCTTTCATTGAAGATTTCAAAAAAGCAACAATTGTTCAGTGGAATGCACCGGGACTGAAATCACGCATTGCAGATTTCTGTCGGTTCGTTTCCACCAATAAGTTTCCCGTCATCGTCATATGCGAGCCAAATTTATCGAGCGCTATCAGACTCTCCGGATACGAATCATTTATGTCGACTTGTGATAGTGGAATTAGCAAGGTCCTGCTGTTTATTTGACGTGACCTGACCTACATTCTTCGGTCTGTACCACCTGAATACGCTAGCCAATATATATGCTTAACAGTGAAGAAAAAAAATTGTTATTGTCACTATTGTCCGTGCATACCTGTCGCCATCAAGTAGATTTGACCACAGAAGGCTGGGAAACATCCTATCATCCACTCCTGGCCCATGGGTGATCATCGGAGACTTCAACGCCCACCATACGCTATGATGGAGCCCGAAGATCAGCGCAAAGGGTAGAATTCTGATAACGTGTGCTTCTGACAACGAGCTGTGCTTGTTAAATGATGGCATCCCAACAATTTCACGTGGCCCTGGATATAGCAGTTGCCTTGTCTTGGCTTTTGTTTCTCGAAGTCTCGTCAGATGTGCCGGATGGTTAGCGGACATAGAAACACACGGCAGCGACCACATTGCCACATATGTCAAGATCAGAGGATTATCACCTTGCAAGGTACGCGAAACTATCCAATGAGTGGACTGGACCAACTTTGAGTCTCTCATGGAAAAACGCTGTCAAGAGAACACCTCATTTGACTTAGAAGAGGTGATCAAGTTCACAGTGCAAGACACAGTGTGCACCCTCACATGCTCTTCGAGAGTAACCGAATTTGATGTGGAGTTAGAACGACTTCAGGCTCTCCGACGGAGTGCGGAACAGAGGTACTGACGCACAAAAGCAATCGACGATTTACGAATCGCTAGACGTCTTCAGAAGAAGATACAACACCGCATAGACAAGCTAGAGTCACAACGTTGGGCAGCCTTTGCGCGTCGTTAGATCCTCGCAAGCCTTTATCACACTTGTGGAGGACCATAAGAGGGCTCCGGACAGCTCCCATTCAGCGGTCTCCATTCAAGGCTCTAGCCCTCTGTCAACAGAGATCGGAGGTCGACGTGGCAGAAGAGTTTTGCGCCAACTTATCTGGTCAACTCGCAGATCACATCTCCACGCTCTCACGTGTGGAGCTGCAGCCATTGGGATTCCATTCCGTGACGAGCAGCTTAGCAGCCGTGTGCATCTGCCAATAGACGAATTGTAAAGGAATATGTTTACCTAGGGCAGGTAATAACGGAGAAACCAACCCACTATATTCAAGTAACTAGAAGAATAAGAATGGGATGGAGCTCATTTGACAAGCATTTTTATCTCATGACTGGTCAACTGCCACTATCGCTCAAGACGAAGGTATACAACAGCAGCCCACCCTGGAGACCAAAATTGAGGATGACGCAGAGGGTGATGGAAGGGAGAATGATAGACGTAACCTTAGAAGGCAAGATGAGAGCACAGTGAGTTAGAGAACAAACCGGCGTATAAGATATCTTACTTGAAATCAAGAAGAGCGAATGAACAAGCGTCGGACACGTAGCGCGTAGATAGGATAACCACTGGTCATTAAAGAAAACTGACTGGATTGCAGGAGAATATAAACGCACGAGAGAAAGACAGATGATTACGTGACCAGATTTATTAAAAAGTGTGCCGGTATCACTTCGCAGAAGAAGACAAGATTGATTGGCGAATCACGAGAGGGGCATTTGCCTTGTAAATTTTGTTATCAGGCTGATGATGATGGCTACGACGACGACGATGATGATGATGACAAGGACGACGTTGATGATGATGATGGTGATGATGGTGGTGATGATGATGACAGGTGTATAATATTTTACTAGGAACGTCTTTTTTGGTGATCCTACAATTTCTTCGCACTGTATGCTAGTGGTTAGCTATAAAAAATGCACCAAAGAAAATTACTGATAACTTCTTCAGCCCATACTAATGTCAGTTCTGCCATAGGGAACTTGTTTAGAAGCGTAAGCAAGGCAGATGACATGTAGGATGATTCATGAACATAGAGGATTTCCTCGTTTACTTTAAAATAAATGACTTACCATTCTTCGTCCGGGACTTCCACGAGTGGGGCGTGAACGGTGTCGACGCTAGAAAGAGCACAGTGTAGCCCTCAAAAAAGACAAATCCAAGCAAATAGAGATCGACACAACTCTGTATTTTAATAAAATGCGAAGCTTGTCTTAGTGAACATAAGTGACTTTGAACGGCCGTTTCAATAATGTGATCTATACCAATACTGTTATGACATAATGGGACTGTAGATGAACAGAAGTGACCAGTCATAACATTAAAATAATAACGTTTGTGTCATGAGTGTCAATATTCACATGTCGGGGCCATGCAGCTCTTGCGGTGGTTTGTTCACACGACATTTTCAAAACTGGTATGGTATGGCAATAGTGCATGGTAAACGTAAGCGACAGACCTTCCCATGGAAATTATCAGGTGCATGTCACGCAAGTGATGGCTGCACGCCACATTCATGGTGCGCTCGCGGTCGTTTTGCTTGCTTCACTTGTACTAAACTTGGTAAAACTTGACAAGAATGGATCACAAATGTAAATGACACGTCTAGGCATCATAATTGTGACGTGCGTAATACGTAAAACTTGACTGCTTGCTATGCTCATAGAGCGCTGGCGGTGGTATTGCTAGCTCCACATATACAAAACTTGGTGTTATGTGTCGTCAATGAATAAGAAATAAATATGACTGGTGGAAACATGACAATCATTGTACGCTTGTTATGTAATAGGATGACTGCATTCCACACCCATGATGCGCTCGCAGCCACTTCGCTTGCTTCACACATACCAAATTAGGTATAACGTGACATGAATGGACGATTGAGGTGCATGACGCACCCAAACATGATCATTATAACATTCGTGTCTGTAGGACATGACTACATGCTACGTTCACAGCACGCTCGCGGCCATTTCGCTAGCTTCACATACACTAATTTTGGTATTACGGGCGAAGAATGGACGACGGGCATAAACACCAGACGTAAACTTGTTAATCATCATATGGAAGTAATGTACGGCATAATTAACACCCACCTCTCAAAGTTGTACTTATTTTTAAAATGACGTATGAACCCTTTTCATTTGTGCTTCGCATTTCAGGGACTTCCAGTGTTCGCGGGATTTGCCAATTTTTAACCAACGTTATCTTCGTGTTGAAGTAAACATGTCAAGGTATGGTGCTTTAGAGGGTTATTTTTAGACAGGCTTAAACTAGCTGCACTATGCCTTACCGACAGCATTCCAACGCTTATTTATAATGATTGCAAGGGTCTTGTTAACGTTAGCAATTATGGCGAACTCTATATTGAATGTTTTAAAAAATTGTTTGGCCTGTCGGAGCAACTGCATCTTTTATGGTATAATTTATGACTGCTATAGTGTCTCACGAGTGTTTATTCCTTATTGAAATAGAATCGTCAAACCAATCAATTGATAAATCTCGCCATATCCTTCACGAGGCTATTTAGGTATTTGTAATGTTGTGTCGCATATGCCACACAACAATAGTCACAGTAAAATCTTCAAAACACTCCGTTCTTTTACTTGCACCTGAAAATTGCATACGGAAGAAGGATCACAAAAACTAAATAATCTTAAGCTCCTGAAGAATATTGACAAGGCGAATTCTCTGAGGAATCCCAAAGAAAATAGCACGCGGTCTCTTTCGAAAAACTAGTATAATCATTGTGTTCTAGTGATCATATATGCAGACGTGCCAAAATACTCATATCTTCATATATGATCAGAGTGATAGAGAAAACCTATAAATCAACGCGAGTTTGTCAAGGTATTCAGGGTCATAGGGAGCATGATGAATTTGGCTAGTATCGGAATCGTGCATACCCACTGGTGCACTGCAGAATACCTACTTTTAATAAGGCATACCACGCATTCTGGTTTTGTTTTGCTTGACAGTTCAATATAATGCATTTTGTACGCTTACACACTGCTTTGTAGCCTAAATACGCAGAAGTGAGTTATCTGCTTTGTAGAGGGAAACAGCCCTGTTAGCCTATGCTTCACGCATGTTCATAAGGAAATGCCTTTCACAAAGTTTGCAGGTTTCAAACTCATTTTTCGCGCTTTTAAAATACTACGGGGCAGAAAATTGCCGCATATTGGTTGGAAATTATGAGTATTACACTTCATAAATTTAGATAATCCACTTTTACACTTTGGTATACTCAAAAGTTTTCGTGTACGCTCAACGAACCACAAATATTGCCAGAAATTCACCTCTCTAAAATATCTGAGAAATTTAAAAAGATGTAAACTTATTCCCACTGTTTTTTTCAAAGTATTTTAGCATCCCCTTTTTCCTATGCAGGACCATCACTTGAAATTCAGAAAATCATAAAAAACAACGTCAGCTAAAAATATCTATCAACACACCGTTTTGCACATTATTTGAAAATTTGCTTTCTGTCATTTTTCAAGCACCGCGCTTTTATTGTAACGTGATGGCAGCACTAAATTCTGGGCAGCACTGATTTTTTTTACTTTAGCATGTAGGCAAAGTTGTAGCGCATTCGGGATTTTTTATACAAAGTTCTATGTTCTCTAAACTGCATAAATCAGAGGTAGGAAATTCTTCATAAATGTATTTTTCTCATATAGTTCTTGCTTTTGTGAGGTGCATTAGGCTAGAAATCCAAATCGTAAAATTGACGAAAGCGATAACTTGGCCTCTGTTGGGACGACGTATACACGCAATTGGAATCCAAAGAAATAAGAAGCAAGCGGCCTACGATTGAGTATCATACTCAGTTCGTTCGCTGAAAGTTAAAATTAGTTTTGATTTACTCGAGAAAACAACTTTTCCTGCACCTATGAAAAGCAACATTTGTATAATTTGATACCTTAGATGAACATACTTTGTCTGAGGTTGAGTGGGTGAATCACAACTTGGGCGTATTACATCTCCTTTTCATGATTTTTGTGCTCCTTTGTGCACGTACTTTGTTACGTGTTATGAGCAGCACCTTGATTTTAGCAATGTTCTTTGCCCATCAAGCGTTGTGCATCTGGCATGCAAGGCGAACCAGGTACGAAAGTTTGCGTTAACTTTATATAAGGTGTAAGTGTTTATATGAGGTGTAAATTCTAGCATCCAAGATGCTAGAATTTGCCTTAGGATGAAAAAAATAATACCACACGAATATAACAGTTGGAGAATATTATTGCTGACCAGCCTGAACAAAACAAGACAAGAATGAAGCATTGTATGACGTGCATGTGTTACCGTTAACCGGCTGGTACTGTATTTTTTCGCTTGGCATCTTGAATGAAATACTTATCCGACTTGATATGTAAGCTTGAACGTCCCAAACCCACCATAATATTGTGAGAGACGCCTACTTACCCTACTAGTGCTATCAATGGGGCTTACGGGTCTTAATGGAGGAGGAGACAGAAAAAGTGCATCGCACGACAGCCTCGCCTGAAATTCATTGACCTGTGCATATTCACTACTGTGCCTTTATTATAACACTATTGACTTTTTTTTCGAATCATCTTGAAGAAAAGACTTACCCTGCTCGAACCACCAACTGATCTTACGGGGCTTAGATGTGGTGGTGACTGTAAAAAGAATGAGAAAACAATATTGACTTAAATATAGACACATGCAAACAATCCTGGCTGTGTGCTGATTTCAGAGGTAGTTATTTGTTTCGCTCGTCATTTCGAACAAAAGAACTAACAAAACTCACGGGGGTTAGTGGTGACTGAGACTGAAAAAAAACATAGTAAATCAATTTTGCTAAAGTTACACACACAAACTCGCGAAATCACAACTGTTAAGCCTATTTTAGCAGGTTTGTTCGGTTGTGATTGCCATGATGAGTGAAAAACTTACACCACTTGAACCAGGTCGAGAAACTCTGGGGCGTGATGACGCAGGCTGAAAAAAACGCAGCGTGGTCGTATTTACCGATATATACACGCATTCACATAATAACTATTGTACGCTTATTGTAACCATTTTGCCTTGTTTGTATGGTCATTCTCAATGAAATACTTACGCTATTCGAACCAGCAACAGAGCTTACTGGGCTTAGTGTAGGCGGTGACTGCAAAAAGTATGATGAAACAATATTTACTTGGATACACACACATGTACACAAGCGTTACCGTATGCGTACTTCAGCGGTAGAGATTTGTTTCGCTCGTCATATTGAGCGAAATACTCACCACACCTTGAGTGAAAGACTCACCAAACTTATGGGGCTTAAAGGCGGCAAAGACTGAAACAAAAACATAGCATAGGAATCATGACCCAGAACCACACACGGACGGAGTGACGAATGCATGCTTATTTTAACAGTAGTGCAGTTTCGGTGACCACCAGGATTTAAAGACTTACAACACTTGAACCAGAGCTGGGACTTATGGGGCTTAAGGGAGGCAGAGACTGAAAAAAAGCACAGCACGCCAATCTTTACTAGGACAAGCGTGCATGAAGAAAATCAACACTGTATGTTTATTTTAGCCGTGGTGTTTCCCTTTATTGGTCATCCTGTACAAAATACTTACGCTACTTGAATGAGAACCGGAACTAAGGGGGCCTGAGGGCGGGACATACTGAAAAGAAGTGTAGCACGTCAGTCGTGACTGATATAAACGTTCAAATGACCTCATAATCACTATTTATTTTAGCATTGTGGTTTTGTTTTTGATGGACATCATTAATGAAAAACTTACTCCACTTGGGCCAGCTACGGGACTTGCGGGGCTAAGTGGTGGCGGAGACTGAAAAAGAGCGTAGCGCTGCAGTATTGACTGACAGATAAACAAGAACAGACGTTCTATCAGCGTCAGATGAAACCCGAACAGAGGCAGGCTTTCGCGATGGTACAGTGCGAACCGTTCACTCATTACCATGGAAAGGCCCGCATATATGCGCAGATTTGCTGAACAGTGTGTGCGCCCCTGTCAATGGGGATAACTGGACGACGTGCACAATAATATTTCAGAGGCTTCTCACTCCTCAGGTTTTATTAAACGCTGATTGTACACTGGTAGCTCATTTTACAGTATTCATATGTTTTGCCGGATATCAGCAAAAAAGCAATGACTTACCGGGCTTGGTCCAGACTTTCGACTTTCAGGGCTTATTGGCGGTGGAGACTGAAAAACGTTTAGCGCGTCTATCTTCAACGACATAGATAGTCGATATAATGAACCTTACCTGTTTAATTTAGCCATAATATATAAATTGTAGTCACGAGTGGTGTGGTTAACAATATTCCGAAAAGGCACATTACCTAAGATGGTTGGATCTACCACAAAACTTTATGCGTGACAACGGTCTGCTTCAACATATAATGTGTTCAAACATATTGGCACCAAACACTCCGTTGATGGAGCATTAGAAAAAACATGACATACAGCTTATGTACAATTTTACAATAATTCATTTCGAAGTGCACGGTCACATTTCTCCTTTTTTCTTTCTATAATCATTTTGCGCTAAGTGACCACAATTGTCTGGTCAATATGCAATGGCATGTTTTGGGTTCTTTGGACCATCATTTTAATTTTTTTAGAAAACTCAATATTGGCCTTTAGTGTAAATATTTGCAATAACCCTGTCCTGATTGTTTATTGATGGATTGACATGTGGGGTTTAACGTCCCAAAACCACCATATGATTATGAAAGACGTGGTAGTGGAGGGCTCCGAAAATGCTGCCACCTGGTTTTTTTTTGTACGTGACATAAATCTGAGCACACGGGCACACAACATTCCCGCCTCCATAGGAAATGCAACCGCCGCCGTCGGGATTTGATCCTAGTCCCTTAATCACTAGACCACTGCGGTGGGTCTGTCCTGATTGTTTTGCATGGTTGATTTTGTTTAGTAATTAAACGCAAGCAATGTTGAAATGGTAATAGTTTGTAATAAACCACCACAACTTCTTGATTTAAAGTACTCATGTTTTCAGAGACTGAATGAGGAATGCGGATTTCAATTTATACACTGTGTGTCACATTGAGAATAGCACTACTAAATATAACCAAATGTTTTTAGGTCAAAACTACTTTCAAGCACGCATGGTGATATGACCAATTTCATAACTAAGCGCAAATATTCATGATTTTTAGCAGGAAGTTGGAATCGAAATATCTGAACGCACTTAACTTAGTAGGCAAACAAATATTCAAAGAAGCATAGCTAGAAAATATTGGTGTTTTCTTAGTGTTCTTCTGTTCAATTGAACAATGCGAAAACTTGTTTGGTGACTTCAGCAGTAAGACTATTACAAACTAGACAAATATTACGGCAACGGGGACTTGTACCTAAGCTTGGGATGAAAAAATATCGCAAAAACTACAAACTAGGACAGACGAAACTTCGTCTACTTTTTGCGCTATTTTTACATCCCAAGTATGAACCACCAACTAGCCCAACTTTCGCTATAATTGTACCTAAAATTTGGCTGGTGTACAGCGAGACCGAACTGCGCGATCAAAAATCTTATGTGAAAACGAGATAGCACAAACACAAAATGAGGGCCGTAGAGCACTCCAGTGTCTTTTTAGCCACAAAGCATGCTGTCGCTGACATCGCTTTCACTTCTTTCTGCATTGTACATATGTCAACCCTCTTACACAGGAAGAGCCTGTCTTTGACAGCATGAGACGCAAGTGATGTCCGTAGTGCAAGAAAGTAATGTAATCAACTAGAGGCGAAAAACATCCTAATATGACTATATAAGTGCTCTTGGAAACGTTTGCACACCGTGAACCGAGGAATAGAGTGTCATTAAGCTGAACGCTACAGAACCTAACTGAATGAGATGCGGTAGGAGTGATTGTTAGAGGCTTCTTCGTTAATGTCTGCTTTCGCAGAAGAAGATAGGCGGGGGCATTCTCCTGGCTGTCACGTCGCTGGTGTCACGTCGCGAATACAGCTCTGATTGATTGATATGTGGGGTTTAACGTCCCAAAACCAACATATGAATGTGAGAGACGCCATAGTGGAGGGATCCGGAAATTTCTAGCACCTGGGGTTCTTTAACGTACGCCGAAATCTGAGCACACGGGCTTACAACATCCCCGCTTCCATCGGAAATGCAGCCGCCGCAAACGGGATTCAATCCCGCGACCTGTGGGTTAGCATCCGCATACCTTAACCGCTAGATCACCACGGCGGGGCGCGAATACAGCTCTTCAGGCAACCTTAATCAAAAAGATCGGAAGTGATTACTTCTTATATTAGCTCCCTTTTCTTTGGAGCTGCAGATGGCCCCTGATATATTCTTGTGTGTGTTGTCTACCGATGCTTTGTGGGTGGTCGGGTGGTTGGTACTGAAGTGCATATATTCTCCGGTATGCATAGTTTTTAGGTTCACAGAAAAGCTCAAACCTGCTTCCAGCTCCACTTTATCTCGTTTCACTAGCACATCCAGTACAGAAAGAACTTTGTTATTTTCCCTTTCCACAGTGAATGGCAATGCTGACTTGATGAAATTGGTGTTGGCCAGGTAATAGTTGACGTTAGACTCATTGATTGTGCAAAAGATGTCACCTGCGTATCTCAAAAACCATTTTGGTGACTCGGCGAACGTGTCTATGGCTTGTGTTCTGACGTGCCCGAACGTGAAGTCTGTTGCTGTTGCTTAAATAGCAGTTCCCATCGCAGCTTCACTAGCTTGTTCGTTGAAATCATATCGAAAAGAAAATTTTGTGGCGTTGACGCTGAACTACACTAAGCAGCACATTTCGTCTGTGCTGAGATTTGTCTTTTTGTTGTGGTTCTTATGCCTGTCCAGGGTGGTTTTGGTAACTGAGTACGAATGTATGGGCTCACTACACCGAGTGATGCAAAGCTGTAGTCATTGCTGGATGTCACTTCCGACATAGGCAGAACAAAATTGGTAACACTTCTTACATGCGTCGTTATCTTCTCCACTAGTGTTGACAGGGTCCTGCGTAGACGTGGGCAGAGCATGCAGAGGCGTGATGTTCCAATGTGAACTATTGGGCGTAGCCATATCCCCGGTTCATGTATCTTAGGAATGTTTTAGAATTCAGGTGGCGCACAGTTTCTGCATATCAGTTGTGATTAGAGCGAACTTGATTCAGGGTAGCCCTTGAAGATCTGAACCAATTGCTTGTCTAGCTCCCGTTGAAACTTGGAGTGGCACCTTTCATGAGTTTCACGTACTCAGAGGTTTTCAGAAAGTTTGTTACTTTGTCTTCATACAATTTTCGATCAGCTGAAATGATCGCATTACCTACGTTTGCTAGTAAGATGGTTATTGTTGAGTCTTTTTCAAAGTTTCTAAAATGATGCTCTGTTGAATTTGTTAGCTTTTTTCGCGATTGTACGCCCATAGCTTCGTAAGAATTGTCATGGGTTTGAGTACTACGTTGTATCCGGCCTCACTGCCCAGCTGTTCCGTGCCATCTGAAACAGGCTCAATGGTCTGTGGAACGGCTGGCAGTGTTGTATTGTAATTGTGTCCTGTAGCAGAACGCTAGCCCCGTGCACCAATAGTAGACTTTGTGAGGAAGTAACAACGTTTTTGGTGGTTTCGCTGTTTGTTCAGGGTATTTAGCTCTTCTTTAGTGCAGCTCGTATGCGATATAACGATGTTTTTTCGATTTGATTTGTGGTTGTTGCGACGTTTCTTGCGACGTTTATTTCTTTTCTTTAGGGACACGAATGTATCGGGCATCTTGTACTCTAGTTCTCCAAGAAGGAAGCATAGGTCCACTTCCTTCTTGCAACAACATCATCAGGAAATAGCAACTGAACTTGTACTTCGTCATACTCATTCGAGTTCACCTCCGTAGCTGAATATTTACACAGTAAATATGTTTTACTAATAAGGTGTACCTTTTTAGTACTTTTGATGAAGCAATCATTACCTTGTGAAGCTTGTGGTGCCGATAGACCGCTTAACGGAGAACTGAGGCCAAAAGATTACTTCAACTTCAAAAGCATTCAAGACTGATTATTCGATGAGTGGATATGCCTATACCACAATGACTGTTGACAGCGTTGTCAAAAGACGCTTTAGGTTGTTGACTGGGCCGTGCATGCTTAGGAATTCTATGCTGAGAACGACATCCTTAAATAAGTTCCATGCGATACGACGCTCGCGAAAGCTGTCAGCCCATGAGTTAGGATTCTTGGTGTGTCGATTGCGGAAAGCATTATTTATATCCATGAAGCTCTGTAATTTTTTTGCGTTCCCGAGATCACGTCAACTTCCCGCGTTAGCTTCGTGCGCAATATTAATAGTTTCACTATTAAACAAAGACATTAAGCAGGAATCATTTCTCTGCGTACTGCAAGCACTTTTTGGCGACTATCTATCTATCTATTTATCTATCTATCTACCTATCTACCTATCTATCTATCTATCTATCTATCTATATATCTATCTATCTATCTATCTATCTGTCTATCCCCCTACGTCTGTGTGGTCTCGAGATCTTCCCGTAAACTTCAGATAAACTAAAATTAATTTGGGAGGGTAGGAAGCCTAAACGAAAGCGACTCGCTGCTTATGACACGAAGTACATCACGATCTCGTTGCACACGTCGTCGTCAAACGCTTTCTGGTTGGCAGAGGCACAAACTCGGTGAAGTGTGCTTGCCACTCGTACGCGGATGGGCGCCACAGGTGATGACACTTTTTATCTACCCAGAAATGTCGAGAACACACGAGGTTAATTTTAACGCATGATAGTAAAAAAAGCGGACATCGGCGGTGTTGACCCCATGCGTGTAGACATAAGATGTGAGGCTCCCACTAGAGATTAAATCCAGCATTCTGCGCTGCCAGGCATTTTACTACGCAGCCAGGCTAGATCTCACAACAGCTTTTCAAATAAACTGTTTTTTGTGAAGCATGAATTGGGGGTACAGTTGACGGTTATCCGGAGAGTAGCACAGAGCAAACAACAACGTTTTCTACGTCTTTTTAGTTATCTGCACTTTGAAGAATATGATGTAGCCCTAGGGATGCCGAGTCTAGCAACAAGTACTTTCTATTCTGTCACAAGGTTCTCTGGGCAATCATGAAATAAGACGTACTGACGACATGTATTTTCACCATCGTCTTCCTAATTAAAAATGAGGGAACGAAAGTATATTTTCGGGCAGCTTTACAAAACTTTAGACGACTATTTATTGAAATCTACTGCTGCCAAGGCTACTGCATCTTGAATGTACCAGGTTGCACAATGCCGACATCGCGGCTACTGTCTAATTGTGTACAGTTTCCCCTTTCTAAAAAACCTAGATGCTTGCTTTCCGCATGTTGCAGTACGATGCTGCTATCTTCTTTGTCACATTGGCTGCCCGAAGATCAATAAATAGGCTCCTCTCAAATCCCAATGTTTGCGACGGCAACGCACAAGTGAGTCTAATTTAAAGCTTTAGTTATTGATAGGATGTTTTCTCACCTAACGAAACAAAACATAAAGAATTACCAAAAATAATCGTAATACTACGATAACGGTGAGCACGCTCTTCGGTTACCAGCGAATCAACCTCTCGCCATCTTTTGTATTTTGGGGATTGAACACTCCGACAATTGTGGTGGTACTGTGTGCTCTTGGATAGTATAATCTATTCTGGTAATCTAATCTACATTATTATGAAGTCCTTAGGCGGTCGTAATGCCAAGTGGCATGGTCTATGCCTGGAGGGTGAGGTATTAGTGACGGTTGGTGGAAGAGAATAAAACACATAAATGCGCCATACAAGACGACTTAGCACAGAGTGATTTTAACTCAACTAGTAGTCTCTTTGGGTAGGAAGTCGCACACATTTAACAACGCATTATAGGTTTGATGTGATATGCTTTATCTAAACAAGCTGCAGTACAGTAAAGCAGCACTGACCATACTGCCGAAGAGATTCACAATAATATTTATATGGTTACACACCTGGCAGCAATTCCGTGTTAGTGCTATAATCTTGAGAGTCCAGAATAATATATTAGACTCAGTTGAATGAGCACGACTGATAGTTGGGCTAGTTGGTGATAGATGATGGGAAGTACCAGGGCACAAACTCACGGGACGAAGAGAAAAGACAAAAACAAACGCTTGTTTGTGTCTCTTGTCTTCGTCCCGTGGGTTTGTGCGCTGGTACTGCCCATAATTAATTGAATGGATGTACCAAATTGATTAAGAGTCACGTGGGTTTTTGTTTTCGTTGGCTACGGCAGAGCATCATCCAGAAAGTGCTCTGGATGTTTACCATCAGCTTTTTTTCATAATGGAACCTTTTGATAGACTTTCTGCAATGCGTTTCGCTATGCTTGTAGCCTGCTGTTTTATTCCCGTTTTAAGATGAAGTTACACGTAACTCACGTAATGCTGCAAATCATGCGTCACTCTCTCCGCTGGAGAAGTTATGGTACTGCAATGCTGCCTCGCCATTCGCGTTATCAAGTCCTCGTTTTCACGTTTTTTTTTTCAATGGAGGTGAAAATGCTTGAAGCCAGTGTAGCAAAATATGGGTGCACAAAAAAGAAGACCACTTGATCAAACTTTCAGCAGAGCTCCTCTACAGCATATCTTATCATCATATCCTAGTTCGGAAAGTTGAATTACAACAAAGTCCCACTATTAACAAACCTTGCATTGTTCACTGCATCTCCATGTGCCCCTACTTGTTTACGTGATCTTTGCAGCATACGCAATAGACGTTTGGATAATAACATCAAAGAAGATCGCCTGAATCAGCTTGTGATACTTGCCAAAAGTGAAGAATGACTGCTTTCTGCGGGACTCAAGGGGGAGCCGGGCTGAAACAAGCACACCATAAAAATTCCATCAAACAAAAGCAAATGATAGAGGCATCCTCATAATACCGAAAAAATGGTTGTCGTAAGGAAATTACTTAAATGTTAGCAGTAGTCATTGCGTTGTTATGAAAAACATTCAAGTCCTATAAACTGTCCCGAGGACCTGATAACAAAAAATAAACGAGGGTTACAATAATCTCAACAAACAGGTAGCTATGTACTTTCTACAGAATGAAGTGCATCAATAGCAAAGAGGAAACGCATTTTCAAAATAAACCTATGAGAATAACAACGGAAGACAGAATGAAAAAGTAAAATGAAATAAAGTAAACATCAACTCAAACAAGGCTAAATGGCACGTGGAACTAGCAATGTGAAGAACCTCAAACTTAAGCAAAACTCATACACAAGCAAAATTCAAACATCTCAAATTTTTCAATGGTGCATTAAGAAATGTTCTGCAGAAGACAAACAAACGTATGAGGGCTATGCGTGCTACAGAGTGTTGATAAAATGATCCTCCTTTCTGTTTTTTTTCAAATGTGAGAGTGAAGATAACCTAATATATGATGGTAATGAGTGTCAACATAAATGCCTGGAACTACAACGTTACCTCTACTATAAGGTAGTTCTAACTTTAAGAAGAAGCAGATTAAGTTGTTTTGGGTCTTTTAATATTTCTATGACAGACCTTGATAAAATTACAACTGCGTAGACACTACGATTTCAAGGAAGATTGGCTAGGTAGTAAAGAGAAAATTTATTCATTCAAAAAATCGTTTCAAAATAACCCTTTTCTTTGAGAGTGGCCCGTTGCGCTCATAGTATTTTGTTAAAGTACACACTCTTTCAATTACGCGAAGAATAACCGGGCAAAGAAATACCACTAATATGACTAGCCAGGATATAGAAACACAAGTTAATTTTACTAGTGAAATTTGCGAGCTGGTAATACTACTTGTTGATTCGTTTGGACATGTACATCGATGAGGGCCATTGTATTATTGAAGAGCTTTCACGAATAAGACGACAGCCAGAAGTCACGTATCACGTACTTCGTCTTGAATACCTTGACACGTCAAAGCATGAGAAGTGCGAAGCCTATATGGCAAACTGGGGAAAATTGTGCCAACAAAGGCAAATTTCACCCGCACAGTAGCAAATAAATTGTGATATATTCGTGCATACTCAGGGTTACTCTGGTATGGGGAAGTCAGGATAAATACTAAGAGTAGGAACAACCTTCTCAGGCGTACTCATACTAAATGAGTCGGCATAAGACGCTGAACTTCTCTGCTTATTGGTAACATATACTTTTACGTTTAATTATTCAGATGATATCGCAGATGTAGTCAAATTTGAGTGGGTACAACAGTTATAGAAAGGACGCTGGCACCACTCATTCAGCCATAAATATTGAATAAATCTGTCGATCTGTTCATACCTTTTACATAAGCCTACGGCGCGCCTTGAACAAACTGTGTGACCTCAGAACACCAATTACGGAAGCGATACGTATGTAGCAGGTACCTCTGACTTTATGAAGAGCGTAAGTGGTCAATATCGTCCGAAGTGAAATGGGGAATCTGAGACACGAGACAGAATGTGAACAGCCGACAGCCGAAGCGGTGCATCCCAGCCTAATCCGAAACGCACAAGTCCACCATGCAACACCTCAATAGCAAAGTTCAAAATTCAAATTTTTAGGTTTCTCCAACAAACGATGCGTCTGGAATGAATGGTAGTGAACCTTGTTTCGTGGAGTGTCGTGGAGTGTCGTCGCGTCCTTAGATGATTAATTACACATTTTCATTCCCATGCTTTTGAAGGCTGAGCTCTCAAGGCGCGAGTTTATACTTACGCCATCTGCGAAAAATCATGGCATATCCTTGGACCCAGTGGTCATGAGTGGGCGAAGCATTGATTCATTTCTTCTTACCATAAACACCCCATCACCTTGACTATTCACGCGTAGGGAATGATTATCGAAAGGTGTACAGTTATAGAAATGTTCAGTGGTCACAACCGGTATGTTTTACATCATGAGCTGTTATGAGAGAACAAGGGTCACGTGCACCATAGTTGTCCGCCATTGCCATCATTGTCTGTACTTACTACCGTGCGAAATAAAAAAACCCAAAGCAAATGAAAAACACGATGAACAGAAAGGTAGTCAAACTCGGGTCTCCTGAGTGCCAGCCCTGTATTGTATTACTGAGCCACGCGGTGTTTGAAACTTTCTTGGAAACTGGCCTTAGGGAAGTTAGGGGAATGTAATCGCGGTTATATAAGTAACCGAACGTTTTACAACAGCAAAGGAAAGAGTAGGCGTCATGCTCTGCGAATGGCGTAACAAATGAGCCATCGAATGCTACAACCAATTACCAATGCTACAGCCATAATTCTTGATCATCATTTGCCACAGCATGACATATTTTTATGAAATCGCAAGTGTGTAGCAGGTATTCTGATTTTCCAAAACATTACGAAGAATGGTGCCGTAAAGGAGCGCTACATACGTGTATGATGCTCCACAGGTTCGCGGCTATTAATGTGAATCACCAGAAACATGCGTGCCAGTACCTTCATGTCGATTTCGCATAGTAATCGTACAAAGTTTTCTAGAAGAAGAAAACTTTGTAGAAGTTTTCTAGAAGAAGAAAACAAAGTTTTCTAGCTAGAAGATCTGAGCATGTGTTAGTTTGTGACCCCGACGCCTTCTTGCTTTTTACAGCCGTTGCCGCAGGGGGTTGCGACTTGTTGTCAACCTTACTTTAGGCAGGCTCGACCTACCAGCAATGACACAGTGAGGCTCGAACTCGGTTCCAATAGGTACCAGCCAATTATACTACCACCCCGCTACACCGGTGCTTGTGACTTCTTTTCAAACTTGCCTTAGGCAGGCTTGGTGTCGGGAAAGAAATCGCGTTATTACAACTTATAAAGCGTTTTAAAACAGCGAAAGAACAACCAGTCGCCACACAATGCGAGTAGCGTAACGAGCGGGCCGTACAATGCTGGAAACCACTACAAAAGCTTGTTCTTGATCCCCTAATAACTGTGGCGCATAACCAGTTCAGCCATAATTCCACATCATTGTCAGCCATTGTATTAACAACTGGCACACAATTCCTCGCAAGTGCTTAGCGGTTACCACGCTTCTCAGAAAAATGACAAAAAAAGCATAGTGAAAGCTGGCCTACTACCCAAACAATTTAATTTCTAATGATCTAGTGGGTATCAAGCAAGTGTGCTTGCAGTAGTTACCCAATGAGTGTTGCAAAAAAGCTCTGAAAGGTCGCTCTTCTAGCTTTCGCTGTGACTGTGATGCGCGTTCCGCGCAGCCTGGCGTTTATCATTGCCTATGGTTTCGTACACCCAAGACAGTTTTGATCGAAATACAACTGTAAAGCATGAAAGTAAACATTACAATGGTAATTGAAACTAATGAAATGACTGAAAATATTCCGATAGAATAGAACGGAATTCTCTCGCCCCCACTATCCAAGTTCTAATGTCTCATATTTTTTCGAATAAAGAATAAAAATAGCATCGTACATGTGGAAACAAATATTATATTAGCCACAGACGCTTCTTTGTATATTAAAGGGCCGGTGACATTGTCGTTGATTACTTCGGCTGGTGATTTTGAGTGAGATTGCCAGATTCCACTTCTATTCCTGGAGCTGAGCTAATGAATATTCTTTTGGCGCTTTGAAAACTGCCTTGAAGGAAACTCCGTGCAATAATCAAGACTGATTCTCTCTTGCCTTGTACAGCTCTTACAGCCTCAGGAAAATCAGTAGGCGTCGTGACGATGCGCACAGTATTACCACGACAACTGAAACTTTCCCAGTTAGGAAGCATCGCAAGCTACTGTGACATACAGGTAAATACACTGGCCAATTAGTTAGCCTGACCTTCACTTCATTGACCTCTAACTTTATACTACCAAAAATATACAAAGCATCGGTCATTTGTACAAAATTACCAATGTGTACAGACGGGATGAAGAGAGTTACTGAACAGAGAGATTATCAGCGTATGAGATTTTTTAGAAAACCTCAGTGCAGTCAATCTAGAAGTTTTGAAGTTAGTTCGATCAACATTCAACGCTGTGCCCCAAATAAACCATCAGTAACCTAGTCATTGTCTTGCAATATCTCTCCCGGGCCTAATCCGCCAAAAACAGGAAAGAGAGAGCATTATTTTTTTATCATGAAAGAGATATTGACGAGTTGATTTCTTACTTAGATGATAGTGATGCCGTCATATTATACTCACGGAGACTTGGCTCTATCCTGACGTAACCAACGAGGAACTGTTCCCAGATAAACACAACTATAACATATATCGACGTGACCATGTCGATAGAAGAGGAGGAGGCGTCCTAATAGCAGTAAAAAAGACAGTGTCATCAGTTCCCCTTGATACTAACCCCTCTACAGAGATAACTTGGACAGCATGCGTTACAACTTATGCAAAAATATTTATAGGAGCATGTTATCGTCATCCGGATGCCCATTCCTCTTTCCCCAAAGATCTACGTGACAACATAGCACGAGCTACGCAACTCTATTCAGCTGACAATATATACCCTTTTGGCGGTTTCAACTACCCGCTCATTGATTGGTCTACCATGACTACCAAATGTCACGCCTCATCACATTTTCTTGAAGTAGCCCTGGTTTACAACTTATCACAAGTTGTTCACCAATGCACCCGTGGTACTAACATACTTGACCATGTTTTCACTAATGCACCAGATACCATTGGAGTGATTTCTTACACTGAAGGATTTAACGACCACAAGCTCCTTAACTTCCAAATCAACCTACCTGTAATTTTCACAGGCTCAGTGAGAAAAACAATCCGGGATTATAACCGTGCTAATTTTCATCAATTCAGGACGGAGCTAGAAGATTTTTATCAGGATCTTTTTTGCCGTCATTTGCCTCTCGAACCGTGAACAAAAAACTGGATTCTTTTTAAACAAAAATTATTAGAGTTAGTTGACCAGCTTGTGCCGCTGATCTCTGCTTCAAACAATAAAACTAAAACCTTGGTTTACTAAACATCTTTGATCATTACGAAATAAAAAGAAACGTTTCTATGATACCGCAAAACGCATCGGCTCTGTGTCCTACTGGGATAATTGCAAGGTCTGCTTACAAGACTATTGTAAAGCCTTAGACACAGCTAAGAAGAAATATTATTCGCAGGACTTGCCGTCACTTCTCAAAAATAACCCCAAAAAGTTCTGGCAAATAATTTCACCCTACAACAAGTCTCCTAATCACATTACAATAGACGATAGTGAACTAACGCTGCTTTCTGATGAAGCTTCCGCTATTGCTTTCAATGAGTACTTCACGTCTGTTTTTACACAGAAAGATTGTTCCAATGTGACATTTGTTCCAGATCACCCTTTCGCTTTAATGGCCTCAATCATTGTCACTGCCGAAGGTATAGCCCAACTCATCACGAATAAGGTTTCTACTTCATCCGGTATTCATAACATTAACTCTAAAATACTGAAGAACACCACAGATATTTCCAGCCGCCTCCTCTGTCTCCTATTTAATCAGTCGCTATCATCAGGTGAACTGCCCAAGGATTTGAAGATTGGTAAGGTGATTCCCGTATTTAAATCCGGTGACAGGCACTGATTATCGACCCATTTCACTTACATGCATCTCTTGCAAACTACTGGAACATATCGTGGCTTCTCATATCTACGATCACCTTAAATCGCACAACTTCTTCTCCCATCAGCATGGCTTTAGAAAAGGCTACTCATGTGACACCCAGTTATTCGAATTCACGACTGACCTTCACTTTAATATGAACGCTAACGAACAAACTGATTGCCTCTTCCTTCATATCGCCAAGGCATTTGATACTGTCCCTCATTGTCGTTTAATGTCTAAACTGGCCGCACTCCGTATTGATTCATTATTTCTGTCTTGGCTAAGAAGCTTCCTCTCTTCGCGTGAGCAACTTACGATGATCAACGACATTTCATCTAACCTTTGCGACGTCACATCCGGTGTTCCCCAAGGCAGTGTAATAGGTCCGTTACTTTTTTTAATATACATTAATGATTCGCCCGATAACCTTTTATCCACAGTTAGGTTGTTCGCTGACGATTTCGCCATATACCGCAACAATAAATGTTTTATTGATCATTCCGCTCTCCAAAATGACCTTGACCTAACCTTCCGGTGGTGCGAAACTTGGCAGATGTCCCTTAACGCCTCTAAATGCAAGTTAATCTCGTTCACTCGAAAGCATAACAATTCAGCATTTCACTATAAGCTTAATAACGCCATTGTGTCAGCTACACCATCTTACAAATATTTAGGCGTTCACCTTACATCGGATCTATCCTGGAGTACGCATATAGCAGCTGTCTTATCGAAAGCATCTCAATCTCTCGGATATCTCCGCAGAAACTTGCGCAACGCTCCGTCTAACGTACGCGCATTATCATATATTACTTATGTTCGAACACAGCTAGAGTATGCATCATCCACATGGTCACCATATCAAGATTACTTGGTACGTATGTTGGAAGCCGTCCAGAATAGGGCAGCGAGATTCATCTCCGGAAACTACGACTATCATTCAAGTATTACCCTAATAAATCAAGACCTTGCATTTCAGTCACCAGAAATACGCCGCAGCATTGCTCTTTTATGTCTGTTTCATAGGTACATTTATAGTAACAAAATTCACTGTTTGCCACTTTATTCTCCTGCGCGCACTTCCCAGCACATTCACAATGCCCGCAGTTTTATGCGCATTCATGGTCACGCGCAGGCATTTAACTTATTATCACTACCTCGAGCCATTGCATAATGGAACGATCTTCCGGACCATGTTGTATCCATTTGTAGCCATGAAATGTTTCGTGACAACCTGATTTTGTTGCACTCTAGTATTGTATAACGCTGTTGCACCTTGATTTTTGTAATCCTTTATATATGTATATGTTTTGTTGTCTGCTTTTCTCCTTTCTTCTTATTTCATTTGTATACTGATGCCGTCCTTACTCAATACCCTTCAGTGGGCCTGTAAGGTATTTTGAATAAATAAATAAATATCAATTTTTTCAGGAAAGTACTTCCAGGTATCCTGTATTTGGTGTAAGGTTTTAGGTTTACCAGCAAAAACACAGCGAAGTTTCGGTGCCTCCGTCAAAAGACATTGCCAAAAAAAAGGTGTTTGATGCAGTTTGTAACATAGTCAATATAAACGGATGCCAACATAACGTCTGCTTTGGGATATTCTTGAAAATAAAAGTGATATAAATGTCAATGTAAAAGAATTCAAGACATATTGATTTTTATCGGCTGAGTTAACCTCAACCGTCTGGTCAGCTCGGTGCTTCAGTCATTTGATATTGTAATAGCACTTCGTTTGTTGATTCACCTTTGTGTAACTATTCCCAGTGTAAAAACAGTCTACTACAAGTTTTCTTGGCCTATCCCCTCGAATGGTTATATGCAGAGTTTACAGGTAACAAACAATAAAAAAGCATGCCTCTCACTACACAAAATATATATGGTCATTTATGATGAAGTGGGAACACTGCCAGCACACTTGTGGAATTTGCATAACTACTCTTAGAAAGTTGAAAGTTGAAATTTATTTCACCACAACGATGCACCGTGATTTACACAAACAAGAAACAATTGCGGCATGAAAAGTAGGAAAAAAGCTGCGCTATAGCAGCTTGACTAGCCCCACCTCCCATTTGTACAAGGCAACAAAAACAATGGCACACCAAACTCCATACGGTGCTCACGTATGATTGAAAGAAAAAAGAAAAGAAAATAACATTCTATTGGTTGTTTATGAAGTACAGAGTAGATGCACACTTGGGTGTTTACAAACAAACAATTATTGGGAAAAAAGGCAACCAAAATAAGACGCTATAACAGAAAGGGGTACACTTAAAATTTCATGCATTTACAAGTACTGGGTGTAATTTTTCTGGGTTTATAGCTCCTTAAGAAAGGCACTGAAAAACTGCTCATCCAACTTACGGTGTGATTGCCCTGCACGTTCCGTGCAGACCTGGCGGTTCCCTTATGTGTGAATTCAATTTTGCCTTCATTATTACCGCTTTGTGGTATCGGATCTAGCCTAAATGTGACAAAGATGACAACTGGGTTCCTTTGCCTGGTGGTTGTCGGTTATTTCCAATCATAAAACATGCAGCGCAGCATACCGATATACATTCACCACACAATCCAGTCATTGTTCATGCTCAATATTATTATCTACATCCTCATCAGCGTCGTCGTCATCTTCACGATAATGACACTGGTGACACAAGATGGTACAGCACCAGCACATGCTCTACCGTGAAGACAGATGGAGATATGTGGGCTGGAATGCATTTCATTGTCTTCAGCGGCATCATCATCAATAAGACCTATAGTGAGTTTTTTGATTGGGGTGAGCCACGATGGCAGAAAAAACTTTAGGTCTAGAATGTGCCTCTTCTTGATCATCACCATTGTCATCATCATCGTCAGTGATGGCTGCGGTGCAAGAATCCGATGTCAACGCCAACAGAGAAGCCTAGGTTATAAGGAGCTAATCCTCTAAAAACCATCCTCATCGTTACTTAGAAATGAAAAAAAAACACAGCACTGCACCTCTTTTGCTTCACCTCACCTTGCCTAGCAGGCGTCAAAAGCAGCTAACGCAAAAGGTCCGCTCATATACGGAGACAGTCTGCGCAGCCACAATGTCGAGCTTGCTGGTAATAGCACGAGCAGAGTACGAGCTACAAAACGTCCGCGATCCGACCCGGTGTGCCGCGACAAGGACTGCACGCGAGTTTCTGGAGCTGGGTTTTGATATTCTCGCCAGCTTTGACAGGATGACGGTTGATCTACGCCAAAAAAGTCGTATGGCATTGGTTCAGAAGCCCAGGTCAGATGTCTAAGACCAGCTTTGCTGTTTCCTGAGCATTACACAGAGCGATAAGAACTTTTATTTATTTATTTATTTTATTTATTTATTTGTTTGTTTTATTGGTGCCAAAAATCTAATTTCCTCTGCATTGAAGGCTATTGTTTTGTAGTAGTTTTGGTCCACATCAAAGATCGCATAGCTTGTTTAGACAAGAAATGCTTACCTGAACTCCACCTAAGGTGACAGTTTCAAGAGTAGGAGGACTTGATCCCTGAAAAAATAAACAGTGCATATCTCAAAAGCGAATGCATATTTGCGTAGCTATCTATATCCTCCCTAATTCATAGTTTATGGCTAAACGTGGTGTAGGTGCTCAGTGCCAAACAAAAAGTGTTCGTCAAGCAGAAGCAAACAATGACTACGTTTGTATTTCAATGGCAAAAAATGATGTCTTGTGTCCTGTGGATTATGCTACAAAGTCTACACAAGCACACTCAGGTCGCTAAACGGTCACTTAAAGTGACGACCTCAAATTTGCGTACTATGCAGTCAATCTGTTTAACCTCGGTTCTGAACGCATAAAAACTTAGGGGCAATTTCAGTTGCTCATGGCTTTGCAGCAACTGATAATCATGGCGATAGTAACAGGAAATTTGATCCAGCAACACACCTGACGAGTTATTACTGCATGTTGAGATGATACGTCGTAACAATACAATAAAGAGTGCAACACAGATAAGTACAGGTATACGCAAACGTGAGGTTATTGCCGTACACATAATTACCCTTATCATCGCTTCATTGTTGCGGAATTCGGCATCTAACGTAGCACGATATCCTAAATGAGAGTGAATCGCACTGGGCAACCACCCATGATACTAGCTACCTCACACACAAATAAAGCAGTTCGCTATGGTTATTAACACTTTTTCGCATAACATTTGTATTCAAAGACAAGGCAAACGCAATACTATATACCCTTTGTTATTTTATTTGCACATGCTCCTTCTTTCATAGACCTTTGTGAAGTAGGCAGGAGAAACTGAACAATTCTTAAGAACCGAGAAGGAACTGGTGATTTAATTAGTGAGGGAAATCTTCAAATTTCGAGCACTTTACTGCAGTTTAGCGCTTTTTGTTGCCTTTTCAAGTGACCAAAAATAGTGCTTCTTCCACTCGCATTTTATTAACCAAGTGAGACTTCAAACACTGACTTGACCATAAATAATAACACGGCAACCGACTACCTACAACGTATATATGAAATTTCTGAATCACAAAGTTAGAATAATGGCGAAATTTCACTTCTGCTGGTTATATCGGTATCATTAGAATGGGGCATCGTGCAGTCACTCAAAAGCTGAAGAGACGTAAGGTGAAACTTGTTTTCCCGGGCATGGTTAGAAGATTCAGTATGCACGGGGTCTTCCAAAATATCCGTCAGAGAGTTCGCTTTCAAGGCAGTTCTTTTTTTTTCAGCACGTATCGTGAAAGTTACCCATACCTGCTACACCATAAGAAAATGGTTTACGCAAAAAAAAAACTTTACTGAAAAGTAGAACTGCGATGTATCTTAGGTTAGCTTTTGTGCTAGAAAATTGTAAAGGACCATGGCAGAAGAAGCGGCAGGCGTTGCCGATGTCTTGTTTTTGGGTTAGTTGCTCCCGTTATCTTTTAAGCCAAAGTAATTGCAACACGCCATTGCCTCAATAGTATAAATCTTAGGTTGGCAATACAAATGTTTTTTCTTCCATTGTCGCCTCTCCCATTATCACTATGCTTACGGTATACATTGTGCATTAGGTTTCTTTATGATGAAAGACTAGATAAATAGTTACAGATGAAACGCTTACCTTATTTCCACCGAAGAAGACAGTGTCAAGACTTGGGGGACTGGAAGGCTGGACAAAATAACAGCATTGCACTCAACAGATGAATACACATAAACACTTAGTCTCTGTGATTTATGCTGATTGATGATCTCCAAACAAAGTGGTGGTATTCGTGAAGCTTCCAAATATAAGCCAAAGCAAATTTCATTGGTAAATTGGACGTGTAAACACTAGAAAACGTACAAGAGGTTTGCATTTACAAGCAAGACACGCTAATGATTTAATTGTAACACCAGTAAATATTTTCTTCCCTTTTTAACAGGATCGGTAAACACTGAAGCTAATTTTGTCCCACAAGTCCAGTAACTTACCAGGAAGGGTCTACCATACACCTCTAATATGGCATAATGATCATTTGAAGATACCGCTTAAAACTAAGTGCTATGCAAGGAATGTTTTAAAGCCTTTTTCCATCACTTACTACAGCTTGTTACAAGTTAGTGCTGAAGGTTGTGTTGCAAAAAATAGCAAAGACAATATTTTTCCCATGTTCGTGATGTGGACGGAGACAGCAGTAGTTGTTTTTTTGTCAAAACTGTTCGTCTGGATGAACCTGCGCCTGGTAGACGAAAGTAGGACTGTCCAAGCAAACTAACCCGTACATTGATAGCGGTGATACAAGCGTGAGCCTCAGAAGAATGGCGTATGATTTCTTGTGGTCAATGTCGGCGTACAGCCACGGCCACGTCTGTGTATAGCGCGCGAGCAGCCAGCCTTGATCTGCGACGCGACCCGCCGCAGCCGTTGCGGGTTGTGCCGTCGCGAGTAGAACAAGCATGCATGGCCTTGCAAACATGCGGTGTGCTTGTTTAATCGAAGATCTGTGCTCTCACACTGCGCTTTTATCATATCTGTTTCACAAGACGAAGCATGTCTCGACTGATGATACACATCTGCATAAACGACGCAATTACTGTGTCCGTTTGATACTGTGGTCATCTAGATTTTTTACGCACGTGTACGAATTCACATGTTTTTATATAATAGTGTTAAGTAGCAATAGTGCTGCGTAGGAATAGCATGCCTAAAACAGGCACATAATGTGCGTCATTCCATCATTGTCACCCATGCAGAGGATGCCAGAATGTCTGTAAGGCTACACATGCTCCTGTGCACGCAACCTCACAAGCCACAATGGCCGCAGCGTGTCGTGACGCAGAGAAAGGCGAGCCACTCGAGCGCTATACACAGACGTCATTACGGCTGTACATGACTATCGTGTTGTTGATGCTCTTATTCAGACAGTTGGTTGAACCATTTGTCTGTGAATAATGGTTATGGTCTATCTGGATTCTTCTCTCAGCAGCCAAAAAAGCCCACGTTAAGTTTATAGACAAAGACCTAAATTGTTTCCCTTGTGGGTCCTCTGGACCTGTTTTGGCAGATCTATTTCTAGGACACCACCATGAACGAATCGCATGACCCTTTCCGAATAGTTAACAAAGTAGCGCTTCTGAAACGATCATTTTGTCATGAGTACGTTTCGTGCGAAACTTCATGGAATGAAAATAATATTAGCTTTACATGGTTGCACCATTGATTTACAGAGGTGTTTAGATTGTGAGAGGTGTTTTGACAACAGCATGTCGGCATGCAGAAGTTTCACCTAAGTAATAAACCAACACAACTACAGCAAGAAGGGCTCCCAAATCGGTTGTTGCGGTCACTTACAACACGCAAGCTAATATTTAGGTTTGCGCTTCATACATTATCATTTTTCTTTCTCGACATTAGCTCAACCTTACAATCCTCCGAGGGGCAAACAGAGTAGTACCTGTTGCCTTTGAGCAACGAATGTCGCATTGCGCAGAAGGACGCCACAATTTTGTACTTTTCCGTCTGGGGACTAACAACAAACAATTCGCTTTGACACTCAAGAACTTTCTCGGCCTCAACACTTTGGCATCTGAACGTCAGTTTCACTATATCGCCCTCTATGATACCGCATCTACTACTGCTGATTCTTATTTGGAATCAGCAGAAGTAGATGTTTATTCGTTATAGTTATTAAGACACTGCGCGCCTTGTCCTAACTGTATAGAAAGCATTTTTTCTTCGTTTTACACAGTTCTCTATACCCCAGCGTTATGTTACTACATTTTACGAAACGCTCCATATTTTAATAGAACTATTCACTGAACGCCCTCAACTCTCCCGCCACGGTCTTCTTTACAGCTCATTTTGCAACGCCTAGTCATTTCCTTTTTTACCATAAAAATGTTGCCTTATTGGAAAAAATTATGAGTTGTCTGTTGTGATTTGAGTCAACTTGAGTTGGCGTTTCATTTTCTACTGAAGTTTGTAGAGGAGGCTCATGAAAGGCTTTGTTCCTCATTATTATATCTTTATGTTGCTTATTTCGTCTGTATGATCATCTCCAAAATCGTTAACATCATTAAAACCAGCCTGATTATGCCCACTGTAGAGCAAAAGCCTCACAAAATTTCTGCCAGTTAATTTGATTTAATTCTTGCTCCTGCCACTTTATTCGCAACTACAGAGAACGCTCCGTGCGGCGGCAAAACTGGTAAAAAAGCAGATGACTGCATTCAACAAGTTCAACGCGGCAATTTCGCGTGGCGCTGGGCTAATGTTTCTTGATTGTTGCATCGTATCACGTTCTTCCACTGAAGGTGAAAGGTGCTAGCCACATCAGCTCAAAGGATATCACTTGCGAAACAGCGGAAATAGTTGCGCTGTGCGTGCAAACATTGAGCCTCAACGTGAACCACATCCAATTTATTTCAAGCTGAAGGACAAGTCTAGAAAACCTGACGTTTAGAGAAAGCGGCTGTTAATGTGTAGCGGGCAAAAGGCGCTAGCTCTTTTGCTGCAGCGAAGGCCCTTACTGTTTTCTTGGTAGCTAAGCTGCCACTCGTGCTTCTGATTGCAAGAATGCCCTTGAGCTCCGCTGTCGCGTCAACAACTGAGTTCAGATGCCATTCAGTTCGTTACAGAACCAAGCTATGCCTTGACCAGTGTAAATTGAGGTAAGGCTAATTGTAGTTTTGATGGTAATGGAAGTGCTCCTTCTTTTTCGTTCAGCGATACAACGTGGTAACGAATCTCTTTTCAAGGTTGAGCCTGGTTGCATCCGAACAATAACTTGAGGGTGTTACTGTTTGTTGATAATCAAAGCACATAAATGAACGCACAGTACGCAAGCTACGAATGCACAGACATGTATAAACAAGTATACACACAGGCTACGCACGCACGTCCTCCCATTCACCCGCTTACCTTTTCTTGAAATCCAATCTGTGGTTCCTAATGATCAGTAGTTGTCTTGCATTCGTACTGCGTACCCTGACCATAACCGTTTGTTCTTGATTTTGACTATAACGCCTTTATACCGTTTTTCCCTGATGCACTGTGCTCTCTTTTTGTCCCTTACGGTTGCACCTATCATTTTAATTTCTATTGCTAGTCACGTCATCTTCAATTCAGAACATATGTTTAAGCGCCTTTGTAATCTTTCAGGATTCTACTTTTTAGGTATGTGCCGTTAAGAGGCAGCTGTTAAATACCTTGCTCTTGTAGGATAGCAGCAATCTAACAATCATGACTTCAGAATGTTTGCCAAATGTTTTGCACCCCACTCTTCGTTTCCAGTTACTTCAATCTCCTGGTTCGGCTCGACCATTACTACCTGCCCTAAGTACGCGTACACTTTTACAACTTCATGTGAAGTTGCTACTAATCTCAAAGCGCTGTTTTACTTCGAGGTTGCTCTACATTCCTTTCATTTTCTGCAGTATGAATACTACACCTGCCATTTTGTTTTCTTTGGTTAACTGAGTACTCAACACTTGCTGTTGTCCTCTGAGTTACTCCGCAATGCAATGTGATAGGCCAAGTGAAGGTTACTGAAATACAGACCATTACCTTGTATTTCAAACTTGTCTCATTATAAGCCTCTGCAAGCACGCGGTAAACAGCATTGGGCAGATCGTAACATCTTGTCTTTCACTCTTCCTTTTTTATATTTGTCAATTTCTCTGGCAGGTGATTCGCTGTAGATATCTTCTAGGATGTTTATTTAAGCTTTGTTCACGCCCTCATTTTTGAGTGTTTGAATTATGGCAGATATCTTTACTGAATTAAATGCCTCCTCGCAATCTATAAGGCTATATAGAGTGGTTAGCTGTACCCAAAGTATTTCTCTGTCACCTGATTCATAGTTTGAATGAGAGCGATTGTAGAGTAGCGTGTAAGAAATGGCGCTAAATTCTTACAATGAATGAATTGTAATAGTGTCTTTAATCAGTTAGTAATTAGCTTTGTGAATAGCTTGTATACGATGGAGAGCAAGCTGATCGGCATGTAATCCTGCAAGTCCTTGTCGTGCTCTTTTAAAATGATGTCAGTGTTCTTCTAAGATACTTGAACCATCCTCGTCAAGAAACACGTCTTAAGGGGGCGGACAGTTTTTCTAACAGGATATGCCTTCCGTCTTCCAGCAGGTCTCATGTTACTTCATCGTCTCCGTTACCTTTCCCTCTTTGTATTCTCTTCAAAGCCTTCCCGACTTCTCTCACTACGGCCGTTATGTCAGCTGGTGCTCTAGTAATTCTTACACTCTGGTTGTGGTTGTCCCAGCTCTTTTACAGATATTTGTTGAACTCCTTCCCTACTTTAACTATCCGCAACTTTAGCTATTCTAGCACTATTGATACTTACTTTGCCTACGTTGTCACTTGATGAAGACATCTGTTTTTTGCCAATCCCAAGTTTCCTTCATCTTATAGAACATGTTCAGTTCTCTCCATGTTATAACTTTTTACATTAGATATATTATGCTTATTTATTGATTGCAAAAGTTCTGCTGCTTCTGTTTTGTCTGTTGTGCTTTAGGTTTTGTCTTAAGGTTTTTGTCTACTTGGAAAGCTTGCTAGTGTCCTGTCTAATTACCGTGCCTTAAACTTCCTCTGCAGGCTCCGCAATTACAAACTACATATTACCATTCAATGCATCAACGCTAAGGCTTTTTCTTTGGTAAGAGTAAAATAACTGCTGTGAAGCATGCCTCTGGTTTTGTGTACTTTCTTCCACAGTGCTTGGTCAATGATTGGCGTCTTGCGTATGAGTTTCTGTCGGTCTATCTTCAAGTTTCGGTGAATTAGAGCGCTTACCATTCCATAGCCACTGCCTCCTACCTTGCCAAGCACTTCAATTCCTGCACATTACATCCGTTTGCGCTTATTGTAAAATCCATTTCTCTCCTACTTACGCCATTAGTGCTCCTACATGTTCCAATATGGTTCCCTCGCTTTCAGCAGAAGGTAATAATATTCCGCAACTTATTGCGTTCTCCAAACTCTAATAATTACTCTCCACTGGACTTTCTAGTACCGGTATCGTAATCACCTACTGCCTGGTCTGCAGCTAGCTTCTTCTCTACTTTGGCATCAAAGTAGGCCATCAGTATAGTATGCTGTGCTTTTACGTTACTCATTACCTATTCTACATATTCATACAAGTTTAAACTAATACGCCTATGAGGTAATTGTAGGCAGATGCAACAAAATCAGTGCGATAAGCAAAGGAATTGCTCATACCAACGCGTTTAAACGCAAACCTCTCATCCTACAAAATAAAAATACTGCCACCTGGAAAAACTAAACCTTCACGCCGTTCACTAGCACTGTATAAACCACAGGTGCACACCACTTGTGTTCCAATCCGAGTATGCGTGTCTGTGCCGACGAGCGGATACCACAAGAAACATGAACATACACAGAGACAGCGTGAGCAGCTACCACGTCGAGCTTGCCTGGTGGAGCACAAGCAGACTTCGACCTAAAAGTGGCATGTATTTCAACAAGGAGTGCAACGACAACGTATGCAAAAGAGTTTCCGGCGCTGGAGTAAGGGCATTTTCGCCATATCTAAGATCTGCTGTGGTTCCTTCCTTATGTATAAACGACGAGACAGATAAAGCATCTGTAATATTGTCGTCATTGAAACCTAAGGAAGACCAGATTCCGTGTTGATTTAACGCTACCAAGTGCAAGTAAGTATTATTTTCCTATGGCTTGATGTTCTGATTTTCTGCGTTCAAAAGACAAGTGTTATTCAATAGATTTGTTTTACGACGAAGATCGTATACTTCTTTAAACATAGAACACTTACCGGAATTCCATTTAGGAAGACACTTTGAAGGCTAGGAGGACTTCCAGGCTAGAAAGAGTTATGCAAGGCACTCAAAAATAGAGACACATGCACATAAATTGAGCGTTTTCAGTAAATCAAGTTTTTTTTTTAAATTAGGACCTAGCATTTGCACAGCTACCAACACTCTGCCAAATTCCCACTTTATGGGTAAACGTGGTGCTGCTGAGCATTAAAAGAAATAAAAAGGCTAGCATTTAAAGGCGAGAAATACCGTCTACCTGAGACCTCTGGCATGGCAAAACAGTAATTTTGTCTGTAGAGCTCAAAACTGTGTACTATCGAGAAATCTCTTCCAGCCTTTGTGTTGAACCGTTATGAAATTAGTGTTCCCTGCGGCTGCTGAAGACTCCACAGTGGCTTTTAAATATAAGCATATTACGAGAAATTGGTTTAAGCTGGATATTTATCCAGCTGAAGTGGCACGCCAATATGATGCATTGTATATTAAAAACTGCGAGCCAGTTGAGCCACAAGAGGCACTGAGGCATCGGGCTGAAGCAATACGCATGTTTCCCCTCTTGTCTGTTCATTGTAGAAAACTTACACATCTAATATATATCATTATTGTGCTGAAAATATTGCCTTGGTCTTTTTTCATTTTTGGGTGGTGGAATTGGAAACTACGCCATTCAGACGTGTCATAAGTGCCGGACGCATCAAAGTTGATTTACGTCTTGGGCCAACAGATTGTCTTAAACACGTAAGTCTAAGTAAATGAGATGAAGAGCTGCATTTATGTCTTAATGCGATAGTCATTCGTCCACACCAGTGACTTTCACTGAAGGAAAAGCTGATTTTCTTTGTTGGGCACTAAATAAATCACAACTAACAGACAATGCCAGGAGGAGTATAGAGGATGTTATTTGAAGAAATCACATTGTACTTGTGATGACAAGAACGCGGATCAAAAACTTTTTACTCATAGGATTCGAACCTGGAACCTTCGAATAAGGCGTTCGATGTCTGCCTTTGAGCTGCTGTGGACGTCATCTTTTCATTCATTTTAGAGTGTTATATCTGCATTTAAATATGTAAGCATTAGTCAGTCCTGCCTGTTGCTAATGTGGCAAGTGTAAAACACTTACTGCGATAGCAACGATACGGACACTCTAAACTGGATTTCGCCAATGTCATCGTTTTCAACCACCGCTATATGTCTACGTATTTATATATTGAAAACGCAAGAAAGAAAAATAATGGCAAAAAATAACCCGGCGCGCAGAATCGAACGTGAAACGTCTAAGTCATGAGTGCAAAAGAGTAACCACTGAGCAACAGCTAGGCGCCTGCTGCTCCTTCCAAGCGACAAGCCATTTACATCTACCATTTACCACTCGTGCCGGACATCTCGGGGTTGGAATAAGGGGACTATCGTGTTTTCAGCATTACCAGTAAGATGGCGCAATGAGCATGCATTGTCACATCATACGGTAACGCGCGCGCTTATCTCCCACGCGTACTTTCCTCCGCTTAGAGAAGAGGAGAGACGCTCCCACACGTGCCCTTTCATTGTGGTGAAGAGGATCGTACTACTTGGCTGGATTAGGGATGTATCTGGACTGACTTTTGTAGTTACCGGGCGCACAAGGTCATTGCAATCATTAGAGTCTCCACTTTTGAAAACACGTGTTTTTGAGACCGAGCGAAGTAAAAACTTAGACGTTTATTTGCGTGCATCTGTACCTGTGAGTACGTTTTGTGCGTCATTTGTGCGTGAGAAACACGGTGCACGGTCTGATCTGCATGTCATTCTGTGAGTGACCTTCAAATTTGTTGTTAACGTGTTCATTGCTTCGTTAACACGTTCAGTGTGCGCGTGTGTGTGTGTTTGTGCGTGTGTGCGTGTGTGCGTGCGTGCGTGTGTGTGTGTGTGTGCGCGCGTGCGTGCGTGCGCGTGTGTGTGTGTGTGTGTGTGTGTGTGCGTGCGCGCGCGCGTAAAGACGAGTCTTCTTTATTTTTAATGTCGCTATCGTGGTTCGCTATTCGGTGCAACCCACTTAGCATTCCTAGCGTTGATATGGCACACTAGCGCTATTTTATGCCTTTTTCTTTGACTTGTATTAGCTCTTGTTTCGCACTCATTTCATCAACAAAGTAAGTCGCCACACACTGGCTTGATCAGCATACCACCACTGGCTACCCATAACCTATTTATGAGCTCACACAATCACAAAATTGAATTGATGGCACAATTTTACTACTGCTGTTTCAAGCCACAGCAACGTAGTAGGCCTTCTTCAACTTTTTGAATATGCAGAGACATTGGGTCACACATTTTCTGCTATACGTTATAACATCACTCGTGCATGTTTTATGCGTAAATATTGTTGGACGACTTTTCCCTTAGAGCCGTTTTTCAGTCATTATCAGGTCACTTGGTAATGGTTATTCATAACTATATTATTCAATCCAAGCAAAAAAAATAAGTTGTAGGTAGAACTGTGACCCATCTTGTATTGGGATTTGTACGAATATATTGTGAGGGGCAGTGGCCGGAGATGGTTCGCAGGTCATTTTGCGCTGTTTGGTTCCGTCATTTGTGTATGAGACAGCGGCAGGCTCTTGTAATTGCATCGATAGTAATAATAAACATACCTTGGTGATAATAAAGCTATTTTGCTGTATTGCGTTCTGTTCATTTTTCACTATTAAAGTTGGATGCTGTGTAATAGGTTTCGTTTACGCAAAACATCACATACATTAGTTAGAGAAAAACGCTTACCGGAACTCCACCAAAGTAGACACTTTCAAGACGTGGGGGACTGGAAGGCTGAAAAAGAAATATCGTTTCGCTGAAGAAATACATATACACTTAAACATAACCTTGGTGGTCTATGTAAAGATAACAAAGCACTTCAAATGAAGCGGTCACGTTTGTACAGCTTCAAGTATATTACTTCATTTACTGAATTGGCATTTCATGGTTGAATAATTGCATCTACGAGCTAGCTTAGGTCAAATGGTTCAAAATTTAAAAAATACTCATCAAAAGTTGTATTGCTAATGCGGTTAAGTACCTTTTTCGGGTTTCTAGAAAAGATTACTTAGTACTGAGGCTAGTATTTTGAGTGTCTTAAAGCGAGTAATATATAAATAAAGTCCACTTTAGCCTTAACAGTCCGCACGACTGTCACTGTTATGTGACCAGCTGAAATACGAGAGCCATGTAAGAAAAGTTTCAAAACATTGTTACAATTTCCAGCTGCTGGAGACTCTGCAGCTAGTGAATAATGTAAAAATATTGCTCTACATCCGGCTTGAGACTAATTCGGTGTCTTTTCTTTGCGTTGTTTAGTGCCTTATTATGTCTACGGCGTAGCGCCATGGCCCACGTAAATTGCCTTGATTGTAAAATTCATACCTTAGTACCAGCAACTTTTTTCTAATGTTTCTTGTCTAATTTGCATCTTGTGAAAGGTAGCCGTAACATGATGAGTTTTTTTTGCATACGAAAATTGCATGTTTTGATTCGAAACAAAACGCTTACCGCATTTGCACCAAAATAGACAGTGCTGAGACGTGGGGGACTGCCAGGCTGAAAAAAAGATACAATTGCACTGAGGAAATCGATAGACACATTAACATAGCTTCTGTTGTTCATGACAATCAGGTAACTGAAAATCAGACGCTTCCATGTATGCAGCTTCCAACATTCTTCCAAAGCCACATTTTTTTAGGAAATTAGGTGCATCTACGCACTGCAATATCTAAGTGTCTTTGCAATTTAAAAGCAAGACGTGCTGAAGTTTTTACTTATAGGTCTTTTCTTCTTCTTACTTTTTTGGACAGTATTGTTTAACACTGAGGTTAACTTTGTGCCATTATGCGAGTGTTGTATCATGCGAAATGTGCATAGCCTTCGCAAACTGCAATATGGTCATTTTTAGGAGACGAGCTCGCATCTGGGTGCCATGCATGGAAAGTTACAAAGCCTTGTTTTGTTCAATTACTGGAGCTTGTTACAGATTCCTTCTGCTGGTGGCTCTGAAGTTATTAATATGGATTGGACTATAGTAACGTCGTCATGAGTTGGATGAAGGCAGCGATCAGCGTAACTAAGACGAAGCTATTTATTTGGTCAAGTCTGCACCCGGTAATTGATATAAGCAAAGCAAAAGTCATTCAAATCATGTAGGGAGTGTGGTAAGGACAACGTTGGCCGATGAGTGAACTGATCTGCGGCGGTGTGCGTCTGCATTTATACGTGCAACATGAAACACTCCAGTTTTATTACTGGTGCTCACGTAGGTTCTCAAGCAAACTTGACCGTGGTGCACGCTAAAGAACCCCAGGTGATGACAATTTCCGGAGCTTTCCACTACGACGTCTCTAATATTCATATGGTAGTTTTGGGATGTTGAAACTCACATATCACACACTTTCACCACTCGCGTTAATAGTGTTTGCCTAGCAAGATGAGTTCAAAGAGCTGGGAAGCTTCTGAAGCATGGCAGGTTTGCCTAAGCGGTGCGCTGTTCACAGCGCTTGATGAAACATGAATTCATTAAAATGAGACAGTGCGTGTCACAACGACACCACTTAAGAAGCATTACTCTGATACGTTTCCAATACACAGAAGCGGAATCGTGATGTATAGGGTTCGAAGTAACAGTAGCAAAGTAATTAAAAACTAGAGGTTTCACGTTCCTTGACAGACTTTGAAAGACGTGAGGCCCTCCAATTGTATGACCTCGGGGGGTTCCCAGCGCTCCTCACAGTCCGTCATGCGATCATCTACAAACTGGCAGTCGAGGGTACCGGGACGTCCAATCTCCTTGTACGGTCCGAAGTATCTCAGAAACAATCACCGCATATCCACGAAGCGAATGATGATGAGTGGGGCAAACCAACCGTCAGCTCGTTCGCGCTTTCGTCCATTCATTCCTTCTTGCCTCCGTCCGTCCATTCGTCCGTTCTTGCGCCCATTCATGCATCCATTCATGCGTCCATTCATGCGACCGTCCATGCGTCCATACTTGCGTCCATCTGTATGACTGTCCGTGCGTCATTTCGCTCGTCTGTAGGTCCGTGCGTCACACTGTCCTTGCATGCATCCGTCTATGCGTTCATCCATGCGTCTCTTCATCCCTCAATGCACCCGTTTATGTGTCCGTCCGTCCGTGCGTCCGTTCGTTCATCCGATCGTCCGTTCATCCGTGGGTCTGTCTGTTTGTCCCTTCGTCTATCCATCTGCTCGTGTATCCTTCATATTTCTGCTTGTCTGTTTGTTCATCCATCGATCCATTCGTTGGTTCGTTTATCGAGTGAATACTCTAAGTACCCCAATTTCACATCTTTTCATCATATAGTTATCATTTAGAGTACCGCCATGCAGAGAACATTCCAAGTACTAAACAAGAGGTGGCTACCTACTGCTCCGGCTACTACTGATTGACAGATATGTGGAGTTTACCGTACAAAAACCACCATATAAATATAAATGACGCCGTAGTGGAGGGCTCCAGAAATGTCGACCACCTCGGGTTTTTCCACGTTCACCCGAATCTGAGCACACGGACTTACAACGTTTCCACCTCCATCGGAAATGAGCTGCCGCAGCCGGAATTTCATCCCGCATCCTGCGGGTCAGAAGCAGTGTACCTTAGCCACTAGACCACTGCGGCGTGGCTACAACTACTACTTCTAATACTATTACATACATCGCGGCACACGACCCTTTACTGAAGGAGCATGGCCTCTAAAAGCTTTGGACTTAGTCATTGTCGGCTTATCAGGGTTTAGAAGTAAACTCGGTCACCAGCCAAATATTCTACATGACATCGTTGAAGTTTGTATTTAAGGCTGTTCCTTCGTTTTACTAATTGTTTATTGGAGGTGCAAGAACAGGTGGTAATCCCCCCGCTGGGGTGTCTGTGAAAGCAGGCATTTGGTGTGTAGCGACACCACGGACCCGAGCTAACGGGGGAGTTTCTACTCCCTCCCAACCCTAGCCGTGCGTGGCTTTGCCGTGTCCGGGGAAAAGGGGATCCTGGGGGTTGAGCCGACGCTGAGTGATTGGACCTTTAAGGCCCCCCGGCAGAGGCAACACACCCCTTTGGCCCCAGCTTCACGTAGACGGTACCCCTGGGCTGACCCACCCAAGGGAAATCGGCAGTCGCCCTTTCCTATCTCTCTCTCCCTACATCTTCGTCTTTATCTCTTACTATTTATCTGTCCTGTCTTCTACTCTCTTCCGTTCACTTCCAAACTTCCTGGTGGCAAGGGTTAACCTTGTGTAGTTACCCAACCTTGGGTTGTTATATCTGGTTATAGCGGCGATGTATGACTGGCGCCTTCAAGTGTGCTACCTTGTAGCGTCCCCCTGTTGGGCTCGGTGGTGGGTTGTCACCATCACCGCCGAACATGAAATGTACCACATGGCAAAATTTTCCCCCCTTACAATGATCGGTCCCTGAAAAGAAAGCTCCAAACGATGAAAGTTCCAAACGAACCGGAAGCGATTGTGACCACTTCCCACGCTTTTTAGTCATACACTCTCTGGCAGATAACGTCTCAGTTGCAGGACTGTCGGTTTTCCTGATAGCTAAAACCCTTGCTAACCTAAAAGGCAAAAAGTACGACGCAAAGAAACTGTCATCCGGTTATCTTCTTGTTGAAGTAAGCCAGAAACAGCATGCAAACACTCTCCTTAAACAGAAGCAGTTCGCCCACCTGGACGTGTCTATCCCCCCCATCGCAGCCTTAACACTGTTCAAGGCGTCATTTCACAACGTGTTCTGATGCGAGAAACTGAAGCAGACCTCTTTGAAGGCTTTCGAGAGCAAGGCGTAGTAGCCATCCGTCGGATAACCATCAGGCGAAACAATGAAGAAGGGGTGACGCCTCAAATAAAACTAACATTCAACCACTCTGCCCTGCCAGAATCCGTGAAAGCTGCGTTCCTTCACTGCAAAGTCCGCTCGTACATACTCAACCCTAGAAGGTGCTACAAATGCCAGAAATATGGGCATGGGTCGAATACCTGTCGCGGAAAAGAAACATGTGCAAAATGTGGTGATCATGAGCACCCAACAGAGAGCTGTACTTCCACGCAAACAGAGTGCCCTAACTGTCACGGGCCGCACGCAGCGTACTCGCGGACATGTGAAATTTTCAAAAAGGAAAAGGAAATTATCCAGATAAAAGTAATGGAAAACATCAAATTCTCTGAAGCCCGGAAGAAGGTGTCGCTCTTCTCCGGAAGAACGTACGCTGACGCAGCGGGCCGGGGGGCCGGGCGGCATCTAGTGACGGTGGGCACGCAATACAGCTTTGCTGATTGCGTGCCCAACTGATTGCGTGCCTTTGCTGATTGCGAGCCACAGGCTGCGCCAACCTTTCACGTCCCGGACGTCGAACTTCATCAGACCCGAGGGACCACACAGACAACTGAGACACCTGTCTCTTCTGACAAACCTCAATTAGCTTCTGAGGGTCCACCGGAGGCAATGGAAGTGACACCAGGATCCTCAGCGTCTAAGATGCTGATGGAATCCCCCCAAAAGAGGCGGTGCTCCATAGATTGCCTCAGAGGGAAAAGACACCCGCCAGTGAAGCCTCCTAATAGAGGCAGCGAAGTATGAATAAGTCACGCTCTTTTCCTCATTCATAAGAATGGCTGCCGAAAATATCATCCAATGGAATTTCCGAGGCTTACTTAAGAACTTAGACGACATCTATGAAATATTCGCACACCACCAACCAAACATACTTTGCTTGCAGGAAACACACCTAAAACCTACACACACTAGCCTTTTGAAAAGATATGTGGTATACCGAAAAGACAGACAGGGCACTGCCCATTCATCTGGTGGTGTCGCTATCGTGGTGCAAAAAGCAGTTCCGTCTCAAAGCCTCACTCTGGTTACCGGCTTAGAAGCAGTGGCAATACGAACCCTAATTTTTGGACGAGTAACAACAGTGTGTTCACTATACATCCCTCCAGACTACTAACTCTCTACTAAAGAATTTGAAGCACTCATCGATCAGCTTCCGCATCCATTTCTGTTGGTCGGAGATCTTAACGCGCACCACCCTTTATGGGGATGTAGAAGAACAGATTCTCGAGACTCCTTAATTGAAAACTTGAAATTGGACGAAAATATGCCCGGATTAATGCAAAGGCAGAGAACAAGCAAATCACACTGTACACTTCCAGCGTAAGACAGGGTGTATATTATGATTCGCTGGGTGGAACAGTAGCTACTTTGTTCGGTTGCCGACCCAGTGGTCATGGATTTGACCCCGGTCGCGTCGGTAGAAGTTCGAAGGATGCGAAACAGCAGAGGCCTATGCACTGTACGACATCGGTGCACGTTAACGCACACCCAATAGTCTAAACTTCCGTATTCCTCCTTTAAGCCGTCTCGTATATTGATATGGCTGTTTTGGGTCATAAAACCCGACATAATTCTTGCTAGGGCGTCTATCATCAGCAATCTGATGATCGTCGGGGCGAGTCATTTTTTATGGCGCAGCCATTTAGACTACCAGATTTAAAAGTAGAGCTCGCGTACGTTTTAATAGGCTCAATACTTGCGTTCTGCGCGCAATCCTAACAAAAATTTTCTACAACAATCGTGAAAAAAAACAATCACGATAACACCGCCGCATGACCTGCTTGGCGCGTTTGTAAGTGTTTTCAAATCAAAGTCGAGTGCATCAAATTATACACACACGGTAATATCCGTATTTGGCTATAATAAATGAAACTGTCTCAATAGCATTTAAGTTCTTTTTCATCTTTCGTATCTTGTTTGCTTTGCACTAACAGCTGATGTCACTTACTGCTTTGTATAGTTGTCACAGAACGAGCGCTCAAAATGGGCGCGCCGCCAACTTCTTGCGATAACGCGTGGCAAAGACACCGCGAGGTCAAGAAAAAAAAAGAAAAGAGAAAACAAACATCCAAGGCTCCCCGGGCGCGCGACGCTCTCCCCTCGAAAGCGTGGCTTCGCCTATGAACCTCCTCACCCCACAAAGGTGGCCGAGCAAGCACTAGAAATTTCTAGAAGGAAAGGGGCGTGTTATGCTGGGTTGAGTCATCTGTCGGGGACGGCTCCCGTACAGTCACGCGCCTTCCCTCAGCCTCCGCCGCGCATCGCGCCGACGAAATGATGAGAACTTTCTGGAATATCGCGTGGAAGGTATTTAACCGAGCAGCGGAGATGAGAGATCAGGAGAAGACGGAAGTTAGCGCCAGAGCACGTAGGGATTTCGCCGTTTAGTCGGCGAAAGTTTTATCCGTAGAGACAAAGCAGGAGAAGAAGATGATTTCCACCTGAGGGGTGACGACTCGAGCTACAGGCAAGAGTGTGTGTGTTTACCGCTATCGATTGATATGTGGGGTTTAACGTCCCAAAACCACTATATGATTATGAGAGACGCCGTAGTGGAGGGCTCCGGAAATTTAGACCACCTGGGGTTCTTTACCGTGCACCCAAATCTGAGCACACGGGCCTACAACATTTCCGCCTCCATCAGAAATGCAGTGTTTACCGCTATCGAGCGAAGACGCGTGGCAACAGCTACGTGTGTGAAGCCGACGTGTTTTCGACGAAGAAGTTTGAAGCTTGGAGAGAGGCCAATTGAAGACGCGAGGTTTCCTGGAAGAGAAACTTCAGGGGCAGCGGAACGACAATAACGCTGGACTTTGAGTGAGTGATTCTCGGAAGAGTATCATCAAGACTTTTGTTCCAAGAATTTTCGACTGAATAGGTTTTTTATCTCTTTAGTCTTTAAGTGTCTACGTTGTTCAATGCATGCGACTGCATTGTAGTGCGTATTGTTGTCTGTGTCCGTTGTTTCGAGTGTGCCTGATTGTACTGTGTAGTACGTTGTTTGATTGGTGACATATTGTCCTCATCTATTGTGGAGTGTGCATTCTTGTGTATGGTTTTCGATCTGCCATTATTGATAATATAATTTTGTTTTCTTTATCAACTCTCGGCTCTGACTTGTTCTTTGGGCCACAGCCGGCGTCCGCTGGCGCGCCAAAAAGGACCACTTCTAAATTGTCCACGCTTTCGTGGTGCGATTCGGGCGGCCGATACATCGGCCCTTGGAATTAGCTTGGCGATAGCCTCCCTAATTAAAGGGACCGTTGACAATTAATCTGGCGTCCGTGACACAGGACTTTTTTGCTGCACAGTGTGTCCAAAGTAGTGAGAAAGAGCCTCGGGTTGTTGATAGTGCTATCGGAACGATTTTGTGTGTTGTTCACTGTTCTCGTTAACGAGTGCAGGGGAGTGTTCCGATAGACTGATTTAGGCAGATACTTTTTACACGTGGCAAGGTTTTATTTGCGAGACACCATGGATCTAGAAAAGTTAGTTGCTCTTGGTGAGAAGATGGGTCTTTCTGGCGCCGAACTACGGAAATAGGTAAACCAGAAGGAGAAAGAGGCGGTGGAGAGAGAGAGGTTGGCAGCTGAGAGGGCTAAGGAAGAAAAGGCAGCTGAGTTGGAGAGAGAAAGGCTGGCCGCTGAAAGGGCGAAGGAAGAAAGAGAGCAACAATTGAAGTTAGAGTTGCAGAGAGAAAAGCTGGCAGCTGAAAGGGCGAGAGAAGAAAGAGAGCAACAATTGAAGTTGGAGCTGGAGAGAGAAAGACTCGCAGCTGAGAGGGCGAAAGAAGAAAGAGAGGAAAGAGAACGGCAGCGATAGCACGAGATAGAACTCGAGCGGCTCCGTTTGCAACAGCAAAGTGAAACTCCGGTCCAGGCTAGAGTTGAAAGCAGCGAACGGGAGGACCACAGACTCCGCTTGAACCCAAGCAAGCTGCTCGTAGCATTTGATGAAAGGAAGGACGACCTTGACGCGTACCTTCACAGATTCGAGACGATTGCAAGGAGCCAGAATTCGCCGGAACATCAATGGGCAAATGCTTTGAGTACTTGCTTGAGTGGTGAAACGCTCAGTGTGTACGGTAGACTGACGCCGACCGATGCAGCCAGCTATGCCAAGGTGAAAGCTGCTTTGCTGAAGCGATTTAGATTTACTGTGGAAGGATTCCGGGACAGATTTTAGACAGGAAGGTCAGCTTATGGTGAGATGGCTACGCAGTATGCCGCCCGACTTTGCCATTATTTCGACAGATGGATTGAACTTTCAGGGATAACACAGGAGTACGATGAGCTTAGAGAGCTCCTAATTAGGGAATAATTTCTTACTAGTTGCCATCCAAGCCTGTCGCTGTACTTGAAAGAGAGGAGAGCTAAGTCACTTGAAGACATGCTTGAATTGGCTGATCAATTCTTGGAAGCGCAGGGTGGAACTAATTTGGCTAAGGTCAAGAAGGAGTGTCCCGAAGATTCAAAAAATTCGGCACTCCAAAAAAGAAGCGTGCACCGGAGAGTGTTCCGCGATGTTTTCTGAGTAACCGAGTGGGTCATCGCGCGAGCAACTGTCGTACTAACTTTACGAGCTCTACGTTAGTAAAATGTTTTAAATGTGGTCAGACTGGGCACAAAGCAGACGCATGTCGTAACGGAGCGAGTCAAACTCACCAGGTATCTTGTGTGCTAGCAGCACCGAAATCCGATGATAATGCCGTCACCGACGGATTCGTAGAATTGAAAAATGGGGAAAAAATTCTTATCGTGAGTGCTGTGGTGACAAAACAGCAAACAGGTGCTATGAAGGGAATGCCTGTGATGCCTGGAAAAGTTGCGGGCAAGAACATTACGGTGTTAAGAGATACCGGTAGCTCCACGGTTATCGTGCGGAGAAATTTGGTACAGGAAAGTGAGTTAACAGGCAAAACGAAACCAGTTTGCCTAATTGAGCGTACGGTTCGGATGCTTCCCGAAGCAGAAATTGAGGTGGAAACCCCGTACTTCAGCGGGAAGGTTACCGCTCTATGTATGACGACCCCCCTTTACGACCTTGTCATCGGATACATCGACGGGGTGCGAGGACCGAATGATCCGGAATGTTTGGGAGAAGACCCTAAGATAGAGCCCTCGCCAACCCAGCGACCGCGAGATACAGTAGAGGAGCATCCCGCGACTGATCTCACTCGAGCCCAAGGTGAAGCCGCGGTGCAAGAGACAGTGAATGAGAAGATGATCGCGTTGAATGAGTTCACGTGCTGGGCAGCTGGGCGTACGTCGGCACGACCCCAACCGACCGACAGTGCAAAGTTGACGCAGTCGGCCAGCCAGGTCCAATGCCGTGACAAGAACAAGCTGGTAAATAAGCAGACAGGACCCGTTGAATGTTATGACCCGTTAACGGTGTCGGAAGTGACAACGATGGCTGAGACGCCGCCTCAGATATCGTCGTTGGAAAGGGCTTGCCGAAAAAGAACGTGGAAACACAAGAAGAGATCGAGCGAGCACCGCAAAAAGGGGCGCAAGCGCTGCTCGAAGTACTCAGGATAAGTGCTGAGGTCGAATCAGAATGTGTTGGGCAGTGCTGAGTGCCATATGTTGTGTTAATGTTGTGTTATCCTGTGTCACAAGTGTCGAAGTGTTGTGCTGTGACGTGATGTATAGTGTTGTATAATTGTTGTAAAGACAGAACTTTGTACGTTTGTATTGTTTGGAATGTGTGATGGAGTGTTGTACTCATGTACCTGTGGTTATATTTTATGTGTTGTGAGATTGAATTGCAATGTACATTTGTCTTGAGTGATCTATTGTGAATGTGACGTGTCATGAGCGACGGACTATGTTAAAGTCTTTAAGTGTGTGGGGACTGTTCGCGCTCGTTTGTGTGGTTTTGAATATTATGAGATAATATTCTTAAAGTGGGGGGCAGTGTCACAGAACGAGCGCTCAAAATGGGCGCGCCGCAAACTTCTTGCGATAACGCGTGGGAGAGGCGCCGCGAGGTCAACAAAAAGAAAAGAAAAGAGAAAACAAGCATCCAAGGCTCCCCGGGCGCGCGACGCTCTCCCCTCGGAACCGTGGCTTCGCCGATGAACCTCCTCATCCCACAACGGCAGCCGAGCAAGCACTGGAAATTTCTAGAAGGAAAGGGGCGTGTTATGCTATGTTTGGTCATCTGTCGGGGACGGCCCCTGTACAGCCTCGCGCCTTCCCCCAGCGTCCGCTGCGCATCGCGCCGACGAAATGATGAGAACTTTCTGGAATGTCGCGCGGAAGGTATTTAACCGAGCAGCGGAGATGAGAGATCAGGAGAAGACGGAAGTTAGCGCCAGAGCGCGTAGGGATTCCGCCGTGTAGTCGGCGAAGGTTTTGTCCGTAGAGACAAAGCAGGAGAAGATGATTTCCACCTGAGGGGTGTCGACTCGAGCTACAGGCAAGAGTGTGTGTGTTTACTGCTATCGAGCGAAGACGCGTGGCAACAGCTACGTGTGTGAAGCCGACGTGTTTCCGGCGAAGAAGTTTGAAGCTTGGAGAGAGGCCAATTGAAGACGCGAGGTTTCCTGGAAGAGACACTTCGGCGAGGTTTCCTGGAAGAGAAACTTCAGGGGCAGCGGAACGACAACAACACTGGACTTTGAGTGAGTGATTCTCGGAAGAGTATCAGCCAGACTTTTGTTCCAAGAACTTTCGACTGAATAGGTTTTTTTATCTTTTTAGTCTTTAAGTGTCTTGGTTGTTCAATGCATGCGACAGCATTGTAGTGCGTATTGTTGTCTGTGTCCGTTGTTTCGAGTATGGCTGATTGTACTGTGTAGTACGTTGTTTGATTGGTGACATATTGTCCTCATCTATTGTGGAGTGTGCATTCTTGTGTGTGGTTTTCAATCTGGCATTATTGATAATATAATTGTGTTTTGTTTATCAACTCTCGGCTCTGACTTGTTTTTTGGGCCACAGCCGGCCTCCGCTGGCGCGCCAAAAAGGACCACTTCTAAATTGTCCACGCTTTCGTGGTGCAATTCGGGGGGCCGATACATCGGCCCTTGGAATTAACCCGGCGATCGCCTTCCTAATTAACGGGACCCGTGACAATAGTCATCAAAGATGGCGTAGTTTGTTAGGATAGAGCACTCACCGGAGGTTGGCCTGGAGGATGTGGTAAGCGATGTCGGACACGTGGTGACTGAAAAGAAAAAAAAGCGTGAAACAAGTGTTCCTGAAATCGCTCTTTAAATAAAAACGGCATGATAAAGAGTAAGATATATACTCTAGTACACACTTATACCTGCCATAGTTGGGAAAGTTTCGCACTTGGAGGCTTCAGCTTCAAAATGTATTAAGACGATCGAGACCAGAGACTGCTTCAAACGAATACGGTTCATTGAAAGAAGCGAAGTAGCGCGCGCTCGCTCCAGGCAGCAGTCTTCTTTCTTCTTCTTCTGGCGTTTGATGATGATATTTTATAGGCTCCCGCCCACCCAAGTTGAAATGTGATAAGCTCTCGCGGGCTATTTGAAACAACCTTCCATTGGGTATATGTGGTTCACCGATCTTCTTAGAAGCTCTTTTTTGCCTGTGCGAAGGAGACAAGCTCTTGTTATTCCGTCTCGCCCAGGGTAGAGCTTTTTAATCCAGCATATTTTCCAAAATGTTCTTGGAGCCTTGTCCTCAACCAACACGATGTCACCCTGTGAGAGTGGTTTTGCTTGCCGTGTCTTGGCTTTGACCGTAGCTCCTATTTCCTTGATGTATTCTTGATGCCAACTTTTCCACCAAGCGCGCAAGAGTTTGCATCTGCGTCGCCATGCGTCTTCAATGTCATCGTTGTACAGTCTTGTTTGTCCATCTTGAAGCTGTCGCCGTCCACCTATGATGTCTGCCGGCGTTAGTGGCATTGGCTCGTCAGGTTCTCCATATACGTAAGTCAATGGTCGATTGTTGAGTGTTCCTTCAACTTCTGCTACAATAGTGCGTAGCTCCTCTAATGAAGCTGCGCTTTTCGATATTATTTTTCGCATCGACGTCTTCAAGCTTCTTATGAGGCGCTCATAAAATCCTCCGCACCATGGCGGGCACTCGGCTATTGTTTTCCATTTAGTTTGTTTGCCACTGCAGTAATTTTTTAAGACCTCGTTGTTAATTGTTTAGAGCATTCTGTTGATTTCCATTTCCAGCTTTTATAAATGTTTTGGCGTTGTCCGAGTATATTACGGCTGGTATTCCCCGTCGAGCTGTAAATCGTCGGAATGCTTGTAGAAAACTTGACGATGACAAATCGTTGGTAACTTCCAAGTGTACTCCTCTTGTTACCGCGCAGGTGAATATCAGTACATATTGCTTCACAATCTGGTACTTGTCCTTTGCGTAAATAGGTCCTGTGAAGTCAACTCCCGTAACTTTGAATGTCTCTGCTTCAGTAACTCTGTCTGCCGGATGTGGGGGTATGTCTTGAGTCGCCGGTCTGGAGTTATGCCTCTTGCAGACGACACATTTGTTTAGAGCTCTTTTCACTGCTTGTCTACCCTGCAATATCCAGAACTTAGTTCGAAGTTGCGCTAGCGTCACTTGAGCTCCTCCGTGTGATATCATTTTATGCACGTGACGTATTAGCAGTTCCGTGAAATGCTGATCCTTTGGAATTACTATCACGTGCTTGTTTAATTCTTGGCTGCACTGCAATCGTCCTTTCTGTCTGATGATTCCATCGTCACCAAGGTAGACTTGGTGTCCATTGATTTCAAATGATCGATAGTTTGAATAGGCCTCACCCTTGGTTTGTCTGAGTGATATTTGGGTCTGTCTTATCCAGTATTTTTCTGCATTTGTTACCTCTTTTCTTGTCAACGGCCCTTTGTCCTTTTCCTTTCTTGTGTTGTTTATGAATCTTAACACCCATGCTGTCACTCTTATAAGCCGTCCGTATGATAAATACCTTTCGATTTCCAAGATTGGCGCAATTTCGGATCTTCCGATGCATTGGTGACATTGTGTTTTATGCTGGTCTTCCACGGCTGTATTTGTGCCAATTATGCTTACTAAGTTTTTTTCCAGTGATGTTATCCATTCGGGACCGTTCCACCATAACTTTGACATTATCAATGCCTTTGCGCTTATTCCTCGTGTAAGTAGGTCAGCAGGGTTGTCGTCACTTTGAACGAATGACCAGCTTGCTTGAAGTGTTTTTTCTCTAATTTCTGCGATTCTGTTGGCAACAAACGGATCTCATTTGCTTGTTTCCTTGATCCAGTGCAGCACAATGATCGAGTCCGTCCAGCAGTGTATTTCTTGAAAGCTTTTGTTGAAGTGACCTTTGATGTAGTCGCATAATCTTGATGCTACCACCGCTGCCATCAGTTCAAGTCGTGCCAATGTCAGCTCTTTAATTGGAGCTACGCGGCTTTTTGCTGTTACAAGCCTTGATTCTTTGCTTCCATCGTGGTATACTGCTATCAAGTATGCTGCCACTCCGTTTGCTAATGGGCTCGCGTCGGCAAATACATGCAGCTTGTACTGGTTGATTCTTGCTTGCGTAGCATCGGGGAATTTCTAGAACTCGAAAGTCTTTCGCTTCAGACATAAGGTTCTTCCATTTGTCGCATTCATCTTTAGGGAGCTGGTCGTCCCACGTGACGTTTATTTTCCACAGTCTCTGCAGTCCTATTTTCGCGCGTACTGTGAATGGCGACAACCGAGTGGGTCAAATATCTTCGCTGTGGTTTGTAACACAGCCCTTTCTGTCAAGTGCGTTGTATCTGTTAATAAATTCCACTTTTCAATAGAAAAGCAAATAATGTCCTGTGAGTGTTTCCATATCAAGCCCAGAAGCATTGTAAATCCTCTAGATCAATTATCTATGTGAGAATCGTCTCTTTCGTTTTCATCAATTATTTTGTTTAATCGCACTTCATTGCATGTCCATTTTCTAAAATTCATCGCTGCCCCTCTGAACACTTGCTTTGCCTCTTTGTACAACTTAACTGCTTCATCAAGCGTTGCTGCTCCCAAAATGACATCATCCACGTAGATCGCTTTCTGCAGTGTCCTTGTCGTATCAGGAAACTGGTCTTCCACTTGTTTGAAACGGTGTTTAATTGTAGCTGCCAGTATAAACGTGCTTGGTGTTGTTCCGAACACTACTCTTGTCATGCGTCATGTTTGCACTTCATTCATTAACCTTCCTTCAGTGTCATACTTCCATCACAGAAATCTCATTGCATCTCTATCCTCTTCATGTATAGAGATTTGTAGAAATGCCTTTTCAACATCTCCAACTAACGCCACCTTTTCTTTTCGGAAATTAATGAGCAGTGATAGCATGTCCTCATTCAAATCGGGTCCTGCCTCAAGGTTCTCGTTTAGAGACATGCCTTTTCTAGAATGTGATGAGGCGTCAAACACTACTCGAACTTTCATTGTGGCTCGCTCCTCTCTAATGATCGCATGATGTGGCATGTAGTAGCAAAGTGCATTTGGCTGTTCTGATGGCTCTTCGACCTCCTCTGCGGCTCCTAATGCTACGTACTCTGATATAGCTTTGTCGTAGCGATACATCATGCCTTCATTTTTTGCAGCCTTTTAGTCAGTTCCTGTAGTCTTTTTATCGCATTTTCCTTGTTGCTTTCCAAGTTTACGTCCTGTTTCCATGGCAAGCTGACTTGATAGCGACCGCTTTGTTGCACAATTTTGCGCTCGAATTCTTCGACCACTTCATTTCCGGTGTTATCTAAACTATTTCTTGTGTTCCCCATTGACTCCAGGCTCCAGAACTTCTGTAGCTCTTGCTGAAGTTCTGTCTCCGCAGCTTCGACCTTCAGAACCATGAGTGCTTGATTATGTGTTAGTTTTGTCTTGCTTTGCTCTGACGGCCCTTGCAGTACCCATCCCAGTAAAGTTTCTACAGCCATCAGTCTGTCCTCGATTCTTTGAGTTCTACCAGTAAAGAATTCCCAATAATAGTCTGAGCCGATCAGTAGTTCTACAGAATTTGTTGCAGTCGTCTCGGTCCTGTGATCAGCCACTTGCATATTTAGCAGTTTCATTTTCTCGCTGAGTTTCTTAGTTGAAGTGGGTATACAACTGTGCGAGATAACGTCGACTTGTAACGCTTCAATCACTGTTGTCGTGCTTATTTCTCGTGATCCTACAGTCACTTGCACCACGTTCATTAGTTTGACCTTTTCGTCTCCTCCAAATGAAGCATTCTTCAGCCTTTCCTGTCGCAACACCTTCGCACCTATTTCTTTCACTAATCCCGCTTCAATAAATGGACGTTGACTTCCGCTGTCTAATAACAAATGGCAATGTCGGCCACGTGTTTCTCCTTCTACGCACGCTACAGCCGTCTGAAAGAGCACAAACTTATCCTTGATATTTTCGGTTGCGTGTAGCGTAGACGTCGTCACTTCGGCTTGCGCTGTTGAGACTAGCTCTGCCATTGTTTTCTGCATCACCGTTCTACACACTGACGTGGCATGTCGTCCCTTGCACTGCTTGCATTTTACTTGGGCCTTGCAAATGTGTGCAGTGTGGTTTGGTCGCGTGCATCTGAAGCATGCTCGGTAAGCATAGCTTTCTTTGCATCCATTGGAATGCTTTTACGACAGTTTTCGGTTGCGTCGGTTTTCTGCTTGCAGAAAAAGCATATTCTGTCCGCTGAGCTATAGAAGCTTGAAGTTGTGCGCATCTGTCCACGGTTCTCTCTTGGTTTCGCAGTTATCCTCTCTTGTTCACGTTGTGTTTCTTCACGAAAAGCCGCTTGCTCTCTTAAGAATAACATAAGCCTGTCCAGCTTTTCCTCGCACGCTTTTCCCGTTGCATTGTTTTGCTCGCCGTTTTCTGAAGCTGAGCTGTTTCTCATAGCCTCTTTTGACTTGAACTGCACTGATAATTCTGGTGGAATAGCTCTTTTCAATACCGGTAATAACATCGGCGAGTAGCTCTCGGTTTCCACTTTTAGTGACGAGTGCCAATATGTTAACTTGCACTCTCTGTACTAGCCTATTCAAGTCATCGGTATCTTGAACAGACTTCACTTTCTCCAAACTTAATAGCTCATTCATGTGCATTTCAATGGAATGTTCTCGATTGCCGAACGTTTTTTGCAGTATTTTGGTTGCGTTATCATAATTTTTCTCTGCCGAGTACTGAAGTCCTTCAATAGCAGCCGCAGCTTTTCCGGTTAGTGATGCTAACAAGTAATTGAACTTCTGTCCCTTGCTCATGTTCGGTCTCAGGTGAACTGCCGACTCGTACTGAGACCAAAAGCGGTTCCACTCCAAAGTTTTTCCCCCAAACTTTATCATTTCAAGCTTTGGTAGCTTAAATAGTTCTGTTGCTTCTTGTCCTGTACTTGAGGGCATCACCTGCCTTGTCCTATCGCTTGAATCCGATTGTTCAGGCTGTCGAAGTCTGGTTTCTATTGCAGATAAGATCGCCGTTAATTTCATGTCGTACTCTATGACGCTTTTGAATTCAGCTTTGGCAATGTCTTCTGTTAGAAACTTTTTCATTTGCTCGTTTGCGCTCTTAAGACTGTCGCTTATTGCTTTAATATGCGCCTGCGTTGTAAGCAGCTGCTCCCGGTTAGCTTCATCATTAATTTGCTGCTCGGCTGCGTTATACAGTCGCGTGATCTGGGAGCGAAGCGCTTTCCTTTTCTTCGTTATTACTTCTTTGCTCATATTGATGCGGTTAACAAGGACTCCTTACTTGTCAATCGTTCGTTCTGATGCTCGTACTGTCCAACATTGTCTCGTCGCTCGATCCAGGTCGATCCTCTGCTCCTCCGCCGTTTTGTTCTCTGCTGCTCCGTGGCAGGTTGACCTTTCTTGCCGGCGAGGAGGTAGTATCCTGGTCACGGCACCATTATTAAGACGATCGAGACCAGGGACTGCTTCGAACGAATACGGTTTATTGGAAGAAGTGAAGTAGCACGCGCTCGCTCCAGACAGCAGTCTTCTTTCTTCTTTTTCCGGCGTTTCATGATGATATTTTATAAAATAAAACAAGTACGGAGCAGAGCTTCTGCTTTTGCTCTATCGTATTGTCTTTTTCGGTGGAGTTTTTATGTTATTAGTTTTATCTATTTTTCATCTTTATATATTTATTTTTCTTTTTTGCACTTTCCGCGTTGCTTTCTTTTTTTTTAGTTCGCGCATGCTTCTCATTTATCTACTGGTAAACGTAGTTTTAAACTGCCTTGCATATACCATCGTCAAGGTGCTCGAAGAACAAGCGCAAAAACACTTCTTTACTGGTTTAGATGCAAGATATTCACACTTCCTACGTGGCACTCGTGGTAGTATTTTTATTGAAGGTAACCAGCACGTCTTAACTGCAAGGGTTTGCGTTAACGTTTTGATGCATTACGTTGCTGATCCTTATAAGCTGGTAATTTTCATTGCTTTGCCCCCATCGTGGTGGTCTAGTGGTGAAGGTATTTGGCTGCTGACCAACAGGTCACAGGATCGAATCCCGGCTGCGGTGGCTGCATTTTCGAAGGAGGCGAAATTCTGTAGGCCCGTGCGCTCAGGTATGGGTGCACGTTAAAGAACTCCAGGTGGTCAAAATTTCCGAAGCCCTCCACTATGGCGTCACTCATACTTATATGATGGCTTTGAGACGTTAAACATAACATATGAACCAAATCATTTTTGTTCGCTTGTTCATGAGCACCACCAATTCAGACCTTTTTTATAAATAAAACCACTCTCCAAATTAGGTTTCGTTGAAACTTGTCATTTATAGCAAAAAACATTCCTTCGCCTGAGTAAGCACTCTTCCACTTCCACAGACTTGCAAAGTTTCACCATTATAAAAACCACGTTTAGGTATTCGTTAAAGCTTTCTCGATACATCTGCTCACGATCATTGAAACGTATTTTGTGATACTTTAATTTCAATTACTGCATGCCATTACAGCCACCATGTAGCGTGCTCTAAGATGGTGTGAGTGTACAAGTAAGGCTTTATTTAAGCATTTCACCGCAAATCCTAATCTTCTTGCAAAAGGGCTTAAACTATGCAATTAAGGTTCTGCATAACTTTGCACAACATTATCTTTATGTCAAACGTGTGCGATATGCACGCTACCTTTTTTGCGCATTATAGACTTTTTGCTTGCTACGCCACCTCAGCAACCAGTAATCTGCGGGGAGCGGCGCGAGTCTGTTTCCCGTTATGGTCTAGCGAGAAAGCTCCAGAGAAGAGCTGGGTGAAGAAGCAATCACGTGCTTGGCGAGGTCAGGGTTGAATCTCGACTGCAGTGGCTGCATTTTCGAAGGAGGCAAAATTATGTAGGCCGGAGTTCTCAGGTATGGGTGCACGTTAAAGAACTCTAGGTAGTCAAAATTTCTGAAGCCCTCCGCTGTGGCGTCGCTCATACTTATATGGTGGCTTTGGGACGTTAAACCCAACATATGAACCAAATCATTTTTGTTTGCTTGTTCATGAGCCCCACCAATTCAGAGATTTTTATAAATAAAACCAACTCTCCGAAATAGGTTTTGTTGAAACTTGTCATTTATAGCAAACAATATTTCTGCGCCGGAGTATGCGCTCTTCTACTTCCGTGGACTTGTGAAGTTCCGCCATTATAAAAACCACGGTTAGGTATTCATTAAAGCTTTCTCTATACATCTGGTCACGACAATTGAAACGTATATTGTGATACGCTAATTTCAATTAATTGATTGATATGTGGGGTTTAACGTCCCAAAACCACCATATGGTTATGAGAGACGCCGTAGTGGAGGGCTCCGGAAATTTAGACCACCTGGGGTTCTTTAACGTGCACCCAAATCTGAGCACACGGGCCTACAACATTTCCGCCTCCATCGGAAATGCAGCCGCCGCAGCCGGGATTCGAACCCACGACCTGCGGGTCAGCAGCCGAGTATCTTAGCCACTAGACCACCGCGGCGGGGCGCTAATTTCAATTACTGCATGCCACTACAGCCACCATGTAGCGTGCTCTGAGGTGGTGCAAGTGTACAAGTAAGGCTTTATTTAAGGATTTCACCGCGAATCGTAATCTTCTTGCAAAAGGGCTTAAAACTATGCAATTGAGGGTGTGCATAACTTTGCACAACATTATCTTTATGTGAAGCGTGTGGATATGCAGGGTACCTTTTTTGCGCATTATAGAGTTTTTGCTTGCTACGCCACCTCAGCAACCAGTAATCTGCGGGGAGCTGCGCGAATCTGTTTCCCGTTATGGTCTAGTGACCAAGCGCCAGAGAAGAGCTTGGTGAAGAATCAATCACGTGCTTGGCGAGGTGGTTGTAACCTTTGAAGCGAGTTACTCCGTAGTGTTCTATAAATTTCATTACCTTAAGAATGAAAAAAAACTTGTTCTTTCATTTTGTACAGTATAATTGAGATCTCGTTCCTCATTTGACCCCAGTTTTACTCTTCAAAGCCTTTTTTACGTTAATATTGATACTGGACTTTCGTTGAAGTGGGGTAGAGGAAAAAGAAGTAAATGTGTTCAGTGCCAGGCCTGACTGCTGCAACCATCAATCATCCCGCCTGTACAATAAATATCTTTCACCCGTAACATAATTTGTGGAGAGTGCTGGGTAACGCCTTGGAGCACCTGATGAGTACAGTGGAAGACATGCCTATGGAGCTTCGCCGGAGCCGCAGACTCACAGGACTTCCGCTGCTATCAGTCTTCATGACACTGACGGCGAAATTCAACCAGCTGCAATTAACACCTATGGACACCTCTACAGGGAGCCGCGCTGGTTCTCTGGGAAACCTGGATAGGACGTCGATGAATGGCTCAATCACTATGGGCGGGTGAGTCTGTATAACCACTGGGAAGCACCTGTGTGCGGCGTTCGTGGACATATAGCCCGCTTCTGCTCAGAGCGGCATCGGTCACCTCTGTCGCAGTATCAACGGCCCCCGGCATCCTCACGGCACACAAGTACTCGGAGAGACTATCGCTGGCCCCCCAATGGCTACAACCAAACCGACTTCCAACAGACGTTCCGCAGCAATTCGCCGGCTTCTGTGCGGTGTGTGACGCCACCAGCCTCCTCCTGCCAGCATCGGTCATAGTCACCAGGTCGTCACTTCTCCTCCTTCGCCGTGAAAGTAGACGCCGTGGCCGATGGAGGTGAGGTCGCCGGACATTTTTCACTGCACACAAATATGCCTCCGCCAGTTTCAATGCTACAAAATAGGGACAATGTTCTTCTAGATGTTGTCCCCAAGTCGTCTGCGTTAGTCGACACAGGAGCAACTGTTTCTGTCTTGAGCAGAAATTTTAAGACTTGTCTTGGCAAGAAAGTGTTGTTCTCTTGGGGAAGCCAGACAAAGTTTCGTGCAGTGAGTGGAGAACTGTTGCACCCAGTGGAAGTTTGAACTGCAACTGTAAGTTTCGGTGCTAAATTGTTTAAGGCAGATTTTACAGTTCTTATTTCCACTCATGACGTTATCCTGAGGATAGACATTTTGAAAGAATGTGGAGCCACTTTGGATTGCGCAGCTAGTGAAGTTTTACTGTCTGGTTTTTGTGAAGATCCCACGCGTTGCCAACAGACTATCGCAGTCATTGATGACATAGTTTTACCGGCCCAATTGATAGTTCAAGTGCCTGTGGATGTTTGTGGTATCACAGAAGATAACGTTGACGTTAGAGTTCACCCAATCCAGCTGAACTGTGCGAAGAAGGATGTGGTTGTGATTTCTGCAAGTAGTGGCAAAGCCTTGGTATGAGTGGTCAACTCCTCTATCGAGCCAATTGTACTGCCTGGTGGATTGAGGCTGGCTGTGTTTGAGTACGACGTCAGGAGCAACGTTAACATTGCAGTCATAAGTAATGACATGAAAATGGAAAATGCGCCTGATGCGGCTTGTCCTAGTGATGACACAGTAATGGATACGGTGAATAAGTCGCTATCGCCAGAGAAGAGACAAGCGTTAGTTCAGATTCTCTCCAACCGAGCATCCGTTTTTGATTTCGCACTCTATAGCTGTAGAATTTCTGCACTACACTCACGACCTTATCATGTGATTGATACTGATTCCGCCCATCCCATTCGTCCGAGACTACACAGAGTATCTCTGTCGAAGCGCAAAGTTATTGCGGAGCAGGTGGATGAAATGCTGTCTAAGAAAGTTATACAAGAGTCGTTTTGCCTCTGGTAAGCACCAGTTATACTTGTAAAAAAGAAGCATGGGTCTTGAAGATTCTGTGTAGATTACTGGCGGCTCAACTCAGTTACAAAAAAGACGTATATCCACTGCCCCGCACTAACGACGTTATCGATTGTTTGCACTCTGCTTCGTACTTTTCTTTCGTAGATTTAAGATCGGGTATTGGCAAATCTCTATGCACTCTGCCGATAAAGAAAAAAACGGCTTTTATAACTCCAGATGGTTTATTTGAATTTAACGTCATGTCAGTTGGTCTATGTAACGCTCCAGCAACGTTTGAACGCTTTATGGACACAGATCTCCGTTGCTTAAAAAGGGCAGTATGTCTCTGCTATCTTGATGACGTATTCTTTGGCCGCACGTTTGAAGAACACAATCGTCGACTTGATGTCGTTCACACGTTGCTTAGGAAAGCAGCACTTATCATGACTTTCAAAATGTGCCATTTTGGTGATTGTGAAACTATAGTTCTTGGCCATCTCGTAGACAAACACGGTGTTTGACTTGATCCGCACAAAATCACCACAGTCAGCACTTTCCCTCAACCATGCTTTCTACGAGAACTCCGAAGCTTCCTTAGCCTGTGTTCCTATTTCTGCAGTCCTTTGTTTCTAGCTTTGCCGATGTTTCTGAGCCTCTTACTCATCTGCTCAACAAATACGTACCCTTCAAGTGGACGAAAGAGTGCTGGTTATCAATTTCACAGCTGAAGGTTCTATTCACTTCTGGGTCTATTCTACGTCATTTTGACGCATCAGCCCAAACTGAAATTCACAGTGACGCAAGCGGAATCGGTATCGGCTCAGTGTTAGTTCAGCGTCACGTCGCCGCCGAACATGTCGTTGCCTGCGCGAGCCGTTTTTTGAGGAAAGCTTAGCGCAATTACATTGCTACAGAGCAAGAATGTCTGGCAGCTGTCTTCGCTGTGCAAAAGTTCCGCCCGTATATCTATGGCCGCCGATTCTCCATCGTCCATGACCACAACACACTTTTTGGCTCACTGGTCTACGAGATACAACCGGTTGTCTTGTACGATAGGCGCTCCGTTTGCAAGAATATGACTTTGATGTTTGCTTCAAAAGTGGCCGCCGCCACGCGAACGCTGATTCCCACGACTGAATTCGACGCCGACAATTTAGACGACTGTCTGGCCGCTCTTGACTCACGTTTTCTAGACTTGGAAGCATTTCGTACTGAACAACGTCAAGACCACAGTGTGGTCCCTTTTTTCTCATCAGCCGTTGATAAGCCACATCATTGCACATTCGTCATACAGGATGGCATTCTTTACAAGCGAAATTTCGCTGCGAAGGGGGCCCGCCTACTTTTGGTTGTCCCTAAATCATTGCGACCCATTGTGCTGCAAGCTATACACGACGATCCAACATTTTGGCATATGGGGTTCGCCAAGACCTATCACCGCACACTGAAACGTTTCTACTGGTCCCGCATGCGTCAAGCTACAGCTGAATACGTGACCAGTTGTGAGCATTGTCAACGGTAGAAGAGTCGAACAAGTGCATTGCCAGAATTTCTCCATCCCATACCACCTCCATGTTTTCCCTTTGAGTTTGTCGGTATTGACTTTATGGGCCCTTTTCCACGATCTATCACTGGTAACCGCTGCATTATAGTCGGTGTAGACAATATCACTCAGTATGCTGAAAACGCAGCGATCTCTGCCGCATCATCCGATCCCGTTTGTGACATCCTGCTATGCTACATCATCCTCCGGCATAGGTCCCCTCTTGCCGTCATGAGCGACAGTGGCCGGCAGTTTGTAGCCGACGTCGTGGAAGGGTTGATTCGCCGGTCTGCTTCCCGGCTTTGTCACGCCACTTCATACCATCCACAGACCAATGGTTTGACTGAGCGTGTCAACAGGATGCTAATTAACATGCTGGCTATGTACGTTGATTCCAAGCATAAAAACTGGCACGAAGTTTTACCGTTTATGACCTAAGCCTACAAAACTGCGCTACAAGAGACCCCCGGCTTTAGCCCGTTTTACCTTCTTTACATCTGTGAGCCATGTACAACCCTCGACACAATCCTCCCGTTTTCAGAGCAAGAAAAAAATCCCTTGCAGAGACACACTGTCGCACAGAGGAGGCACGGTGCATCGCGCGTCTCCGGGCTTTCGCAGCCCAAGACCGTTCAAAAGCTCGCTACGATAAGCGACATCGCAATGTGTCGTAGAGCGAAGGTTATAGGTGTGGCTGTGGACTCTAAATCGCAAGAGTGGTTTGTATCAAAAGTTTCTAGCCCGCTATACAGGTCCCTTCGTCGTTTTGTCGTGCCTTAGTGACGTTACCTACGTGATATCACGCCTCAAAAAACTTCTGGCTATCACTCCAGGAAAACCGACGTCGTACATGTCGCCAGGTTGAAGCCATACAACGCGCGACACTAACTCGCCCAGTGGGCATCGTCTGCAATGGGGGAAATGTTACGGGACTCTCGTTAAAGTGTGGTAAAGGAAAAAAAAGTGAATGTGTTCTGTGCCAGGCCTGACTGCTGCAACCATCTATCATCCCGCCTGTACAATAAACATCTCTCACCCGTAACAATAATATAGGTACACCAGAAAGTGAGCGTGATCCCGCCATCTCTGAGTGCACCACTAGCTACACCCTCGAGGTGCTATACGAACTTGCGATGTACACACTACCGTGTGAACCCAACATGTACGCTTAAGCGTACTTCATTTGAGCCCTTTGGGGGTATTTGTAACATACGTTGCACTGAAAATGAGTAAAAAACAAAAACATAAGCCACATGGCAGAAGGCAACTTGCATGTGCATCACACGCACCATACAGCGCTCGTTCTGCGATAGTGCTGAGCATAGCTCTGTCTATTTTATCGCCTATCTTTCAAGGTGCAAATTTGAAGTAGGTATGTTTTCTTTTAAATGCGAAGCATTTCTTAACTTCGCTGAATTTGAGCGTATCTATCCATCTATTTATCTATCTATCTATCTATCTATCTGTCTATCTATCTATTTATCTATCTATCTTTCTATTTACATACGTTCTATCTATTTATCTATCTAGACATCTGTCTGTCTGTCTGCCTGTTTGTCGGTCTGTCTGTCTGTCTGTTGGTCTGTCCGTCTGGCTACCTACGAGCTTTCCTGGCCGTCTAGATAAGGATTTCAGTACCAACCTTGGTACGGCATAATATGATGGTAAGACGAGCATAACTGACTAGTCATAACACGAAAATTATAAAGTGTATGTCATGATTGTCATGATTTATAATTTATGGTCTTGCTGCTCTTGCGGTGGTTTGTTCACATGGCACTTTGCTAAACTGCTATGGTATGACATGACTGCATAGCCAATGTAAGTGACAGATCCTAAGTTGAAATCATGACATGCATGTCATGATTCTCATGTAATGAGTAGTCACGACCACACGCTACCCTCATGGTGCGTGTGCAGTCATTTCACTAGCTTCACATATGCCAAATTTGGTATTACAAGACGTGAATGGATGACGAAGGTACATGACCGGTGCAAACGTTGTAATCATGAGAAGCTTGTCATGTAAGAACGAAACATCATGCCACACTCATGATACGCTTGCGGCCGTTTTACTAGCTTTATATATACTAAATCTGGTATCATGTGACGTGAATAGATGACAAAGGTAAAATACACGTCCAAACAAGATAATCATGATACGCGTATCATGTGAACCATGATTACATGTTACTTCCCCTATCGGAAAAACTACCATGATTGATACCGAAAAACACTGTGGACGTAGTGGAAATATTAGTGCATATAGTGAAAATTATGATGGATAAGGCGGAACGTAGTGGAAATTATGGGGGACATGTCTGGACATACTGGGTGGCATGGTGTACAGAAGATGAGTAAAGTGGAAACGATGATGGGAAGTAGCGGCTAGATAGTGGGTAATGAGGGAAGCTCTGCCCTCCATTGCGATAATGCTGGTAAGCACAAAGCAGGTGGCGGGTGATGTTTATTATGGTGAGACGCACGGCGTTCAAGCTGAGAAGCTCTTCCCGCCATTGCGACAATGCTGGGAAGCACTAGGCAGTTGATGGGTGGCGCTTATTATGGCAGGCCACATAATGTACCAAGCTAGAAGCTCTGCCCATCATTGCGATAATGCTGGGAAGCAGCAAGCAGCTGATGCGTGGGCTTATAATTGCGGGCAATATAATTAGCGAACCAAGCTGGGAACTATACACCACATGTTCTACCGCCATGATTTCCACCAAACGTTAGGCCTACCGACCGAGCCCGTACAATTGTGTTACCCGCTCTTCTCGGTTTCACAATACACAATATTGACGAGTAGGAATGACGATACAGCCCAAACATCGCATCAATTACGCTAAATTAAACATTTTTTATTGTGTGCAGTATCTGCGCAAGAAGCAACAAACATCGATGCGATGCGATTCCAGCACTTTCATAGAAGTTTTTGAAAGTGCTGATTTGGAAGTGCTGTCTTTACCCACAGCCGCTGGTCGCACTCGCAGGCACTTCTCTGGCTCTTATGCAAGAATACAGACTTGGCGATTTGTATGCTTGCTGAACCAATATGATAACATAATGTTTCCGGCGCACTGCAGTCGTTTTGGTGACGCCGTTATGTAGTTGTTACTACCGATCAGTAGAGCTACATCAGTGCGCTGGCACGACTGCACTCTACGTTTCGCGAAAAGCATTCCAGTATTAAATCAATTAGGTAGGCATAGCTATGGATTGAGCCTAGAGGCGTCATAAAGCCTGAGCAGATGTCATGTTTTGTACGATCGAGAAACAGATATTAAACTTCTCAGACCCCACCGGTAAACTGTTCCTTCTCCCTAGACGATGTCGCCTTTTGGTACGAGCGAGAAACGGAAAATAAACATGGCAGACCCCTCCGGTAAGTGTATCGGCTCCCCAGCCCACTTATTTTTTTCTTGTGGTTGTGAAATGTACAAAAACAAAGCGTTGGTGCTATTAATACAATGATAATTGTTACGAGGTGCAGTTCCTTGTGTTTGATAAATGGGCTAATTTTAAAAACAGGTGCATATCTTGTCTATGTCGTGTACGCAACGAACAAAACTGAATTGAACCGTCAGTTAGTATGCAAACTAGCTACTGAACAAGTACGTGTCACCATCTTGCTAAGACGTAGTGGTTAGTGCCCTGGAATGATAAACTGCAGGCTGCACGTTGAAATCTCCATAGCAGCCTGTTTTTTACGCGTATTTTTACATTGATTTTTATACGATTCTTTCTTTTTTTTCTGGCAACTCGTCACGGTGATTCTGTTCTGACGCCATTTCGCACTCAAGCGTTGCCGGCACTGCAACATCCACCATACACCATGGTGAACGTTTTGCAGCATTCACCCGCTACAATAATTATCTATGATGGTAGGCGGTGACTTACACTATGCCCACCATTATTTTTTATTCAACAAGGTCATAGCGTACTCGCGGGCGTCTCGCTAGCTCTACATATATCAAATTTGGTATCAGGTGACGTGATTAGAGGACGAAGGTTAATGACACGTCTGATGATGGTGATCATGGTATGTGTGTCATCTAAAACATAACTACATGCTACACTCATAGCGTGCTCAGGGCCGTTTCACTAGCTCCACATGCACAAATTATATTATCAGGTTACGTGAATAGACGAAGAAGGTAAAAAACACGTCCAAACGTTATAATCCATGCATGCAAGCCATGTACGGCTATATATATACACCCACCTCGAAACGTTGTGATCATTTTAAGGTGACATGTATTACCTTCCTCATCTGTGCTTCGCTGCAGTACGTGGAATGTGGCAATTTCTTTAATACAGTGGATTTTAGGTGCTTTAAACGTTTGCCCTGAGTGATAATCTCAGGTGTACAGCGTTTGGTTGCAAGGACTATACTAACTGCTTGAACTGTTTGCTGTGAATTGAGTGCTTCTAACAGTGGTTAGGAGCACGCCTAGCGAATGCTGTGTGCTTTCGATGGTCCGTTGCAGAAAGTTAGCAGATGCGTAAGCTTTCTTTGCACCCTATATGCACAATGCTAGATATGAACGCAAAAAGTGCACTATTTAGCATGTGTTTACAATTAGGAGTGTTGGTGGGTGCTGAATGCTAACGAAGCAGTATGAAATTACAAAATGCAGAACACGTCCGAGAAAAGGTTCCTAAATTGGCCCACATTGTATGGATATGAGATAGCACAGCCTAAGTGAAGCACAAAAATAAAGCGCACAAACTCACTCTCTTGCGTTTCAAAAACAGATCAGAGGGCGTGAGTTTCGTACTTCATTTTTACAAACGCACACTCTGGCGCATGTATTTTTTGTGTTTCTCCTTGATATTGAGCTGCTGTTATGCGTTTGTGCTCCACCCAGTTAAGTTCCCCTAAGCCGGTAGGCATTGACATAGTTTTTCGTCTCTTTTCAAGAACTCCACACCAGGAATCTCAAGCGTGTTTGTGCCAGGAAGCCCCCCGTAGCTACAAAAAGGGCCAAGATATCTTGCTTCTCACGACGAGCATTTTTGTATTTTTATTTTCAGCGAATTGAAGAGGTGGAAACAACAAGGGTCTTTTTTTAAAATCTTCCGACATTCCGCGCACGATAGTGGCACTAATCTTCGAAACGTTAAAAGTGCTTGATGGTAATATAAGGCACCCGATATTTAAGCCACCACGTGTCCCAGTTTTAGGAGTCTGGTTAGCTTTGAACTGCTGGCATGATTTCTTGTGTAGCCCACGCGTTTCTGTTATGCACCAAGATGCGCTTATTGACGCTCGGGCATTTAAAATGCAGGTTCGCTAGATAAATCACACCTCGGGATCGCGATCAAAGTGGTTTGGGTAGGTGAGGGCAAAACCAGAATCATTTATCAGTTGCTCGCGTAATCTCAAGGAAGGTTCTGTGGAATCCGTCTTCAGAACCCGTGCTCTGCGCCACCCAAAATCTAAAATTAACAATGCGTCGTTGGAAAGAGTAAATGTGAGAAAAAGCATGTCGCACCATTCAAAATTACCTCTGGCACGGAGTTTGCCACGTTCATTTTTCAATTAGAAAATAAGAAAATGCACATGCTTTGAAGTCTATAGGAAATCGCGAACAATATTAAGTTATGCACTGGCAGGTTTTCAAGCGCACTTGCTATGATGTGTGGCTCTAAATCTTCTTACAGTATAGCCAAACTACCTTGCACTTGTATTTGTTAACCGACAAAAGAAACCATCAAAAGTGTCTTGAAAAAGGAAAACAAACAATGTGGCCTCAGTCATCTATCTGCATTTTGTGCAGAAAAAGAGTACAGTTTTTGCCTTACAAAATTCCTTGTATCAAAAGTTTTCTGCAAAGTAGCCTCTTTTGTCATGTGTCCTCCTTTTCTTTTTCTTACGTTTGTACGAATATCTGACTTGTAACACAAAAAGAACGCGCGCTAGATAAAGCATTGTGTTTATTCTCGTGCTCAGTGTAATTTTTCTGCTCGTTATCAATATTGCGTTGAGTGGCACCTCCTTTGATTATAAAGAATGACGTGGTTGGCATGCATATAGTGATAATATTGTTGGATAAATGACAATTTTGTGTGTACTTACTAGAGATGGTGATGCTGGACGCTGAAAAGATCATAAAATGACACGGCAATAAATATTGTACATGAGGGCAGGCTCTCGACTCTTGTTGCGCTTTAACAAGCTTTTATGAAACAAGACAGTATTGCTTCTGAAGTAATCAGTATTATGCAACGACCACAATGTAAGGGCAGGTTTCATCAAGCTGCTCGGTACATATGCTGGGACGGAATATTGTATAAGTGCTAATGCCGTAACTACTTTCTTCATATCCGACACTCTTAACAGATATCTCTGTATTATAAAAATAATAAACAATGCGAACGGTTACATAATATATCTGCGATGCAACTTTTCTTCTAATCCTTTCATTTTAAAGCTGCCTCTTTACAAGGGTAAATTAAAGCAACCAAGAAAAGTGCTCAGGGGAACTATAGACGAGGAGCACAAGCATTGATTTCGAACTGTCATTTACTAAAGCAACACGCAGATACACACGTAGCGCAGCCCATTCCAACAATATTCATTACAGCACAAGGCTGATGAAACTTCCAAAACCCATAGGCATAAAATCTACGCCGGGGCCAATCTTCGACATGAATCCGGTAGCTTTTTTTTTTTTCAAAACTGCTATGGTTTTGACCCAGTGTGTTAGGTAGATGTTTCTGACTTGAATAACACATGATAAAAGAAGTCAGCGCTCGTATGCATGGCTTTTTTGTCGCCAGGTGAGCCCTTTCAGTGCTGATGTTTTGAAGTTGCAGAATACCAGCTATTGCACTGCTCAACTTCCCTTTCACAGAAAGCTTTCGCCTGAAGTAAACTTCAATATTCAGCTATTATTTAGAACCACTTCTATTTAGGACCTCAATGTATGAACCTCTACTGTTGTGCAAGCTCAAAATAACTCTGCAGATATAATTCTTGGAAACTGGTACATAACTGCATTGATAGTTTGAATGAAATAATAAATATGGCTTATATTGTAAACTAAGTTTTCAGGTCTATGTATGTATTAAAAGTTCCTCAGTGGCTACCACTGCAAGTTTTTTTTTCGCCAAGGTTCCCTTAAATCAGCTCAGTTGTTTGTCTCTACGCTTTCAAAGAATGTATTTTCCAAGTCGTGTTCAAATTTGTTCACTTGTATGGTGACGCCTACTGTAGGTCATGGTTTGATAAGCCGTTAAGTCACTGCAGCTGGCGTCTTGTTAATATCAGACTTTGCTGACATAGCTTATCAGAAACACCATGATTCAGCTCTACGTCTCACGAGAAATAGTCTAAGTTCTGCTACGCCAAGCGGTTCCCTATACTTGTACTTCCTTCTAGACGGGGTTCTCTACCATCAAAATATGTGCCTTCGCAGCACTGCCCGCTTTCTCATCGTGCATTCTTACTTGGCAGGCACGTTCTACGCCAGCTTTTTAATGAACTTACAGCTGCTCAAGTGGAAATAGCCCGCACGTATGACCTCGTCTGGCGCCATTTTTTCTGGCCACGCCTCTGTCGCTATGTCAAATGTACATCGGCAGCTGCGATATTTCTGAACGTCACAAATGGCCGACAACTCTACCAGCTGGCCTCGTTTGTCTTATTGAGATCCCTGCAAAACAATGACACTGCGTGGGGCTCAGTGTTCTCGGGCCAATAATTCGGCGTCCGGAAACAAGTGACAACCGACTACGCGACACCCGAGCTCTTCGCGTACCACTCGGGTGGTACGCGATCACCCGAGCTCTTCTAACCAGCTGCGCTACCATTATCGTTGACTGTCTACTGCACTCATGTACAGCTCCTCACCGACCGAGGCTGATACTTATTATTCGCACGACCTTCAGTTTTACTTTTTTGTGTGCTATACGAACTACAAACTCACAACGGTATACCACGCACAAACTAATGAACTTAGATCCTAAACCGCACTATCAGAGATATGTTTTCTATTTACAGACCACCACGACTGTTACCCAAGAATAGCCTACATCACGTTCGCTTATACCTCCTTCATGCATGATACTACAGGCTATTTCTATTCTATATTCTATATATATGTGAGCTATCTCTGTCCTTTGAAAGGCTTCTTGCCGCTGATCCAAGCTCATCTGTCACAAACGTTTTCGATGTCTTAGCACAAGCCGAGACAGTGTGACTGACCGCCCGCAAACAGTTCATAGCATCCCAACACCTCAGAGAGTCATGTACGATCGCAGCCACTGAAATATTTTGTATGTGCCCTCGCTAGAAGCACAATAATGTTGCCCCATCATTTACAAGAGCGCTCACGAGATAAAGCGGCGCCAGCGGCGGTCAACTCTCAGCCAATGCTCTTGTTTGATAGAAAACGAGAAGAGGACCGTGCCTATATATAGCCCTGAGGCTTCGCAAGCTTCCTCTCTTTTGCCGGGAATCTATCAATGTGCTTCAATACTGCTACTTGGATTCCACCATGAACACTGAAGAACACATGGTAGGACAATGAATGGCTCGCAAGCGGCTGCAGCGCGAGCTCACTGTCAACATTTGTGGCGAGAGGTCACGAGACTGACTCGAGACACCAGAGCCGGGAGCAAGCACAAGCCAGCACCAATACCAAGGTGGCATTCGCGGGGAGGGCTCGCGCAGCCTGAAGCCGCACGGGCTCATTGACCCAAGTCACGTCCTTGTATAATGATGCAGCAGATGGTTGGATGATTTACGGTTGACTAGATTTAACTTCCTGGGTGTGGTGTAATGAATAAGAACGTTTCAAATGCGAAGAGTAATGTGCTCACGCGCAATCTGGTGTGCGGTGTTAAAACATTTACAGCGCATGCGTGCACTTCCTCCTTTCTCCTCTCTTACGTTCCCTCCTTTCTATCCAGGCAACGCCAATGCAGGCAACGTCTGCTTGCTCGCCCACCTTTCTCCTCTTGGCATTGCTTCCAGCAGCGTTTACACCACAATTACGCATGAGTATTCCCCTCTCTTTTCTCTCCTCACCTACAGCTCCCTCCTCCGCCTACCTAGGCAGGTATGCTAACGAGTTTCTCTGTTGAAAAAAAATTGTCCCAAACTCCCAAAGAGGAGTTCAGTTAGGCGCAAGAGTTGGAAGTTAGCACTCGTCTCCTTCTTGTACTTTTGTCGTCATTATGTTCTCGTGCTATAACTATCGTCATGCCATACCAACTAACCCAAACCACTATACTTCCCCGAAGGGAATCGCGCGAAATGCGAACGCATTTCTGCCACCGGTGGGTGCACTCTTCGTTTTGCAGCCTTCTCTTTCACTTCTTTTTCCCCGGCTGATGCTGACATTTAAGGTACTGAAGTGACGTCACCTCAAGCGAGAGGTGTAATGCTCATTTTGGATTGAAATACACTTCTTCCTAGGTACCGTTGCCGTCATACTTTCGCCGTCACTGACTTCACCGTTGCTTTGGAGGCGCCCAGCGCACTCCTCCGCCCCACTCACCCTCCGCTACTACACTCGCATTGCCTGGATGTGCCAGTGGCAAATTTCGCCTGCGCGTTGTTGAACAATGAAAATTTTCAGTGTGCGCTATAACTAACAGTGGGCTGCGGGTATATGTGGCCAATCGAAGTATTTAGTCTCTCACTACCCATTAGCAGCGATTAGAGATCTTCCAGTAGAAAACACCAGTTCGCCACTGCGTGCTTTCCCCTTTCCTAAGTTCCTGTCTTGCGTCACGCCGTGATGAGCGCCAGCGTCAAAGCCGCCACTAGTGTAAGCGTTAGCACTCGCTGCTTCGCAAGCAAGCGTAGTTGCATTTAGCAAGAGATGGTGTAAATTCTTCTATTTGTTAAAATTCATTATTGATAATAACATAACCTAACGAATGTAAGTTCTTATAATTTATTATTGGGTAATCCGCCTGAGTTGGTAAGAGCCATTTTAGGGACATCGTCATCAAGGTTGAAGCCCGTCATTGCCTCAGAGATTGTCTACGCCTTCAAATATCAGAAATCCTGTGTTTTCTTGAAATATAACACTTCTTTTTTCACCCTGTACAATAATTTAACAATCCCTCTATGGCATTTTTAGGCTGATTATAATAAATTCTGAATTTTTCCATACTTTAGGAGTGTGCGATCCTCACCTTCTGTTACAGATTGTCCGAAGAAAAATTAAAAATGAATGCTGGGACAATCACACCTGTGCCTTATTTCGCCGCAGCAGCTGATGTTTCAGTGTCGCTCTAATACGTTTCAGGAGATGGCATGAGTTCTTGAAGCGTTACGTTGTCTTTAATAGGCTGAGGGCGAAATGTACCCTGCCACCAAGTTGTGAAACACTCCCCCGAATCTACAATGTTGTATCTGGCATTACTGTAAGAAGCTACAAGGGCGATGGCGAGCTATTCAGTGTATGTTGTTCTGTACGCTCTAAAGGATACTAGATCTATCTGTATTTCTTAGTGAATAGCATTGGCCGTGTCTGCGAGCAAGAATTTTTTCACCCCTGAGACAAGTTCTTGTATACAACCAAACTACAACTCTAAAGCAATGTCTTTCACACTGCTTTTTCTCCCTCATCTGAGCTGTTTTTCTTGCTGCTTCACAGCAGCAATTCGCAGATTTGTGAGGTTTGAATGTAAACTCCGGAGTGATAATTACCCCTCTGCCCAAACTCTGTTTCCTACGTTCGTTAGGAATGCCCAGCATGCTCGATGCACATGCATCCCCTCGGAATTCAAACCGAAATTTATCACCGCTACTTTACAGACATGTTTTGTAGCGTTTATAATTTACCTCATTGGCAGTTCTATTTAAAACTAGAGCAACCACCACAGAACTAACATGGCATATTGGTAAACATCAAGTATTTGGAACTTTTACGTGTAAATACATGTGATTTTTGTTAATTTGGGTTTCTCAATGTGCATACTTCTAGAATGCCTTCAACCGACCTTCTAACACGTGAAAATAAGTCATTTATAACCAAACGTGTGGTATGTGCTTAAACAACACGCCAGAGTCTATTCTCAGTGTACTTGTGTCAAAAAACTAAAGTACGTCCTGGCTGCGGCTAAGTCAACGGAGTTCAAAAAAGCCAAAATAACTTTGAATTTCAGTGGCCGCATTTCGTTGTAGACTAAATGCAAAGCCAACCACAAACACTGTTTGAACTACGCGTCAGCAAGTTCCGACGTCTTCTCAGTTTTTCATTATGGTTTCTTATGAAGCATAGAGTGCCTATCGAACGCAGTATGCCTTTTTTTCAGATTGTGGCTTTATCATTAATAGCTATACATTGCACAATTCCTCTTCTCAATTATAATGAAAACTTCAAAGTAACTGTGGCTCTAACCAGCTCTAAGTTATCACCCTCACACATATCTGTTCGCTCAAATATTCTTAGTATTTATGTTTTCACAGTAAATATTTAAAATTGTTCAACAACAACAGATGCCTACTTACTTTTCTTTTAGTACATGTTAATTGTTCTGCTAGCAATGCCAGCCATAGTACTACAAAGTAAAACACTAAATTGCCACATTTTGGGTTCATATCTTAAGTCGGAATGTTCTGCTTGCAGTGGCGTATTAAAACATGAGTTAGAAATTGTGCTATATATAATTAGCCAGCACTACTAAGGAATTTTATTGACACATGTTCGGCAGCTTTGAGGATAGCGTATTGAATTGCTGATGATTGAAATGATGATCATAGAAGTTCATTTATTGTCCAGTTTGAGCTCATATCGGTTTCAGTGAACAACTGTCTAAAAAAAGCTCGCCTCATGTCTTGACTCTCATTATTCTTGTGCACTTCTCTCTACCCTACACGTTTTGTTGCTACATGAAGGCAGCTGCGTTGCATATAACCTAATGCAGCATAACATACTGCAAAATGTTTTCGCAAGCTGTTGAAATCTTTGTGCAAAACACTTTCTGATACATCCAACTTCAGAAGTATTGACATATAGATTTTAGTAATATTAATAATTATTAAAATAGTGGTGGTGTTAACAAAGAGGTGATATGATTACGAGACACGCCGATGTGATGGGTTCCGGAGATTTCTACAATATGCTGCTCTTTCACGAGCACTGACATCACACAGTACCCGGTGCTCCACCATTTTGCCTCCATTGAAATGCGACAGCCGCGACCAGCATCAAACCAGCGACGTTCAAATCAGCAGCCAAACACCGTAATCACTACTCTACTGCAGTGGACCCATCTCCAAATATAAGCCCTAGCGCACTCCTGTTCCATAATATAGTGCAATTGGAATGAAGCGAATGAAACACCATATATTTTCTTAACTGATTCATTCCTAACGTAGCACTCGAGCAGGGGAACTTTGTCTGGCTTTAAGTAACATGTCCTTTGCATCAAGGTACTCATGTTGTAGTGACATACGTATCGGGGCAATATTAAAATAGGAGGGGTCAGAATGAGGTAATATTGTATGAAGCAGATTTAAGGTGGCACTCGGAGGCGAGGAAGCGATTGCCAGGGGCACTTTTTGTATATTTCCTTAAGAATCTCAAGGTATTCACAACAAACCAGAGACGGATCGGTTCTACAATCTCTCTGATCCTTCTGAAACATGGTGACGTGGCCTAAGGTAGCTGAGTACAGATGCGAAGATTTCAACCCCGTTCCCAACAACGGATTGAAGAACGAAACAACAGCGTCTGGCTTAGTGACGAAGCGTCGTGGGAAAGACCATGGCGATGACTGTTGGTTAACCACATACACAAGCAAGAGCTCTTTCAACAAGTTTCAGGCATGAATAGAGCGGCTCTGCCGGAGAAACAGAATACCCTTTGAGAAAATGTGACAACGCTTTTGAGCGAAATTTATAGGAGGATAGAAAAAGACGCCGATCGATCCCAACTAATGATACTTGTAAAGTAGATAAAGAGCGTGTCACAGCTGTTAAGCCAATTTGGCGAACAGATTGAACCGCTCATCGAAGGAAAAGACGAGGAGGCAGAATTTGAAAGAGTTTTGTACCATGGGTTGAAGATCGTCGCCGCAGCGAGAATATAGAGAGGTGATTACTTGAGTTAAAACAAGCTACGAAACTGACTACGAGAACAGTGACAGAACAGGCGAGCTCATTTCAAGGTTCTAACCACATCTCGAAGACGCAAGAGCTTGTATAGTTGCCATGTCTTGAGATGATGAAGTTTCATAAGAAGAAAACGGAATGATCCAGGTTTTGGCATCTGTTTGAGACATCGACGTATAACAGATTGAACATGCTGAGGAGTCAGAAACATATTTACCTCCTAGCGTCACTCAAGGTAGAAGCTGCGTCTCTAGTGGAAGGTTTGCAGTTTTCTGATCAGAACAACGACCCTGCTGTCACTCTTGTGAAAGAAAACGTTAGACAAGAAGATAATTTGATAGAGACACACTCTAATGAGCTAGCGAACGTGGAAGTAGTAAAGAGTTCGAATGACATGGAAGGATTGAATAAATGCTTCCAGAAGTTGCAAGTTGACACACGAGCGTCACAGACAATAAAGTGAAAATGAATAGTTTCTCCCCAGTAATAGCTATTGCTGTAAACTCTGTGCTACTGGTAGCTATCCCAATCGAGATAAAGAGGAGGGAGATCCAGAACGGCGCCAACATATCATCAATGGCAGAGTGCAACTCAACATCAAAAGAGAGCGTTCGCAGTTTGAAAGAATATATGAATATATATATATATATATATATATATATATATATATATATATTATTATATATATATATATATATATATATATATATATATATATATATATATATACGCAGCAGAGAAGAAAGTCGTGAAAACAAATATGACGTGAAGCAGTCATCGCACATTGTGGTGTAGTATAGTGAAGCCATGCATGTGAAGTGTGGTGGCACCACGGTGTTATGTACAACGTGCTTCAAGGCGACGGCAGGGGTGCTTCTCGATTGAGTGGCGGAAAGACGATGATGACGTTTGCGCGAAACGTCACGCATAAAGCTGCGGCCCGCCAATTGAAAGAGAAAGTTCGGGCAAAAGGTTGCGGTGCCAATGTACGAGTGCGAAGAAGAGGAAGGCGAGTCCGGGGCAGAATGAGATCGAGCTGGCTGAAGTGAAGATCCTGAGTGTCGCGCGACGGCTGTGTCGGGCTCTGGACTTTAAAGCGTGAAGTTGGGCAAGGCCAGGACGTTCCAGCTGCCCATGGTGTACTCGGAGGTACGCGGCCTTCCAGAGTTCCGGCCTTTACTGTTCAAGTTAATGTACCAGGTGTCCGGGCTTCGACTTCGGTCCCGAACCACCCCTGGAGGGTGGAACCTTCCGGGTGGTGATCATCTCCTCGAAATGAGCCAGCATTGGTGAGCGGCCGCAGTTCTTGCTAAGGCAAGGGCCACTTCATCTTCCGCCAAGCGTCGCCGTGCTGGTCAATACGTGACTCCAGCTGCTGAGACATCGCCAGTGTCCGCTGCCTAGACCCACCAAGCCATCGCCACCATCAACGCCACTGGTGACTTGGTTTTCATAAGCATTATAGCTGGACAACATATAGGACGTGTTTTTGTTATTCAGCTTAGACTCGGTGGGTGTACATTGCAACTTTATTTTTTCTCCTAATTATTGCTAAAGTTTCTACTTTTCTTACCCTAAACGGCTTCGTCATTTCTTAGCACGGTGGCTTTCTCTTCGAGCAACAATTTACTGTACCGTAAAACTGCATCGCAAATTGGCATCCGCTACGACAGGACGAAGCCTTTAGTGGTGGCGGTGGGCGTATCAAGAATGGCGAGCGCATGAGATCTAGTGGCTTTGAACGAGCGCATGGGGCTCGACGGCGACGAGCTGAGGGCGTGGTTAGATGAGCAGGAGGCACGGGAGCGAGATGAACGAGCTGCAGAACGCGAGGCAAGAAAGGAGTTCCTATAACTGGAAGAAGGAAGACAGAGAATTTTACAGTTGCAGCTGAAAGTAGCCGAATTGGAAGGCAATCATTGCGAGACGAGAACGGCTGACCGTGGATTATGAGGAAACGCCATTTGCAACGTGAACCCTCACAGCCTGATTCCAGGATTTAATTAAAACCGGGACGACTTGGATGCATACTTAAAGAGGTCGAGAACGTCTCTACCGGAGAAGAGTGGCCGAAAGAAATATGGGTCACAGCCTTAAGCAATTGTCTCATCAGGAAGGCCTTGAATGTCTTTGGATGGTTGTTTCCCGAAGATTCATTCGACTATGATAAGGCGAAGATAGCTTTGCTTCAACGTTTTCGGTTTACTGCGGAGGGCTACCGGGAGAAGTTCTGTCAGAGCAAGCACCAAGAAGCAAGACTGGAAAACGATACGCGGCTAGGCTTTCGAGTTTCTTTGATCGGTGGGTAGAAATGTCAAAGACAAACAAAAAGTACTTGACACTACGTAATCTAATTGTGTCGGAGCAATTTTCGAACAACTGCCATCAACGGCTAACGCGGTTTCTTTGTGAAAAGAAGCGCAACAAACTTGAAAACAGCAGAAGCCGCCGATGACTTTTTAGAGGCACAACGACAGCCTAACTTGCTCCTGTTTCGTGCGAGAACTGAGAATAGTAGTATCACAGAGAGGAGTTGAGGCGTATCGGTGAAAACAACCATAAAGTGTTTTGTATGTGGAAAAGCTGGTGACAGGGCCTCGTATTGCCGAACTAAGCCTAAACAACCTTACTGTATATATAGCCATAAGCCAGGGCATGATACTAAGGTCTACACAAAAAGAGATCGCTCTATAAAGAAAACACCTTGTTTGCTCTCTCCTGAAGAGAACCCCACTGAACGTACCGATCTACCATCCAACGGACTAGAGGGAAATGTTGCTAGCGTGGCGAGAACTCACCCAAAATCTGTGACTCGCCAGATGCCGGTTTTGCAGGGCGTAGTGTTTGGCCAGACAGTTTCAGTGCTCCGGGTCACGGAAAGCAATACTCCAGTAGTCCGTCGAGCTCTGGTGCCAGATGAAGCTCTAACAGGTGCTACTGATACATAGTTTCTTGCCGATGGCAGTAGCATTACCGTTCCGGAGGCAAATGTTGAAATTAGGTCACCCTATTTTTCAGGTATTTCAGTGGTCAAATGCATGACAAGACGTTTGTACGATGCAATCGCTGGCAATGTAACAGGAGCAAGGGAAGCCGAAAATCCTGACAAAAGATGGAAACTGAGAATTCTGGGAAGTGAGTCGAAATCAGAATGGTCATGTGGGAGAGGAACGAAGGAAGAAGATTCGCCAGATCTTGTGGTGGTTGGCGTCAAGGGCCAAGAACGGTCGACATCATCTAAGGTCGACATGAAGACGTTGAATTTGACCAGAGAGAAAGTGAACAAAGCTCAAAAAGAAGACAGAACTTTAGCTTCGTATAAAAAGAAAGTGGGTCAAGTGTTCCGAGGAACCCACACGTTCAAGATAGAAAAGGGAATTCTATACCGTTGTTAACGGGGACCCTCAGACAAAATGATTCTACAAGTTGTGCTACCCCAAAAACTGCGTGGTCAAGTGTTGGCTTTGGATCACGAAACATTGATATCGGGGCATCAGGGAATGAAAAGGACTATCAACCGAGTTTTAGGCGCCTTCTACTGGCCTGGAATTCAAAAGGCAGTGAAAATATTTGTACGATCTTGCGACGTATGCCAGCGGACCTATGCCTTTAATTGACACTCGTTTTGTAAGAGTGGCGGTGGACATCATAGGTCCTTTAAAGGCCATAGCGCATATGGAGAACCACTACATACTCACTCTGGTAGACTTCGCTACTCGATACCCAGACGCGGTAGCTCTGCCATCGATTGATTCCGCTACTATCGCGCATGGATTAATTGAAATGTTTTCTCGCATTGGGTTCTCTAACGATATACTGTGCGATCAGGCATCATGCTTTACATCGGAGCTAATGAGAGAAGCAAACGATTTGTTAGCCCTTTATAATCTTAGATCGACGCCTTACCATCCCATGTGTAATGGTTTTGTGGAGTGATTTCATGGTAAGTTGAAGCAAATGCTGCGGAAATTGAGTCGAGAAGAACCCAAGTCATGGGATCGTTAGTTGGCACCTCTGCTCTTTGCATAGCACAAGTACCGCAGACCAGTAGGGGCTTCTCGCCATTCGAGTTGTATGGCAGACATGTTCGAGGACCGCTAAGCATACTCAAAGAGTTATGGTGCTTCGGTGCTTTCTATGATGTTGCGGAGTAGTAGAGCTTAAGTCGGGAGACATGCACAATGTCTGTACACATTGGAGATGACGACATCAGCGGGGCTATCTCGTTGGTAACGTCGCTCACCTTGCGCAAGACGTGGTAGGGTCCTGAGCACCAAGAAAGCAGCTTCTCAGAGAGACCAACATGCCGAGTCGGTGTCCACAAGAACGCAAGAAACCCGGTGCAAAGGAGACGTCACCAAGATGTGTGTCGTAACTTGAAAAATTGAATTGCTGCACAAACTTGAAGAAAAAACAATGGAGACAGGAAAGAGCGCAGTTTTCTTCAAGTTTGTGCAGCAATTCAATTTTTTAAGTATGAACCAACTAGTCTGCAAAAAAGTATTGCTTCAACACGTGTCGTAACATTGCTTCTGTTGCTCTTGGGATGCTAAGAGGCGCTTCCGAGTGACTTCTCGTGCTTTTTAAGCTCTCGTGATAGTGTCACGGGCGTATTCAGTCGGCGAATCGACAGCTTTAGGAAAGATGGTGTCGAAAGGTAGAGTTTTGTCGGAGGCAAATAAGAGCTAGAATGGTGAAAACCAAGCGGTATCGTGGCGTGAGGAATTGTATGCAAATGTGACAAATGGCAATGCAACATGCCAGTCTAGGTGGTCAGAGGAAACGTACATGGAGAGCATGTCAGTTAAAGTCCGGTTGAATCGTTCGGTAAGCCCATCAGTTTGTGGATGGTAGGCCGTCGTAAGTTTATGTTTGGTTTCGCAAGAGCGAAGTAGGTTGCCAAGAACTGGGGAGAGGAAATAGCGTCCACGATCTGTGAGGAGTTGGCATGGAGAACCATGATACAGGATGACAACGTACCGAAGAAAATCGGCAACATCTGTGGCACAGCTCGTTGGCAAAGCCTGCGTGATGGCGTACCGGGTTGTATGGTGTGTAGCTACAGCTATCCATCTGTTTCCGGAGGTAGACTGATGGAACAGGCCTAGGAGATGAAGACCAACTCGAAAGAAGGGGTCAATATGAATATCAAGTTGCTGGAGGAGTCCGGCAGGACTCATAGGGGTTTTTCGACGTTGGCACTGGTCGCATGCAACAACGTAGTTGTGCAAGGAGCGATAAAGCCTGGGCCAGTGAAATCGACGCTGCACGCGGTCATAGGTCCGAGAGAGACCAAGGTGACCGGCGGTGGGTACGTCATGGAGCTGGGCGATAACACAAACGTAGGTGGGAAGGCACCACAAGGAGCAGTTCGCGCCCATTTGGGTTTAAAATGTAGTGGTACAAGGTGCCCTCTTTAAGTACAGTCGAATAGACGGATGGGATATTGACGGTTCACCTTCTCAATAATCACACGCAAGACGGGATCTCGGCGCTGTTCATCACGAAAGTGGCTCAAAGCAGAGAGAGAGAGAGAGAGCACACATGGCGGTGCTTCGTCCAAAGTCTCAGGAGGGTCCACTGGATGGCGGGCCAAGCAGTCAGTTTCATGGTGTAAACGGCCAGATTTGTAAGACACTGAGTAGTCATATTCTTGGAGCCGTAGTGCCCAGCGACCAAGACGCCCAGTGGGATTCTTTAACGATGAGAGCCAGCAGGGGGCGTGGTGATCAGTTGTGACAGGGAAATGACGACCATGTTAGTGGGGCCGAAATTTGCCAACCGCCTCAACTAGAGCAAAACATTCCCATTCGGTGATGGAGTAGTTCCGCTCGGCCCCAGAGAGCAGACAGCTGGCATATTCGATAACGCGGGCGCAGCCGCTTTGATGCTGGACCAAAACAACACCGATTTCATGACCGCTGGCATCAGTGCGGACTTCTGTTGGGGCAGACATGTCAAAATAGGCCAGAATATCTTGTGTAGTGAGCAACGCGATAAGATTGGAGAACGCCGAAGCCTGCGCAGCGCCCCAAGAGAATGAAACATCTTTTTTCAGCAAGTCCGTAAGCGGTCGGGCCACGTCCGCAAAATTGTTTACAAAACGTGGGAAGTAAGAACATAGACCTAAAAAGCTTCGGATTTCCTTAGTGCCGGTCGAGACGGGAAAGTTTTGCACAGCTCGAACTTTATCGGGATCAGGGCGTACGCCAGAGGAGTCCACAAAATGGCCTAACATGGTTATTTTTTGGTGTTCGAAGTGGCCCCTCGATGAGTTCAGTAGCAGTCCTGCGTTACGAAAAACAGAAAGGATGAAGGAAAGGCGGTTGAGGTGTGTTTCAAAGGTCGGGGAAAACACAATGACGTCGTCGAGTTAGCATAGGCAAATTTACCACTTGAACCCGCGCAAGAGAGTGTCCATCATTCGTTCGAAGGTGGCTGAGGCAATGCATAATCCGAACGGCATCACCTTAAACTGGTAAAGAGCATCAGGGGTCACAAAAGCAGTCTTCTCGTGGTCCATGTCGTCGACAGCAATTTGCCAGTACCCTAAGCGAAGGTCGATGGAAAAAAATACTTAGCGCCATGAAGGCAATCCGGGGCGTCGTCAATGCGCGGTGGTGGGTTGACGTCTTTCTTAGTGATCCGGTTCAGATGTCGGTAGCCGACGCAGTATCGCCAACTGTTGTCAGTTTTCTTTACAAGAACAACAGGCCCTGTCGGAAAATTTGACATGGTAGATACTGGAAAACATTGTGGGCGTAGTGGAAATAATAGTGGGCATGGTGGAAATAATCGTGGGCATGGTGGAAATTATTGTGGCTATGGTGGGACGTAGTGGAAAATATGGTGGTTATGCCGGGACATACTGGGTGGTATGGTATACAGATGATGGGTAAAGTGGAAATGATGGTGGAAAGCAGAGGCTAGATAGTGGGCAATAATGGGACACTCTGCCCACCATTGTGATAATGCTGCGAAGCCGTAAGCATATGGTGGGTGGTGCTTATTATGGTGGGCTACATGGTGTACCAAGCTGAGAAACTCTTCCCACCATTGCGATAATGCTAGGAAGCACTAAGCAGATGATGGGTGCTGCTTGTTATGGTGGGCCACATGGTGTACCAAGCTGAGAAGCTCTGCCTACCATCGCGATAATGCTGGGAAGCAGTAAGCAGATGATGGCTGGGCTTATATAGGCGGGCAATTTATATAGTGTACCAACCTGGGATCTGTACACTACATGTTCTACCACCATGATGTCCACCAAAGGTTAGGCCAATTGACCGAGCCTGTACAATTGTGTTATCCGTGCTTCCGGGTTTCAGAATACACAATTACGACGATTAAGTATGACAATACAGCGCAGCCATATGGCATCAATTACCCTAAATGAAGCATTTTTCATTGTGTATGGTGTCCGCTCAAGAAGCAACAAACATCGATGCGACGCGAGAAAAGCACTCCCAGAAAACATAATTAATTGTGTCTTCTCATCGAAAGCCGCCGGTCGCACTCGCCGGCACTTCTCTAGCTTTTGTACGAGAACTCAGACGTGGCAATTCGTGTGCTTGGTGAATCATTATGATAGCGTAATGTTTCCGGCACACTGCATTCGTTTTGGCTAAGCCGTTATGTAGTTGTTGCTTTAGCGAAAGAGCTACAGCATTGTGATGGCGCGACCGCCCTCTACATTGCGCGAAAAGCATCCCAATACTCAATCAAATAAATTAGGCGGGCGTATCTATGGAATGAGCTTAGAAGCGTCATAAAGCGTGAGCAGATGTCGCCCTTTAGAACGAGCGTGAAACAGAAATTAAACTTGGCAGACCCCACCGGTAAACTGTTGATGCTCCCCAGTCCACTTGGTTTTTTTTTCTTGAAGTTGTGAATTGTAAAAAAAATAGCACTAGAGCCATTAACACAGTGGCAATTTTCGTTACAGGCCGCAGTTGCTTGTGTTTAATAAATTTGCAATTTTTAGTAGCAGGTGTATATCTTGTCTATGTTGTGTACAAGACAAACATAACTTAAGTTGAACCTTAAGTTTGTATGCCAACTTAGTATATAACACTCAATCAACGTCATGTTGGTGTGGCGCAGTGGTTAGCGTCTTCAAATGGGAGTCCGCAGGTTGCACGTTCGATCCTCCGTGGCGCCTTGTTTTTTTGTTTTGTTTACGGGACGAGGTTTTTTATACCGTTTTATAGAATTCTTTTTTATTTTTTGTGGCAGCTCATCACGGTGATTCTGACGTCATTTCGCGCTCAAGTGTTGCCGGCACTGCAGCACCCACCATACCCACCATGCGCCATGGTGGGCGTTTCCCACCATTCACCCACTACATTAATCCACTATAATGGTGGGTGGTGGTTTCCACCATGCCCAACATTCGTTTTTTTCCGATAGGGGGGTTAGCCCATAGACTGGAAGATGGCTCAACTATGTCTTTGGCGAGCATCTTCTCGACTTCCTGTTGAATGATCTGACGCTCCGCAGGAAATACGCGGTACGACCGTCGATGTACCGGACATGCATCGCCAGTGTTAATGCGGTGCTTCACACTGCTGGTTTGATCTAGCGGATGGTCACAGAAGTCGAATACTTCCAAGTACGATTCCAGGACGTGACGTAGCGCGTCAGCTTGATGCGGCGAAAGGTCCACCACGATCATTTTTTCCACGTCAGAAGATGGACTCTCTGTCGAAGAACAGGCCTGCGTGTAGTTGGGGCGACGCACATTATTGGGGTACAAAGCTGAGATGGCGCAATCCTCAGAGGGGGTCAGCGTGGCGAGGGCTATTCCACACTGAAGCACTTGCGGACACAGAGCAAAGTTCAGCAAAAGGACGCAAGCACGGTTTTCCCATAGCGTAATAATTGTGTGCGGAAAAGTAACATTGCGTGTCAAAAGGACGGATGTAATAGGCGTGAGCACGTAGTCTCCATCAGGTACAGGTGGCGACGCTGTTACGGCAATGCAGGTAACTGTTTGCGGTGGCAAACGGACATGTTCAGAAGATCAGAGACGAGCTTGGGGCGGACTGGGCGTACAAGGCGTACAGGGCAGGTCAAGTTGCACCGTGCTAGCGAAGAGTCAATGAGGGCCGAATGGGTGGACAAAAAGTTCAGACCGAAGATAACATCGTTGGTGCAGTTGGTGAGAACAGTGAATAGAACGGAGGTTTGATTTACGGCTATAGTAACGTGCTGTGCAGACACCAACGATGGCAGTTGCACTGCCATCAGCAACACGAAAACATCGTGAAGGGACTGGAGTCAAGATTTTTTTTAGGCGGTCATGCATGTGCGAGCTCATAACCGGAATTCGGGCGCCAGTGCCGACCAAAGCTTTAACAGGTAAACCATCCACTTTTACCTCAATAAAGTTCTGGTTGGTTGGTAGTGTCATCAGAGGAATCGTATGACAAGTCATAGCAGCAGCGTCACCTGCAGGAGCTGCACCAGTTAGTTTCCCGAAGGAAACCGTCGGGTGAAGGACGGAGATAGGGAACGGGGTGGCGGAGGAGACCGCGAAAATCTACGTCGTGGTGAAGGTGAGCGGCTGTACTGGACATTAGTCGTGGCGGACATGTCGTAATGAGCTGAGTCATCACGGTGGGTTGGTTCTTGGCCAGAAGGGCGGGTTGATGTGTCGAAGTTTGTGAAGTTAGGGTTTGTGCACGAGGGTGAGATTCACGTTCTTCCACAATGACGCGAAATGTGTCCCACTCGTTTGCAACGGAGGCAAATCGGGCTTTCATCAGGCGTCCTCCATGCGTTTGGATCTCGGTTACGTGGAGCAGGATGCCAGTAGTGCTGACGTGTGTTCAAGGAAGGTGGATCGACATCGGGTTGGTGCACAGAACAAATCGTCTCAAGGCCTGCGTTTGCCATTTCTCGGCGCACAACGCTCTGTATGAGGAATATGGTGGGCTGAGGATTGTTCGGCCTCAGGACCCTCAAGGGTTCTGGTGAAATCGCTTCAATTTCGCGTCGAACGACCCTCGTAATGTCAACAGAGAATGGATTAGGTTGGGTCTCCAAATGGAGGTCTTCACAAGTTGATGTTGCTGTGGTGTTGAGAAGACAGCTGAAGTGGTGGGCAATGCGACGGCTTTTAGCCTCTTGGAAGTGTCAGCACTCCTTAATGACGTCTTTAACTTTTGAACAACCTTTAAATACAAGAAGGCAAAAGGCATCATCAGCGATGCCCTTGAGTACGTGTGCAACCTTGTCGGCTTCGGTCATGGTGTTATCACCTTTACGGCAGAGGGTCAAGACATCTTGAATATAGGCCAGGTAAGACCTCGTGGATGTCTGCACACGGTTACCAAGCTCTTTCTTAGCGGCCTGCCTGCACCCGGCAGATTGGCTGAACAACTCGCACAACTTCGTCTTACAGACGTCCCAGCTGGTGAGCTCTTCCGCGTTGTTGTTGAACCACACCTTGGCCGTACCTTTCAAGAAAAAGATAAGCTTTGCCAGCATCATGGTTGGGTCCCATCTGCGGTTTTCACTCAAGAGCTCGTAGAGCTCAAGCCACTCATCGACGTCTTCGCCGTCAGTGCCTGAAAAGTTGCCAGGATCGTGGGGTGGAGTGGTCACAATGACCACATGTGAGGTGGGCGCCATTGATGTGTGAGGCGTGGCTGTTGGCGCAGCATCCTTGTCTGTAGACATGTTAGAAGTGGCAACTTGGCGTCCGCTGCGAAGCTCCGTCGTGCTTTGCTACCCCGAACCTTCCACCAAAATGTTACGGGAAGGTACACAGAGAAACAAGGCTACAGCTACGATATATTTACACGACGCCAAGCCTAAGCCGAGATGACAAGCCAGAGCCTGACCCAAATCCCAGAATCACGTCGTCTTTCTCGCTGCCTGCCTTGATTCTTCAGCGTGAGGTCGTCTCGTAACAATATGTTGAAGCATTACAAAGAGCGTCAACTTGAAAACGCATCACAGTCGGCAACCTTTATTGTAGTGAAGGAGGAAAAGACCGATACACCAATACCCACCTTGAAGGCTACTGCCAGCTCTGGTATAGAAGCGATTAAGCTTGGCCGGGACCAACAAGAAAACCAGCGTAACGAACTTCGCGAGATCTTGGCAAGTCACGAAAACTTCTTTCCAGAAATACCGCGAAAAACAAATTCATTTAAATGCCGTCTTCAATTGACCACCTCTGAGCCCATCCATACTCAACAATATCCACTGCCTTTTTCCATGAAAGATGTCGTTGAGAAAGAGGCACAAGAAATGCTCAAGCTTGGAGTCATTGAACAGTCCGACTCTCCATACAATTCACTGCTGGTGCTGGTTAAGAAACCATATAAAAGCTACCGCGCTTGCATCGATTTCCGTCGAATTAACGATGTCTTGATTTCCGACGTGGAACCATTCCCAAGGACCGATGTCATATTTGCAGAGATTGGAATGAAAAAGTTCTTTTCCATGTTCAATCTCATTAAAAGGTACCGGCAAGTGCCTCTGGACAAAAGTTCCAAACCAACAACAGCATTTTTGCACTCAACCAGGAGGTTGTCCTTTCTTTTGCATGCCGTTTGGGATCAAAACGGCATCAGCTGTTTTCACTCGATTAATGAGACGCCTTCTACAGGGCATACGACATGTCGTACACTACATCGAAGACGTGATCATCACAACTACGACATGGCAAGAACACACAGAAACCCTGCGGCACCTGTTGAAGAGGATCCACGAGGCTGGACTGACGATGAAGCTCCAGAAGTGTGAAGTTGGCGTGACATCTGTAGTTTTGCTTGCCTATAGACTTGGAGGTTCGAATAATTCAACCGGTGGACGACACAACTTCGAAGATATAAAAAGCTCCCCGACCAGAAACCAAGAAACAACTTCGCTCTTTCCTTGGTCTGACAGGGTATTACCATGAATTGATACTTCATTACGCAGAGTAGGCTCAGCCTGTAACCGAAATTACCAAGAAAAGCGAAAGTAGCAAGGTCCGCTGAAACAGCGAGATGGATACCGCCTTCGAAATCCTCAAGAATGAGCTCACCCAAGTACCGATTGTCAAGGCTGCGGATGTCAAACAACCCTTCATACTACGCAGTGATGCTTCCGATATGGGCATAGGCGCAGTCCTTATGCAAGACCATGACTCGGTGTCACACTAAGTCTCGTACGCTAGCCGACATTTATTACCTCGAGAACAGAAGTACTCGGCTATAGAGCGTGGATGTTTAACTCTTGTGTACTATAGAAAAATTTTCTATATATTTATACAGAATCCCTTTTTTAGTTCAGACCGACCATCAACCGTTGCAATATTTGTCGCAGGCAAAACATCTCAACATCAGAGTCTTGAGATGGAGTTTGGCCCTGCAAGATAATGAATTTCATGTAGAGCACATCAAGGGGTCTGAAATTGTCGGGGAGGATTACATGAGCCGAAATCAGTGACTATACACTGGCGCAATTATTTCAGCATGGTGAGGTTGCATCTCAATGCAGTAAACCGCTGACCTATTGCAACTGGACAATTTTGATTTTCGGCCTACTGTGTATGTGTGTGGTTTAAGTGACTTCATCTAAGAATTGAGCAGCAGTTTTTCGTAAAAAACATTCCCGAAAAGGGGCCCATTCTGTTGTAGTACGGTGAAGTGGTGGTGTATGCGAAGTTTGGTGGCACCGCGGTGTTCTGTAAAACGCACTTGAAGGCGACAGCAGTGATGCTTCTCGATTGAGCGACGGAAAGACGATGATGACGTTGGCGCGAAACGTCACGCATAAAACTGCGGCCCGCCATAAGAAAGAGAACGTTTGTGCGAAAGGTTGCACTGCCAAGGCACAAGAGGGAAGAAGAGGAAGACGAGTCGGGGGCAGAACGAGATCAAGCTGGCTGGAGTGAATATTCTGGGTGTCGCGCGACTGTGGTGTCGGGTTCCGGACCCGAACGCGTGAATTCAGGCAAGGCCAGGACGCTCCAGCTGCCCATGGTGCACTCGGAGGTACGCGGCCTTCCAGAGTTCTGGCCGTGACTGTTCAAGGTCACGTCTGAGGTGCCCGGGCTTTGACTCCGGGTGGTGACCGTCTCCAGCCGGGTGGTGATTATCTCCTCGAAACGAGCCAGCATCGGTAAGCGGCGGCAGTTCTTGCTAAGGCAAGGGCTACCTTGTCTTCCGCCAAGCATCACCGTGCTGGTCAGCGCGTGACTCTAGCATCAGAGACGTCACCAGCGTCCGCCGCCTCAACCCACCAATCCACCACCACCATCAACGCCACCGGTGACTGTTGATTTTTATAAACATTGTAGCTGGACAATCTATAGGACATGTTTTAGTTAGTAAGCTAAGACACTGTGTGTATACATTGCAACCTATTTTTTTTCTCTTAAATATGCCTAAAGTTTCTACTTTTCTTTTAGTGTAAACAGCTTCGTCATTTCTTAGCTCTGAGGCTTTCTCTTCGAGCAACAATTTACTGAACCGTAAACCTGCATCACACACATCTTGAGCTGGACTATAACATATACGCTTCAAAACACCTCAATGAAAAAATGCATCTTCTGTGAGATGACTGGACGTTACACAGAAAAATACAGAAGAAGCGTTACGACGGAACACCACAAAGAACCTTGCAGCCAGAGCGAAGGTGCTTCAGATGCGCTACACCTCACCACACGGCGAAAGTATGCTGCGCTAACGTACTCTGCAAGACATCCCAGGAATGGCGCGCTATCCATGTGTTCACCACGTACACCTGCGAAAACGTCAACTCAACAGCTAAGCTGCGGTGATGGACATTCACGTACAGGCGCCCAAACTGACCGCTTAGACGCCCGCAAGTCCTGCAACATGCACGCACAGCAGTCTGGTAAGCACAAGTACATACTGCTGCAGAGAACTTTCTGTGGACGGAAGGAAAAGGTAGTGGGAATACGCACAAAATCTGCTAGCAAGGGGAGACGACATTCATTCATAAATGACTGTCAAAGAAACAAGGGTGCCAGGTGAAACGATTCGAAAAGATCACCGTTGGATACATTGGAGGAGAAGAGACAGAATTTGAAAGGAAGTTTGTTGATGTCAATTGGAAAAAAAACCCTACACCAAAAGACGGCACGATTGTGGCGTTGCAGATACAAGTTATATCTTGTGACGCACTACCATTTCTACTATCCTATTTACGAGAAATAGCAAAATGGTAGAACTTTTCTTGGTTATTGACATTCTTTATTGTGAGGTAAGAAAAAGGAATCCTCTGCCCTCACTGTAAACATATAGCAGGACATGCCAATGGAAAAAGAAAAATTATCAGGGCAAAGCCAAGTGAAATTTTGAGGGGGAACGATAGGCCGGAAAAGCGGACTCAACCCCCAGACGAATCGGACAAAAAGGTTTCCGTCTAGTGTACAATGTTGATCTTGTTTCTAACATGTTTGGACGTTGACTGACGACAGTAAGAAGACAGCGAATGAAAGCAAAATGCACAACTAAGATATCAATTCAAGCAGAATAATACCGGACCGTAGTGACTGGTCACGTTACCAAAATCTTTCCAAAAGTAATGGCGATAAAAACGATGTTTGAATGAACCGTACAAGGTCTTGTCGGACAGTTGTGTGTAAGTGAAAACATTGATGGTCATGATATAAAGTCAGTGCGAAATCTGACGTGATCGTCGATGAATTGCTGAGATTCTGAAACATAGAATCAAAAAGAAATCAGCAACAAAACTGAGCGAGGACCATGTGCTGGAGTAAGTGCAAAAAACAATGGAACTCAAAGCAGGAAAATGCCAATTGCGGCTAATGTGGAAGAAAAGTGTGACGTTGGGAGGCGACGACAATTTCGCAGGCAAAACGCCTATTCAGGTTACAAAGTAGGTATACACTCATAGAGATGAACTCCAAGCCTACAACGAAGCTGTACGAGAGTACTTCAAGCAAGAAATAGCATAAAACGTCGAAGAAGCTTCCGAATAAATTATAAAGAACAAATATTTTTACCACAAGTTACATCAGGCAGTAATCAAGAAAAACCAAACAACCACAAAGCTACGTATCATCTTTGCGGCATCATCAATTCAAAAGCTTGGAAAACCTTTCAATGACAACTTGGAAAATGGGTCAAGCCTTAACGCCGACATCACAAGCTTGCTAATGTACTTGTGGAAGCACAAGCTTTCCATGTCATTCGTTGAGAAAAAGAATCTTACAGATCAGAATACACAAAAATGACTGAGGCAGCCCGATATTTTTGTGGTGGTAAAGAACACCAAGCAAAGATACGCCACACCCGAAGATAAGACCATGGAGAATGACAAGGATAACTTTCATCACTACAACAAGCAGCTTTTTCTAGCGACAATAATTCAGCGACACACGAATAAATTTGAATACATATATATTGCAGTTGTGGCGCAACTCTTAAAAGCAATTCACGTCGATGACATCTTACTGAGAGCTGACAAATACTCGACATCGGCAAAGCTATACAAAGAAGCAAGAGACGGTTTTCGTAAAGCGGAAAAGAATTTAGGGAACTGCAGTTCAAACAACGATGAAAAATACAAATATTTGACTGAGAAGAACAATATTTAGATCGAGGGATCAAAAAAAGAGGGACAAAGGACGGTTTTGGGGCTAAAGTGTAGTTTCTCGGAGGACGTATTGAGTTTTCCCTACACTACATGGCGAGAGGACATGGATATGAGGCAACTCTCATAACGACTGGGTCTTTAAGCTATGGGTAAGCTATACGAACCTTTAGGTTTTTCGACACCATTTTCAGTAAGAGCAAAATTATCCCCGCAGAAAATTTTGATGGAGACACTGAAATGGGATGACCCATTACGAAGTCAGCACCGATCAGTTCGGAAGGGCTGTTCAGAGAAGTTTCAGTCTTCAGATGACTTCATCATTATCAGAGGCTATGAGAACAGGCAAGCTCAAATGAAATTGTCGACTCTACAAGCCTTCTTCGCTGTACGATCAATGGCATATGGAGAAATATCATTCTTTGAAACACCCCAATGGAAGCAATGAAGTCAGCCTAATCAATGAAAAAAGGCAGAGTCGTTCAAATAAAGACGATTGAGCAAGAAGAGCGTTCTTAGATGTCACAATATCACTCAGATTGGCCTGTCATATAGATGAGAATTTCATCAGAAAGTAAGCAGCACAAAATTTTGGATTGACTCTGAAATTGTATTATGCTGGATAAAGCAAAACAAGTCGAAATATCTGTTTGTTCACAGCCAGGCAGCAGAAATCAAGAGCAAGTACTACGAGAATCATAGGTGCTACGTTAAAGGTGATGAAAATCCTGCGAATCTAATGACAAAAGGCCGGAAGACGAATCATTTGCTGAGCAGTGAATTATAATGGAAATGCTCCACGAAGATCAAGAACAAAAAAATGAAAACCTGAAAATGATTTATGATGATAAGGGGCGCGAAAAACGACACACAACAGAGAAGAAGTACACGGGACGACGCGCTACTAGCAACTGGAATATTTTATTCAGGAAACACCATTTATACCGCAGTGACATCAAATTTAACCCAACGAATCGGCCAAAAACTAAAACTACATGCTCAGCATGCCTACAAGTAACGTTGCAGATAGGCTATCTCCCCTTCCTGCAGACTGATAGAGGGGTGGCTGATGCAATCGGGCCCCTCCCTCTGGATAAAGAGGGCTTCTATAATCTCCCTCTCCGCTGAGCCCCTGTGCCTGTAGATTACAGTTGTCTGCTCAAATGCAGGCTTACAGTTACCCTGATCGCACCCTCTGCAATGCATCGCCAGATGCGTGAACGGCCTTCCTATTAAAGAGCTGCTGTGCTCTCGCAACCGCACGTTGAGGCATCTACCAGTTTGTCCTATGTATACCTTGCCGCACGGCAGTGGTATTCTATATACAACACCACGTGCGCAAGGAACGAACTGCCTTACGTGCTTAATGGCACATCCTCTTTTTTCACACTGCTTTGGCCTACCTGTCTTCTTACCAACCGCTGAGCAGATGCGGCCCACCTTGTTTTCTGCGGAGAACACGAGATCCACCCCATACCTTGAAGCCACTCTCTTAAGGCCGTGCGAAAGCCAGTGGATATACGGGATTTTTGACACTCTTTTTCTTCCCTGCGGGACATTCTTGGCTAGACCTGTCCCAGGCCGTTGCTTAATGGACTTCTTTATTTTTTCGCAAGCAGCAGCTAAAACACTATCAGGAAACGCCGCGTCTCTTAGTCTTTCCACCTGCGCGAAAAAACTTGTCTCCATAAGATGTGGGCATGATCTGTCCAACGCCGATTTTAGGCACGTCATGGCAATGCCATTTTTTACTAGGCGAGAGTGCCCAGAGCTGTAATCAAGAAGCGGCTTCGCGGTCCTAGGGGAAAACATCCAACACACGTGTTTTTGTTGGAATGACAGCTTCAAATCCAGAAAACGTAGCTGTCCATTCTTCGGCACTTCGCACGTGAATGTCAAGCCCCGCCCCTTATTACCAAACACACTGAGCACTTCATCAACTCTGCTATCACAGTTGGCTGAATTAATCAACAGCAAATAGTCGTCCACATATCTGTACACTTTCTGGACCAAACCATCAAGGCCAGTTACAAGATCGTTGTCAACTCTAGCTAAAAAAATGTTGCTCAGTACTGGAGCCACTTTGGATCCAATACAGATCCCTGATCTCTGCACAAAGTTCTTACCCTTCCAGCCGACGTACGTGTGTTTTATGTAAAAGAACAATAGTTCTAAAAAACTTTGAACACAGATGCCGCACTTGGTCACAAACTTCACTTCATCATTGTTGCCAATGCACTCTTTCACACTAGTCATCAGTTCATCATGAGGCAGTGAATAATATAAGTCTTCTATGTCGATGCTAAATCCCGAAGTGTTCTCATGGGCATTTCCTTTAAGGAAATTCACTACCGTAGACGAGTTCGGAATGATGAACGCGTCCTCCACTTTCAGTGAGCTCAACTGCGACTGAAGATAGGTAGACACCGCAAGACACCAAGTGCCTCTCTCCGACACAATCGCACGGAAAGGAAAGTCTGGTTTGTGTGTTTTCACTGAAAAGAATGTCTCCATAGTTGAGCCTTTCATCTTTTTCACTTCACTGCACACTTTTTCCAAGTTTCACCAAAGTAGGAGCTCGCGCACTTTTTTTACTACCTCCTGCGGCTTCTCCGACACTTCGCGAAAGTTTTTACACACCGCCGCACCTGCTTTTTCACTGAACATACCTTCAGGCATAACTACAAAGGATCCTTCTTTGTCCGACAGAAGAACACGCAGGCCATTAGTGGTAAAAAAATCAATAGCGGAATCGAGACTAACAACCCTTTTTTTCCTACCTTCTGACCGCGGTAGAAGTTCCACGCACTCTGTGATACACCTAGATTTGTCTTCTTCCTTGACCTTGCTGGACACCGACCTTGCCAAGGCCACCTTATCTATGGGCCGTAGGTGTGGCTCCAAACAAAACTTTGGGCCCAGCTGAAGCACTCTCTTGTGTTCCTCAGGAATGTGGACGTCATCCATGACGACTACCGGCCGTTCTGGGAGGCGCTTTTTCTTTCTTGTCGGCAGTGTAGGACGAACGCTGTTCCAGAGGAACTCCGTGACTTGGTCAGCGATTTTCGTCCAACTCCCGAACGCGCGCATTCCACCTTGCCGTTCACACGAGACGAGAAGGCAATCCCTGAAGAAACGCACCTGATGCTGCCACTCAGCGCTGAGAATCCTGCACATTCGCCGGCAATGGCCTTCCGAAGGTTGCATCCATCCACACATCTGTTGCAATTCAGGGGGGCACAAGGATTCTCTTGCATACCAAGATGGAGGTAGTAAAAAAAGTGCGCGAGCTCCTACTTCGGTTAAACTTGGAAAAAGTGTGCAGTGAAGTGAAAAAGATGAAAGGCTCAACTATGGAGACATTCTTTTCAGTGAAAACACACAAACCAGACTTTCCTTTCCGTGCGATTGTGTCGGAGAGAGGCACTTGGTGTCTTGCGGTGTCTACCTATCTTCAGTCGCAGTTGAGTTCACTGAAAGTGGAGGACCCGTTCATCATTCCGAACTCGTCTACGGTAGTGAATTTCCTTAAGGGAAATGCCCATGAGAACACTTCGGGATTTAGCATCGACATAGAAGACTTATATTATTCACTGCCTCATGATGAACTGATGACTAGTGTGAAAAAGTGCATTGGCAACAATGATGAAGTGAAGTTTGTGACCAAGTGCGGCATCTCTGTTCAAAGTTTTTTAGAACTATTGTTCTTTTACATAAAACACACGTACGTCGGCTGGAAGGGTAAGAACTTTGTGCAGAGATCAGGGATCTGTATTGGATCCAAAGTGGCTCCAGTACTGAGCAACATTTTTTTAGCCAGAGTTGACAACGATCTTGTAACTGGCCTTGATGGTTTGGTCCAGAAAGTGTACAGATATGTGGACGACTATTTGCTGTTGATTAATTCAGCCAACTGTGATAGCAGAGTTGATGAAGTGCTCAGTGTGTTTGGTAATAAGGGGCGGGGCTTGACATTCACGTGCGAAGTGCCGAAGAATGGACAGCTACGTTTTCTGGATTTGAAGCTGTCATTCCAACAAAAACACGTGTGTTGGATGTTTTCCCCTAGGACCGCGAAGCCGCTTCTTGATTACAGCTCTGGGCACTCTCGCCTAGTAAAAAATGGCATTGCCATGACGTGCCTAAAATCGGCGTTGGACAGATCATGCCCACATCTTATGGAGACAAGTTTTTTCGCGCAGGTGGAAAGACTAAGAGACGCGGCGTTTCCTGATAGTGTTTTAGCTGCTGCTTGCGAAAAAATAAAGAAGTCCATTAAGCAACGGCCTGGGACAGGTCTAGCCAAGAATGTCCCGCAGGGAAGAAAAAGAGTGTCAAAATCCCATATATCCACTGGCTTTCGCACGGCCTTAAGAGAGTGGCTTCAAGGTATGGGGTGGATCTCGTGTTCTCCGCAGAAAACAAGGTGGGCCGCATCTGCTCAGCGGTTGGTAAGAAGACAGGTAGGCCAAAGCAGTGTGAAAAAAGAGGATGTGCCATTAAGCACGTAAGGCAGTTCGTTCCTTGCAAACGTGGTGTTGTATATAGAATACCACTGCCGTGCGGCAAGGTATACATAGGACAAACTGGTAGATGCCTCAACGTGCGGTTGCGAGAGCACAGCAGCTCTTTAATAGGAAGGCCGTTCACGCATCTGGCGATGCATTGCAGAGGGTGTGATCAGGGTAACCGTAAGCCTGCATTTGAGCAGACAACTGTAATCTACAGGCACAGGGGCTCAGCGGAGAGGGAGATTATAGAAGCCCTCTTTATCCAGAGGGAGGGGCCCGATTGCATCAGCCACCCCTCTATCAGTCTGCAGGAAGGGGAGATAGCCTATCTGCAACGTTACTTGTAGGCATGCTGAGCATGTAGTTTTAGTTTTTGGTCGATTCGTTGGGTTAAATTTGATGTCACTGCGGTATAAATGGTGTTTCCTGAATAAAATATTCCAGTTGCTAGTAGCGCGTCGTCCCGTGTACTTCTTCTCTGTTGTGTGTCGTTTTTCGCGCCCCTTATCATCATGAACCAGCACCAACTCGCCCAACTTTTTACTTTACTGAAAATAATGTCACGCTAGAAACAGAAATTCCTGACAACATAGATGTCGACAAGACTGTGCCAAGCCTAAATACCGCAACTCGGCAAAATAAATATTGTGAACAAGTTTGAATCCTACAAGAAAGCGTTACACGTTACAGTATAAGTGAAGTGTTACATTAAAAATCAAGAAGAGAACGAGAGGCAGGTTCACTAACAGGATAAGAATTTAACAAGGCATAGTTTGTGCTGATAAAACAGGACCAGAAGACGCTACAAAATGCAGCGACACAAATATATAACAACATGAACTTGTACGCCATGAACATCTTAGAAGACAATCAATATGTCCGAAGATTGAAAGGGAGGTTTCAGTGGATATGCTCGAGCTTTGATGAGAAGCATCCTATTGTTTTGCCAAGAAAAAGTCACTTGTCAGTACTCTTAGTTCTCAATATGAGTCAAGTGACCAAGCACGGTGGTGCTGCGGCGACATCTACAAATTCTAGAACAAAGTATTGGATTGTTCGGCGCCTAGAGATGGTGAAATTGATTATGAAGCAATGCTTCACATGTTAAAGGTTTGATTCTGGAGCAATGGCGCATAAATCTTTCCCACTACTGGCTTACAGGATAACGAAGACGATGCCATTTGAGGTGGTATTGGCTTTCTTGGACCACTAAGTGATTGAAATGTCAAAGCCCGCAAAACTACAAAGCTCTACATTGTGATATTTACGTGTGCAATAACTACAGCTGTAAAAAGGCAGTTGGTCAAGAGGATGTCATCAAAAGCGTTTATTCAAGCACTCCGAAGATTCCTAGCTAACAGAGAAATGTGTACAACAATTCACAAGGACAGCGCAAGAGCGTTAAACAAATCAGAAAAAAGATATAAATAATATGTTAAAAATGGCAGATGAAAGGATGCAGGATGCAACAGTTTACCGTTAACTTGAAAGTGAAATGGAAGTTTTTGCCGAGTTACCCCCATGATGGCGAGGATTTTGGTAAAGACTTATCGCAAGCATTAGGACGTCTATAGCAAAAATTATAGGAGTATGACTTTTAAATGAAGAGAAATTAAGGACTGTGGTTGTTACAGCAGAATGAGTAATTAACAAACGGTCATTCTCTTACAAATATATACGATGCTCCAACAAGCCTCAACCCATTAAAAAGGAGAATGACATGGGCGGAGGGCAAGCAATTAACAAGAAAAAGACTACATACTTGTACAAGCAGTTTTCTGAATCACTTAAGGGCTACGAAACAGGCAATGATGACTAGGTGGCCGAGATAGAAAAGAGAGCACTTGAGGGAGCTTAAGTGTGCCAGGAACAAGAAAGAAGCTCACAGCATCTATACTTCTGCTTGGAGAAAGGTGGAAAAACACAACGGAACCTCTGCAAGATAGAAAAGACTTCCTCATATAAGATTGAACAAGTGACGACATGCTCGCTTCAGACACTTGAAGGAAAATTGGTTAGGAGGCCAATTCACCTCTTTTATTCTCTGGAAGACGGCTTTGGGTGAATCTGGTCGGAGAGAAGATAGACAGATTAGAGGTGGAGCTTAAAGGCAAAGAAGAAAGCATGGCCAGGAACACGCTTTGTATATTTCTGTAGACTATCGTTATGTCAACAATAAATCGAAGACGTAATGGTTCTGCGGTCCCTCTGCTTCTCAACAACCATGTCGTATTTATGCTGCATGAAACCCATTAGTCTCCTAATAGAGAAGATCCAGAGTAGGGGCTAGTTCATTGAAAATAGCTGACACTTGTACATAGCTCCACATGTAGCTATGCATAGTGTAACAGCCCCTCATAGAGGCTAGTTAGGCTTGCAATAAGAAGACCTATCCATGTCGATGGCACTTTACAACTATCCGTACGTTAGCTTTGCGCAACATACGTCAATGACGAGATTGTCTCCCGCTGTGTTGCTGTTGCTTCTTGCCATTATGAAAAGAGCATAATAAGTATGTTGTGGGCATCGGTTCACACTTTGGAAAAGATTAGGCAGATCCGTCGAAAAAATATTTTATACAAAGAAATAAAGGTACAGAAGAATCGGGCAATTTTAAAACGCAGTAATCACCCCCAAAAGAAATAAAATTCTAGACGCGAACGAGAGTTACACATGTAGCACCACCTTGCAGGCACAGCTGCACCTTTACCGGCCATTACTGGCTCTACGTGTATCTGAAGTGGCAGTTTTTTGAGCGCAAGAAGCATTGAATGCTTATGGTTCTGCTTTGAAACATTCAAGTGCAACCCCCTATGCTGTATTAGTTCAGTGGAGAACCGCTTTCAATCCACGTCATAATAAAACATAATTTCGTTGTCCCAACGTACAAAGAACAACACACAGGACCACAGCAGTTCTAACAAAACTTACGGCTTCATAAATTGGTGAATTTGGAGTGACTCACGAGTTCTGCGCCGGAGTACTCCACTCTGACAGAGGGCAACAGTAGGGACTCTGCCAATGAAACACACACGCACCCTCTGAAGCAATAGGCCGGGTCCAAAATGAAACGCGATGCGTGCGCCTTTTTTCTTGCTTGAGTGGACATGCAGGGCACAGCGACGCTACGCTAGCAAACCCTGAGTTCCGACGCGAAGCACAGCTTACGCGGCCGACCAGCGTCCGTTGGCACGCGCGAAGTTCACACACTTTTAAGGCATAGGGCACTTGCGACTTCTGGTTGCATCCGCCGATTATCACAGGGTAGAAAAAGTTGCTTCGTGAGGTCAGCTCACGACAGAGTTGCTCCAGATTTGCCAACACAACACACAGGGTGCACTCTCAATCCACCAGTAGAATAGACTTGATCCGCATGGAGCAGAAGAAAGTATTGCCGGAAGGGCTCTGAATCTGCCAATGGATAACACCTACAGAACAAGTAGTTCCTGGTTGTGGTGTTCCTTTCATTTTTGGCTGTGGGATCTCAGGCTAAAAAGCGTGGCAATAAAACTGCCAATTCGCATTTTTAGCAAAGAAAACAAGGAGTTCTGGTTCACATGAAGCAAAACCTGCGATACTGTCAGGGACATGATTCTACACGACCAAGTAGTTTTTGGTATTTAGTTAGTAGGATGGAAGTCAGATGACTTGCCAAACGCGAAACGTGACAGGGGCTCAGCGCCGGCGTACCTCACCTTCGATGACAAACTGACTGATGCGAAAGTCATGTGATGAAGTTACCATATTTGGTCCCTATAACAATAGGGATCGCCTAAATTTGTCGTGTCATTTTTTTCACATCGCATGGTGACCTCCTCACATGACATTCATTCTTTGTTTATGACAGGCAGTCGTACTGGCAGTGTGAAATAGGTTGCGGTGAAGAAGATAATGACTCCGATTGTGGAGAATTATCGCAAAAAATGAATATTACAAAAACCTTTCAGATGTGGACATGGAAGGTTAGGTCCACCAACTCATATGAAAGAAAAAAATGGTAGATAAACGTACCTTGGGAATCAATAGTGCGCGTAGCACGCGTGGGGAAGGAGAATGAGTTACGAAATGAGGATGATTATATTGACAAATGTATGCACAGACGTATATTAAATAGTTGCATGTATACCGCTGTAAACAATGCCAACAAAAACATGGGTATGGACAACAGCAGAAGTGATTTACTGTTTCTAAAATGCAACCACAATAGTTTCACAAACGTTACAGTCTAATAAAAAGCAGTTCAGAAACCTGGTGTAGTGTTGGGGTAGAATGCTTGATTGTCAAGCGTAATGCTGGTGTACACTTTCTGCTGGAACCGTGATATTGATTCAAGGCTTCTTTATCTTAATTGCCGATGCCAGCTTTTAGCGACAAAGCTCCTGAGGGCCAACCTATTTGGCGTCCCTTACGCCCTACAAAGCCGAAACTGCAACTGAATACCTGCTCAGCATAAACAAAGACGTGCGTAAACAATCGACTTTATGCGTATACGACAACATAATGCACGATCACCCGCACCCATCTTGTTTCCATCCATTCATGCATCTCTCTGTCCATCCGTCCGTCCGTGCATTCTACCGCACGTGTATTCGTCAGTATATCTGTGCATTGTTTATGCAGGTTGGCCAATTTAACGTAGACATTATGAATCTTAGAACGTGCTGCATTGCCCAATCCTCACCAAAGAATTCGTGAAGATGCACTAACGTTTTTTTGAGAATTTTTATTTAAAATTAGCAATGCCTGTTTGCGTCATTTATTGGCTTATTTAAAAAGGCCCCGACTTTCTTTTTAAATCCAGAGCCTTTGTTGGTCGCATGACGTTGCGCTTCGGCGTCAGCAGTGACACTGTCTTCCAGCCCTCTCCCCCCAAGCGCATGCCTGCGTCTCACGTCTAGTACCAACCCTGGAAGACATCCTCAAATCCCCTCCTCGTCTGCTGTTGAAAAGGCGACTGCTCGCGCTGCACAACCGTTCACCAGCCGTCCCGTATAAGTAGGCACAGGATTGCGCGTTCGCAATTCAGTCAAGGGCGTCTTTAATTGGCTTTCGCATCACGTTGTAGGCTATTGCCCTATCGGCGAAACTACCATGGCCGATACTGGAAAACACGGTGGGTGTAGTGGAAATAATAGTGCGTATAGTGGAAATATATGGCGGGACGTAGTAGAAATTACGGGGGATATGAATGGACATACTAGGTGGCATGGAATAGAGGAGATGCGTAAAGTAGAAACGATGATGGGAAGTAGCAGCTAGATAGTGGGCAATCATGGGAGGCTCTGCCCACCATTGCGATAATGATGGGAAGCACTAAGCAGACGATCAGTGATGCTCCTTATGACGGGCCACGTGGTGTACTAAACTGAGAAGCTCTGCCCATTATTGCGATAATGCTGGGAAGTAGTAAGCAGATGATGGATGGGCTTATAATAGCGGGCAATTTATATAGTGTACCAAGGTGATATCTGTGCACTACATGTTCTACCGCATGATTTGCACGAAAGTTACGCCTACCGACCCAGCCGGTACAATTGTGTTTTCCACGCTTCTGTGTTTCAGAATACACAAGCTCGATGAATAAGAATGACAGTAGAGCATAGCCATGGTATCAATTACCTAAAGAAAACATTTTTTTGTGTACGGTGTCCTTGCTAGAATTCAAGACATCAATGCGACGCCATTGCAGCACTACTAGAGAACGTACGTCTCCCCTTACCGACAGCCGCCGGTCGCACTCTCTGGCACTTCTTTAGCTTTTATACGAAAACACAGACTTGGCAGTTTGGGGAACCAATATGATAGCATAACGTTTTCAGCACAGTGCATTCGTTTTGGTCATGCAGTTATGTAGTAGTTTCTATAGCAATTGAGCTACAGCAGTGCGCTGGCACGACTGCACTCTACGTTGCGCGAAAAGCATCCCCATACTCAAACAACTAAATTAGGTGGGCGTATCTATGGAATGAGCCTAGAGGAGTCATAAAGCGTGAGCAGATGCCGCCATTTGAAACAAGCAAGGAACAGATATTAAACTTGGCAGACACCATCGGTAAAATGTACCTGCTCTCCAGTCCACTTAATTTTTTTCCTTGCCATTGTGAGCTGTAGCAAGCACATAGTGCTGGCACAATTATCACAGTGGCGCTCATTACAGGCAGCAGCTGCTTGTGTTTTTAGCAGGTGCAGATATCGCCTATGTTGAGTACACGACAAACAATACTGAAGTTGAACCATTAGTTCGTAGGTTAACTAGCTATTTAAAACGCTAAAAACGTCATGTTGGCAGGCACAGTCATTCTTTCGCCGGCACTCGCAAGCGTCGAACGCAAGAATGATGGGCTCCCGCGGAGCAGGGAAAGCAGTTCTTGCTGGCAATAGAAACAAAATGACAGACAAAAGTGAAAAGGATATTGAGATCATCTTGCCAAATCAGCCAACAGGACGTGTTGTTTTGAAAGCAGTGTTTTGGCACGGTTATGTTCGAGTGAGCCCTTTCAAGGTCGAATATTCCCGGGATTCCTTGGACAAGGAAGGACTGCTTCCCGACGTAATTGCATTGGGTGCCTACTTTATCAGCCATGTGTTGGTGGCCACCTTTAACAGCCAGGAGGCGACGAAGAGGTTGTCTGAACTTAAAAAACTCCAGGTCAAGCGACGCTGCTGCCTTGTTATCGACCCTTAGCAGAAGCAGGTGAAGCTGCGGCTTAACTGGTTGTTACACAGTGTTGCGGACGAAGAGGTCCGCATGGCGTTAGCGGCATTCGAGAAAGTTACAGAACTGACCCGGGAACGCTGGCATGTAGAAGGAGTAAGTGATAAGAATTCAACGACCTGCACTGTTTTCATTAAGCTGAAAAGTGGTATGAAATTTGAGCGCCTGCCTTATCAGATACGATTCGCCGGAGAATGAGCCCTAGTGGTAGTCCCCGTTTGGCCTATGCAAAGCCTTCGTTGCAGCGGAACAAGACACGTGCGTCTCGAGTGTAAGCTGCCACCGTGTCACGCGTATGGGTCTTTGGGCATGGGGACGTGGAATGCGTCCGTTCGTCTACCTGAGTGACCGCGTAAATGGAGGCCGAGGTTGCGACGGAACACATTATGAACGTGAAAATTGGAGGATGCGGCTGAAGGTTGAGGAGGTCAAGTCGCAGTTAATTTCAACTGCAAATCTGTAACATCAGTAGATGAATCTACACCGGCACTTGTGGACACACGACCATGTTCGGCAGCGGTAACGAGTTCCGCCGCGGTGGTCTGGTGGCTAAAGTACTCGGCTGCTGACCCGCAGGTCGCAGGATCAAATCTCGGCTGCGGCGGCTCTATTTCCGATAGAGGCGGAAACGTTGTAGGCCCATGTGCTCAGATTCAGGTGCGTGCTATTGAACAACAGATGGTCGAAATTTCTGGAACCCTCTACTACGGCATCTCTCATAACCATATGATGTTTTGAAACGGTAAATCCCACATATCAATCAAATCAAGCCGTCGTATCAACCGAGAGAGCTGACAATGCAGTGACAGTGACAGACGCAAGCTGTGAAGTCCCCGGAGCATCTGCCTCGGCGTCGGAACAGTACCAAGTAGCTGATGGTGCCTCTTGCAGCGTCGGTTTTGACATGAAGATGGATGGAGACACAAGCAACTCCAGCTGCGTTTCTGTGCATTCAAAGAAGATTGAAAGAACCTGCGGATACGGAAGATCAGAGCAGCGCAAGTAGCGTGTAATGATGATGATCAAAACTTTATTTTTCCAAAAAGAGAGGACCGGCCGAAAGGACGGTTAAGCTGCTTTAAGGAGGTCAACGGAGGATCTACCAGCAAAGAGGCTGACTGGCAGACGCACTAGCATTAGAGCAAGAGCTGGTGGCACTACGGACAAGAAAGCTGTGAGCAAATGAATTCCACTGTGCAGTGAAACCAGGTGGTCGGCCGGTCCCGCAGGCGTCTAGCGTAGCACTAGACGAGCAAGGGAACGCCATGCTCCAGGCCTAATTCCTCAACATGGTTGAAATGGCACCTCAAGAATCGTTTAGCTTCGCCACTCTCAATACTACAGGCTTAGCTTCAAAGAAGAATCAAAGCCAAGTCTATCGATTTTTGCTCGAAAAAAAATTGAATGCACTTGCAGTGCAGGAGCGAAAGCTGGAGGAGAGGAGGAGACTGGGAGCATGGTGCTTAAGTTTACATCCCGATATTCTGTGACTGCGAGCCATGCCATAGGCGCATCTGGCGAATGTGTTCTTTTGTTAAAAAACTTCCAGAATCAGTCATAAAAAATGTTTTTTTTGCTCATCAGGCAGGGTAGAATGGTGTGATATTGTTTATTGTGACACTGAAAGGCGGAATATATGTGTTTACGCTCCAGCAACTGGCCAGTAAAGAGCGAGTTTTTTTTTCAATTTGCGACAACATATGTGTACTGTTTCAAAACTCTCATTGCTGGGATGATTTTAACTGTGTCTTGAATGAAATTGAAAGATCAGGCAGTCGCAAGGTTAAAGACAAAAGGATTGATGTCCTGGCACAGGTTATTATTGAATACGAATTAGTAGATTTAGCGGAGTGTCGGCATAGATCCCGAGATGTGAAGAATACTTACTTTCAGGACACAAGTAATGCCCGATTGAATTGAATTACCTTATTGCGAATGCGATAGCCAAGTGTAGCAGTTATATCGTTGCCTGTGTTTCCTTTTCTGATCACTGTCTCGTAAAATGCAATATCGGGTCAAAAAAGGAACACCTTTTCTTTTTAACAGGGAAAAACGAACGCTAACCACTTAAGAAATGAATCATTTAGCGCATAGGTTTTCGAAGAAACTATTAATATTACCATGAAGCGTATGGACAAAATAGGAAAGGCATGGAGCAATTCAAGCAGGGAATCAAAATGAAAGCAATAGAAAGATCTGGCATTTTATCTTTTGAATCTAAAACGAAGGAAAAAGAGCTTTGACGAACATTTCAGAGGCTTACAGCTCTTAAATGTGAATAACACGGATTATATGGTGACGATTTGCGGATTAGCAAGCAGAGAATAGAGGTGTACAAGGAAGAACACTATCGCGGAGCGCTAGTGCGAGCTAGAGCAACGTCAGTGACTGTAGATGATAGGTCAACGAAGCAAGCGCTTGCATTAGAGAAGAGTCATGCCAGACGAAATCATATAGATAACATTGAATTTGACGGTATCAAAGTTTAAGACAATGAGAGTATAAGGACAAGCGTTTGGAAAACACTACAAAGCACTCTTCGGTGCCACGTCTATTGATTCAGAGGCATTTAAATAGGAGTTGTTTAGCAGAATACCAAAGTTGTCAAATTACACCAAATCAGCTTTAGAGCTATCTTTAACGCCAACGAAAATAAAAAGGCTTTAGATATTACGAATCCTGGTAAATCTCCCGAGCCGGATGGGCTTTGTGCTTCGTTTCACAAGGAGTTAAAAATGAATTATCCCCAGTGCTAGCAGATGTCTTCAATCAAGCTAATATACTTAATGGCCTCCCTCGGTCCTTCAGTGAAGCACGTACACAAGACAGAACACTCAGAGAAGTTAAAATTGGTTTCTTTGTATAGAACTATATTACTAATTGTGATTACAAAAATTTAATGCCAAGTACTGGCACGGCGATTTCAAGGGGTAATCAAACAATTTGTAGGGCCCCATAAAACATGCGGGATTATGGGATGCTCCATAGTGACCAATATATACAAGATGCGCTGCGTGCTCGAGTGCTTCGATACCAATCAAGGAGGTGTAGTCATTCTACAGAATGATTTCGAGAAACATTTTGATTGTGTTTCCCACAACCTTCTAATTGCCAATCTTTACCATGTCAACGTTGGTTCCGTAACCAGAAATGGCGTATCTGTGGCATACCGAAACGGCACGACCCGTCTTCTAATCAACAAGACGCTAGGACTTACCATAAAGTATAGACGCTAGGAAGCTAGGAATTACCATAAAGCGTTCTTTCCGTCAGGGTTGCCCGCTGTCTCCTACTGCTCAGTTTATATATAGAATTGTTGTGCTTAGCAATACCTCAAAAGAGTAACATTCATGGCTTCAAATTACAAGAATCCAAACTTGAAATTCTGTCCTATACCAAAGATGTGGCTGTTTGTTGTACCGATCACGATAGTGTTACCACTACCATTGGTGTAGTTAAAGGATTCGGCAATGCAACTGGCAGTGTAGTAAACTAGTAATCTAGTAGTCCCACAGGTACATTTTCTGTCAGGACATTTGAAGCAGACCATGGGTTTTACTCACCTTCGGAGACAAATTGCCTTATCTGTGAAAAACCGGAAACTATGGACCATGTTGCCATACACGGTTGGGAGAAAGCATAATTTTGGGTTGTACTTCAAAGGACGTTAAAGACGGAAATACCTTTAATTTCTTATGGTATAAGATTTCTACCAATAGTGGACGAAGAGGGAATGCCTTCTGATTTAATTATGCTATGCGGCCTTCACTATTTATGGCGGGCCCGTATTGCGGGTTTTTATTGCGATCAGGATGCACGGTCCGCATGAATGTATTTCCGTGTATGTATGGCCAATTTCATCAAACTGCAGAAAACTCAGGAGATTGTACCTGAGTAGTTGTGGAGGGTACAGCCCTTGGCAGCACTTTGGGAATTTTAGTTTGTGTGGCACTGTTACTGCTTGTGATTTGATATACGTGCCTATGAACAGGCAATAAAGCAAAAAAAAGCATGGCGCAGTGTTTAGTGTCTCCGAATGGCAATGCGCAGGTTGCGCGTTGGATCTTCCGTGGTAGCCAGTTTTTTTCATGGAACGAGTGTTTTTTACATTGCTTTTACACAATTCTTTTTTTATTTTATGTGGCAGCTCGTCAGAGTGATTCTGACGCCATTTCGTGCTCAAGGGTTGCTGGCACTGCAGCATCGACCATAATACACCACACACCACGGTGGACGTTTTCCAGCATTTACCCACTACAATAATCCACTGTAATCATGAGTGGTGGTTTACACTATGTGCACCATTTGTTTTTTTTTCAATACATGCTTCCCTTCAATAAATAAATAAGGGTAATAAACTGGAAATAACAATTAGGCATTCCCAAACCATACCCAATTACTCAACATTCACACGATGCCTCCACCACTCGGCGACACTTTTACTCAAGTTCTTCTGGTGGGAAGACGTGGGCGGCACTTTTTTCACAATGGTTGGGTCAATGCAGCCGATATCAGCTTTTAGGGGGGGACTCCTTAAGCCGCGGGCCTTTACATGCATGGCTCTCTTGGTACGTGACCGCCTGGTTTTATGACTCACTCAGCAGGATTGGACAGATTGACGGACAGACAACAGACAGACAGACAGACGAACGAACGGACGGATGAACGGGAAGATTCACGGTTTATCGATTAAACCCTCCGAAGCTTCCCCACACTCATCATTATCCGCTCCGTGGATATGCCGTAGAGAGAGAGAAAATATTGGCAGATCCCACGTACAGTGAGAATCGATGATATGCGAAGCACGAATGATAATTGTTGATATATCACACTAAAGTCAGCACAATGTTACTAGGTAAAGATAAATGATGCCGTCCCTATTCAAAAAACGTCCACCATAGGAATGTTGGATTCCATCATCCACCAGTTTGGTGGATTATGGTGCATATGGTGGCGTATGGTGGAACGGCTGATGGATGGCGTGCTCCAGCCGGCAATGCTGCAGCATGAAGCAGAATAAAAACCACCACGGCAAGTAGTCTCTAAAGAAATAGTAAAGTATTTGTATAAAATTGTTGTGGAAAGCACCCTTAAAAATAAAAGAAGGTGCGATAGTGTGGAATCCAACCTGTCACGTTCGGATTTACAACTGAGCACACTAACCACTTGATACGCCGACAGATGGGACCTTTGATGTTAAAGACTTAGTCAACTCACAAACTCACTGTTTAACTTCACTTTGTTGCTTACTCGAGGTCGACGGGATCTGCACCTGCTACTAAAGTTTGCACATTTGATAAACACAAACAGCTGCTGCCCGTAACGATTGCCACTGAGTTAATGGTTACAAGAAAAACAAAAAACAACTCAGTGGTCTGAGGAATAGGTAGAGTTTATCGGCAGTTACTGCAAAGTTTAATATTCAATTTTCCTCCTTCAAAGGGCGATATCTGTTCAGTCTTGATTGCGCTTGTAGGGTAATGCGTTAGATACGTACACAACAATAAGTGTGATTGGGAGATGATTTAGACTCCAACCAAAAGTTTTAAAGATACTCTACGTTTCGAAACCGACTTGGTTCCTTCCTCAGGGTTGACTACGGAGCTACGTAGCAGCGGCGTCTTGAAATCACTCACGGGGCGGATAAGATACGCCCCCCCTTCTCTATCTCGCGTTTTGCCGTGGAGCGCAGTCCATGTGTATACACAGGGGAAAGGGTTCCGAGAGAGCGGTTGATGTTATGGGCGGTTGTCTGTATGCGCCACGACTCGAGTAATAACCTTCTCCTCCAATTCGACTCGCTTTCAAGGATGGCCATCGCTTGAAAGCGAGTCGAACTGGAGGGGAAGAATATTACTCGAGTCGTGGCACACACAGTCAACAGTCCATAACATCAACTGCTCTCTCGGACCCCCTCGCCTTGTGTATACACATAAACTGCGCTCCACGGCCAAACGACAGAGAAAAGGGGATAATTGTCCGCCCCGAGAGTGCTTTGAATACGCCGCTGCTACGTAGCTTCGCGGTCACCCCTGAGGAAAGAACCCAGTTGGTTTTGAAACATCGGGTTTCTTCAAAACTTTTGGTTGGAGTCTAAATCATCTCCTGGTTTCATACCCAACCAGACAGACTTCTGTCGAATGTTTACATTAAAATTGAATGTGATGTTTTTCGAGCAACGCACAACGCAGTCCTGACAGCGCAGCGTTGTTGCTCTGTCATTAAGAACAACTACATAACGGCTTGGCAAATCGAATAGAGTGTGCCAGAAACATTATGCTATCATATTGACTTGGTAAGCATACGAATTGACGAGTCTGTGTTCTCGTATAATAGCCAGTGAAGTGCCAGTGAGTGGGACTGGCGGCTGTCGGTGTGGGGAGGCGTACTTTTAGTGTAAGTACTGCAAGCGCGTTGCATAGATGTTTGTCGCTTCTTGCGCGGATACCGTAAACAATGAAAAAGGCAATATTTAGGTTAAATGATGCCACAGCTGTGCTTTATTGCCATTTTACTCGTCAACCTTATGTATTCTGTAACCCAGAAGCTCAGTTGACACTTATAAGAGCTCGGTCGCTAGGACTAACCTTTGGTAAAAATCATGGTGGTAGAACAGAAAGCTGACAGGGAATTTCACTTGGGCTCGTCTCGATGCACGTTGAAAGTGAAAGTTTATGCATATTCACACGCACTTTGTTAATTTAATGTACGGCTCAAGCAATAGAGTGCAAAAATTGCCAGAGTAGCGTTTCTAGCGTGGCGACATCAAGTGATCGCTGTGCTGCTTTAACATAGAAAGGGGCAATAGCGAAATGGAGCCCATTTCTTTCTCGACAACTGCGCGCCGATATAAAACATTTATTGTCACTGTTCACAGTGACACCTCTATTTTTCTAAACATCAAAACGAAGAAACATATCACGGATGTTAATCTGATATAAGTACGTGCACGAAATGTAAACTTATTCACGGCCGCATTTCAGATGCTCCGCAAAAATTGAAGCGTTGTTGACACCACAGGAATAAAAAAATAAACATGCTAGAAAGCGTATTGAGCAGCGTTGATTACATTTGACCGTAAACATATTTCTGTGCACATTCAAGAGTTGAACACTACAAATACTTGATTTCACATACTGCCCTACTGAAACGTTCCGTAAGATGCGGAGACCTCACATACGGAATTATTGGAATATGGAAGACGTATGATGCGGACTCCGCATAAGACGTATGATGCGGACTCCGCATAAGACGTATGATGCGGCCTCCGCATCTTATGGAAAGACGTATCATGCGGAAATTACTGAAATGTGTGCATGCTACGTCTGAATCTAGTGCAAAGCAATATAATGTGCAAATTGAATAGACGTCCACATCTTGAGTACATGCAATACTGTGTACAAATCACAATATTTCTTAAACGTGCATGATGAGGGATTGAATCATCGGCATCTTACTAATTGTCGTGATGCGGAAGCAAAATTACCTTTTAAATAAAATACATTACAAAACTACTAAATTAACATGCTAGCGATCATAAATGGTGGTTACATTGCAACACATTAATGCAGTGTTCTATGCAAGACACAAAGAACTTATGAAGTTATTATTATCAATAGAGAAGCATTAATATACACATCAGCCCTGCTACAATCAATGTTTTTTATTTGTCTGTATGCTCCAGCTGTGAATAGTGACATTGCAGTGTTGATCGTACACAAATGAGGTGACTGCACCGCAATTTCACGAGCTCCACCTAAGCCACAGGATGGTGGCACAATGTAACAGCAATTTTAAAACGAAATGTTTAAACATAAATAATAATCATAGCACTGTGAAAGTGTGGCGCTGTGTTTATCTCATGAATGCCTTGTGGAGATCGGCGAAATGCTGCTTGAGGCTCCAGCACCACTGTAAATTTCGAAGGTCACTGCGATAAAACTTATGTGTCCTTCATAGGCACCTGGAAATGAAAATAATTGGCACAAATAATGTCAGAGACACATGTTAGCACAATAGTTTACATGCACAAGAAATATAACACACAGAATGAAACTGAAAATTTAAGGCACACAATCCTTCATGTTATGCATATGTGAATAATAGAAGGAATGAGTGTATAAATTAGTTCTGCCACATCAAAAAAAAACAGCATGCTTATCACAGTGAAAATAAATAGGTTGTCATGATTTTCATTGGTAGAGATAATCGATCAATATGTCCTTATGAAATTATGATTTTAACACTTCTTGCACAGTAAAGCTTTAGAAACTGCAAGTGAAAGCTCTAAATGTTCATTTATTAGTGTGTGCATGTACATCTGCTGCCTTTATACTATACAGTTTGTGCACAAAATTGGCATCTTGAACAATTTTGAGAGTTAAACCTATGCAACTTATGAAGGTTAAAAAGACCATGAAAGCAAGCAGGACCAGGCAGGTGCCATTAAAAATCTGTGCAAGCCAAATAACTATAACCGAACTGTACACATATAGGGGAGCAAGAGTAACAGAAATTCGGCGGCTGACCCGCAGGTCGCGTTATCAAATCCCGGCTCCATTTCCGATGGAGGCAGAAATGCTGTAGGCACGTGTGCTCAGATTTGGGTGTACGTTAAAGAACCCCAAGTGGTCGAAGTTTCCAGTGCCCTCCACTACGGCGTCTCTCACAATCATATAGTGGTTTTCGGACGTGAAACCCCAAATATAAATCAAGAATAACAGAAATAAACTGCCAACAGAAAAGTTGGGTGCATGTGCTATCTGTACACCTTACTACATACCGCATGCTCATTCCATTTTAAATACCGATACTGAAAATAACTGCTCTATTAGGAATGTAAAAGGTAAGGTAGAACTGAACGACTCTACAAAAAGTGACCTTATTATGACATCACGTTTTCTTATAACAAAATTGACTAAGACTCTCAAATATCATTATGCAAGGGAAAAATCTTCAAAAGAACAATCAAGTTTGAAGTCATAATTATTTGTATGGCTACTATGACTATAACCAAGAAATCGACCTCAACATGGCTAATGTTAGTTTTTAATGCCTATGTTCACTAGACAATGAACTATACCACAAAAAGCACAGCGTTCAGGCAAAGCACCACACAAAAAAAGAAAGCAGTCCTTTTTGTTATTACCTACAATGCCTTTAAATTGGTATTTTTACCTCTACTTTCCGCTTTTTATCTAAGTAACTGGTGTGAAACAAGTTAGCTGAAAATGCACTGTGCCTCCAAAACCTGTTGGTTGAATCTGAATTTTTAAAAAATGGTGAAGCTTGCACTAAATTAGGCTCCACAAGCCTTGGAACAGTGAGACTACATGACTCTTAGGACTACTTTAGTTACTTGTGCTTTGTTTCTGGGCCTAAGCATAAAGACAAGGGCTTAACTGAATTGCTGCTAACGAACAAATGCTTTCAAAATTGCCCGAGCGTCAAAGGTTGCTCAGCCATTTGTGGTGTTTTGCACTGGGCTATTCTACACCAAACATACAAACCATACTGCCTGGCGACCGTCACAGATGTATAGTTTAAAAAATGATGATAATTTACTCTTCTGAAAATAGTTATTTGCAGAAATGTTTTGAAGAGAAAAGAGTAGTGGTCACGTGGGTACCTTCAGAATTTCGCAGAATGTCGTGCGGGTGTTATTTGTGAGAAAAATTTCAAAGTACCGCTTTTTCTTGCCATATCAAATTTGATATACATATTAAGTAAAGATGCTTCTTAAAGTATTTGAAGTCAAGTAACATTAGTGCAATTTTTCTGCTACATAGGCTTTGAAAAATTCAGCCAAACTGTTTATCGTTTGCATTTCTTGTATGGCAATACTGGATTTTGTATGAATATTTGAGCCACAAATACTCACTGCACAGAAGTTATATTTTACGAAAAAAATAATGTTAGGTCCAGATTAAAAATATCACTATATAATCGTTTTTTTCCACATTGAGATGCTAATTGAGCTGTGTGGTTGTCCAATTAAAAATTACTTTTATATGTAAGTTGAAAGCAAATAAACAGTTCTTGTTACATGGCAAGTGTTATCAATACAATTTTTGTATAAATGAGGAAAATGACTTTTGAAGTTTCCTATTGAAGGCCATGGGGAACTTCGGAACGGAAGCTGTCGTACATTAAATGCAGAAAACAGCCATCATAAGAAACCTTCAAAAATTCATTTCTACTTTAAGACAAAGTGTAATCATATACCTTGCCATATAAAGAGAACTGCTTCCTTGCTTTCGATGTGGCGAAAAAATTGCACTAATATTACTGAGCTTCATGCATTACACACAATCACCTTTACTTAATACCAAGACCGAATTTAATGTAGAAGAGGCAGTATTTTTGAAACACTTTACTTTTTACAAACAACACCCAGACGACATCCTGGGAAGTCCAGAAGGCACCAACGTGGCCTAATATTTTGTTCTCTGCGATATACTTTAGCATTTTGCTGTTTTCAGAAAAATACAGTAAACGAGCACAATATTTTTTTTTCAAAACACATTTAGGACGGTTGGCAAAATGGCTGGGATGTTTGATGCGTAATTGCCTCACTGCCAGCATTTATTCTTCCGAAGCTCAAGCTATCACCTCTCTGTTACTGCCTCCCTCACATACAATGCCTGCATAGGAAAGAAAAAGAAAGGCAGGTCCGACAAAGTTCACAAGGCAAGATATTTTCATGTTGGATAAATTCATTACCATAAACAGCAGCAAGATAACATTCATTTTGAGTAGTCCAAGACACAAGCTATATACCAGCATACTAAGAGCCAAGCACAAACTTTTCAATTGAACGTGTGTGGTGATAGACAGGAAGCACTTATTGCAAGACTGATCAGTCTGTAATTAACTAAATGAAGTGCAATGCACTGTTCAATCCAACACCACATAGGCATATTTACTATAGCAAAGCATTGTGTCATTGATTCATGCACTAGATGGGACAATGCAAATGTAACAAAAAAGGTGAAAAAAGAAAACAAGGGAAAAAAAGAAGAAAAGGGGGATGCAAAGTAGGAGCAGTGTAGCACTACTTTTACTTTGCGTTCCCCTTTTCTTTCTTCTTTTTTCTTCTTTTCCATCATTTATCTTTTTTTTTTGCTTCCCTTACCCCCAACCTCCGACAGGAGAACACTTTGTATCAGCGCAACCTAACTTGAAAATAAGCAAGGGCTGCACTCTTCTGCGTTATAGGTTGTTTTTTTCAGACAAACATTTCCAACAGGCACACACGCCTATACCAAAAGATGATGTCATTACTGAACCCATTTAAACTAACACGCCAAGGATGACAAGGTGACTTCTAAAAAATAGGTCCTCCTATCGCAACATCGGCCAGCCTGTCTGAAGCACTTCTACTGTTCACCCTGATTACCCCACTAGATGTTTCCATCTGTCGACTCACATCTTCATTTTCGATAACACTAAGACGAGCTTACATTGATGAATACGCACGAAAGTTTAGTGATGTATCATGTATGAGACTAAGCAACTCTGTTAAAAAATTATTGATAGCTTGCTTCCAGGCTTTTTATACTGTAGCCTGAAACTTCGTAATGTCTTCTATGCACATGAACCAGATTGACAAGGTAATGCACAACATGCTTAAGAATACTGCGAGGAACAAGATAACGACAAAACGACCAGCCACCCAAAATTTTCACTGTACATGTTTATAAAACGTTCATGTACCCCAAACGAGGTGCTTATGATACAAGCCGAAAAAACCTACAAGTAGGGCCTTGGAGTCTTCTGGAAGTAGACGTGTTGCATTTTTTCTGTAGAGGGCTTTACACCCATAAGTGAGGAACAAAACTCCTGTATAATGAAGAATGTTGGCAGCTATCAGTTATAGAAAAACCTAATGCAGCTAATCTTCCCCGACACATCTGTACATTTAGAGAGGTGACGTAGCTTCTGTGATTGTGGCAGTAACTCCAACAGGACCAGTGCGAAAATTGGCACTACTTGGCTAGACAAATGTCCAAACATGCCTGCCCGACTCCCTCTAGCCATCCTGGCTGAATCTGACATGATTTCTTAACTGCTGGCTGGACAAAAACAAAACCACTGAAGCACTCACAATACACAGCATGAAGTTCCTCTGGAGTGGTCAACTTCGTCTTCTGCGATGAAAGAGCAGCACAGTGTACTGCTAAGGCACTCCTTGCAATGGTTTTCAATGCCACACAGTGACCTTGCTGTTCCTGTCGAAGAGAGCTTCGGGAGCTTGGAGGGTGCTTGCTCTTTTCTGGAGCTGCTGCCGCTCCTCGTTTTCTGCTCAAGGTCAACCTGCATAAAGTTGTAGACGAGGCTTTAAGAGTTGTATATAATGATATACAAATTTTCGCTGAACACACATTTCCTCGTGGCACACTGATGAATTTCTTATAAAACTTAAGGCCTCGTATATGCAAACATTTACAATCGATCCAAAGATGCACTCGACTCTAAAGAAGCAAGTTTGTTATGTAGTGTATATAAAGAAAGGTCATTCAGCACAACCACAACTACAGTTGCACACGAAAACGACATTTTACACGATCCTGTTTATTTACATGGTCCATTTTATTTACACGGTCCTGTTTTACACGATCTGGTCTGCATGAACTCTTGAACCGGGCACCATATAGGTTGAAAGACACACACAGACTTTGAGACAAACCTAGTTTCCCGTGGAGCATCCTCTTGCACTATAACAACACATCTCAATCTAGTTAGTTGGTCAGAACGAGGTGAAAACAGCTCGCACTTGAAAATCACGGGCAGAAGGAATGACGCCTGCACCCTGTGCTTTCTGTACGTTCTCGTTGAGGGTGCAGTTTTCCCCTTATCCTTATGCAATTTCGCATTTATAACATCGTTCGCTGCATAATCTTTGTGGCGTTAAAGTGTGTGATACTGTCATGTGTATCCCATGTAATTTATAAAAATAGAATTACAAGATAGCTTGATTCAAAAATAACAAAGTGCTTCCAGCGCCATGTCCTGTAGCCATTCTTTAGGCAAGTGGCAGAATGATTTATTCTTCAAAACATATCTTACTTGTAACCACTACAAGAGCTAACTCGTGCACTGGCACATTCTGTTTGCCTCTTCAGATTATAAGGTACCTTTTTTACACCAGAAAATCTTCAAGAAGAATAGAAGTGTTGTTATTGTGAAGAAAGAAAAGTAGAAGGAAAAAAATATATTGATTGATTTGTGGGGTTTAACGTCCCAAAACCACCATATGATTATGAGAGACGCCGTAGTGGAGAGCTCCGGAAATTTTGACCACCTGGGGTTCTTTAACGTGCACCCAAATCTGAGAACACGGGCCTACAACGTTTCCGCCTCCATCGGAAATGCAGCCGCCACAGCCGGGATTCGAACCCGTGATCTGCGGGTCAGCAGCCGAGTACCTTAGCCACTAGACCACCGTGGCGAGGCAGGAAAAAAAAAGATAACCTGCCCTGTACAGGGACCGAGCCTGCGAACTTCGAATAACATGTCCGATGCTCTATCAACTGAGCTACCATGGCGGCTATCCCTCTTCCATTTTGTACGGTATATATGTGCAATTATACATGGAAGAGTCAGTCAGCGCTGCCTGTTACCATTATGGCGAGAGTGGGATTACGATTGCAATTACGTAACGATTACTTCCAATATCCCTATACTTCTTTGGCAGCATTATGCATCTGTCCGTTCTCAGAAAATCTGCTAGTCACAGGAGGAGGCAATAGTTCGCCCTCCCACCTAAATGCATGTACTTGCACACATGCACAACTGATCAAAAAAAAAGTCACACACCGCTAAGATTACTGAGATTCACTGTTTCAGATTCATGAGTAAAGGAAAGAACTATAAATTTAAGGGTTTGTTGTCTTTGTTGAACACATTATAATGAGAACTAGCAGAAAATGATGCCAAACAAACTATAGGGGATGTTATCAAAAGTAACTTTAACAAAATTGTGAAAAGAAAAGTGAACAAAAACGTAACTTGGCAACGTTTTTTGACAATTGAATTGACATTACTTTTTATAACATCCCTTTATTTTACTGGGTAATGTTGTCGGGTAATTCTCATTATTAGAGTGGTGAGTAGGCTGACAAAGAAAGTATATGGCATTGATACTTCTTTTGAACACCTAAACGTTTGAGGAACTTAAAAGAGTGGAAGTTACTTTGAGTAGACCAGAATATTTAGTTGGAGCGAAAAAAAAACGTACACACATTTTTACCAGGCTTTTTAGCCTATTTTGAGACATAAAAGTGTATGCTGCCAGTAATGTTAAGTACCATTACCTTTGTCACACTATGCACTGTAGCAGGTGTAGTTAGAGTGGTGATAGTGAAGGATTAATCAAGCACGCCACCAACTGCGTTCACATCAATGGTCGCGTATTTTAAAAATAAACCTGCTGTATAGTAAAAAAATTTTTAGAGCATTTATGATTTTATCAAAATCAAGTTAAACCGACTGGGTAAGCCAACCATTTGCATAAAATCAAAAGGCATAAAGTCATTCATGTATTATAGCTATGTGAACAATTTCAGCAACGCAGGGCAAAGTGACAACAGTTCTATTAAAAACCCCTCTCATTATAACATGCATGAAAAGCACCACACCAGAATATTTTATAGTGCATGTAATATCGAGACCACTAGACTGTCTATTGACCTTTTAGAAGAAGGGTATCTCCTTCACGTTCAAGGGGCAACCACTTAACCTTTTCCTGAGCTTTTCTGTGAATATTTCCTGAATTTCAGATATCATTAGGATTGATTTAGAGTGAACAGATTTTGCTTACGCATTGAAACCTAGTTCTGTATGTAACTGCAATTATGGGTGCCAAACCACCTATAAATAATTTTTAACATTAAACTTTTTTTAACTGCAGCAGCACAACTACCTATGGGTGCCCAAAAAGTAGCTAGAAACAATACCTTTACCTCTTTGAGCCTTTTGAAAGTGTTCAGCTTCTCAGTGCTCACCTTACAACATTTTTTTTAAATACGTGTTTGTGTGCCCACTGCTCTTGCTCCTTGTACAGTGAGGAGGAGCACATGGCAAGAAGAGACAAGAAAGAAGCATAGCGAAAAAAAGCGAAATAAGTGAGGACCTCTTTTGTATCGTACAATGTGTGTAACATTACTATTGAGACAACATATAGACAAATTATCACGGCTATGCATCCATTGTAGAGTCGCACACAGCTGCAACACCACGACTAAATTTCAACCTTGTGTTGGTTTAGGATCCCTTTATAGTGGCAAGCTAATGATATCTGCATTTGTTTGGCACATATTAAGATGCAGTGAAATGCGATATGGTAATCTCATTTAGAATGCACGTCATGTGGCTTCATTGTATATGTGGCCCCAAGTAACTCTGGCTGCAAAGCAATATGGCAGAGCCTAAACAGACGTCACCGACCACTCCAATCTGAACTTGCCTTTGCTACTTGCCCATTATCATCCCAGCAAAAAATGAATGATTGAATCTGCTACAGATATGTGCTAGCTTATGCTAAGCACCAAGTATGAAGAAGGTTTTGTCATTATTGAGATCAGTTATTTGTTCAAGAACACTTGCTGTCAAGCACAAATACATTGCTGTCAAAGCATCAAGACTCAAATATAAAGCAAAAAGAAGTGTCTCTTTAAAAATTACACGCCACAAGGTGCAAGATAAATATTTGACACACTTGGGATGTAAGGCACGCACAAGAGGTGCTGCCATATTATACTTTTCCTTGTGTTGAAACCTGCTTGTTTTACTCACCCAACACATCTGTAAAGATGCCGTGAAAACACCAAGGAGCTGATGCAGCAAGGTTGAACACATGTCCAGGGATTCCACCATTCCTAAGCAGCCCTACAGCCTCCACAGTCCTGCAACCATTTGTAAGATAAATATAGTTCTACCCAAAGTTCTTGGTTTACAGACACACATGCAAGACGCATAACCACTCTATAGGAAGCTTGCATGATAATGCGCTGGGTAGCAAAACGGATGCCATTATCAAGTATCCAGGCCTGCCGCTTCTTTCTTTCCGTTCTTAATTAATCAATCCATGGTTAATAAATGTTCCCCCAATGTGAAGTGTACAGGCAGTTCGGTGAAGAATTGCAATGTATTTCAAACACAGTCCAATTCATGGCAAGTAAGCATGCAATAGCGATTTGTCAGCTGTTCGAGAAAAGAGCATGAAGTTTAGCTAAAACCCATGTTTTTTATAAACACCATTCAATTTGATATAAAAGTTGTGAGCATTATGTGAAAGAACATGGATTCATGTTTAATCAATGATTTCTTATAATGTACTGATATGAATGCAACTAACTGAATATGAATTGATAATTTTTGCTTGAGAATTTAGTTATGAACACTATCGCACTTGCCAGCTGCATCTTGTCCAAAACAGTGGCAAGATAGGCTAGTTTCTGTAGGTGAGCAGTAATGAGCAGTGCAAAGTAACAACAAGAAACACCAGTAACAACAGTATGGGGCAAGCACAGACTCCCAACTGTACAATTTATAGCACAAAAGTTCGCCTGAATATCAGTCCGACAACTCGTGCAAATGAAGGTCCAGTTGGGAATGAACAAGTTACGAAATCAACAATGCCTGCTTTCACTAACAGGACCCTCATTCACATAAAGTATGCAGCGATAGGCCCCTACCAAGGTACGTTACAGCATGATGTCATTGGCACATGTAAAAAGTGTGGCTGGAAAAACACTCCCGCTGGTGGCTCAGCCCGGTACAGTCGTGTGGTGTTTGGGGCAAGTTTTAATTTTTCAAAGCTTACACTTCACGTTACAATGTCGACATTAGCTGTAGTATGTGTCAGCAAACGTCTAGCTGTGTGGTAAACTGTGTGGTAAAATATTTGCTACGCTGTCTGTTTATCTTGAAGAAGTGAACACACGTAATGGCCTGTGCGAGGAACAGCGGCATAGTCTTCAAAAATGTGCACTGTTGATTGCGGCATGTAGTGTGCATTGAAAGGTATTGAGAATATCGGTTCAACTGAGAATATTGTGTGTGGTGTGTGCAGTGTCCATAACAATGTGTCTTGTTTGCCAAGACGTTAGCACTCAGGGCAGGGACCGGTCGATGAAAAAACTTGATTCGACATTTTAGTCAAGGTGAATATGCACTTGACGCGACCATCTGCGAGTGGTTACATCTCGGTGTTTGCGCTGTATGCAGAAAAAAATTGCATGGTCACCGGGCTGGAAGATACCTTGTTTGTGCTGAAACAGCCAAACACCTAATGAGTTAGATGAGAAATATTAACGCATCAAAACTATAAGTGCTTGCATCAGCAACTACACAACAGCGTGATAACCGCACCCCTGCCACACAGCAGCGAAACATATTTTGAACATGCTGGCAGTGTATTATTTTATAAAAAGCAACTCTGGCAGATTACAAAATCTCACATTGTGCATGCAAGTTTTCTTCAAAGTCAGGCGTACAATGTAGGTGCTGGCCGGTACATTAGTAGTTACAAGCAAAAGCGTCTTGCAGGTACATATGCAGATTGCACGAACACCTCTCTCTCTCTCTACACTAGGCACCACACATTATATCTTTCAACAAGCACACGCCACTGTCTCGGGGCATAATAACGCTCTACCGTGAACATATGCTAATCAACCCACTTAGGCGGTTGGCTAGGTGAATCGAGCCAAGTTACAAATTGTATCGCCCGCGAACGTAAACAAAATGCTGCTTTGCATCAAATGGCACTGCAGGCTTCGTTTAATCAACAACGTAGCAAGCGCCATGTGCGTCTTCCTCACTACATTGCACATATGAAAAAATCGATCACCATACACATGCATGTTGCCGCAGTTGTCTCGAATTAGCTCCAGTAAGGCCGCGCCGGTGCGCCATGGCTCTGCTGGCGTTAGCGTTGTCAAAGCGAATCGGCAACCGCACTCGCAAAGGCGCGTAAGGTTGCCGTTTCACGACGCCTCGTTCGAGTGCAGCAACACACACTTGCACTGAGTGGCATACTTGGTCTACATAAAAAAGTGTCCTCCTTACCTTTAGTTTCTTTCACACTGTCCTGAGGGAAGCAACCACAGGCGTCAGCCGTCACCTCGGAGTCCTTCGAGCGCCCGCCCAACCCGCCGATTCCTTGGACGACTCGCACTTGATCCGCACTCGAATAACCGCGGGAATAGGGCGCAATCTTAGCACATCTTACGAACGAGGAACGGCCCTTCCTTGCGTAAATTTAACATTTCGTGCTCTCGTGTGTAGCAGCGCGAACACATGAGAGATGCAACGAAACGGTATGCCTACGTTAACAAAGAAGACAAACAACATGTGGCTTTAGCTGTGAATGGATTTGACTTGGATATCTGTGTGAGGAAAATAAAAAAAAACATCTGTCGCTGCTATAAACTGAAAAAAAGTACGTTATCTGGCAAAATAACTTTAAAAGTGATAAACGGTTATTCAAAAAACAAGTTACAACCTATGAATATTTTCAAAGGTCTGTTTTGTTTTTGTTCTAGCAGACGACAGCCTCCTACTGCTTCTACGACTAACGTAGTGCGGTTTCACGTTCGGTGCGTGTCGCCGCCGCAAAGCTCTACAGTAGTGATATCAGAGTTGTCAACTCTCAATGAATCATAGGATGGCTACAAAGCAGTAACATTTTGACATAGTGCAGTACGCAATCTTTCAAGGTATGACATTTCTTTGCTCTGAAGCAAATCGAAGCAAGCCGGCCGGCGCAATCAGCTGACATCGCCGCTACGCGAGGCATGGTCGTGCGCAATAGCGTCGCGCCCCGCGCTCGATTTGTCATCAAGCGATAGAGCTACTAAGTGGAATACAGCTAGATGCAGGGATTAATGGCGTATCACTCCAATTCCCTGTGGTGGCCGACTCAATCGCAAGAGAGCCCCGGGAAACAACCTTCAACTGCTCAAGCTTGTGTGTGGGTGTAAAAATACTTGATTTCATCCGCGGCGGGGCAGCAATCTATAGTTTAAAGACATTCGAAAAGCTTGTGACGTATATACAATCACAAAACATATACACACATCAATAGATACGATCGCATATCGTACATAAATATGCCAACACATATTGTGTAAAAAGCAAATTTATATTCATAACATAAACTTTAAAACAGGCCTTAGCTGCTGAGCGCGAATAGCTCAGCAAGCTAACGTACTCAGTTCACGTACGCGAGCACAACTAAGTGCCGCAGGTACGAATCCCGCCAAGTTTTTAACTTTTTTTTCAACGTTTTTATTGTACTGCTATCTTTTGTAATGCCTTAGGTTCTAAAACAAAATAAAAGCAATATTGCGTTCAAGTACGTATGTGGGACTGTGCTTTTTTGCGCAACAGTTATTAGTATTTTTATTTTCAATATTAATTTTTTAATTTATTTCATAATATACCAAAAGTAAGGACTAAGGGGAACATTGGGTCTGCTTGATTGTGAAGGGACTCGAGAAGTGAGATAACTCAAACCAAAAAATTTACTTGAGATAAAACTGAGCATTTCACAGTCAGACCAGTTTCTTCAAGGGTAGGCCCTAGGTATGCGCGAGACTTGCTATATGAGTCATCTCAAGCTGTGGCAGCTGAGGGAAGGCAATATCACCGAGAAGCAGTTCCAAAATATATTTTGGTTGATATTTTTTGATTCCTCCAAAATAAGGGCTGCACAATTGTGATCGAGCCAAACCAAGAATTGCGGGCACGAAGTCATAGACAGAAAATGAATAACGTTGATTGTTTGAAAAATTGCCTTTAATAAAAGGAAGAGTTATGGAGTGCTACGTAGCTTAACTCGCAGTAGGAATTATATATATACATATAGATAGTTTAAAATGCACAATGTTGCACACACAGATATTGGTTATATTTCTTTGCAGCACAGTTGAAGCATCTATGTAGAACTGAAGCATCAAGAGAAGCTCATGCGTCCTCATTTTATTGCGCTTTACATAGCTTGTATGCGTCCATGCAGCCATGATATTATATATTTTAAAGCATTTGTTTAACCTATAATCTTCTTATTCATTAAAGCTGGCCCATAAGTTGTGTCTTATGTAGCACTACAATTAAAGCGTAATCTGCATGGTGGTCTGAAACAATGCTTTTGAAATCTCAAAACAACCCAGCTCTATACACGACCATCCGAGCATCAATGATAAGCACCATTATATGTCCGTACATATCAGTTGTGCTCTCATACTTAATTATTTTTCTGACCACTCCCTGTGCCCCTACCTCGTTTCTGTCGTGAAGCTGTGGCAAGTTGTGTATAGCTGCATTTATAGTGTAGGAGCACATACTATCAATAAAAATTATTTTTAGGCTACATGCAATTAGTTTTCATAGATTTTCATTTCTTTTGTCGGTGCTCAGGAGAGCTAAGCTCATGGTCGATATTTTAAAATGACATTTCTCTTTGCCAATGTTATTGAGAACAGTTTCATTATATTGACAAGTTTTTTCACATTGAATTTAGTTCTCATTATTATTGTTTCTACCAAAAAACAAGCCCTTGAAGTTATGCTTTTTTGCTTGATTTGTTTTGGCGTGACAGCATGCAAGTAAATTGACAGTTATTGTCATTCCTTGTGAATGACACATTTTCGGTTTGACAGACTTTAGCACCTGTTCATCTGCAGAAGTTGTATTCATTCTGGAAAAGGGCGAACAGCGGTGACTGACAACACAGACTAGCCTGCGTTATTCTTTTGTACTATATATGTCACTGCGAATTCATTTAAAACTTTATGGAGCTCGGATTTCCTGCTGAAAATGTGACAACAACTGTACAGGTTCCACATTTTTGCAACAATCCACATGCCTTTCATACACTATTGCACATTTTCGTAAGCACGTCTTACAAAATCTGTATATTTCTGTAAGACCTTACATTCTGCATTTTCCTTATGAAAGCTTCTGTACACTCCATACACTTTCCTTATCCTTCCATATCTTCCATAATGAACTCTCCGTATGCTCCATAAGTTTCCTTATCTCTCCGTATACTCCATAAAAAGCTTTCCGTATACGCCATACAATTTCCTTATCCTTCCGTATACTCCATAAAATCCTTCCGTAAATGCCATACAACTTCCGTATATTTCCATAAAACTCCTTATGTTTTCCGTATGTAGCATAAGGAAATGTTACGGAGTCCATATATTTTCCGTAAGATTTCATACGGAACGTTTCAGTAGGGTGTCATATGTTTTTTTAATCATGCCACCATTATTCACCAAGCTTCCATCACACCACCGTCATCCACCTTGCTCACGAAGCCTTCCACCAAACACGTTTTGCCTCGCCACCATCATCTGGCATTTTCCACCGTCAACACCATTGGCTCGCCACCACCACCACCATCTGCCATAATTGTTCCCACTCTCGCCGTCATCAGCCATTACACCTACTATAGTTTCACCATATCGGCTAATATTTCCACTATATCCACTATTCTTTCCATCATATCCACCAACGAATCCAGCACCCACTTACCCAGGAAGTCATATAGGGGTACGTTACTTCCGTGTCATGATCATTATTTTTGAATGTGTCGTTCACCTTGGTCATCTATTCAAGTCACGTGATACCAAACTTAGCATAAGTGGAGCTGGCAAAACGGCCGCGAGCATGCTATGAGCATAGTATGATGTCATGTTCTTACATGACAGCGTGTCAGGATGATCATTTTTGCACCAGTCATATATTTCATCATCCATAGACGTCAAGTAACAGCAAGTTTCGTATATGTGGATCTAGCGAAACAGCCGCAAGCGCATCATGAAGTGCCCAATATACTCCAAAGTAGCATTGACGAGCGCGCATGCTGGGCACAGCGACGCAACGTTAGCAAAACGCGAGCACTCTGTAGCCTGATTCCAGGCCCGACGGCAACCAGCACGAAATGCGACATGTTGCATTTCGTGCCGATGCGTTTCCAAGACAACACTGCCTCTACCTCGTTTCGTGATGGAGGAACGTCTCAAGTGCTGAAACGCGCATGATCGAAAGCAACGCAGCGCACCACGCGCCTGCAAGTATATGGCAGGACTGGCGCCTGCCGTAGCAACGCCGGCGTGACGCGACGAAGTGAACGCCAGCAAGCACGCGCACCATGTTACGTAGAAGTGTATTGGCACCTTGACTGAGCCATGTTGTCATATTCTCTCCTGTCACGCATCTTCTGATCATCTTGTTTGCGCCAGTCACATACCGTCGTCATCCATTGGCGTCACGTGATACCTAATTCTGCATATCTGGAGCCATAGCGAAACGGCCCTGAGCGTATCATCAGTGTGGCATGTAGTCATGTCGTTACGTGAGACACATGTCGTGATTATCAAGTTTGGATGTGTCATTTACCTATGTCGTCCGTTCGCGTCACGTAATGCCGTGTTTGATACATGTGAAGCTAGTGAAACGGCCGGAAGCGCATCATGAGCGCAGCATGTAGTCATGTTGCTACATGACACGCATCTCATGTTCATCATGTTTGCACCAGTATCATACCTTCGTCATCCATTCACGTCCCGCCATACCAAATTTGCTATAAGTGAAGCTAGCGAAACTGCCGCCGGTGCCTTATGAGTGTGGCATGTAGTCATGTTGTTACATGACACGAACCTCATGTTTATCATGGTTACACCAGTCACATACCTTTGTTCTCTATTCACGTACTGTAATCCCAACTTTGGTATATGTGACGCTAGCGAAACGGCCACCAGTGCATCTTGAGCGTGGCATGTTATCAGGTTGTTACACGAGACGCGTGTCATCATTTTCATGTTAGTGTTTATCGCTGGTGTTCGCCATGCAATCATGCAATACCATACCAGTTTTGGAGCATGCCCTGTAAACCAAATCGCCACAAGAGCTGCAGGCCATCAATTGTAAATCACGACATTCAAGAATACATTTAACGATTTTCATGTTATGACTAGTCAAATATGTTCTTCATGCAATCTTGTTATGCCATACCAAGTTTAGTATTCATACTATTATCGAAACGGCTAGGAGAGCTAAATGTCCTAGGTGGCTAGATAGATAGATAGATAGATAGATAGATAGATAGATAGATAGATAGATAGATAGATAGATAGATAGATAGATAGATAGATAGATAGATAGATAGATAGATACGCTCAAAGGCGCTGAAGTTCACTAAGAAATGCTTCGCATTTAATATAAAGAAAAGGAAGAGACAGGGACCGGAAACTAGAAGAACTGGTTCGCTAGTCTGTGTAGGGGTGACAAACAGAGGCCGGAAAAACGATAGAGAGAGAGAGGGATAAAAGGTTAGGAAAAAAATGCAACTCACAGTCGTTTGGAGAGACCAGTTGAAAGCATGAAGCGCTAGAGCACCTTCGCAGCTTTCATCTGCATATGCTGTATTTTGTTGCTAATGTTCCTATACGAAAATTGCCCGTGTGTGTTCTCGCCCTTCTTGTGTAGATATTATGTGTCAACCACCTCCAGCGCATACCCGCATACCAGTGCCGCAAACGTGCCCATGGCTGAGGGTATATATGCCATTGTCTGGTGGAAACTGTTCACGACGTACGCGATGAAATTGCAGCTTTATTCATATCATGAACAGCGTGTCGTAATCGTCGAATCATCTTGGCCACCTATACTTATTTTGTTTTACCCCAAGTGAAGGAAGTAACCACGAAAGCACCCAGGAGATGGCGGCTATATAGATAGATGCGTAGGCAGACGGCAAAAGTACATGCAATAGCATTTGATATGCTTTTAATTATAAAAAATAGGGAGTTAATCGCGTAATATAAAAAAGGAAGATGTAACAACGTTTTACTTTTGAATTCTGTGTGCTTTGTAAATAAACTTCATCACTTTGTAACTGGAATACTCAAGCTATTCAAAGAAAGAGAAACTCGAAGTTTCACATATTACAGTGAAAATATTAGCCATTTATTTTCTCTCCACGAAACCATTCGAAAAGTAAGTATTCCTGAAATTCCACTATCTGCAAAAGCCATTCTCGCATGTACCTGAAAAAAATATATAAATGCTTTGTGTCAAAACAAAAAAATCACCAAACATTTTCTTCACCACTTCACATATTCTGCAAGAGAGACAATAATAAGGTATATGAGTTGCGCGTGGCTATTTTTACCTGCTGATATCACCTTGCTTATTGTGTACCTGCTTTTTTTTGGTCAGACGCCGTCGTAGAAATGCCATGCCTTGCCGGAATCGCGAAGGTGGTCGATGTTATTAAGTCACATTCTATATTGCGGCCAGACATGGAGGGTGCCGAGCGAACAGATGGTCTCCATCCACCAGGAGAGGTCGTCCAAGGAGCCGCAGTACTTCAGTTCTGACCGAGTAGCAAACTCAATGGAAGCTGCAGGTGGGAGCCCAAAGTTTGTCTACACCATGCGGTAGAGGTGACGCGATAGTTCGGTCAAGATACGCAAAACCTCCTTTGGGTAGTCGGGGAAGGCGCCCCGGGAGCCAGGCATTGGGGATGCAGTGTGTGGTGGTCCCGATGCTCTCGGCTGCGGCATCCATTGCCAAGGACGCATTCATGGCGAACATTGACGTGAAGATAGCCGTGCGCATGGGGTGGGGGCAGTTGGTTAAAGGGGGGACCGCTTATCAGTCCCATATATTGGCGTAATTCGAAAGGGGGCAAGAGAGGGGTGCAAAGGCAGCCCGATATATTAGCTTGATAGGAAGTGGGATGCGTCGCGACTAACCTTCGCCCCCAACGCCCTCTAGGGGAAACCTTCGCACGCTTATGCTTATTAGACAGTACCAACCTTCATGTGGCAATCCGTGCCGATACCAACATGAAAGCCTCCACGCCGTCCCGGAATGGTGGTTGCAGCAGTGGCAAGTCAGCAGGTGCCAAGGAAGCCAGGACGCTGCCCTTAACCCGCGCTTACTGCAGCTGCATATTGGCCGGTGCCATCCGCAAGAAAGTGGGAACATAGACGTCAGACTCTGTAGTTTTGCGGACAAGCAGTGCCACCCGCCGACGCAGTTTTGAATAGTGCAATGCCCCACTTTTTTGCACAGTTTCCATGGAAATCAGGTGTAACTACAGCACACGAAACATTGGTTGAGTGAAATATTATATGTATTTTCGAATTGAACATTAAAAGAAGCTACGATTTTTCCTCCGCTAGTCGGACGTGAACCCCAATCGCACTTAGGTGCTTGATAGTTTACTCACCGGAACGACAGCCAAAACATGAGCAGACGCAACAGCTCCGCGTTTAACAAAAAAGGCCCAATTTTGCGCTAATGTTGCGTCGTGAATCACCACGGACGTAAATGACTTCAGATTTACTGATTTCTGTAGCTTTCGCAAAACAAAATAGCTAGAACACAGGCTGTCGCGAACGTGTTGGGTAAGTGAATTACTCAAGTTCTCCACAGCTGTTCGCTTGAGTAAGTGTGATAATGTAGGTTTCCTGTTATTGTTTTGAGCAGCCTTGACTGAGAACCACGGTAACATTTACTATAAAGCTTAACAGACCCTATGACTGCGGTGCAAAGTACAACAGTAGAGAGGTGACGCCCGGGCGCGACAAACATCGCACATGCCCCGACCACCGATAATCTGAAGTTGTCGCCCCGACACAGCATTACGCACGTAGGGCTTTAACCGCCTTTGACCAGGAAATGCGAACGCGTGCGTCATACAGGTAAATCGGAAAATGATCGTTACCATAGTCAGTTTTTGTTTCGTTTGTCTCTGCGACTACTGAAGCTATCTTAGAGGCATCGGTTTTGCCTTTCGTTGTACACTGAGAAAGGGGACACGCATGTATTTCTATTTGCAGTATATAGAAAAAGAAGACAATTGTCAAGGATGCATTCGTGCATGCGTAATAAAATAGTTTAATGCATAGGAAGTGATAAATCACATGGGCCATTCATACCGGATAAAGTGAGCATCGTACCTCTGATCGCGAAGATTGTTCGTGTATGCACTGCATTAATTTGGCTTCATGTGTATGCCCATGTTTAACGCATGTGGGCGTTACAGAATGCACTCCAAAGCGCTTTCCTCGAACTCGATGTCATGCGATGCTCATTCGCCTTTATATTGCCAGTTGCAGAACGCCCAAATAAACGAAACATCTCTTGCCTTGTGCCTGCATTTTGTTTTTATGAGATTCCTACTTTTATGAAGCGAGGTTGGATTCAAGGAAGAAGTTTCTCAGGTCTTTTATTTCTAGGAATCCGCTCCTCGAGACCAACAAAAGAGGAGGGCCTATGCACGTTTGCTTGGGGGCGGCTCTCTGTGCACTACCCTTTTATGATCGGCACTGAGATGGGAGTGCTGGCGGTGGCGTTTTTCGCAGCGCCACCTAGGCAAAGTCTTACGTCCTTAAAACTTTATTTTCGTCGACATCGGCAATGTACTTCGAAGAGAAAATACACAACGCCCATACACTGGGCTGGCTGTTCTTTCAGATGCCAAGCGTTATGTGAGCAAGCTTTATGAAGCGGCGTGCGCACTCCACTGCGAATGCGTATCTTCTCCCCCTCGGTCTCTCACAGCAACACGTTTCACAGAAACTTCAGCAACGCCAGCAAAAGCAAGTCCAAGGAAATCTTAGACTTTCCAAGAGATACACCAACAAGAACACCAACGCAAATCAAGCCTCTTAGAACTACTTCAAAACGTGGGGCACCTTCACATAAGGGATAGGCGCCAGAAATGTATTTGGTCAAACAGATCGATACTGCACCTAAAATTACAGCTTCGAAAACTCAGGAAACACCGTACAAAACAACAACTCACTAGTTCTACCCCAAAGTATTTCAGGAGCCATCCCATCAGTTTAGCACCACGAGCGCGCACGCAAGAAATACCACGACGCCTACAAAGACCGATCTACCAAACCTGCAAGGCCTTCAACCTTCGTTCGTTCCTCATGAGAATGCAGCCCATTTCATCAGCTGTTTCTACACTCAGGGCATACTTATGCTGTTCTGAACGCAATAACTAGCCTCGCCCACCAGAGTTCTTGCTTATGTAACTGGTCTGCTATAATCTCCTGTGAATTTCCTTGTGTGTCAATTTACGGGACTACCATGTCACATAAAACTACGTCTTGAGTTGATATTTCACGCCTAAACACTCGGATTTTTCGTGTATTTTTCTTCTAACACTAGCATTTTTTTGGTGGTAGGGAGAATTAAGGGACGTACGAAAGAAATGGTGGTTAGTAGGAGCATATTAAAAGAAGTGAGAACCTAATAAACTTGGTGTATGAGCCAGGCCATGAGAGCCACTGCCTTTCTGACAATGATAGTGATGCAGCAGCTAAAAGAGCCACCGACATACGGCGGATCGTCGTTAGAAGACCCAAACACTTGTTTGGAAACCTACGACCAAGTGGCAATTCTTGACCACTGGGAAACAGAAGTGAAGCTGCGTCGTGTCTACTTCTACCTGAAAAAAAAGTGGTAAAGACCTGGTTTGATAATCGAGAATCTGCACTTCAACACTTGAACCTCCTTGAACACTTGAACGTTCAGGAGCATTGCTCCAAAAGACAGGGCCGCCACTTTGTTGGAGGCACGGGTGCAACTTCCTTATGAGAACGTGACCATCTTCGTCGAAGAGTTAACCTGGCTTTTTCGTCACACTGACCCCGCCATAGTTGAGAAGAGGGTCCTGTTTCTGGTGCGAGGGGTCAAACAAAAGGTGTGTGCGGGACTTGTGCGGAACACCCCCTCCCCGCCTAAACAAACTGTTCAAGTATTTTTTGGACGCTACGACAATCTACAAGACGCTGGAAATGCGTACCTGCCAAAACTACTGCCGATCAATGCAAGACAGCGCCGCTGTTCACGTCCTCAGCTCCGACGACATACGTGAAACGAATCAACAGATCGTGTGGGAGCAGCTAAACAAGCTGTTGCTTTATTCGCAGCCCTCACTGGATTCGATTACCAACATTGTCCACGAAGAAGTTCCGCAATCACTTAGAGTTCCCAAAATATTGCCACCTCAGCCGCAAGCGATGAGCTATACTGCAGCAGCCCGACGTAACGCTTCACCTTCACGCCCAATTCAGGAGGCCTCTATTTCGCAGTTCCGCCACCAACCGCCGCCACCATTGACATACCAACTACCCGCAGGCAAGCACAACGTTCCGGGGAAAACGGGCGTGTGGAATGCCCCCGACAACCAACCCTTCTAATACCACTGTGGGGAAGCTGGCCACAGCTTCTGCCGCTGCCAGTATCACCAGACGGGACTCCGTGGTTTCGCCACACATGCGCCCAGCGGAGTGAAAGGCCCCGCGACACCACCGACTACATCGCAGGAGAACCTTCCCGTCCACTCTCACTCGACCGATACATGTCTTGTGTCACCACCGGCCGTACACTGGCCCAACTAGAGGCTGGTTGCCTTGCCCGTATTCGGAAGGCTAGTGGCAGCAACCGATGGACGGGTGGTTGCTGTACGACGAACTGCCGAATATCATCCGTCACTAAGGACGACGCTGCCACGAAACCTCAAGAGCACACCGCAACGTCAATGTAGTTCCAACGTGGAAACTTGCGGCCAGAAGAAGACCTGATGACCCAATGACAAAGCAGAGGTTTCCACCACCTAACTGCAAAGCGATGCGACGAACTAGCAAACTCAACGTCCTCATCGACGGCCATAGCGTCATAGCTCTCGTCGACATTGGAGCCGACTGTTCCCTCCTCAGTAGGACATTCGCAGTGATGTTTAAGAAAGCTAGGACCACTTCGAAAAGCCCCGATTGGTATTCGAGGCTACTGAGGGAATTCTAGCCAAGCATTAGAGTGCAGAACAGGGCATGCCATTTATCCTTGATTTTCGAAGTCCTCAAATGATTTGCTTCATTCGGCAAATAACATCATATATCCAAATGACCATGCCATATGCACAAATGCACGGCCACTTGCTGAGTTCAGAATGGTATGTTGCACATTTACTGTGACCGATGAGGGTAGCCACCATGGGCCCACACGCGCGCTAAAAATATCACTGAAATAGTGAAGTGCTCGAATAAAATTAAAATAAAAGAGTGCTCAACGTCAAAACGCAATCATGACGTCACTTATTTCCGGCGTGCCATCCTTCCCCTGCCTACCTTCCAGCGCTCTTCGGCACGAGAGAACCGATAAAGTACAGCGTGTGACCAATCTTTGTTACTTTGTTCTTACTTCACAGATTATGAAAAATATTACAGCAGCCGATTGATGAGTCAATAGACTCCTTTATTGAAGACATTCAATATTTCTATGAAAAGGTAATTCCAAGGAAACATACTATTTGAACACCCACTCTTTTGCTGATTGAAAAAATTCACACCCAGGGTTCATCTTTGCATCTGATCTGCTACGCAATAATACATGCGTTAAAGAGACTCTTTAGAATATGCGTCATTTATCATAATACTCTTTTCTGATTAATTTTCGGGCAATGGCGTGCATCTTTGGTGGGACACCGCCCTAGCAAGCAGGAGGTCTTGTAATAATAATCACTTGAAACCAAAATATAAATAATTAGTTTAATTGTACATCTGCAGATTTTCCACCATCACACAACGTTGAATTTTTATTCCACAAGTAAAGATTCTTATGCGGTCCTTTACCAAAAATAAGTTATTTCTTTAATTTTGCGTGTAAAATAAGGTTACAATATTTTCTGATGCAAATGAAAACATCTTTTACTGAAGGGAAACATCATTAGTAGGCCACACCGATGACTTACAAAAATTATTACAGAACTGGCAGGCACGACGATCGTGTAGAAATGCTGAAGGAATTTGCATGATTAGTACTGCACAAATATAAAAAACTAGAATTCAAGGTAATCACACTACGTCGTATTAGACGATTTGTTGGAGGATAACATCTAAAATACTCATGTCTGAGGGTGATGCGGAACAGTAGGACATATTCCTGAAACTTTGAGCTACAGCCATGCAAGCAACTTTGTTCCAATAAAAAATTGGATCAAAAAAGGAATGGGACGAGGAGAGAGAAAAAGAGGGCGAATACAAGTATTCTTACTATTAGAAGCTATATGAAACGAGACACGTCATAGAAGTGAGTTCAAAATTTCTGCCTTTTTGGTTTCTTGCTTCGCTGTCCTTCACAAGTCTTAGACATCCACTATGTCATTACAACACGCTCGTGCTACAGCTTCTTTTTTGGTGAAAACATTGTCCTTAGCGTTCGAAGTTGAAATTCACTAAAAAGGTCATTTTTTGTATCGAAAGGAAATATCCAAATGTGATTGCACCTCAGGATACTATTGTCAGTGGATACGCCTTCAATACCGATGCGTCATAATTAGTCTTGAGCGGCCTTCTCTATATAATAAATATTTATTGAAGAATTACGAGTATTCTGCTGCGTACCACGTTAACAGAGATTATAAGGTCTTGTGTCATTGCACAGCTTTAAATACTTGTGAACTAAATATTGTCATGAAGACATGTTTCATTTTAATATATTACGCAGGTCTTCATGAAAAGCTTAAGAATTTTGCTCTGTATATTTTTATCCCACGTCCTTCTGCGACAAATTATCTTGCTGGGGAAATACATTCCGGGTAGATTATTATGATAACCTGTTGCTATTATTCAGTTACTAACTTCTATAAGATATATGAAACAAGAGAACGGGAGAAGCTCTGGCTTGTTGCTCATATGTATGATAATTCAAGATATATCTTACCTTCATTAGCGTTGCATGGGCAAAAGTCGTAGTAAATGCTAGTAAGAGCCCATGGTGAACATGGATCACCACGTACGCCTAATGGTTTACAGAGTCCAGGCCTCAAATCGACTTCAACACAACATGTGCCTTCTGCGCAGATTGTGTGCTTGTTGCACATCTGGTCCTTGCGCCTCAGCTATAGTGACGGCGAAAAGAAAAGAACAGAACAGAAAAATGAGGGTACTTGCCCGACTAAAATGTTTGTTTGCTGATATACAATATCGGTGATAAGCCCAATATATACACCCATCATAGTGTATATCTTTCAAAAGGCTACGTTCAGTGTTTTTAGCTCTACACACTAAGACAAAATTACCTAGAAGGGATAAATGGAGCCCAAAAGGCGCGCGTGATGAACAGATAGACCGTTGGAAAGTAACCACCGATGAATACGTGCAACGTGCACAGCACTTTGTCTCGAAAAGGATAAACCGCGTGGGAGATGCGGGCCATGCGCAAATTGTTGTCGAAGACGCTAGCCGTCCTCTCATCTCCAGCTCAATCATTCCCCGAATTTTGCTCGTGACGGTTGGCATTGCGTCGCACTTGGAGAGCTCGACGATCTAGGAAGTACGCCACTGTGCTTCGTGTGTGGGCTTCTATGAGCATGCGCAGCTGCTTTTATGTGTCGCCGCACCCACGAAGTCTGCTGAAGGTCTCGACACGTCGTCACGCCGGTCTGTAAAAATCTGGCTTACTCAAGATGGTCACAACCAACTCGCGACACCAGCGGTTGGGAATAAAGGCGAACATGGCAGCCGAGAAGAGAGCACGCCTCTCGGATAAATTCTTTCAGTCTGATCCAGGGCCAAAATAAGCGCTGCATTCCTTGACAAGTAGGTGATCATTCTTTATTCTGCGTACTTGTTAATGTGCGATATGGATCGTGCTTGCCGGCCACGGGCTCAACCATTCTGTATATTCCACGCAAGAAATGCACCGCGAATGTTACCTTCGGCGTCTGTAGTTCACCTGAGCTTTTTAACCACCCGCAAATTGACCGCCATTGCCCTCGGCTGGCCGGACACTCTATCGTCGAGTGCTCGCCTGTTTTTGCCGCCGTGATGAGCCCCGGGCTGACTATATTGGACGGGGACCTCGTTGCTGCATGGCGAGTCGTAAAAAATACGTCGCGGTTGCTCGTAACGAGCTTGGTTGTAGTAGGTCGCACGCTGTAAGTTCATTGGCACGGGCTGGCGGGGCTTTCGCTAGTGTAGAAACCAAGTCTGCGAAAATTGGTCACCATTACAGTTGGTGTCCTTGTAAGTCGGTCGTAAGCAGCTCGGCACCAGCCGCTGGCGGCTGCCATTGCGGTGGTCTGGCTTTACTCGCTGCACTCGCACTCGCTCGAGATTGCGAAAAAGGGCCGCATTACCGTCGGTTTTTTTAGGCGCTCGCTCCAAAGCAACCTGGCGCTTGCCCAGCACACAGTCGCTTTCCTGTTCGAGGTTCGCTGGCGGCAGAAGTTCCGCTTGCAACGCCATGTTTAGTCTCGAGTTCCCTTTCTCGAGCTGAATGGCAGCGCTCGCTTAGAGCTCGCCGCCTTGCTGGCGGCACGGTGGTTCGCGGCGCCTCGGAGTTATGACTGCAGCTACCGCACATAAGCTGTCACGTTACGGGAATTGAAATGCGTCTCAAACGATCTGTGACATCACGGTGAAATTATTTGCATGTCCCATTTTACAAGTATGTTTTTATTAAACTTGCACGTATTTGTGATATCCATGCATATTCCTTCTCTGTCACATGTGCATAACTATTTTTACAATCTTATTATGCAGACGTGGGCTGAGCGCGCTGGCGTCTGCAATGCTCGTCATCCATCAGTTTTTGTCGGAGCAGCTTCAAAAGGACTGCAAGAGATGTGAAGGTAATGTTCTGTGCGTGTCATATTTTACCAGTACGTTTTTATATCAAGTTGCATGTACTTGTCATATTCGTGTATCCTCATCTTCTGTCTCGCGTGATTATTTTTACAATCTTATTGTACAGCCGTGGGCACACAACATGCATAAGGCTGTGTGCGCTGGTGCCTGCAATGTCTGTCATCTATCGCTTCCGTCGCAGGAGCTTCACGAGAGCTGTACAAGTAGTGACATAGGGGCTGAACTTGTACGTTACACCACGAATTCTCTTGAAGAATAAACTTCATGTGTATGAAGAAAACAAAGATTTGAATGTCTCTCTTTTGTCTTTTGTTGTTGCAGCGACTGCGAAAGAAGTGACACAAAGGTGGATCAGTGATGTTTCGCGTGTTTTTTTCCGCGCCTTTTGTTTCTCACTGCGCAGATGAACATGCGAAAGAATTATTAGGCCTTGTGGAGAGTAAACAGGAAAACAATATTAGAACTGGGGCTAGAAAGTTCATCTGACTGGACTAATTGAGGGGACGAACTGTTCGTCCGGCGACGTGCAACTGTGAGGACTAATGATTGTCCAGTAAGGTGTAAACTTGGAGATTAACGGTTGCCAGATAGGTTGTAAATGTGAGGACTAAATGTTAGTCCATTGAGGTGATTTGTCAGACTTACCGTTAGCCGCTAAGGTGGAAATGTGTGCTAAGTGTTAGTTCCTTGACCTGGTCTGTGGGGACTAACTGTTAGACCTGACGCCGCTAGTCGCTAAAGAAATCAATGGTTGTGCGAGCTTCATTACTCCCCAAAAGAATGAACCACACAGCCTTTTAACACACGTTTGCCTCAGAGTTTGCAGCTTTAGGAGTACTGTGACGGCGATAAAACTAATAAATGAAGCTAACATTTGATTTTTTAATACAAAATTTGCAAACTTTAGTTATTGATCTAGCAAGCGAAACTACTTAGTATATATTTATGAACGTGATGCATTCAAACAGCACGTGGCTCAACTCACCGGACCTTACCCACTACCAGACGTGAGACATAAATCTTTGCTTCCAGAAAAAAATACGAGCCTCCCTCTTATCATAAAAAGACTCAAACAAAGCATTTTATGTGCGTCACTGGCTCACAATTTTATTTCATTCCTTCTTCTTTTAACAGTAGGGAAATACACCTTAACATTTTTTTTCTTCTTGCACGCGAATAGAGCACCTGCTATCGTCTTTGAACCATCGTCATGAACCATCGTCTGCTCATATCTATGCAGCGCTAAAACCAGCCAACGTGAAATGTCAAGCGGCCTCTATAAAATGTTAGATTTTCATGACTGATGCGGCACTTCCATTTGAAGATGACGCATACGAACTATAACGTGGGAACGGCACACGTTCGAGAGTTACTTTTACTGTGTGCACGTCCTCGCAGGACGCACTTAGAACACACGAATTTGAAAAATTAAGCACTTCTGCACGTGCTCCATGCATCTTAACTCTCTCGAAAGCACCAAGGCCTTCAATCCTTGCCTCGCAAAATTTTACCACGTATTGTAGTTTTTCCAGGTACACCACATCTCTGTGTTTGTTTTCACTTTCATGCACTGGGTATTATATTTCAAGCCATTTGAAACGAAAATTTTAGTGTGGTCTTGTTCATCAAGATTAGAAAATTGTGACTTTTTTGTCCTCGAAAGTAAAACAATCACTTTCACAAAAAGTTTGGCCGTGATAAGCGTGTTTGAAAATCATGTTTGCGCAGCATTGGACAGCTTGTTTCCCTTTAATACTCAGGGCTGAGGGCTTCCGGCTGGCCGGAGTCGTAAATAGGAACACAGAAACAGCGAAAACGAATATTATTAGTAAAAGTGCCCCTTGCTGGCCTTCATGCTGTTCTCATACTTCTGGAAGCCTTTTGGCGACTCGGCATTGTTTCTTCCTCATGGATTGAATTTGGTGTGCGAACATGGAACCGGTGCAAGATTGCGTACGGGCCGTGTGTCCTCGGTTTGAGATACTGGCACATTTAGCAAACGGTCAATACGCAGGTGCGCATAACAATGCCCATGGGCACCTAGGGCCAGCGCTGCAATAAGCTTAGCTGGAAATTAGTGTGAGAGCACGGGCCTTTGAGCCAATGAGTGGCATTTGATTGGTGGTGCTAAGGCCACGTGGCTTTCCCGCATACCAATCAAGTCACCACTATATTTATATCTTTATATTCTTTATTTTATGCAGTGGAGTTAATGCAAATATCACTTTTCTGCAGCTTCGTCTGTTTGGTCGTGCTTTATTTCTCTGGCCTGCATAAATATTTTTTGCAAATGAACGGCGCAGTGGATACTAATAAAACTTTAGTTAGGCGAATACTTAGAGAAATACACTATTTGAATATCTACAGCACTGCACTTATAATGAAAAAAATACTTGCCCTTTCAGTAGGTATAAAATATCTGTGAAATGCTGAGGCCAACCATACCTGAAAATAAAAGCCCATGATAATCACAAGAAGAAAATACCAACAGGCAGATACTTCCAAAGTAAGTTTTGAAATTTATATTGTTTTAATAGTTTAGTGCAAAGAACGCCACTTGATGATTAAGTGTGGTCCCTTTCACAAAATATGCATCTGCAGTAAAACGTGGATAGGCGTGTCGCTCAAGCATTCTCTTTTTTAGCTCAAGCTCACACCCACTCGACTGTTTCACGATTTGTTGGTGCCGCCCAATACGGCGTTTCCACTTACGTTGCAGTAGGAACCATAAATAAAAAGGGTCTGATTTTTTCCTCATCGTCGGTTCAAACCACTTCTCGCAAAACAGTACATATGACCATTGCACTAGCTATCCTTGATTAACAAAGAACTGATATTTATAAGTACTCTTAGTCCACTGCTAGCAAATTCCCTTCTTGTTCCATGTGCAAGGAAGTTTTTAAACTCGCGCTCACAAGGAACATACATGCCACACTTACATGGTTCCTTGCTCACCTTGACTTCAAGGTCGCGGGGCTTTCCAATGTCAACGAGCTAACCCACTCCAAGGCGCGAGGCTTCACTTACTGCGCCGTCACTTGTGGTTCTCAGACAGAGGAATCAACCCACAACCTTCATTTTAGGAACATTTTGGCTACCTTCAGTGAGATCACAAAGCACTCTCAATTAGACCGTAGGTCTTTTTCATTTACGCACGAAAAGTTGTCGAGGCCACAGACAATCTCTCTTCGAATTCTCCGGAAGGTAACATACCCTAGCCTCGTAACCTATAGCCATTACTCGGACATTCCAGAACTTTATCCGGACTGCCATTATCGCAGTGATTCTAACCACATGCTCCGGAAGTGCCCCTCTTCACCAAGAAAAAATCAATGATTTTCCGAAAATGTCTTTCAAATAATGCTCACGAGTCTGGTCCCCATACAAAAGCCGAGGACTGTTCAGAAGGCCAAGGATGCGGCGGAGTGGCTAGGTCTCCCCAACCATACGTGAGAGGGGCTCACGATACTAACCTTTCAAAAGGGCGTGGAATACTTCAGAAACCCAACAAAGTTTTTCATCCATACATTCATCCATTTAGTGATTGTTGTGCTGTTGCTTCTGTCGTACTTAGGGCTATTTCAGCTTATTTTTCCTCAAATCAACTTTTTACATATTGAGATAATTTGGGTGCGCTTTTCTCTCAGTGCCACGCAATGTTGTGAACACCTATTATTCTGCTGGTTAGAATATTCCGCAATAGCGTGAAGCTTGTCAGTAAAAGAATGAGGTCAACCATCGTCTGAAGTAAAACCAAGCCACGTGATCTTGCAGCAAGTTTGTGCGATTACATTTCATCTTTCTATTATTTGAAGGCATGTCCTGAACTCAAATCAAAATTTCCCGCTGGAGCTTCTTGGGCTCTTGACTATTGGTCGTGACGACGCCGGCGTCTCGATTGGGCTTCTCGGGAGCTAAGCTCTGGTTGGCTTGACGGTAAGCCCGTGCTGCAGTTGCTTTGCATGACTACCACTCGGCCACGTTCTTTTCATTCATATTATCGTAGCACACGCATTGATTGGTTGTCGGCACGCGGCTGGTTGTCGGCACGCTCTCTAAAGAGAGAGCGTGCCGACAACCAGCGTACTTTGTGGTTCTGCCCCTCTAGAGGTCTTAAATGAAACTGTAACACACGCAGGAGTGGCGCGATTTCAGCAGGGTCATCTAGTGATCTACAATCAGACAACAGGCGAGAGCAGAGCAGCACCTCTAGTCAGCTTTCATAGTAATAGCGGCTAGCTACGGTGATGAGGGTGCAAGCTTCGACCTCAAAGAGCTTCGCCCCCAGAAGTTAAACCTCATCCCTGTTCTTGTCCGAAATTTAGAGCTTCCAATTATCTTCAAAATAACATAAGGATGAAATGAGCTGGAGGAGATGACGTCAATCACATGCGATGTAGTTTACAAACCAGGGACATTATCGGGTGTTCGACTATTCGAAATGGTACATTGCCAAAAAATCCAGCCTGGTAATGTCGGATGAAACGAGTTTCATGCGGACGTGAGGCAAAAGTACCCAAAGCAGCGGAACGGCCTAGTAATGTAGCAGGTCAAAACTTCAAAAATCTCAGTTTTAAAGTATTTGACTTAGAGTTGCGGTACACCTCCTCCCCCCCTTAAAAAAACAGAATATATTGCCCCACACGTTTGTTTTCCGTTTCTACATTTCTCCAGCATTGGGTATGTAGCTCTGCATAAGAAGATTTGCAAACTACTGTTAATAATTTTATTTCCAATGCAACGGTGTCGCACTCTTGCTTTACTCCTCTCTTTTCTTTAAATTTTCTCACTTGCGTTCTATTGGAATTGCTAATAAGTCCGCACTTTACTGATGTAACATGCCACTGCACTGCACTGCACTGAATTCGGGAAAGTGCACAATTAAGGGACACAAGCTAGGTAAGCTGCGTGTGCTCTTAACTTTTTGAAGAAAAATAAAGACTATATATTGCTATTCTGAATGCTGCCAAATCTTACAAATAAGTACACTTCCCCCTGAAACCTGCAAACACACTAAAAAAAGTTAACATGTATTGATGCTTTTCACGCGCAAACGCTTGTGCGCACCAGCACAACTGTTTCAATACAAAACACTAGCACTATTAGCGGCGCGACATCTTTGGCTCGTTTAAATAGACACAATTTGGCATACAGTGCGATATTGCTGCCACTGATGTGTCTTCAGTTCATTTTTTTTATCAATTTCAGCCGTGAAATTTCGCTTTGTACTTTGAAACCGCTAATATTACTTCGTAGCTTATATTATAGATACAGATAGTGAAAAATATTGCTCAAGTAACGGACGGACGTAGGAGGCTGGCGGAAGTATGAACAGGTGGGCATCCATACAGACACAAAGCCAAACAGACGAAGAGACTGATATAAAAGAGATCTCACAACTTTGATGATCGATTGCGCAAATTTCATGGAGAATTTACGCTTTATCGATTCAACTCGACAGCTTCGTCTATACAAACCATGTATCACCCCATAGGTATGCTATGACTTTTTTTCTCTTCCACCCCCATCTTCATGGTCCCAGTTATCTCTTTGTCCTCACGATTTTAGTTTGGAAGAGAGAGTGCGACGCGTATTTACACGAGCCCTAACGAAAGGAGTTTCAGCCTCGATGGCTGAATTGCCCTTGTCGACACGCTGGCACCAGCGATACCCCACGTTTAAGATTTTTTTGGCTTGTCTAGAGTATATATATATATATATATATATATATATATATATATATATATATATATATATATATATATATATATATATATATATATATATATATATGCTGATGAAGGCCAGACTCTAGGCCGAAACGTTGAAATAAACCACGATGTGACCGCTCACGGAGGATCTACTGGACTATATATATAAATATTGTGATGTACTAGACAGACAACAAGTGACAACACCTGTTCCTGGGCCGGCTGTTCTTATTTGCTCTAGCTACCCGCGCGCTGAAGCGCAAGCGTCTTTCTTGGTCATGACACTCTGCCATGACTGCGCGCGCGTGGATCTGGCGGCAAAGCTTTTGGTGGGCGGGCTTGGCTGCATCGTGGTGGTCAGCCCGGACCACAATGCAACATGGAGCGACGGTCTGGGGAAAGCGTCTCTTGTGGACGGCACCAGCTGCCTCGAGCCGGTCGCTCTTTTGCACGCCACAATATCTCTTGAAAAAGCGCTGTGGACTCAGGTGGCCGGCACTGGCTGCCCCGTTGCGGCCGACGCTCTCGGCCATGCTGCGATATGGTCCGGGTATCTGCCAGAAGTAGATCTGGTGGTCGATACTGGCTGCATCTCGGAGGTCGGCCTCGACCACGCTGGAACTGGGTGCCGGATTCTGCCACAAGCCTATCGGGTGGTCGAGATTGGCTGCATCGTTGTGGTCGGTCTCGGCCATGCAGAGACTCTCTGTGGGAAGCAGCTAAACATGCACCTGACAGCGCGCTTCGGATGGGCCGCCAAATCAGTGGCTGACGTAAAACGCTGGACGAGGGTTGCCGAAAGCGTATCCCAAAAGACTTGCTAGGTGCCTTGGCTGGTGTCGAGAGTGGGTACGGAACTTCTGTGATGTGTGGCAGAAAACATAATTTAGGGCTGGTCTTGACATCTGCGGCAGGACATTCTGTGAAGCTGTCGTCCTATTGACTGCTGTGTGCATCTTGAGTGCCAACTTTCTCCTCATGATCTTGGTCAGTGAGACCACCAGTGGTTACCTTGGGCTCTACAAGCGCCATGACCGTAGGCGGTTCAAGCATAGGCAATGCTGGTGTCTCCACTTGCCTTAGTAAAGGTGATATTGGGGCTGGCTTCTCTAACTGAGCTGTATGAGGACTGGTATCAGCCTTTTGCACTGACATGATGGCGTCACGTACCGGCGCGGGTACTGAGCGCCGCAGTGGCGCGTCGCACCTGCGTCCGACGTCGTTCGTAGGACAGGCGGAAAAGCTTTCTGCCACGCGGCTGGAGGGCTCCGAGGAACTTTCGAGGTGTTGCTCCACTTCAGCTCGGTGTGCAAATGGGGGTGCGTCAGTGAAGATGTGGTAAGGATTAGGACCAAAAGCAACTATCAGCTTGCAGCTCCACTCCGCCCATGACTGCTGCTTCCAGCCTTCATACCGGTGCCATGCGGCTGCACCTTCCCGAAGAAGGTCTACAGCCACGGTGTATTTCTGAGATTCCGTTCAGGCCTCGCGCATTGCTATCGCGCTGATGGTTGCCACCCAGCTGTCGGCGTCGTTCCGGACCCCGTGGAATTCCGGTAGTTTGCAGACGGCTGGAGATTGTGAGGTGGAAGGTGGCAACGCAGAGATCACCAACGCGAAGCAGTCAAGCTGGTGTGAGAGCTCGATCAGAGAAGACCGAAGCTCTCTGCTTGCTCCGGTGTGCTTACCTCAAGGTCGTATGACGCAGCTACATCCAACACTGCGTTAATGTCACACAATGCTGGCAACATTCTAGGAGCTCGCTCGGTGATTAACGCTATCAGTTTGTTAGTCTCGGCGCGGAGCAGTGCAATGCTACGCCACAGCTCCACGGCACTGTCGCACGAGGCTTCTGAACCGCTTTGGTTCGCGTCCGTGAAGTATGTGGTTCTAGTAGTACTCACGGTGGTGACACAAGTCTAAGGAAGCATGAACAGCATTTCTTGGCGGCTCACGTGTTGGAAGAGTTCTGGGCAGAGAATGCAAGCTGTGGCAAGCTTGAACGCAATTCCCAGAGGACAGAAGCCCGTGCGTATTACGGCCATGAAGTGGTAGCATTGTGTCCATTGGGTGATGCCCTGGTACCACAGAGGACGCATGGACACCTTCCACTGATGGTCCGATGGGCAGCTGAAGCGGCGGCCGGGTTGTTGACTCCATCGCCAAAGAAGCGTGAACGGCGTTAATCAATGGAGAAGCCCGCACTGCCGACGAACCACGAAGACACGTACCGGTGGCTTCCCGCAGAGGGTTCACTTGTCGGTTTGTGCTGACAGCAGAATCCATAACCAAAGACGCGTGGACGTCGCACTTGTGAAATGTTACCGGTAACGTATACTGCAGCCGCCGAGAAGGCCTTGACGCCGTCCCCGAATGATGGTGGCAGTGGCGGCAGGTGAACAGCTGCCGAGGAGGCCTTGACGCCGTCCTTAAGCGGCGCTTATCGCGGCTGTCCTAGATGACAAAGCCGGGACGTAAGACTTCTTCTTCGTCAACTGCGCCATTGTGATGTACTAGACAGAGAACAAGTGAAAACACCCGATCCTGGGCCAGCTGTTCGTGTTTGTTAGTTAGTTTGTTTATTTGTTTGTATGTATGTATCCTCTAATTCATGGCTCGTACCCACTTTGGGGGATTGGCCAAGAGAACATGTAGTCTCATATGGACGATAACTGCATTATTGCTTACAACGAAAAAAAGAGGGGGGGGGAGTTGTATAGTGAAGACAGTATGTTCAAAAAAAGAAAGAAACCAAAGATTTAGATAGTGACAAAAAAGAATCAACAACGAAGTAGACACTAATATTTTGCTTGCTTGCTTGTTTCTTTCTTTTGTGGCTCTCACTCACTAAGGGGAATTGGCTAAGAAACGGTGGTTAATGCAAGTCAATACCTTTAGCTTTTCTAGACTAGGGGAATATGATTACTGTGTTTTGACTGTGAAATTAATTTGGCGCAGTGTAAAAAAAGCAAAAGGGTGGGGGGCGAGAGAAATTATAGAATCTGTTGAATATCTGAGGTGGAATCGTTGTATGAAATTCTCCTGGAATTTGAATCATTGCAGTGTATCAGCTAAATAATAAGTGGTAGTGTGGCTAGTGAAATTTGAGAGCTGATCGCTGACTCAGCAAGGTAATCTTTTCGTGTTATATATGAATTCGCAGAGAGCCCCGCAGATGTTCTTGTCGCTGTGTCCCATTGAAGTGGCCCCAAAGGACAAAATATTGGGAGTATAAGGTGATATTCCTAGTTTTTTAAATAAAATTTCGAAGCAGTTTTTTCTTTGATTTTTTGAAACGGTGACATGTGTTAAGAAAATGGTCGATATGTTCAGGTTCGTTACAGCTGGAGCACAGAGGGGATGGCACCGGACCAGACCTGTTTAAGTATAAATTAAGAGGTGGATTTTTAAGGTGGTAATTTTAATTAAGAGGTGGTAACGTAATTTTGTGATCAAGATTTCCAGTTTACGCGTAGGACACCATTTATTATTCCATGTGAAGTGCAGGTGCGAGAAATCTGGATTCGGTATCATGAGTTTTGTTGAGTCTTCAGAAGGGAAGGTTTTCTAAACCTCGCTGCTGTTACATAGGCTGTAGGAGGCATGATTGGCACAATCAGAAGATCAAATAGCTACAACTTGATTTTGGGAGCCGACCAGACAGCTGGTTTTGCCAAACCCGATTAGTTTGGTATGTCACGAATTTATCCACAATTGAAAATTACTTTTCGACCCGTTTTTTATAGTATCTGTTAAAGTGGGCGCAATGTTGAAAAACGTTTACAGTCTTGAATAAAATTACACACCGCATCGAATGCATCTCTGTGGCAATTTCCCAAAACAGAGGCACCAACACTTAGAACATTTTTTGTGGTTTAATTTAAACCTAGCTCCGCAAATGAAATATCTAAAAGTCGTTTCTTAATTAATGCATAGTTATGACATGAGCCAAAATGATGTTCAATACTTTCTGATTCTTCGCAGAACGGACAAAGGGGGGAAAGTGTCAGACCAGCTCTGTGTAAATAAAAATTCAATGGGGGGACACGGCACCGGAATCTGGAGATTACATTTTCAAGTTTTTTTGATGGACTCCACTGGGCTTTCCATGGAAATTTGATGTGCTGATAATCTGTCCACTGTTGGATATTTTCTAAACTATCTGTAGAAATAGGGAATATCCTATATCTAATCTCTGATAAGTATTTTAACCCGGGAAGTACTGAAATTACTGGTCCATCGAATGATGCTCGAGCCAAAGCATCTGCCAATTCATTTATTAGTAATCCGCAGTGACCTGGGGCCCACAATAATTTCAGGAGTTTTAAATGCGGTGGTGCTAATGTGTGGAACGCTGCTAGGGCACGAGATTGTTCAGAGGTTGTCACAGCTGCACACAACAAAAGTGAGTCTGTTAGGATTATTGCACTGGTCTCGGTCATAGAAATTTTACGAAGAGCTAAAATACTAGCTACTAGCTCGGCTTCAGTTATTCTGACTTGGCCAGCGTCTTTTCTGTCATGACACTGTATATATATATATATATATATATATATATATATATATATATGTATATATATTCTCTGTTCTCTATTATCATAAGAGGTATAACATAGCTTCCATTAGGATGAAACACTTGCCTGGGTTGGCCCTGGTATGATGGTTCCGGGATTCTCACGTGACCCAGGCTGAAATAAGGATGGCGCGAAAATCAAGACCAATACACTAAATGTTTGTCTTAGCGAGTGTAAATCTAAAGATTGAGCTGTAGTGTTTTGTTGGCAAACTTAACATCGTGGACACTGTGTATGGACCTTGAATGCACTCAAAAGCTGAACTATCGGTTACGAGGAGTGGTCCATTTCGTGTCATCTTACACTTACTCCCTGTATATAGCTGTTCTTGTTTTCTCTTTCACCCTCTTTCTCGAAGTCCAAGGAGGCGAGTAAACCATCATTTTTGTTGTAGTGGTGTCTTGTCTCAGCACAACCTTTTTGTCTCCTTGTTTGCCCTGTACACTAATATTCCTAATAAGCCTTTAGATAAAATGAAGTATAAACGTAACGAAAGGATAGTGATATTTTTTTCCTAAATAGCGAATACCGCTTTTGAATAGTCTAGAAAATACACGCCTGTGGTGAGAAGGCCTTTTCACTTTTGCAAGCGCGTGATTGTCGAAAAAATCGCAGTGATACTTGCACGACGCATTTACTCAGTTTTCATGGTAATAAAGCTAGCCTAATATCTGACTACACAACTGATTCCGGACATATGGAAGAATAGCTTTATCGCACCGTTTCGCACAGGATCGGTGACAAAGCCTCTGCCTGTTCGACGCCACTATTGCATCATTTACACTGTACGCAGAACTAGAGCAACACAAACAAGAACTACAGCTGCTTTTATGAACAGCAGATTTGAACGACAATTTTGTGATGGTTCTGTCAAGTCATATATTTCCCTACTGTCCAAGCCGTAGCATATTTAGGGTTTTGTTCGTACCTGATTCGATTTGGCATGAATACGCACGTTGTTTGTGTGATGGGGCATATATTACGAGTATGAATATCGTGGCATTCTCTTATGCTGTATTCGCCAACTGTTCTGATAAAGTGCTGGGCATTCGAAGCATCGAATATAGAGCAAATGGAATTAACAAAGAGCACTTACGTGGCCGGAACGAGCCATCAATGCCTGCAGTGTTGGATGGACTTGCTGCTGGGAAGAACACACGACAATAAGCCCTTGCACATTGTCATCTCTTTTGAAAGACAGAGTAGTAACTCTAAAGTGGTGCTTATATTACAAAAGGCAAATTGCATTGGTAGAGCTAATTGAGTTCAACAGCAACTTTTGCAAAAATAATAGAGGGATGAAGTTCTAGTTTCCTGCTACTATGTAATGGCTAAGTTGTAATTTATAATATAATAAAATCAAATAGGTGTACGCACACCACCTTGTCTGTATATTTTTGTACATATTATGTAGGTGATAATTCAGTGAACAGTTTCTGACTTCGTTCTTTTGACAATGAAATATTATTATCTCAATCAATAGGCGTATGTACCACCACACAATAGAAGTGCGGCCTTGCACGTAAGACATTCCAACGGGCCAGCATCTGTCTCCTTGCACACTCTATCATTTTATAATGATCACCATTGTGGGCGCATTTAAAGAGACTATACTTTCAATATGTATTCAAAATAATTTGAAAAATCGTCAACTCTATAAGCACTGTTTATTTCTTTGTCACTGCGAAACTGAAAAGAGAACCTTATTTCGCGTTAAAACAAATTAGAGATGTGAAAGCTACCTTATCACATTTATTGAAAAAAAAATTTTTAGGAAAAAGCTTGAAACATCTATTCGCAAAATAGGTTGGAAATTAAAGTTTTTCTTCTCAGCGCCAGCACTCCGAAAATGTATACAAAAAGAACTCACACTTTTCCCAGAAGGGCGAAGCAATGAATGCGATAGCAACATATCTTTCGTTTTACGAAGCAAAGCTAGCATTTTTAAGAGCAAAAATAATTGTAGTAAACATACCTTTGCTAAGTAACCAAGTTTTCTGTGGTGCAACCACAGTAGAAGACCACAACAAGGCTAGTGCGAAGTGACAGCGTTGATGAGAAGCGCCTCTCGTGGGAAGTGCATGCTGTTACTGAGGGCTATACATCGTGTGTCCGCTGGCGGCAGTTTGTTATGTGTATAACAAATTGATTTGTGAACGACCGCTCAAGACCCAATTTTGGCACCTTTTTTCGGGTTGATAGCTTAGCCTGCAGAAGATCCCGCCTGCTGCGCGGGACAAGAGCCGTGCACTGATCGTGGCCGCGATAGCACGGCAGCCACAAGCCCCTCCCTCCTTCTCAGTTGCTGACTCACGAGTTAAGAACGCGCGCAGACGACTCCAACCCGAAAGATGATGTTCCTTCCGCAGAGAAAGGGGGCTGTCGCATCCGTTCCCTCATTTATATATATGACGGCGGCGGCAACAGCAAAAACCAGCCGAGACTCTCCACCTAATTGCTGTCGCAATAAAATAACAACATTTTACAGCAGTTTATAATTTCAATGGTCGAAATTACGAGCAATAGCAACCTGCTATAGCATTGCTTTTAAAAGTGATCATGTCCTGTGACAATTGCTTTGCATAGTTTTCAATTTCTAGCAACATTAAAGATGTGGTGCTCAGACCACTTGTAGGTAACAAAACAAACCACCCACTAATCTAGTATGAACTCGCTGGAGAAACAACATACAAACGAATTAGCAATAATGGAAAGCAGTAGTGGGTAATAACTGACGCGAAACTATCAGTGGATGGTCGCTTGATATGTTTCCGCCATACAGTTCGATGGTTCAAGTTGCCGAACGACTCTGTGCGGCATGGTGAAAAATATTGCTTTTTATTTTGTAATTTCTACTCTGGTGGGCTATGTCGACATTAGCCATCATAAAGGAAGTGCCAAAAAAATCTAGAGTCAAAAAACGAGCACTCGCATTATTTTCTTGCCTAATTTGAAGCTGCATTTTGGAGAACGCGTATGAGAAACACTTTTGGCAGGAAATTATGCGCGCCGCCGTCTTATGAAAGGAATTCATATCATTAAATTTACTCACTGAATAACTAGAGCAACATCTTTCGCTTGTTTATTATAGAAAGGCTACACATCAAAACTAAGACCTGCAAACACATATTTTTTTGAAAATTAACTTTCCAGCACTGCATCGTATTGACAACATCTTGTTCATTGCATCGTTATTGCTTTTGTATTGAGAGCCGGGTTTTTCTATATGACGTAGGCGCTGGTTTGCACCTTCATTAGGCATAAAAAGTGACATAGCTTAAGGTACAACAGAAGACTTACCCGAGATGGACTGCCGCTTTTGGTGGGCCCAGGCTGAAAACGGTATCGCAGGATAACCAAAAGAAATAAGTGGTAAGCAAATACTCTCAACTCAGGACTTTCTAATTACAACATTTGTAGGGTAGAAGTTAACTTTAACAAAAATCATTGAACTTTCGCTTCCTAAAACCAAGAAACCATAAAAGACTCGCCGTTTTTGAAGGTTTCAGAAGTTTTGACCACTTGCAAATAATTACCTGAATCTGTGGCTCTAAATAACAAATAGACTGTGACGACAATTTTGGCGACAGCCTGTCTTTATGTGATTGAAACATTTCGTATGCTTCGACACTCTAGCAGCGATACAAAACAAGCCTCTGGTTGTTATCTTGATCCACCAGGTATAGCTGAATAATAGACCTATGACTACAAATATGATACAAATTTTATAATTGATACTGTTAAATGCAATTTGCCCGGATTAGTATGTAGGACTTTGAAGTTTCCATTAAAAATGTCGTCAATCTCTTTTTCGTCAGTGCATCTCAGGCTGCTGAAAGTTTTCGATCAAAACAATAAGGAACCATAAAATATCTTCTTGCTGAGAATAAAGGTTTAGTCTAGAACCACCCTCGCAAGCACCTATTGGCGAAGCTATTTGTAAATGGTGAATTTTCTATTATGCTTGATCTTTTGAAAAACGCAAACTGCGAAAAATGACTTCAATAATTTGAGAACAGTTGTTCTTCTTCGTGGTCAAAGTAAATGAACTGAAATAACTTGTGCATTAAGTATTTTTCACAAAACGAAGTTCTCTGTCTGTTGAATGCAATCGTGTTCATTTTTTTGTAGCATTATAACCGCGAATTCTGTGATTGTACCAAATTTTTAAAATAAAGCAAACCGCACACTTATCGAAACGAACTAGGAGGCGAAATAGCAGATAGACCCATCAGCGAATGAGCAGAGTAGGAATAACTAAGAAGTCGCGCGGAAGCAGCAGTGTAGGGTGACACGACGAGCTTTCATCATATCGCGCTTTCTTTTCGCTAGACCATTGACTCTGCCATTTCTGCGGCTAATAATATGCATTTTTATTTATATAATGGTCTTATGGTTCAGTATCAATGGAAAGACTTCCGTGACTTAAAGAAGCCCCCCCCCTAAAAAAATAAACCTTCAAACACGTGCCTTCGTTGCTATTGGCTTGCTGCCTACTTCCCAGCTGCGTCCTCGAAAGCGTGCTTCAAGGGCGCTTTCGACACCCAATTAACTCGTGCTACTATGTCGTGGAAGCGATGTGTTTGATTGACGAAGCGCTCCTGTTCGTGCGGCAAATAAAAGGAGAGAGAGCGTGACCTCAAGCAAAAAAACTGAAGATTGTCCTTAAAACTGGAGCGTGAAGCAACGGCTACAACTCCCTGCTGCTTCATACACCGGCAAAAGGCAACAGAAAATTTTTTCGAATTGTTTCAAGTGGAGGCAGGCAGAAAGTGAACATTTATTCACATAAAGGGACTTGTATTACTGGCCAGCTGGCTCCGCAAGTATCATCTAGTAGTGTTTGTGGTGGTCAGTTGAGGACGATGCACCAGAGCTCGTTTTAGTGTTCAGGGGTGAAGCTCTTTTAGGCCGATGCTTGACCAATGGCTTTGGTGTTGACATTGTTTGCCCTGGCCGAGCATATGCAAGGTAACCTTATACGTCTTGACGTTGACTATAAGACAAACGACGATGATTATTCGGACAACAACCGTGTTGTGGGGTACATGACGTCAAGACGTGCTCTATGACACGCTTCGTATGACTGGAGATAGCCAGAACAATCCAGGATAAAGTGAACACAGCACAGCTTTGCCACCTTCAGGCTATATCTGATACCGCAAGTCGGTAATGAGAAAAAGGTAACGAAATTCGCACCTAAACATAACATATCATTTATGAGAAACACGCACGTTATACAAATTTACACCCCTCTGCCACTCATTTATTAGCGTGAGTGCTCAATGGCAAGGGTGCTTGAGGTTAACACCGAACGATCACACTGCTTCACCCACTCATTATCATTCACTTTCTGAACATGCTGTGTTTTAGGAGCAGAGTTCTTTAAGGTCAAGGCTTGTCCATTGGCGTTGGTATTTTGCACTCTAGGCGCCACTAGGGACGAGCATTCAAAGCTACACATTCTGTTTCTGCCATCAGGGGACAGCGCAAGCAAGGTACCCACAAAGCTCCACGAAGATGACGATCACGCTCATGACGATGAAGGACAGTGGGCATGAGCTACAAGACAAGGGCAACAACAAGAACAGGAACAATACAAGTGCGCTCCAGACTACACAGTTTTTTTGCCATGACAGCATAACACATAGATGGCACCCACTATACCCCCTGACGATGGTGATACCACTGATTAAAATGACAATAACGATTACGGACAACGCCTGACTCGTGCCTTACGAGGCTTCCCAATATGCCCTACGGGGCATTTCCTATACAAAAATAAACCAACAACATCAAGGGGAACCTGCACAGACCTCGTCTTTGCCAACTTTAGGCTAGACACACTACCGCAAAGAGTAATATAGATGGCACGAGAAAATGTGCGACCATAGTAATTATGACCAATAAACATTGTATATAAGTGTACATTCTTTGTTCCTGACCTAAGACTTGAGTGGTCAATATCACCGCTCACTGGCGGTAACACCGAACGATCTCATTGCTTACACCAGTCATTATCATTCACTTCGTAGATATGCCGTAATTTTTTCTGTGCTTGCTTTTTTTGGCAGCAGCTTGTTCATTGCCATAGCCGCTCCCACGATTTGATGGCGATGACTTTGATGACAACGAAGAACAACCAAGTTTCAGAGCGCATATTATCTTTCTGCCATCACGGCACGGCGCATGCAAGGTACGCACTATACGTCAAGACGATGAACGATAAGGCGCCCATTGTGCCACTACGCCATCGATCATTCAGCTGATAAGTGAAGTACTCGCTGTATATTTGTAAGGCTTTATGTGTATTTTTTGCTGTGGTTGATGACGATGACGAATAAGCTTGTTTTAGAAGCTTACTCCTATTCTTCGGGGCTTGCACATACCCGTAGCCGCTATTTATCATTGCTTCCGCTAAAGACGCACCTGATACGCTCATTTTAAGAGCGCGCTACAAGTCATGAACATGGAGGATGCCAAGGCAGCGGGGCAGAAGACTAGGAATTCAGCAGCAGTGTGCGCTCGCCGCACAGCATTGCGGTTGGAGCTCGCGAGCGCGAAGCAAAGCAGGATTCGTAAACAAGCGTACTCTACTGCTAGAGACCGCGAGACCGAAAAGACACATGATGTCGCATTACGATCTCCATTGCATTTCGTTCGAGCTTCCCACCACCACCACCACTAGGGACACTTGTATTCACCTCTCCTTCTCGAACTTTCTACTAGGTCGCATAATTCAAGATCCCTTGGTTTTGCACAAGCAACTTGTGCATGCGGTGTGTTTGGCGCTGCCAAAGCAGCACAAACAGGTTATAAAGGGGCTGTTTTTTTTACCATACGCGCTGCCCTGAATCACTAAGGTTTGCCACTATGCCTCGACTAGGATATCATGTCTCTATAGGCTCCCAAAGCAACACTTGGTGGCGCTAAAACTATGAACAGGCAGTGCCATCTCTGGCAGAAAAATGAAAACTGGGCATGTACTTCACACGTTTTTAATTCTGTCTGCCGAGCTGCCACTCGCTTCCGTGCACGTGCAGGGCTAAGTACACCTGCTTCAAGAAAATCTCTCAGTTGGACAGAAATTTAAAATAGTCAAAGCAGAAAATATAAGCGAAAAAGTTCGTTGGTCACAATTACGTTGTGGAGCAGACGATAGCGACGCCCGACTCAGGGCAAAGTGCACTTGCAAAGTCCGCGACTTTACCATGCATATTAGGTCGACGTAAACTGCTTTCTGTCATATGTACCCTTTACGTAATTGCTTATATGTAGTACCAGATGAAGCTACGTATGCTATTTTTTCTACGTTGTCGGCAATGAAAAACATGTGACTGTTTTTTCGATGTCCACACTGGCAGTAGTAGACGCGTACTGTCGTGAACGAACTTTCGCGGCTTGCAAAAATGAAAAGAAGATGACACGGTTACAGCACTAAAAATCCTGATAAAGTTAGAGTAATTTTCTCTGTACCACTACAGCATCACCCACTTCTTTAACTGCGAGGCAGCTCGCTTAGTTTTAACCCAAGGAGGATTAAAGAAAAAATTGCTGGAGTGGAAGCTCCCGCAACGCCTTGCCGGCAGAAGTGAAGCCAGCTTTTGCCTCTGCCATGATGGCGGAAACATGCTTTTTTTCTCATAGTGCTTACTTAAAGATCAAGTGGTTTTGATATGTTATGTATATGCTACGTCAGTTCTATATTAAAAGATGGTTGTTCCCGACGAAATACACACAGAAACGAGTATGGATGACTGAATCTTTAAAGAACTTTGCCTCCAATTAGAGGCTATCTAATGAAAACTAGTAACTGTAAGACGCACTTGGAGCTTTATGTGACCCAGAAAAGTTTCCACATTAAACTCGTTGGGCGTTCGAGGGAAACGCTTCGTTTTTAATCGCCATCTTGCCAGAGGAACGGCTTCACTTCTGCGCAATCATTTCCACTCCAGCATTTTTTTTAATCCTCCTTGTTTTAACCACTCCTCGCTTAGTTTCTTCTTCCTCTTTCTTGTGTTTTTTTCGATTATTGCGTCAAACTTGCACTCCAATTTATGAGTATAACTACTGTACACGTGTATAATATCTGTTGTGTGTACGCGGCTTAGCGTGTGAAGTGCCGAATTTCAGACACGACATTATATCGGCCGCGCCACGAACTCATGCAACTAGTTCACACGTAAACGCGCATCTGAAGCACTCTATGGAGTAGAGCACGCATACACGTGGCATGCGTGGAAGAAAACCACTTATCTCGATTGTGACAATTACAATTCACATATTAGGTGCCAATTCGATTCAGCGGATGAATATGTACTACCCTAATGAAGCGACGAAATATAACTTGCAAAGCGATGCCAAATTTTGCTTAAAAATGCACACCCTTATGTTCCGGCGCGATGATGGAGCCCTTCCGATGGGTGAATCGCCGGCAGCGGGCCTTTGACAAAGGGCCGAGAACAATTAAAAGCAACGAACAACGCAACACTATCTGCGGTGTATCGTATGCAAGTGTGAACATCCAACAACGAAAGCTACGTCTCACAAACACAATGAACCAAAGAAAAAAAGCGTTTCAACATACAACATTACCTGGACTTTCACAATGCAAGGAGAGAGCGAGCAATCATTACTGCCGTCGTTGATGAACGCGCGGCGTTACGTGCTGATTTAGGTAGTCGAAACGAAATATTTCAAGCGAAGCATTGTGATCAAAACTGAAGGCAAGAAAAAGCTACAATTTGCTTTATGCTTTTAAATGCTGTGATCCACGCTGTATTACTTCTCCAGCAATTGATAGCTTTACAGGTGGATCGAGTGCTTGGTATTGTCTGCACTGTCATGACACACAACAATACTTCGGACCTCACGGACGCTTTCGTGGGGTCATTTCTGTCATCACGGAAGGGCAACTTCGAACAGTGAGCGTCTCGTTTCACCGCGGCAAGCTAACAGCACTGCCACGAAGCTCTCCGCACTGACTCCAGAACGCGTGCTGCGCGTGCTACACGTGCTCCCGTTGCGGGAAAACAAACTGAATTGCCTGCGCCCTCTCCCGTATCTATTTCCAGTTTTCACAAAGTTTGCCGCTACAGGCGCAGTGCGGCGTTATTGTCACTCTGCAAACTTGTGATTTGTGTGTTTATGTGATCATGATTGAGCAAATGTACAGAGGATTCACAATTTACTCTATTTACCTCCGAAAGAAGCTCCTTCATCATCATTCACTTTGTGCATATGCGGGGATGTTTTCTGTGTTGAACACTCGTACACCCAGAAACAGAACCACTTCTGAACACTTTCATCAAATTTGCTAATATAAAGTTTTGGAAACGTGACGTAAACGCGATATTCGTTATTGCGGTCATGACTGGTGTATCCAGTGCTAGGTTCAGGTGCTTGAATGTCACTAAGGGACATTTCCAATTTTATATGCGTATAACCATAGAGTTTGCCGATAATATAGATATTTGATAGCTTCCAACGCGTTCAAGTTCTGATTCAGATTGATCATCTAGTACAAAGTATTTGACGGTGGCATCTATAGTTCTTCTAAGGCTGTCTCATTCCTCTGCTTCGGCTCTGCCCTTTGCATCTTCTCTCTACTCATTTCCTGCGCCCGTTTACTTTTTCCAGCAGAGCTTCGTCTTAACAACTATGTCAGTGCTTTGTGGTTCTATGTCGTTCAGCGAGGCCCATTTGACGCATTCGCTGTGTTACATGCAGGGTGCACTCGGTACACAGAACAATAAAGAGATCAGTGGGCTAGCACTAACGCCCAGTTCGTGAAACCTGGCCACCTATACATATATTTTTTACGAAAAAGAAAATTGTCACAACGCCCTTCACTTACGTAAAGTTATTTCATCCAGGAACCTCTACCATGTCAAGAAGGGCTTCGAAGCTGTCGCTCTCTTCATAGAAGATCAAGAGGGCAGAGCATGCAGTCTAAGCTTGAGTGAAATGTGATACAGAGCTTCGAAACTGGTCTCGTTGTTTCATGTGAGACCATGTGTGAAATTGAAAAAAATGTCTTTTTTTTTCATAATAGAAAATAGCAAACTTTCTTTATGTAAAAAAACTATTCGTTGGCCACACTATCTTTAGTTGGGCATTATCTTGGAGCCCCTGTCCTCAATTTATCAGCAAGCAGGGCTGAGCAGCAATGCCCACAAGAGCAGTCCGGAATAGAGATAATGATATGCATCTATTGGAGCCTAAAATACACATACATACTGAATTCCAGTTCTACTTCAAGTAGTGCTTTATTTCTGAAATACTTATGAAAAATACGAAAACGTATTCCATACTACTCATACAAAAATACAATTATTCGAATACAAGCTTGTAGAGAGTATACTGATGCTCCGCAAAGTCATCAATGAAGTACAGCATAATGGTGTGAATAATGCGTCACAGCTATGACATGTGCGTCCTAAGTATACTACTCCAATCACTAAAGAACCCCTGGTTGTCAAGAGCAAGTATAGCTTTATTGTGGACACAAGACATCAGTGGCTGAGAAGGTTGTCATTTTGACTGACTCCACTTAAGAAACAGTAGATTCTTAAACGGGCTGTCACTTAGTGAACATAGGTTTACTCGAAACATGATTTGGTGCTCCACAAAGATAGAGGTGCGGGTACTGCATTGTGAGTCTGCGGCTTTTGTCGGTAGAACATCACTGCCCTGCGAGGTCCTGCTGGTGCGGCATCGGGCGCTTTACCTTAGAGCCCATGGTTTGCGTACACGAAACCCTTTGCCCCTTTTGCATGGTGTCGCTCAAAACTCTTTCTTTCCCCCTTCGAAACAGGTTGGCTATTTTACGACAAATTCAGGTACCAAGTTCTATATTCTACCGTTTTGCATTCTTCACATTTACTTATACTTCTAGTAGCTTCTTTCATACTTATCTTGGCATCAATGTCATTTGCTTGTGATTAATATTGTGTCTAACGAAATATCGGTCTCTTGTAGAGTGTCGCGATATAGCTGAAACAACTTAAAGTATTTTAATACAGAGATACAAATGTTTTCCAGAAGTTTGTCTGGATACAACAATCCAGATACTCAAAGCATTCTATAGCACATGATTGGCCTCGGCAGCTAGCCTTTGCTTTTGCTTTCTTATAATAAAGCGCGGCTAGTATACATGTTAAATGGGAAAATGACCTCTTTGAGGTACAATTTTCAATCTTTTTGTGGTTCTCGCCGTGTTTAGAAGCCAAGCTATCCAACGGAGACATTTTTACGCAACGTTCTCAAAATTTATCTAGAAACTTCAATTGCATTTCTATTTTCTCTTAAGATGACACACCACATGAACGAAAGGAAATGGCCACAAAGGCATCAAGCTTATTCTATTGTGAAGAGTAGACAGCGAAGGAATGACAGCAGATTGAATCCCTCACAAAAAAATAACCTTTCGATGATTTGCTTTCGTATCTTTGCTTCTGCATTGCCTAACTCCGGAATGGAAGAATCGGACATTTAATAATGTAGACCGTCGTTTACAACGTTTTCGTTTATTCTCGCAGTGTGTAGCATTATAGGTCTCCCGAATATTTACTTTAAGACATTAACCCGTCGTTTACAATGTTTCCACCAGTTTTTTGAACTGTGCGGAAGTAACAATTTATGGAAAAAAAAGTAGTCATAACTACATGAGAGTCAAATCACTTCCGTAATACATCATGTGTCTAATGAGTTTATCTAGCAAGAAAATAAATATCTCTTGATGATCACCTTTGGAATCATCTCAAAACATTGATGAATAAACGTCCATTGATTGATCACTTGAGCATTGTGTGTAGTGTACGTGTATGAAATACTGATGTTCGACAACGTTTTCATTCAACAAGTAGTTATCAACCAGCCAAGAAGATCGGCGAGGCTAAAATTACCGTAGCGTCGGCTACGCTTTTGATTCTGTTTGCAATCTTGTCAAGGCCTTGCATACGACTCAAAATCACGTTCCGATAGCCCTTTGACTTGGTCGAGTTTGTACATAGTCGGATAGGTTTAGCGCAATTTAGACAAAAACAGGAGAAAAAAACAACACAAACCAGTGCCTGTATGTGTTCTGTGTGTCTTCTTTGTTCCTCTAAATTGCGCTCAAAATATTCTAGTCGAACCCGTGATTTGAGCGCAATATTTCAAGCCTTTTTTCCTTTGTTTCAACTATGTACTTTTAATTCGCCACAAGTTATAGGTGGAAGTTTTTTCGCCCAGCATGTGTTCTATAAGCGGATCGCGTGGTACACAGAGCACAAGTTGTGCAGCGCTTTCCTGCACCATCCAAAATCCTATCATTAGCATTGCAGTAAAAGCACTTGCCGAACTTGCACCAGAAGGGACGCGTTGGGGACTTCCTGGAGGCCCAAGCTGAAAATAGGATAGTACGACAAGCGGGAATCAAAATTGGCGAAAAGTGAAAAATTGCGGACGTACATTGGCTGTAACCAAACTTATAAAAAAATCCTCATATCTCCCTTAATGGGGCAAGCCATGTAATTCGAAGTAACCAGCTAAAAGCTGCTTTGACGCAAATGAAACCACTTATGTTATCACATCAGTTCAAGATATTGCTAATTATGCTTGCATTAAATACACTGACGATTTCTATGAGTGGGAACATGAGAATGCGTGGCCTGCTCTTTGCTGTGGCGGCTAGTAGCGGGTACGAAAGCAACCAGAGGCTTTTTCACGTTATCTGGTGCTAAGCAAAAGAAGCAGTCAGTCAATGATGATAGAGAACCAGTGCCAAGATTGAAACCCTGTCGCTCTTCAAGGTGATTACCCAAGAAGGCATTCCTTCATACTGTAGACCGTTTCATAATGCAAATCACTGGTTGTTTCGTTCGGCACTAGATGAAATGAATAATTTGTTCGTGCAATATTTAACGGTATACACAGAATAAGAACAAGGACAAAAGAAGCCACATTCAAAACACGACAAGGGGTATTGTGTCTTCACCACTCTACCTCGGTTGGTGAAGAGAAGCAATAAGTGGCTGACGTGAAGCAAAAAATTGAAAACGGTGCTTGGCCGTGGCGCGTGAAGCAATAGTTCATTTTACCTATTGGCTTATACACCGTATAAGAAAAAAAACAAAAATATTTGGCCTTCAAATGATCTTGTATGTTGAGGAATGAAGGAAGGAAGGGAAGGAAAATTTATTCGCAGAAAGGCGTTTGTGTTAAAGCCCAGCTTGGTCCACAAGTTTCATCTAGCTGTACCGACAGTTTACAGTCTACGACAATGTGTCAGAGTCCCTGTTAGTTTTTTTTTTCAGCTTCAGCTCTCCACTTTCCATCTTCTCTCTACTTCTGTCCGTCCTCGTTTCGACTTTGCCCCAAATAGCCTTCGCTTTCACCCTTCACCAACTTCACCCACCAGCCCACATTCACCAACTAGCCCAAATTGCCATTCTTCTTTGCTTAACAACCATCTCTCTCTTTCCCGATTTTATGCTATTCTTCATAGCCATTCATTCAACCAATTTACAAGCCGAACAGGGTGCGCCGAACAGAGCCGTCACTGTGTTTACAGTAAATGGTTTTTATAAACTTTGTGACACCGAAAAGAAACAATAAAACCCTGTATTCGCACAAAATTATGACATGCGGCAACCTCTAGCAAGTGCAGAAATGTTTCCAGATTTTTCCTCCTTTCAGAGAAATTCAAAACTAACAGGACACGCAGTCTGCACACGGATAACATAATTTAGAGCCCCAAAAGATTACTTTGGAGTTTTCTTAGGAGAGCATGGGTTAAAATGTCGTTTTTCTCTTATGATAGGAAATTTCCAGTCTTCTTTATGCATAACACTATCTTTTTGCTACACTTTGCCTAGCCTTCGCTTCATGTCAGACTACTATTCTTCAATTTAGCAGCTAGCAAGGCTTACCAGTGGTCTCACAATAGCAGTCCGAAATGCAGATATTTGAATACAAAAACTGCAAAACTAAAATACAGATATACTTTTGTGTTTCATTAAAGGGATTTATTTGAAATGCTTCTGGAAATTGCGAAAGCGTAATTTGGATTACGTATACAATAATACAATAATGTATTACTAGTTTATTTTCGCAATACGGATCCCAGGTGGTCAAAATTTCCGGAGCCCTCCACTATGGCGTCTCTCATAATCAAATGGTGGTTTTGGGACGTTAAACCCCACAAATCAATCAATCGAATCGCAATACGGATGCTACGCAAGATCATCAATGTGGTGCAGCATAATATTTGGTAAATGTCTAACAACACTGAAGTGTGCATGTCAAACATATGACTTGAATCACTAACGAGCAGCTGGTTATGAAGAACAGGTATACCTTTTTTATAGACACAGAACCTGTGTGGCTGTGATGGTTGTTGCGTTAGCGGCACTTGATTAACAGCAGATTCTTAAATGGGTTATCATTTAGTCAACGCTAGTTAAACTCAACAAAAGACGTGCGGAATGATTTTATGCTGCAAAAAAATCAAGGTGGGGTTAATGCGTAGTGAGACTGCGACTATCGTCAACAGAGCACCACTTTTCCTCGAAATGCTGCCGGCGCAGCGTCGGGAGCTTTACTACGTAGTTCATCGTGTGCATATGGGAAATCTTTCGCCGCTTTCAGCCATTTTGAAAAGAAGCAGTACGACTTTGCATGGTGTACCTCAGATCTCCTCCTTTCAATCCTAAAAAAACAGACCTTGGTTCCCGCAATGTGTAGAAGCCAAGTTGCACAACGTACACATTTCTGCTCAACTTTCTGGAAACTTGCTAAAACTTTTTAATGCATTTACAACTTATTTCATTAAATGAAAAGCCGCATCAGCCATACAGAGTTGTCACACTGGCTCTATCTTTTCACATTCTCAACAGTAATTCCAGCACGAATTGTTCCTACAAAGGTCTCGGCACGTTAATAGAGCGGAATATTTTCATCAAAAGTGATCACACAAAAAGAAACACGTTCGTTGCTTTGCTCCAGTATCCTTGCTTCTGCACTGCCGGGAATCGGAAATAAGTAAATTATTATTGAGTACAGTAAAGCGTGGTTTACAACCTTTTTACCAATGTTTGAACTGCCCAGATGTCAACATTTATGAAGAAAAAAGTTGCCGTTAGACATGTCCGTCAATTCACTTGTACATTACTTCCAGTGCCTATTGAGTTTATCTTCAAGGAGATAAATTCAGCATAGCCCTTCATTATCGCCTTTGGAATGGCCGAAAAAAAAATGATTATTTAAAAGCAATTGGTTGGTCAGTAAAGTATTTCATGTGTTGCGAATGTAAAAAAAAGGCTTGTATGCAGTTACATATCTATTCAAAAAGTAGTCATAAGCTGGCCAAAGAGATCATTGTGGCGAAACGTAACGTAAATAACTATAGCGTCGGCTTGACTATTGATTCTGCTGTAAACTTCACTAGGCTTTCCATACATCAAGGAGTCATTGTTTTCATGCAGTAATCAGAGCCCCTTTGCTTTTGATTTCTGGTATGTGGGTGTAATTAACACAAGTGGTAAACTGTCAGCATTATTTTAATTTTTGTTTTTCCATCTTGTGTTCCTTAACAGTCTTGCCTGGCACACAAGCCAGAAGTTATGTGCCCTTTATTTCACCATAAAAATTCTTATCATTAGCATGACAATAAAAGCACTTGCCGGACTTGAAGGAGGACTGGCGTGTTGGGGACTTCCTGGTTGCCTAAGCTGGGAAGAGAATAGTGCAAGTGAGCATATGAAGTGGAAACAAGCAAAGAGTCACTTACATAGGTTCACTAAATAAAGTGGTTACAGATAAAACCCAGTGCATCAGCCGCGCGGGTGGAAGCCCTGCGAAATTGCCAGCAAAGAGTAACATACAGGCAAATTTTCAGGTTTGTCTTTGACGCAAATGAAGTCAATAATGTTATCATATCTTCTTCACCATATATCGCATCTTCATAATGCACGCATGAGGGTAGAATATGGTGGATACACTCCTAATAGAACATGCAATATTGTATGTATAATACATAACCTGTCAAGCCTTGTTATTCACACGCTGATATGATGCCATATACCAATTTCAGTATATGTCTACTCAACCAAATGGTCAGAAGTGTGAAAAGGCAGTCTCATGTAAATTGTCATGTACGTGACACGAATTTCCTTGTGGCAGTTGTCATGTATGTTTCTTGTACAGTCGTATATCGCAATATTGATTACGTTGTTAATCTAGCTAATTAACCGACCGTAAGCCCCAATGAGCGTGATACGTAAACCATTCGGTACATGACAAGCATGTAAATATTCTCACGCAACTAGCGGTCTTTTGTGTGCGTCAAGCAATCTAGTAGGGCCGTCTGAGGTTTAGTTTATATCGAGCTAGTGAAGCAGCCGCGAGCACATCGTGGATGTTGTTCTTGGTTATTTCGTGCGCTCAATGCAAGTCATAATTTTTACGTTGCTAACCGTCCTTTCCGTTCATCATAGAGTCAAGCTATGTAGAATTCGGCACACGTCAAACAAGTGCAATGGTCACAAACGCACCATTATCGTGAGATGTAATTCATGTCGTAAGTTACATGCATGTCCCAATTTTCTTGTTCCTACTTGTCTTAAAAGTTCTTCAGACAACCAAATCAAGCAATTCCAATTTTGCTCTGTATGATGCTAAGATATAAATGAATGTACTCTAAATTTTAATCTTTATTTTTAACTCAGTGCTTTTCATATATATCTGTTATATATCTGTCTTACGGGGACGTTACGTAAAAGCAAAGACGGTTCATGGGAAACTAGAGAAACGGCCGTGGGTGCACCACAAGTTTCGTGAAAGTAATGTATTACATGACATTCAATTCGGTGTTTTCGCAGGCCACCACCAGAAATTTTTGACTAATGCGTCGAGCGATAATAAGTTCGGTGTACATCACGCCAGTGATATGGCCGCTGGTGCATCATAAGCGTGGCACGTGAACCACACTATGACAGTGGTTAGCGCACAAAGACGGGAGTATGAAGGCGGCAAGCAGCGCACTACAGTCGAGTAGTATTTATTCCGGCACAAACACGCTATATATATAGCCTCTTCAATCATGAAATGATGAGTGTGGATGCTTGAGAACTGACCTATCAGTTTCAATCTTAGTTCTTCACTCTATCCTTTTTTTAAGGTGAGGTTGTTTTATGCCGGGGTCCACAACGCCTCCACTGATGTGCTAATGTCACGGATATAACGTCATAAAGTATATAATAACAGATGGCAAAGAAAAATAACAAGGAAAACGTTTCGCGTGGCGTGGAATCAGCAACCTTTTGATTCACAGCACTCGCCGCTAATTACCGTGGCACAGAGAGAGCAACGTCAAGGTTGCTAACGGCAAATAGCCTATGTACTCCGCACCTCCTGACGGCAATTCGATACCCCGCGTTTCCGCCAGATGTGATGTAAAAGTGACGGTAACCCAAGAATAGAAGACCGGCAGGTTCGTTAAAATAGGAAATCTGTTTATTTGGCGGACTTGCGCACCATTTGGGAAAAAAAATTACAGCATATCCACGGAGCGAATGACGATGAGTGCGGCGAAGCATCCGTCAGCCCATCTGTGCTTCCGTCCATCGGTTCGTGCTTGCTTCCTTCTATCCGCGTGATCATCCGTTCGTCAAGCAATGTGTCCATCCATCTGTCTATGCGTCCGTACGTCGGCGCGTCCAACCATCCGTCCGTGCGTCCTTCTACTGGACTCTCCAAGTACCACCATATCTCACCTCGCAACCCCTGTGGCACACCCGCTCTATAGCGGGTATGTGCCACTGGAGGATACATACATACATACACACATACATACATACATACATACATACATACATACATACATGCATGCATGCATACATACATACATACAGAGGAGCGACAGACGTACGCCATATGGAGCTTCGCCCCTAAGGCTACACTACGGCTACGGTGGTGGAATACAGCCAGCTCGACGGCCATCGTGACACAGAATGCCCCCTAAAAGGCCAAGCGGCGTTGACCATTCGAAATATGCCACCAAAATGCAGTTAGAGCTTTGGGTAGAATGAACTTCTAAGAATCTGGGGTCATCTCGTAGTTAAGGCATAGTCGACCTGCGGGCCACGATAATCGCCGATAAAATGCAATGCCTCTTGAGCCATGATCGAAAATGATAAGGCTGTGTTCCGGCGGTTATCAGCATGCGCACCAATAACCAGGGGACGGAAACTTCCTCTACCTTCCATGTATTCACTTTCGGCAGCGGCAGCCACGCTTTCACTGGTGGTTGCTGGGTGCCCTACTAGAAATAAATCACGAACAGAAAATTTCCTCCATGACGTGACTGGTGGCGTCCCGGAATAGAGGAAAAGGAGAAAAAGTTGAAAGAAGAGTTGCCGCGGAAGCGATTCTTCCCCACTTCGCATGCAACTGGAATACGCTCGTGCCTTCTTTCAGGTCCACTTGGCGCTTGGACAGAGCACCCATTCGCAAAACTTTTTCTTTAATTTTTAAGAGGGAAAAGGGAAGCTGACTGATTTCGCAGAAAGACGAAACTTGATCGGCACAAATAAAACGTACTTTTTTGTGCGTTTTGTATAAAAAACATACAAACAAGTAGTGTCAAAGTGTTAATATATAAAAGCACAACTGATATACGGACAGACAAGCAAACGTTTTTCCCAGAATATTCGAATCAATGTGAAATGCATCAAAAATCGCGAGTAGAACACGTCATATTTCACTCAATGACGTTTGTTATGACGGCGCGCATTGTTTTCTTAGAGAACTTGAGTACCAAACGAGACTGAAGTTCAGTGGCACGGAGAGGCTTGAAGCAATCAGGCATTTTTTGAGAAAGAACGTTGCTGAAAACAGTGTTTCGGCAAGTTGACTTTTCTTCGTCTGGGCAATAGCGTTCCCTTGACAAATAAAAGTTCACCTGTCAAAACGTCGGCTCCATCGACGTTGTCTGTTTAATTTTTGAAAGCATTTAGTCGATCACGTGTTCTTGGTGAAACTATTCGAAATAAGGGCTCACAAATTTCGAAAACCCTGCTACAAGATTTTTATGAGCACGAAGGCATATATATTTACTTTACCTCGACTAAAACTACTATGATTACCTAGCTCAAAGCGACAGCCTAAACTATACTGCTGCCGCCTTATATCAAGCCGCAATAGGACCTACAGTTTAACTAAACACTGTGGAGAGGAATATCTCTACAGAGCAACCAACTAGTTTTCCAAGTCGTGCACTAACCATAGAACGTTGGAGACCACGCCCAATCAGGGGTCTTCACCAACCACGAACGACACACATAAGAAAAATGGCAAAGCCATACCTGTGCTTCATTCTTTAGTGGATGTCGTTCGAGAGATCTTGTTTTGGACATAAGGACGACGTCTGCTCGAAGCGCTTTGAATGTACTGGACATCTTAAGCGCAGTGCTTGAATCTCTCGAGTAGATTAATGGCTAACGATCGCCATCACTACTGAGAAGTCAATGAAGCATTCATCTTTCACATGAACGCAAGTGGACTAAAAACACGCTTTTTCCGGCTTTCGTCACTAAGTGCGCGTCAACACGTTTGAAGTCATCAGCCTTTGTGAGCCCAACGCGTGCGCGTGCTCTCTTATCTCTCGTTTTTTCCATCTTTCAAACACCCTCATCCCATTCTCAGTGTAGGGTAGAATACCGGTCGGTCCGGACTAATTAACATCCCTGCCCTTTCTTTCTCTCCTGCTCTTCTTCTTCACACAATATCAACTACACGCCGAAAGTAAAAGAAACTAAAACTTTGTAGCTGAACCAATTAGAATTGAAGCCTTTCAAAAAGCGCATTTTCGCGACAGGAGCTAGACTGCCGTCTCCGTCAGTTATTCAAGTGACACTGAACATATTTGAGTCAAGTCAGGCTTGCAGAGAACTTTATTTACTCATATGTAACGTGTAAAATCAATAACTGCTCAAATAATGAGTCCTAATTCGGGTACTGACCTGTTGCCTTTAGGAAGCGCTGAAAAACATTTTGGGAACTACACACCCTCGGGTTAGGTTACCGCAGAGCAGCGGAAACCATGTGCTGCCCGATTAAGCCATCTTATACAAATGCATGCTTGACTTGTTCCACGTAGCTCACTGATGCTTCCCTTCTCAGCCTGTCACAAGTTGCAACCTTTATCCTTCTCGTAGTTGGCGCGCAAACCAAGCGAGATAACTTAGCTTGGTCCTACTTCTACTGGCGTTTAGCGAGAGGTGAGGAGGAGCGGAGGCAAGCGTTGCGAACGCAAGTCAGTCACTTAACGCGCTTCGCTTGATTTAAAATTCACGAAATAAAAATTATGAAAACGCATTAAAAGAAGAAGTTCTCTATAGGGGTAGCGAATCATTTTATTTGTAAAGACTTGTGTCCGCCTATGAATGAGAACATTCACGTCAACCTCACTGCGTTCAACCGGATCGTACAGGATGCCAGGCAACTGCTACGAGCGTGCAAGTTCTCTGAAATCGAAACTAGCGATGAATTTTCTGGGCTTGCTCTAACCGTCGTGCAATATACACTATATACTGCTTGGCTGTCCATGGAGCTTTGGTACTTAAGCCCGTTTTTTTTATAAGTAGCGAGATGTCGTGACAGGCTCACGTTGGGTCGAGCTACTCGATTCGCGCACCCCTGTTCATAAAGCGGTCATTTTTTGAAGAGGTCGAAGCTGCCTCGCCGCGTGCTTCCACCATGTTTTAGCCCACACCGCACTTGTTTATGCGAGCACACTGGGCCTGCTGCTTTGTCGTGCCTCTAAGTTGTCGCAAACCCCGTAGGATGACTGCATGCTTCGTGTCACAAAGGGCAATGGATGGAAGCTATATTGTTCGCCAAGCGATCGTAAAAAAACTTTAATTCACTGTGAGAATTGAGAGCAAGTAGTGGCAGCTAACGACTGCCTCTGTTGTATAGAGCATAATTATTGCAAGCTTTGCTGATGTTTTTTATAACGTTTCTTTTGCTCCGGCGGGTACTTGGGGGACAATTTTTAAACAGCATTTTTAATACTAGTAACACTGTCTTAGATTAGACTATTGCAAGGTATGTGCGTGGTTTAGACTTTGTGTTTGGGCGCGTATTAGTTGCATCTAAACATGACTGAACGTTGAGTGAATAGGTAACCCCAAATTGTTTTATGGCGTTCGAACTGTTCTCATAAATTTGGTGTTTCGTGTGTACTTGGACATAGTAGTTTAGAAGCTGCGGATATCTCCTCCTGTTTTGTTTTATTCATGCAGGTGTGATTATGAATTACTCGTGTCTACAAAAACGGCAACAATCCACTTTGAGTTATGCTTTTTGCGCAGCCTGAACTACAAATAGAAAATTCGGTGTTCGTACTCTTGTTGCTGCTGAGAGTACGTTTTGAATGCATTTATTGGCCCATGATAACTCACCTGCCGCTTAAATGGTACATTCCTTATGTATCCCCTTCATAATATTGATGTGACTCTATATCATGCACTCATACACCAATTCCTGTCGCATTTCATGCGCAGAGAAACATGCAGGTGAATTCAGGCATGTGTAGTATTTAGAATTTATTTTGAGTCGAAAGCTGCAATATTTTTTATCGGAAGTGTTTTTATTTGGTTCCACGGCACTAAAGAGGAGAGCGCAACAGAACCGCCAGCGTACTCGACGTACACACTCTTCCCGGAGTGTTTCGCATGCCCGCTTGAAGTTGTGGGATTGCTTGAAAATGAACTATTGTGGCAATAAGATTATACGATCGCTTGCATACAGCTGTACGAAGCCTAATGTGCATATGCATAATTACATCTAAACTCACCTAAAACGACTTTGAATGTCATTGGTGCATGTGCACTTGTTAGCTAAAAACGAAGTTAGCAGGTATAACATGAAAACCTGCCCGAGCAAGCCCCCAATTCGAAATTGAACGAAGTTATCCCGCCTACCGACATATATACAGACACTCGGACGGACACACGGACAGACGCCTGGACGCAAGCACGGACAAACGGACACACACACAAATGCATAGACGGACGCTTTGACACACTCATCGTTCGCGCTAAAGACGCCCGGGTGCATGCACGGACAGACAGACGCACGCATGGACGGATGGATGGACGCTTCGCTCAACTCATCATTGTGTCCGCGGATGTGCTGTCATTTTGTTATGTTTCGCTAATTCGATTGCTCCATTAAGTGAATTGCACGCTGAGATCAAGAAATACGAGGATATTTATATAGCGCCTTTAAATACTGGGTCGAACTTCAAGACGTCGAGCTAGAATAACATGAGACGCACATAAAAGCAAATATTAGGTGCCTTATGGTTGAAGCAGTTCCTTTTTCTTTCGACAGTTCAGGGAAATACCTTTCTTTTACTGTTTTCCACTGCACTGTTCCGCATCTATATCTTGCTTTAATGAATCTAGCCTGTCGTGCCTTAAAAAATTACAGCATATCTCCAGAGAGAATGATGATGAATAGGGTGAAGCGTTCATTCATTTGTCCTTCCATCCGTGCGTCCGTGCATGCATCTGCCTGTCTGCCTGTCTATCTGCTCGCCCGTTCGTCTGTCTGTCTGCCTGCTTATGCGTCCGTTCGTGCCTTCATCTATCTGTCTGTGCATTTACTGAACACTCCAAGTACCACGATCTCGCATATTTTCATCATGTATTCACCATATACAAGTACCGTCATCCACGGGCATTCTAAGGACTTGAAGAGACCTGGCTACTACAGCGATGACACGGGACAATCGATCCACAGCGCAAAGAGCTTCGCGCCTGAAAAAACACACACGAACATATCCACTCACGAAGTAAAACAAGTAGATACGTCCGCAGCTGTGCGTCACTAAGTCACAACTAGCAGCCAAGTGGCGGCGCCACCAGTCAAGATGAATACGTTCGGCAACACTTTCAGGAGCGAATCATTCGTTTACTTGTTGAGATGCGTGCCTACAAACTCAAAAGTAGCGACATTCGTGAACAATCTTGTATTTGCGAAGGCAGTTCCCTTGCTAAGTACCTTCACTCGAAAGCGAAAGGCCGCGAAGTCGCGCGCTTGCAGTGCCCGCATTGAGGAGTGGGCCATATAATGACGCCCGTTGTAGCAGACGGCGCACTTGTCTGCACTCTGAACGGAGCGAAGGCGAACAAGGGCATAGTGGCACTCTAACGTTGCGTGTGCTTTAGGTCGTCACCTCCAGGAAGCTCCAAAGCATTGTGTCTTCTACGCGCGCGCTTTTCAGACACGTAATTAGGTAGAGGATTGTTGCTCTTCTCGCTTGCACAGCCATGGTTTACTTTTAGTACACCCTAGCCATGTTTACGAAAGGGGCACGCTGTTGACGATAAACTAAGAATGGTGATAGTTGTTCGCACTTGTCCTATGAATCTGTGAATATACTTGTGATCACGTCTAGTGATTCTTTGTGTCTGTTTAAACAGCATGCCGAAAGTGTCCAACCGTGACAGTTGTTAGTCCACACTCGTCTTTTGTGCGCTAATTTCATGCGTGCTTTCTGCTCAAGATATGTGCTGCAAGTTCCAAGCTGCTTGTCTTTCAACACATGGCTCTGTAATTTTTCGCTGTTGCTGAAACAATGCACATCAAACACTCAAGTTCTTCTGTGAATGCGCGTTTAATTTCTATGTTTTACCGATTCCTGGATAGAGGTATCGGCAACGTTTTTTTTCTCCCTTTGCGCTACTAATCGGGCGCCTTTTCAGCTTGCTCATACAAACTGAGCGACAAAAATGCACACTCGGTTTCACGAGAAATTTGACAAAGGTCATGACAGCCTCAAAGTAAAAGGCAACTGGCTGAAAATATTTCGTACGCGAAATGAAAACTAGGCAAGGAAAGCTGGCCAGCACGAATGAACGTGACCTAAATACAACAGAGTCCAGTAGCGGAAGTCGTCAAAAGGTAAAACGATGTAAGTAAAGAAGCTGTAAGAACGCAAAGCAATAACAAAAGCTCTTTATGAGCCTCAAAACCTAAGAAGTAAAAGCAACACCGAAGTGACTCACTTTTCAAAAACGCCAGCTATCTGTTCGAGAGGGACACACAGGGCCTCCTAAAGCAACTGTGTCCGAGCTGTTCTATACATGATGCCTCATAAATCCTTCGAGTGGTCTCAATACTTCCAAATAACGGAAGTCTGATTAGGAAGCCAGAACAACCACAAGTGTAAGGCCATGTAGATACCCCACTTTTGCTTGAAATCAGTGCGTTCAAGCAACCGATGATTGACGCATTGGCCAGTTTGGATGATGTAAAGATCTCCACATGACTGTGAAATCATATGCATGACGCTGCTTTTTCAGTGCACAAACCGCGTTGCATGTTCCTTTTTGCATATGTCAGGCTTTTCCTTACTGACATTCAAATGCTTGCACAGGCGTCTAAGTTTGTGGGAGGTGGAGAACCCAATGGCGACAAAACGGCGTCCTGCTTTCTTCCTAATCCTAGAGGACACTACTTAAACCTAAGGAATCGGGACAGTATTTGCCATGTTGCTGTTTTTCAGATGCACAACACTGGTTTCTTTAAAATATTTCTTCTTTTCAATGCTTCTAAAAAACTTTACGTTTGCTTTGACGGTATGAATACAAAAATAAACAATCCCAGTGCCACAACATGATTCACAATTTAAAAAAACGCCTAAACCACTATATCGCTGTTCAAAACTGCCTTGTAGCAGTGCGAAAACTTGCTGAAGCCAATAGAGTGATGGCGTTTCAATGGCCATGAACTGAATGACCTTGAAAAAGGGGCCATGTAGAACAGGTAATAATTACGTGATGAATGTGAACATGCTCTAAAACAATATACGTTCTAAAGCGCGCGCTTCTTCTTTCAAGTGCGTTAAAGAGGGCCATGATTCAGTTCACTAGTGTGCTTCAACAGACGTTATTCACAACAAAATATTATTGATTATGAACATCAACTTACTCTGGTAGCGAGTCCTTCCGAATGTATAGGTGTCGCTGGTTGCCCCATACCACCGGCAGCTTGTCCAGGCTGTGAAAGGTTTCTTAACTTCATTCAAACTTGCTAAATATAGGTTTAAATGTGGGGTGCAAAGAAGCAAATCTAACCTCGCTGGAGGTAGCTTTCGTATAAAAGGAATTGAAAGCATCAATAAATTAGTTTAACAGAATATATACAATCTTAGCCACAATAGTTAGGCACGCAGCCCAGCTCTCAATCGAAATGTCTGTTATGCGGAACGTATACAAGAATAACATAATATATCAGTGTGATTTTGTGGGCCAGTCGGTACGTGTGTGAAGTTCTGCACCCATGCGTGGTGGTGTTCCCAAGATTGCCTTCTTCTATATACCTGATTTCTAAATTCTGCCTTCTCATTTGTAAGTTTTGTATTTTTTGTGCTCGCGTTTATCTTGTAGGAACCCTTCACTTCACAAAAGGCAATATGTGGAAACGGGTGATGAACAATGCAGTGTTCAGTAATTTGGATATGCGATGTTCCGCACAGATGTATGATGGATCACTTCACGAGTCAGTGCTGGTGCACTTACATTTGCAAATACGCTACTGTGTACCACAGCAAATTCAGTCAGACAAAACTTTTCAAATCCTGCACAGCACAACATTATCAAATTAACCACATGTATGGATGCTTTCGCAAGCACGTAGGGATTGGAGCTTGTATTTACATTCCGGATAACAAAAATACAGTCCTCCAAAATTTTCTATAGCACAAAAAAGAACGTTCGTTTGCTCAGTGTGGTAACGCGTCATACTCAGACAATGAGGTGCGTCAATTTTAAATGGCCCAACTAGCTTATTTTTTTCGCAGCTTTCTTTCCTTTTCTTTGCAGGGCCTTTTTTAGCTATATTGCGATCTGGATATCAGCGAAGTTCTCAAAAGCAGTTTAAATGACAGAATTCGGCCCCCAAAGTCTGGCCCTAGGCGCTGCGTGCGAGTGTTCACTGAACCTCCTGCAATGTGTTTCAAAGACGATAGACTTTCTTGAGGACCTTCGACACAAACATTTTGGTCTGTTTGTCTGTATGTCTGTCTGTATATTTGTCTATTTGTGCATTTTTCATGGCACCAGGTACTTGAAATATTGGTCCAGAGTTTGCGTTCATACTTGTGCAATTGTCAAGTAAAAAGCAATTACTGCGCATGTCTGGGGCACCATAACAACAAGTATATATCCTGCATGTGAGTCTTTTACTAGAAAAAGCATACATAAGTAATTTTAAGAAACGTAGCGCTTATCACGCTGCATTGATCATTCAGCGCTTGCACGAAAAGACGAGTGTTTCTAATGCTTTGCTAAGATGAGACGGTAATGGCACCTACCTGTCACCTTGCGTTCTACACCTTATCACCTCTGAGACGGGTGTGCGCTTCGTTTTCTAAGAAAACTGCCAGATGGCGCTCATGTCTCACGTGAGACGTGACTTGATGCGCGCGTTCACCTCCTCTGCACACTCGAGGCACTCTAACGCAGCGCCACCAGGATACCATTCCCCAATTTTCTTGCCCAGAACATCAAAAAGATGGTGACCTCTTCTCTCTTAAGACCCACGGCTGCTTTAGTTATTCATGAAAGTCGTTTTCGCAATTTTGGATCGCCCGTTTGCAACGCTTCGTCTTAGATGCACTCCAAACATCCTCCCAATTATTCCCTCTATGATGAAATATGACAGAATCCATAGAAGTTTAATGCCAGTACACTTTGCATGTACCTGCTGAGACTATTCTCAGCCAAATCACATCTGAATTACGCAACTTTCAAGCTAAGGGGGCTTGTACTAAAGGTGTGTCTTCGTGTCTGTTAAGAAAGTAGATAGAATCAAAAAATTCGTGATTGGAAATTCTCTCCTTTCCTTTAAGTATATATAGGTTTTGGTGTTTTCTATATATTGTCATAAAAATACAAAATACCACCTAATGTGCATGCATTGCACCTTCATTGTAGGCACGCATTTTGTCTCAAGCTATAACACTTACCCCACTTGGTCCCGGGGCTGAGCCTAACCGCGGCTGATGCTGTAAAGAAAATCCGAGTTTGTAATGGAGATACCTGGATGCATAATGGTTCAATTGCATACACTGTTCAGCTGCAGTATCTATAACGTTGCGCTAAAGAATGTTCTCTGACCAATGATGCAGCAACCACACGTTTTCTTTAAGGTAATATTGTTGATTCAGACTGAATGTCCGATCGCGGCCTCGGACATTTTTTGTAATCTTTGTATAAAGAATGCACAAGTTTTTTTCGAGGCCCAACGTTTATTTAGAGGCCCTGTGGTTGCATTGTAGAGCTGTGAATTTAATTTTCTCCGGCACGCCTCAACAACAATAGCTTTGTGTTTCTAAATAAAGGCATCGGTGGGATGCCGCGAATGTTCTCGTAGTCCATGTTGCTCTGGTTATTACGCACGGAGACTGTAGCATCCATAGTGCTTTTGAAACTGCGATTGGTAGTATTAGAATTTTAGCACTTGTGCCTTTTGAAACAGTTAATAGGTGCACATAATGCCAATGTTCATTTAGTTCAGTACATAGTTGGGTAACTCGGATTTGAGTTGAAAAAAGGAAGGTCACATCACAACTCCCTTAGCAGAAATTTTACTAAATTCATCGTTGGTTTGCTACACTCGTGGTGATATAACCCTTGTGATGGAGCTCTAGTAATCGGCTGTTTACCTTTCGCCTAAACTTAGGTACATACGTCTTCAGCATTTTCACGTGATTACAAGTGTCCTTTTTGTCTTTCTTCATTGCATGAAGTTGCATAAAGCAAGCCAGACGCGTAAATAAAACATATAAAGAAAACGAAAGAAAATGGCGTGTATCGAGATGGTGCCTCAAATAATATTAGACGTGAATGAAATTAGGTCAGAACATTTAGTGCTAACTGTGTACATATTGCATAAATACCAGTTATAACGCATATTTCAAGGCTGTCGCCGAAACGTACAGGGCATAGCGACACCTGAATGCATTTGTATTTGAGTGCAAAGTGAATACAAAAACGCGTGAAGTATTCTTTGGGTTGTAGTGCTCCAAGTCCGTTGGCGTTTGAACGTTAGCCTTCCTTTTGCTGTCATACATGAGAAATCACATGCTAAGGCCACTGTTTCATCATGTTGCATATTTTGGGGAAGCCTCCAGAAGTTTTGTTCATCTGGCCTTGAGCAGTGTGCAGTAACATTGTGTAATGCACCGACCTCTATCATACCAACTTGATGAAAACGTGTCCACAACGGCAGCGAACGAGTCGCGAATGTTGCTTCAGTAGCAGAAGAGTGTTGCGCATACTTTTCTTGTCTATATTAACAGGCGTGGAACAGTATTTTCAACTCGAGAGTTCTAATTGGTGCTGCCGCTCTCTAGAGGCCTTTTGAGAGACTTTGTTGCCGCAGTGCACGATGAAACATGACTTTTGCACAAGATTGACTTTTGTGTTCCTTCTTTATGATGGCAGCTATAGGTAAGTTACAAGATGGACTCAGTCGTACACATGAAGTGCCAATGTGATTTTCGGCCCTCGCATTGCCAGCCCAGTTTTCAGTGTGTATAAGCTAGACGAGATGTTCTGTGCACTGTGAACCTGAATTATGACATAGTTCGCTTTAGCAATAAACACTTACCCCACTTGGACCAGGAACGGGGCTTGCTGGCGACGGAGGCTGGAATGAGTCATCATCATCATCATCATGAGCATCAATAGCATCATCATCATCAGGCTGACTGCGACCACTGCAGGACAAAGGCCTCCCTGATGTTTCGCCACTCAACTCGGTCCCGTGCTTGATGCTGCCACGTTATACCCCCAAACTTCCTTCTTTCATCTGCCAACGTAACTTTCTGTGTCCCCCTAGGCACTTGCCTCCTTTGCAAATCTAGTTAGTTACCCTTAATGACCAGTGGTTTTCCTTCCTACATGATACATGCCGGACCCACGTCCATTTCTTCTTCTTAATTTCAACTAAGAAATTGTAAACACCGGTTTGTTCCCTGCTCCACTCTGCTCTTTTTTCTTTGTGAGGGCTACACCTAGCTATATTTTTCTTTGTGTTGCTTGCGGCATCATTCTCAATTTAAGCTGAAGCTCTTTGTAAGTCTCCAGGTTGCTGATCTGTTGGTTAGTACTGGCAAGATGCAGCTGTTAAATACTTTTCTATTGAGGAATAGTGACAAGTTACCACTCAACATATGAGAGTGCTTGCCGAATGTGCTCCACTATAATCTTATTCTACTAATTACTTCAACCTCGTAGTTCACCTCCGTGGTTATTCCCTGTCCAGAGTAGACGTATTGTTTTACAACTTTATGTACACTATTACACATTTGAAGCCGCAGTTCTCTTCCGAGGTTGTTGTACAGTAATTACGTTTTCTGCATAATACTTTAAAACATACCTGTCTTCTTTAATTATCTATCTCAGTAATCATGAGTTCTAATTTGTCTCCCGAGTTACTCGGTAATGCAATGTCACCGGCCAAGCGCAGGTAACTAGGGTACTCTTCTTTAACTCTTGTTCCTAACTCTTCCATTCTAGGCCTCCGAAAGCCCATTGTAAGCATGCGGTGAATAGCATTGGAAATATTGCACTCCCTTGTCTTACACTCTTCTTAATTGGCATTGTGTCGCTTTCCTTGTGGAGCACTATGGTGGCAGTTGATTCTTTGTAGATTTATTCCAGGATATTTTTCTACATGACTTCTCGACACCCTGATTTCGCAGTGCCTGCATGACTGCTGATATTTCTAATGAATCAAATGTCTTCTCCTTTACTAAAAAGGCTACAATGGTTGGCTGTATTTTTAGTACTTCTCTTTTACCTGATTGATAGTATGAATCTGGTCGTTTGTTAAGTAGCCTGTTTGAGATCCTTCTTGTTCCTTTGGTTCACTAAATTCTAATGCTGTCCTAATTATGTTAGCAATTGCTTTTGTAAACAGCTTGTATACTATGGGAAGCAAGCTGATCGGCCTTTAATAATTCAAGTCCTTGTCATTTTCTTTTTTACGTTTTATGGTGAAGTAAGCATTCCTCCAAGATTCTTGTAACTTCCCAGTCAGGAGAAACCTCCTAAACAGGGTGGCAAGCTTTTTTAAACCCAATCTGTCCTCCGTCTTAAAGCAGATGTGATGTTACCTAAAGCTCACCAGCAGCTTTACCGCTTTGTATTCCCTTCAAGGCTTACCTGATCCTCACCAACAGCTTTGCCCCTTTGCATTCCCTCAAAGGCTTTTCTGACTTTTTCTTCTACTACTGGTGGGATGCCATCGGGGGCACTGCTAGTTCTAACACTATGGTCGTGGTTGTCCCCCCTACTATATATATTTCTGTAATATTCATTAGCTCTTTTAACTATCCTATTCATACTGATAGTTACTTTGTCTTGCTTGTTCTTTAGTGTATACATCTGGCTTTTGCCTATCCCGAGTGTCCTCTTCACTACTTTGAGGCGCTCTCGGTTATTTACAGCGTGTTTATTTTCTCCACGTCACACATTCTTACATCGAATACCTTAAGCTTCTAAATCAACTTCGAAAGCTCTGTTAGTTCTATTTCGTCTTTTGTGTTTGAGGCTCGCATACTTCGACGTTTTTAAATGAGGTTTATCGTCTCCTGAGACAGCTTTCCAGTGTTCTGCCTGACTACCATTCCGGCTACTTTCACTGCACACTCCGTAATGATAATTGTAAGGTTATTATTCCTCGCATCAAGGCTAAGGCTGGTTTTCTTGATAAAAAGCGAGCATATGTTTTGGAAATCAGACTCCGATTCCTGTACTTCCCTCTTAGGGCTATCTCTATGATTGGCTTCTTTTTTGTCAGTTTCTGTCGCGCCTTCTTCAACTTTAGGAGAATTTGCGACACTTACTCTTCTATGATCACTGCACCTTACCTTACCAAGCACTTCGACATCCAGCACGGTGCCTGTGTGTGCACTCAGTATAAAGTTTAATTTGTTCGTATTTTCAGGATTAGGGATTCTTCATGTCCACTTATGGTTTCCTTCTTTTCGGTAGAAAGTACTCAAGTTCTATGTATTGTTGCGTTCTGCGAATTGTACTAATAACGCCCCTTTTGCATTTCTAATACGATGCCATAATATTCTAATGCCTGGTCTCTAGCCTGCTTCTTCCCTACCTAAGCATTGAAGTGTCCCAGCAGTATAGTATACTGTTTTTTTTCACCTTACTCGATGCAGATTCTACGTCTTCATAGAAAATTTCAACTAACGTGTCATTAAGGCTGGATGTAGACGCGTAAGGCTGTACCATCTTCATCTTGTATCTGTTCATGATGAAACAAGCGCTAAAAATTACGCACCTTCAGAGAGGACGCAGACGAGCGCTTACTGGCAACTTAAAATTTTATTTCCGAGCGAATGCTAATAAATACCTAACACCCATGTACGTTATTCTTAACTACCCTCTGTCATGATCAACAACGTGATATATCAAAATAATTCCTCCCATTAACGATAGCACACAACTGGAAACAACCACGTGTAAAGAACTAGAACAAGAAAACGTAAAACAGAAAAGAAGGAACACTCAGTGGGAATTGTAGCATCCAAAAAAGCATATTCCGCATCTGTTAGTAGAACACACGCATGACTGGCGCAACTGTAATTTCCTTTCCTAAATCTATATGCTTCTATTGTTTCCGTCGTTGTCCGCCTCTTGTGCGTGTCACTTTTTTGTGTGTCTGCAAATTTTGGTTGGCAGGTGCTCTCCTGGCAGTGCATCGCTAAGTGTGAGTAAGAGGCCCCCTTTAAGAACTCTCATGTTCGCGAAGGCGCAGTCTGAACGACGTATTCTTTTCTACATGTGAAAGGAGTTCCTTATACAACATCTTTTTTGCACTCAACGTACCTCCAGCCATGTTTTATGCTGCATCTGTCCGATTCTCCCGTTCCTTTCTTGTTGGCTAGCCTTTCTACTGCCGGGCATATTTTTTTCAGCTGAAACAACAATGCGCATGCCATACAAAGTATGGCGTGGAGGCAGAAGGTGCAGGTATGGCGTGCGGGTAATTGCGTCAGTCAAGTGTCTGTTCTACTAACAGATCCGGTATTCACTTTTTTTGGACGCCACATATCTCAGTGTATATTGTGTTTTTTTTTCTTTTTTATATTTTGTTTTTTAGTTCTTGACACGTGGATGTTTCCCGTTGTGTGCCATCAAATATGGGAGTAATTATTTTAGTATATTACGTTGTTTATCATGACGGGAGAGGTCGGGACTGACGTACATGCTTGTTATGTATTTATTAGTGTTCACTTCGAAATAAAATTTTCAATTGCTAGTAAGCGCTCGTCTGTGTCCTCCCCGAGTGTGTGTATTTTTAGCGCCGGTTTTATCATGAACCTTTAACAACACGCCCAAGTGACAGTCATCCTAATCGTATCTCTTATTGAGTATATAATGAAGGGATGCAGACAACAGCAAACTACAAGCATCATTACGAAAGGAAGGACCCACGAGATTGGTGCTCGAGCACCACCATTTTTGTCGTCCTATGGCAAATCCAATCGTCCACCTATTTGTTAGGGTCACCGAATAATCCCCTTTACATTTGGTGGTGGTGCCGGGAAAAGCAGTGGCTGCGAGAGGTACTGTCTGTTGGGCAGCGTGAACTTGTATCGTCGACGGCAGGGTGTGGGGTCGGAGTTCAAGGGCGTATGCAATGTCGCTTATTATGATACCTATCAGCCTCTAGATAATGCTATAGTGTTCTTCTATGTTACGAGCTATTATATTTTGGTGGATAATTAACCACACGCAGACTTCTCTTTTTTCAGCCGAGCTACGATAGCAAACAACGTGCCTATTCTTTAGCATTGTATAGTCCTCATTTGTCCTCCTGACCTCACTGAGCCCTATAACATCTCACTTATTACCTTCTAGATCCTCAAATAGTACAGCTAGACTCGTCCACTACATAGGATTTTAGTGTATCAGATTAACCTATGGCCCTCAGATCCCAGCGCCTGCGAAGCAGCTGCCCAGAGTGGCGGTCAGACCTGCTACACAGCAGAGTGTGCTAGTAATGTCTGGGTCTGAGCAGGCTGCCATCGCATCCTGAACATGAAAACGTTTATCGCTGCAACGAGTATAGCATGACAATTTTTATTAAGAAGTACTTTCGCGCAAAAAAGCACAGCTCTTCTTATTGCTGCCCTTTTGCGGTATTGCAGCACTTCAAGTCAAGTTTTTAGATGCGGAAGCATCTTATACTCGCGCCTTGTAGTGCGCCGTCCGCGCCGTCCGCACCGCTTCTCGAACATTCGACAGCTGACGCGCGCGCATGCGTCGTCGCGCCGTCGCCCACCATCTGTGCCGCGCGCGCTTCTCCTTCGAGAACATTCGACAGCTGACAGCGCATGCGCCGTCGCGCCGTCGCCATCTGTGCCGCGCGCGCGCTTCTCCTTCGAGAACATTCGACAGCTGACAGCGCATGCGCCGTCGCGCTGTATATATACTCAAGGTCGGCGCTCGCTCGCTCAGTTGCCGCTCGTCCGTTGGTTTGTACGGCGCGTCGACGTCCGAAGTCGCTGTGAAATGAATGCCAACGAATCCACAAACACAATGATCGACGTCCCTTCGACCAGCGCCGCCCTTTCGCATACGTGTGTACGTGTTCACTCATTTAACACCCCCTCCTACAACCACGTTAACCAATTTAGCCATCGACCCAAGTAAGTCGCAATTTAACACCCCATTTCACAACCAAGTTAACCAATTTAGCCATCGACCCAAGTAAGTCGCACTTTAACACCCCGTTAACCAATTATATGCTCCGCATCCTCCTCAGTGTTCCCCCGAGGGAAGCTGCGGGAAATTTTTTTGCGTGTAGTGAGCCTGCATTTGTGAAAAGGGTCTTCAGTTTTTTTACTTCGATACTGCGCCACCTGAAGAATTATGACTTGTAAAAAAGTTACGACTAAAAAAAGCCAAAGGGCTGTTTCACTGTCTATCATTCTGTTATTTCATTCAGCATCGTTCAGTAATGTGCTATCCAAACATTAAATAATGGCCTAATGATCAGGGTACTCTAGTGCAGATTCGTAATTCGAATCCTGGCAACTGTGGACCCCGGCCATGGGTCGTTCGTGTGCTGCACTGCCCTAACGCCCAGCGGGTTTTCAAGGTCCTTCACCAAGATTCTATTTTTGCGCCATCTAACCTTATATGCACAGCTAAGTTTGTTATAATTTACGAAACTCCTCTTTTATGAATGGCTTTGAACCGCGAACAAGCTTGACAAACGTTGTCGTCCTGTAGCTGGGAACACATTTCAAACGTCGTGGTTTCTTTTTCTGCAACGCGCACGTCTATTTATTTCCTGAATATCCGAGGCATGACCTTAAGACACTCCCCCAAAAACGAGATCACTTGAAAATGAGTTTTAATCACACTAACACGAGATCATGTAACACCACCTAAGACACCTCATCAACGTTAATGAGAACGGCATAACCAACGTGCATAGATTCTGTACACTAAGTTCATAGTTACTGAGTTTTCAACGGACATTTGATCACGGAGAGAAGACACGGGATTTCGTCTGCTTCAGTGATGGAGATGCCTTTGCGCAAAGCACGCACGTCGATGAGGTATGCTGCTGTGGTGGCTTGAGTCTCGGTTGTATGAAGCAGCCTTTTTAGGCTACCGGTTGACGCTGCACTCGAAGCGCCGACTCTGATCATGTGCTCTGCCCGGGTAGCCACATCCGAGCTCAAGCCTAAAGCTTCACAGCTCGGATCTCTCCATGGGCACACGAATGTTTGCCTAAGAGCCGCTCACAAGTGACCCACGGCCAGGAACAGCAGGTACCGATGAGATCAACCTCGTCAATGGTCTACAAAGATTGGCGCCTAGGCAGGCGGACGTCCCGCCCAAGCTTGGACGCAGCTGTCTTGGCGGAACACATTCTCAGACATAACGCTTCCACTCTTGTGCCAACTGGTAACCTTGGAAGGCGGCCAGATACAGCGGATGCTCGAGCCACTCAGCGCCAACGGCAACAGCATGCCTCATTTGTTTCTATGCTTCGCTCCAAGGCCCCCTTATCACTACGTTTGGAGTTTAGAGTTGTCAATAGTGATTTTCTCGCAGTGTCTACTGTGGCATTTTAATAGCATCCAGTGTCATCAGGGTCTGAACACGTAATTACCACAATAAAATAAATATACACCGGTAATATCAGAAATTTGGTTTTCTTTTGCATCGAGGAATGACCATGTATATCAGCTAGATATTATGTAATACATTCATTTCAATGAAACATAGCATGTTTTGTGCTGGGCTAAAGCACTTACCAGTGATGAACCGAAGATGACACTACTCAGAGGTATGGGACTCAAAGGCTGTAAAGAGGGTTACGTGACAATAAGGAAAATGATAAACACTTGTAAATAATTTTAGCTGAAGGTTTAGTTCAACTATGTGCTGAGATGAGTGCTTTAGTGCCTGTATAGCTGAAATATTATATATACAGATACTATAGTTCATACGTACGGTAGAGCTTCTGTGAAAATCTGGATAAAATCAAATCAATGAACATAGAGAAGACCCTAACTGCTCAGTTCTAGTGTGCCGAAGGACTTGTCCTCGGCAAAAAACGATCATTCAGCCTACGGAGTATGCGCCCAATGCTTTATTGTGCTATGGCGGCGGTCATCCCCTCACCTTGTTTGTCGACTATTTATGGGCATGCAAAGCTGGGAGTGTTACTCAGCGCCACTCGTAGTCTTGATAATGAGTGTGGAACGCTGTGTGTTTTACCAGATGTCGTCACGTAGCACGTGACTGTGTTATAAGCGAGCAGGTGACCAATGAGCCCTCGCATACCACCCGAAGGCATATGTTTTGCTTGAAAGAACTCCTCGTTGTGTGAATCAATGAACAGAGGTAGTCATCAGGGCTAACGCCTTTGCTTGAAAAAACCTTAAAGAGAATGAGTGGATTGTGAAGCCAAGGATGTATGAGAGATGTTATAATGGCGCCTTAGGTAGTGCATTGTAATAATTCTGATTTAGGTTTGGACAATATACCTTGGACTAAAACAAAACTTGCTATGGCCAAATACCAACTCTAAGAGTCCTTGAATCATTGGCTAATGCAGCCGCCTTTAACTTACCTGAGCTGTGAGCGCATGGAATTTCGAGGTCTTGTTTCTTTACGTCTACACTCTAACAGAAACTCGCAATATTGACTCCAACCTTCGCTATATGCATTCGATGCTTCAACGAATCAGCTACGGTAGCGCTCTCTCCACTCATCCACGTTGTGGCGTTTGTATAAACCTCGCAATTGAATTGAAGTTGAGTTAAATTGAAGTTTGTTTGTCCTCGAATTCTTACAGGATCGGCAGCAGAGGCTAAAAGCTATATAGCCTGCCTGACATGGGGCATCTGCTCCTAAATAGGGTTTGGCACGCAAGCCGCTCAATCTGTCGCATATGTTTTCAGAAATGAATATATAACACAACAAAAAACACAGAGAAATAAATAAAGAACACAATAAATAAACCATAACACAACAGAATTTAGCATGAACTTGTCACACAATTTCAGGGAAAATATTAGAAAATCACTTTATCACAAAAGCGTCATCTGAAAAGAAACTTAAAGAAAAGAAAGCATAAGAAAAAAAACTACAACGCATAACTCATAATGATAGATAGATAGAATGTTATCCATAGCTGCATTAAGTCATGACGGCAAGTTCCCTTATTTTCTCAGATTTTACGTGTCATATGAATATTATCGAGCAGACAGCTGAGAAATAGAGATTCGTATAACACGTAAGTGCCTCAACTCTGCTGAAACGAGAAAATTTCTGTCGGCTAATAAAGGAACAAATTTTTAAGGAAGTTTTTTACAGCGCCAGTTGGCTACCGCCGCCATAGGTCGTATTGTGAAGCAACTAAGGCGTAATTCTAAAGTTTCAAGTTCGGTATCTGCCGGCAAAAGCTTCTTTACGTTCTCTTCAGAGGGAACAGTATAGTTGAAACACTGCAGTAAAGACCCCTTATACCTTCCTTGATCTTACCTTCTGAGTTTGATTACGGTAGCGTAATACTAGGAAAGAAGCCTTTTGACATTACAGTCATTATATTGGGGTTTCTGGTAGGCTGTATATAAAAAGAAACGAGCCCTCCAAAATTTCATGCTCTCAATGCTTGGCTAAGCTCTATGCAGCTGTATTATGCAATGATTAGAGTGCTTTTTTATTCCTTGAAAACAATGCACCACTTTTATTAATGATGTTGATAAATATTTCAGTAGCTTTGTTTTGATGCTATCCTTGCATTGTCAGGGAAATTTTCAGTCATGATCTTTAAGTGAGTAGTTTGGTACTTGCTTACTTATTCTGGCTATTCGCGCTGCTTCCGCTGATATGAATTACTCTTTCAGAGGTTCCTTTTTTATTTCAGTTTGTTCATTGCTTTGGCCCAAGCGGTTGCTTGTGATTTCTCTTGACCCGCGTGAAGCATTCATCGAGAATCAAGTAACCGAAATACTAAATATTCGTTATACATTTATTCGCGCTACCACTTTTGAGCATATAGTTCAGTAATTACCACAGTCTTACTCTAAATACAGTCTTTCGCAGAGAAATAGAATATTGTTTATAATCATGAACAATAGATTTGCATCGCGATTAAAAAATGATGCCTTTTTGATATAACGTTTCTTCGGGAACCATGTTATAACAGCTTTTAAAATGAAAATATTCACTGAGACCATTTGTCAGGAGACTGAAGCAATCTGATAGCAGTTTATGGTGGCAGTAAAAACATACTTCCTATGAGTACCTAAGAAACGATGACATATCTATCTTTTCACTTTTATTTTCAACCAAATTCTTCAACACATCGCTGTCCATCGCGATTTATTATGCACACAAAGAGCTCTCAGTAACATATAACAGTTATTCTCAAAAAGTTTTGGTTTTGTCAAAAGTTACAGCTGCTTTCTAGGGATCAAGAATTCAGAAATAATACTTCTATTATAGCTGCAATATTTTTCAAGAATGCAGAATTTAGTGAACGTGTCATTGTCGGTAAGCAGAAGTGTTTGGGCATTTATTATTGGGCTTTTATTGTGTCTTCAGTGCTACTCGTAAATATATTTATGTTTATTTTCACATCTTCATTGAAATCTTTGAATTCATTATTATAATACAGTAAAATCTTTTCACATGGAGGGCTATAAACTTGTTTTTTACGACTATATCGATATATTCACTTACAATACACCGAGGGGTTCATACGTGACACAAATTCCTAAATAAAGGAAACATCCCGAGAAATAATAAAACGTGAACTGACGTGAAACGATTGAAACGTGACGTCTGATTGGAGCTAATGAGTCGAGATGTCGACTTGTCTTCTTCAAGGCTAAAACCTTAATGTTGCAGCCTTGAAGAACTCTACTTATTGATGCAATCATTCCAGCAACAACTCATTTTCCGAAAATTTTGTAACACTAAAAAATTTCTGCAGTTTTTAAAATATCACTGCCCAAGCACTCCATACAAATGGTTACCCAACGAGAAGTGAATCGTGCGGCCTCGGTGTTTAGCAGTGGGTTCAAACCTACGTGGCACAGAAGCGTATCGATTTCAGTTTTATTCATCAGGAACACAAAGTTCGCAGTAAAAATAATTACGTAATAATTAATAATAAAACAAATTACGTGTATGCAGACGAGTTCTTACAAGTTGGTTGTATGCAGAGAAGTTCTTACATGTTCGTGCTTCTTAATGAGGTTGCACACAGCTTTCGCTCGGGTTTACCAGTGTTTATTTCAAAGGCCGCAAACTCTCTCGCATGATCACGGTCATTGTAGGATATATTGAGCAGTTCTATACGTTTCAAAATACAGTAATTACAATGGTTGTTCTCGGACCTCAGAAGGTCACAGGCGTCGGATCCGAAGCCCATGTGCCACTGGAGAAACTTCCGCCGAAAGCAGCGTTCATCCCAGCAAACACACTGCCACAATCATCCCATTGACGACGCAACGATGCGTTGTTGCAAGCATAAGACCTCACAATCCAACTCGGTGGGAAGGTCTCAGGGTGAATATACTATAGTTCCATATATCTCTGAGCAAACGGTTGCGAGCGTGCTTGTTCACGGCTTCGACGACGTCTTTAACAACGCAGCCAGAGGCGGGCGGGCTTCGAAACGACGTAACGGATAATACAGCAAATGGAGACCACTATTGACACCACTGCCAGACGGTTTTCGGGTCTTCTAAACATGTAGAGCTTGCGCTGTAAACTAAGCTAACAGGCAGGGAATTCATCCTAATGAAGGAGAACATGAAAACAATACCTCTCTTCTACGTAGACATTTTATAAATTCGTTTTATGTGGAATAAAAAAATTGGCAGATCCTACGTACAGTGGGAATCGATGATATCTGAAGCACAAATAAGGAAGGTTGATATGTCACTCTAAATTCAGCACAATGTTACGACGTTAAGGTAAACGATGCCGTACATAAATTACGTGTCTTAAATATCATGTTTGGATGTGTCGATTACCTTCGTCATCTATTCATGTCACGTGATACCAAATTTTGCTTATGAGGAGCTAGCAAAACAGCCACGAGCACTCTATGATTCTTTTATGTTGTCATTTTTCTAAATGACATTCTTGTCAACATTATCATGTTTGCACCAGTTATATGATTTTTTCATCCATTGACGTCACGTAAGACTGAATTTGGTATATGTGGAGTTAGCAAAACGACCACGAGCGCGTCATGGAGGGCCCAATATACTCCAATGTAGCGTTGACGCGTGCGCACGCTGGGCACAGCAATGCTACGTTGGCAACGGATAATAGAACAAATGGTGACCACTATTGACAGCACTGCCAGATGGTTTTCGTGTCTCCTAACCATATACAGCTTGCGCTGTAAAATAATCTCCCACCTATCGAATGGATAATACATCCCTGATACATGCCTCATGCCTATCGAATGGATCTCCTCATGCCTACGAATGAGGCGCGACCGACGCGAGCAGCGTCCGTCGGCGCGCCCCGTTGGCAACCGGCGCGAAATGCTACATGCTGCATTTCGCACCGATGCGTTACCCAGACAACACTGCGTCTCCCTTTTTTGTGAAGAAGGGATGCCGGGTGCGCTTAAACGCGCATGCGTCAAAGCAACGCATCATGGCGCGTGCCTGCGAGTATATGGCAAGACTGGCTCATGGCGTGGCAACGCCGGCGTGACGCCCCGAGGAGGAGGAGGAAAGTTCTTTATTGAAAAAAAGGGGGGGAGGCACAGGACCTCTGTGGAGATAAGCAGGGCTTTCTAACTACACTACTAGTTCAGTGTTACGGGTTTTACACTTATTGTATTCACCATCACTAGTACTGAGGCGGTATAGGATTAGTACTGTGGTTTGTCGGACCCCCCAAAACCACTCTGATCTGGCCGCTCTGACTTCCATATTGAGCAAAAAATAGCTGCGTGTCCGAGTACGTAAAGAGCACTTCACGATAGTTTGTGCTTTGCAAAGCTTGTATAGCCATTCACCCTTTTTCAAATTGGGAACACTGTCACAGTAAGTGGTGAAGGTTTGCGCGGCAGCGCAGCCCACACTGATTGCACGTAACTGTCGCAATGTCCGTTTGTCGCCACTTTGCTAAGAAGTATGGTGTGTATGCTGAATTTCGGTACACCTTAATAATGAATACTTCTTGAGAGCGTGAAAGCGGACATTTGTTGGAAAATAGGATTGGTGTGGTAACCTGCGCAATGTGTTTTTTACTAGCATGACGCGGGGACGTGCGTATCTAGTGCATTGTGGCTACCGAGGGAGCCATTTGAGTTAGGAGCTCATACGGGTTCACCCTGAGGGGTGGGGGCAGAGAAAGATTGGTCGACCCACCTGCGGAAGCAGCAGTGGCGTGTGCCGCCGTATTGCCCCCGGGCACGCCCGTATGCCCCGGCGTCCAGATAACTTCTATTGGCCTGTCGGCTTTTTCATGCCTACAAATGATGCTTTGAATAGCAGCAGCTGTAGCATCCTCCGGCGCTGGACGAAATATTTCCGAGTACGCAGCATGCAGTCGGTAAAGACATGAAGGGGCTTCTGTATAGTGTATGGGAGGCTTGCATTGGCTTCCAATATGGCAAATAGTTCGGCATAAATAGGGATACCGTTCGGCAGATGTCATCTGTAGGCCCTAGTGTACTCGGTGGTCTGCACGCAGATCCATGCCATACAAGCTTCTCAATCGGAAAGGGCAGCATCCGTGTATATGACGATGGTATCTAAACTCGCTTTCCTGAGTTGTCGCGGGGCAAGAAACTGGCAGGCAGTATTATTTTGGCGAGATATGGGGTGACGGAACATTCGAGAGGCTATTTGAGTTTCCCATGTAGGTAAGCACTTATCAAAAAGAGGTGCTTCATCATGCTGCTGTCGATCCCAGGCCAGAAGGCAGCAACCTTGCGGCGTGTTTTCCAGGTGGATGTGGTGTCGAGTGTTGGCTTCACGGTTGACGTCTTGCAGAGAGGGCAAGCCCCCTGCGCTTTCAAGGGCGGATACCTTAGTGTGTTTAGGGAGCCCCTTGATAGTGCGGAAAGTAGCGCGATGAAGGCGTTCTAAGTTTTGGATGTCCGTTGGAGAGAACGTGTATGTGGGTGCGCCGTACAAAATCTTTCCAACGGTCGCAGCTCTTTCGAGAGTGCGACAGGTTTGTTGTCGTTAACCTCCGTATTTGTTGGACAGACGACGTATAATATGTAACGTGGCTGGCCATGCCTGCCGCAGTCCACCAACCCGATTTTGTGGGCTGTTGCAGCTGGCTATTGGCAAACCTAAAACTTTGATTTGTCCGTTCTTAATGTATAGTGTGTGATCCATTACGGAGTGAGATGCACATTTTCAGGTTGGTGCGATTCTTGCCATCTATGCTTACAAATTCTGTCTTATGTGGAGCTAGCTGCAGGCCTACTTTAGAGTAGACTCTAAACTAAGGAGGGCTGCCTGCAGCTCGCTCTGCATTGATTCTTTGTCAGAATAATCCACTGCCTCTGTTCATATAGTAGTATCATCGGCGTAGATGGCAAATCTAGCCGTGGTATCCCATTCAAGGTTTTATGCTACCCTGCTCATGGCCAGATTAAACAGCGTTGGTCCTAAAATAGATCCCTATGGAACACCCCTGTCCAAGTAGTTTTTGGACTCCATCCAGGTGATGCACTGCTTAAGCGAATGGACCGACCTGCAAGGAAATTTCGAATCCATGTCTTGGCGCGCCGACTTGGGTAGCACTTAGCTAGTTCTTCAAGAACGGCGTTACGGTGACCATTATCGAACGCTTTTTGCATGTCAATGGCCAGCAAGTAGTCAGGTAACATTTTTCTTGAGGTACGATTTATAACGTGCCGTAGCAGCCAAAGGCAGTCACGGGTGCCGAGGTTAGGGCGAAAACCCGCCTGGGCTGGATGTTATCCCGGCCGGGTTATCTCGAGGTAATGGGACATGCATGTGTGTCACGGACGGCCATTTTCGGCGGCCCCGCGTCAAGGCAATTAACGGTCGCCGTACTTCCCCACTGACCATGGGAACGGTGGGCGCATGAAAGGGAGCCGAGAAGTGCAGAATGGGGTGCTCTTCTTCGAACGTCGTCGTCGACGATTGATCATTTTGTAATTGCGGCGGCGTCTGCAAGGTCATGGAAGGCCGCGATGTACCCCGAACAAGGATTAGGCTACGGGACGCACCGGCTGAGAGCAAAACAGTCTGACCGTTTCCCACTGCGAAAAGCGTGGGAAACCCTCTGGTGGCCAAGCCGTAAAACAACAACCCAACAGGTGGTCACTCTCGCTAGTTGAGGGTCCTCTCCCAATTAAAAAGGGGTGGGGTCAAAATATTTTGGGGCCATGTTTCCATCAAATTAACACGCATTATTCGACCCATGTAGAGGTCTCTTGTCCCCAAGGAAGAGAGCGGGGAGACACGAGGAGAACTTAAGCGCAGGATTTTGCCCTTCTAGACAGACTAGTCGCTGACCAACACGGTGTAGAAACAGATCAACAAGCATCTCTTCTAGAAGTTATTAGCGTGGCTCTGTATCAGCTGGCCACCTAAACTTAGCCGTTCGTCTAGTTGTGACGCGATATTAACGTCTGCAACGTAGACATCGGAACTTCGCCTAGAGTTAGCTCAACCGGCTCGAAGTCACCTGCAAGCACTAGCCTCCCGGAGCCACCAGTGTTGCAGCACCGCCGACATCGCAGTCGTGCCAGAACTCTCTTCGACTTCTCGCATCCGATCGTCGGGGACGCAACGCGGGCGGTCATCACACGTATGCCTTCACCTGTTTATATCTTCGAGCTTTCTCCCCCGTAGTCTATTGTTGTTAGTTTGTGTAGTTTGTAATAGTTCTCTCGCGTAAGCTGATTTATTGTTTTATATGTATTTTTAGTTGTATAAAGGGTTGATGTATTTTGTTAGTTGTATTGAAGTGTTGTATTAGATCCTGTTTGCTGCAATAGCACTAGAGTAAAGTTTGTTTTGTTTTCTCACGTCTCTGATCTCTTCACTGTCTCTGCTTGTGTACGGAACGAACCAACCTGCTGTCATTCTCGTCGCCGACTTCGCGCTGGCGACGCTAGAGTGACAGCTTGTAACAAAACTTGCGTCTGCGAGACAGGGACGTTCCGTACAAGAGTACGACAGTGAGGGGTGAACAAGAACCGCGCGGACAGCCTGGTGATAGAGCCGCACAGTTAAAGCGGTTGCATCCTGCATATGATTGCGCTGTTTCTATAGTGGCATCTTAGTGAAAGTTTGCAGTATGGAGTGTATGGATTTGGATAAGTGGATCGCGCACGGTAAAGAGTTAGGCCTCAAGCGCGCTGAACTGAGACAATGGGTTAAGGAGCAGCAGGAACAGGCACAGGCGTTAGCCACAGAAGAGCGGGCACTGGCCCGGGAGGGAAAGGAAAAAGAAAGGGAAGCGGCTAGGGAAGCCGGAGAACGGGAAGTGCAGTTACTGCAATTAAAGATTCGCCTCAGTGAGAGTAGCAGGGTGAGCCAATCCAGCAGTGAGCACGGCGATGCCGGGGAGGAGCCGAGTTTGAGAATTCACGCAGGTAGACTGCTCGTCACCTTTTACGAAGAAAGGGATGAATTAGATGCTTTTATACGCCGGTTTGAGAGCATCGCCAGAGGGCAAACGTGGCCTGAAAGCCAATGGGCGATGGTGCTTTCGACATGTCTTACAGGAGAGACGCTAAGTGTTCATGGCAGCCTACCACCTACAGACGCAGCGGACTACACTAAGGTTAAAACCGCCCTCCTGAAGCGCTTTCGCTTCACGGCGGATGGGTTCCAAGACAAGTTTAATAAGGAGAGGACAGTAGGGGTGAAACAGCCACACAGTATGCGGCTCCCTTAAGACATTACTTCTATAGATGGGTTGAGCTGTCCAAAACTGAGACAGATGTCGAGTCCCTCCGCCCATTGCTGATTAGAGGGAGGTTTTTGCATGGATGTGGTTCAAACCTGGCATTATATTTGAAAGAAAGGAGGGCGGAATTCCTGGGAGACATGCTTGAGCTGGCAGACCAGTTTTTGGACCACGGTCGCTCAGTACCCCCGTGAGGTACTCAGCGACCGTGGCACGAACTTCACATCGGACCTGATAAAGGAAGTAGCGCGGCTCCTTTCCGTTCGCCAACTCCACACCACCCCATATCACCCCATAGCGAACGGCTTGGTGGAAAAATTCAACGGCACCTTAAAATTAATGTTGAAGCGCATGTGCGCCGAAAAACCGAGAGATTGGGAACGCTACCTGGCACCTCTTCTCTTTGCCTATAAGGAGGTTCCGCAGGCCAGTATGGGGTAATCACCCTTCGAGCTTCTCTACGGCCGCCATGTGAGGGGACGCTTGGCGATACTGAAGGAGCTGTGGACGAACGCCGACTTGACTGAAGAAGCTGAGACGACGTACCAGCATGTCTTCGACCTTCGGAACCGTTTGGAGGAAACGTGCCGCCTGGCACACGAGGAATCAGAAAAAGCCGGAGCACGGTACACGACGCTGTACAATCTAAAGGCGAAGGAGCGGAGTTTCAACGCCGGAGACAAGGTACTGATTTTACTTCCCACCGACACGAACAAGCTGCTGCTGCAATGGAAGGGCCCTTTTGAAGTCCGGGAAAATAAAGGTGAAGCTGACTACGTCGTAGATACGGCTGGCGGCAGAAAAATCTTCCACGCCAACTTACTGAAAAGATACGAGGAGAGGGACAGCCCCTCAACCAAGGTGTGTAACATGACATTTGGTGTTGTGGAATCGAGCGAGGATGAGAATATTCCAACCCCTGACTGGCTGAATGTAGAAGGGGAAAAAGACGTGAAGCTCTCCGACAAACTGGACGCTCTGCAGATCGGACAGCTGCAAAGAATTGTCAGGGAACACGCTGGTACTTTCTCGGATGTTTCGGGCAAAACTGACTGGGTCCACTGCAACCTCGAACTCACCACGAGTAACCCCGTCCGCGTGAAACAATACCCTCTTCTTTTCGCAACGCGGGAAGGTGTAGAGAAAGAGGTGCGGGAGACGGAGAAGCTCGGCATCATTGAGAAATCAGAGTCACCTTATAATTCTCCTGTCAATTTGGTAAAAAAACCCGACGGTACAAATCAACTGTGTGTCGATTTTCGACGCCTGAACAACGTTCTGGTGGCCGACTCCGAACCTATGTCAAACTCTGACGCGGTGTTTGCTAGAGTGAGAAAGAAGAAGTATTTCTCGAAGCTCGACTTCGTGAAGGGCTATTGGCAGATCCCGCTGACCGAAGAGTCCAAAGCGAAGACGGCCTTCTCGACGACATCGGGATTATATCAGTTCTGCATCATGCCATTCGGCATCAAGACAGTGCCTGCTGTATTTGCTAAGTTGATGCGGAAGGTTGCAGAAGATATACGCGGTGTGGACCACTACTACGATGATGTACTGGTAGCCACGGAGACATGGGAAGAGCACCTGAGATCTCTGGGACTGCTTTTTGAGCGCACACAGTGCGCCGGGTTTAGAGTGCGCCCCAGTAAATGCGAACTTGGTGTGGAAGAAATCGACTTCTTGGGACACCGAGTTGGCAGGGGCAGATTGCGACCACTTGGGAAAACACTCGACAAGATCGAATCCGCACCACGTCCCTCAACCAAGCGACAAGTGCGCGCCTTCCTCGGTTTGACCGCGTACTATCGGGAATTTATCCCGAATTACGCAGAAGTCAGCGCTCCCCTTACAGATTTAACCCGGAAGGGCGAAGCTAACTCGGTTAAATTGACAGCAGCCCACGAGAAGGATTTTCGAAGTCTCAAACAACATGTCTCTACGGAGCCTATACTACGGCTACCAAATTTGCACCAACCATTCGTACTTCAAACGGACGCATCGGACACAAGTCTCGGAGCCGTGCTCATGCAGGCCCACGAAGGCAAGCTCCACCCACAGCTCATGCCAGCCGAAAGCTGCTTCCACGGGAGGCTTCCTATAGTTCCATCGAACGCGAATGTCTCACGTTGGTATGGGGAATTCATAAATTTTCCATGTACTTATATGGAGTACATTTTTATGTCCAGACAGACCACCACCCTCTGAGTTATATCCAACAGGCAAAACAACTGACCGCTCGAGTACTTCGATGGAGTTTACTACTCCAAGAGTACCAGTTCACCATTACGCATATTAAGGGTAGCGAAAACGTGGGAGCCGATTACTTTAGCCGGATATGGTTCTTGATGTCTATGAGCATGTTATTTTTTATTTTTTTCCTTTCGTTTGTTTTCTTTTCGTATGTGCATATTTCATTGTACAATAAGTGTAAATTGAGTTATTTTCTTATTGCTTGGTGCAATGGTTGTTTTTACATCTTGTAATGCACATTAAAGGATTTCACAACAGTAGAGGAGCGCACGTGTTCCGTTTTGTTCGTAGTATACATTCGTGCATTGTATTCTGTATTGATGGCTGCAGTACACGGCTATTTCTTTTTCTTGTTTGCATGGCGCATTGATAATCTTGCGTGTAACTGAAGCTGCTACTCTAACAATTGTTTTTTTCCCTTTTGTTGTTACTTTGATGTACTCTGCCTATTTATGTTGTGTATGAGAGAGACAGTCCTCATGTCTCCCTCTTTGGCGGTGTTTTGTTCTTTGTGGCCAAAAAATTCCCCTCCGTGTGAGCCAATGTTATGAATATCATTCTGAAAGTGGGGGGCAATGTCACGGACGGCCATTTTTGACGGCCCCGCGTCACGGCAATCAACGGGCGCCGTACTTGCCCACTAACCGTGGGAACGGCGTGCGCATGAAAGGGAGCCGAGAAGTGCAAAATAAGGTGCTCTTCTTGGAACGTCGCCGTCGACGATTGATCCTTTTGTAACTGCGGCGGTGTCTGCAAAGTCGTGAAAGGCCGCGATGTACCCTGAACAAGGATTAGGCTACGGGACGCACCAGCTGAGAGCCAAACAGTCTGACCGTTTCCCACGGGGAAAAGCGTGGGAAACCCTCTGGTGGCTAAGCCGTATGACAACAACCCAACAGTTTGTCACTGTCGCTAGTTGAGGGCCCTCTCCAAATTAAAAAGGGGTGAGATCAAAATATTTTTGGGGCCGAGTTTCTATCAATTAAACGCGCATTATTGGACTCATGTAGAGGTCTCTTGTCCCCATGGAAGAGAGCGAGGAGGCACGAGGGGGATTTAAGCGCAGGATTTTGCCTTGTTAGCCAGACTAGTCACTGACCAACATGGTGTAGAAACAGATCAACAAGCATCTTTTCTAGAAGTGTTTAGTGTGGTTCTGTATCAGCTGGTCACCTAAACTTAGCCGTTCGTCTAGTTGTGACGTGATAATAACGTCTGCAACGTAGAAATCGGGACTTCGCCTCGAGTTAGCTCAACCTGCTCAAAGTCACCTGCAAGCACTAGCCTCCCGGAGCCACCAGTGTTGCAACACCGCCGACATCGCAGTCGTGCCAAAACTCTCTTCGACTTCTCGCATCCGATCGTCGGGGAAGCAACGCGGCTGGTCATCACACGTATGCCTGCACCTGTTTATATCTTCGAACATTCTCCCCCGTAGTCTATTGTTGTTAGTTTGTGTAGTTTGTAATAGTTCTCTCGCGTAAGCTGATTTATTGTTTTTATATGTATCTTTTGTTGTATCAAGGGTTGATGTATTTTGTTAGTTGTATTGAGGTGTTGTATTAGATCCCGTGTGCTGCAATATCACTAGAGTAAAGTTTGTTTTGTTTTCTCACATCTCTGATCTTTTCACTGTCTTTGCTTGCGTACGGAACAAACCAAACTGCTGTCATTCCCGTCGCCGACTTCGCGCTTGCGACGCTAGAGTGGCAGCTTGTAACAGTGTGTGAATCATGCGTTCAATGAGCTTACATAAAGTAGACGGTAAAGATATTGGCCGGAGGTTCTTGCAGAGGGTCTTTTCTTTTCCATGATACGGAATAGCATAATAGAGAGACTGCTTAATGTTCTCCGGAACATTTCTTAAGGCCCAGAGGTCATTGATTACCGCCAAAAGTGCGTCCTGGGCTTCATATCCTAGGTTGCGGAGTTCTTGCAATGTGAATCGATCGTGGCCAGGCGCTGATCAAGGAGGCCTGTGTTTGAAGGCTGCTAGCATTTCTCTCATGCCGAATGCGCGATCGAGATTCAGATCAGGTTGCGTTATGGTGCAGGCTTTCGGAGATGTAGGTAGAGTGAGTGAAGCGTGAGGAAATAAAGTGATAATAACTTTGTCTTCTACAACTGACGGATCTGCTTTGAGGAGCAGGTCGGCCAGAAAAGGGTTGCTCTTTCCTATCCCGCTGAGGCTACAAAAAATGCGTCATAAACTTAGAGGCCCGGTACACGGCCAAGGTGCTCGCAGGTAGATTGCCAGGCTTCATTCAGAAGTTGGAGCTGATATTTAATGATAACTTAAATTGGCGCTTAAATTTCATGGAGTCGGAGTGTCGTTTGCCCTGCGAGCGGTATCTTCTGACTGAATAGTCTACTGTTTTTCATGAATTGTCTAAATGGTTATCCATCGGTTGAGTATGGTCTTTTCATAGCACTGTTTCACGTGCCAGCTCACGGGCCTGTTGAACAATGTCCAGAAGGCCCCCAACTGTCGAGAGGATCCAGTAACATTACTACGAAAGTATTCTAATTAGTCATCGTTGTTGTTTTGATCCGGAGGCGTTTTCCATGAAGTGCCACGAATATCGGGAGATGATCACTGCCCCATGACTGGCTTGAGACTGTCCAGTGCCGTACAAATTGGCGGCTGGTGAGGGTAAGATATGGGGTCGTGTCTCTCTGCGCTCTATGTAGTCATATTCCTGTAGGGTGTCGGGGGCGTTACAAATTTCCACAGAAGACAGTTCAATAGCGTGGTAAAGATACTTTCCACGTTTATTCGGCTTTAAGGCACCTCAGGCAGGGTGATGGGCATTAAAATCACCCCCAATGAGCAGAAGAGGTTCTTAGATGCTTTCTTAAGCGTCTCCAGCCATGTGTTTGGTCCAACTGAAATATTTCTTGGGCGAAAATACGCATACACGGCTACAAAGAGTTTTGGACAGGAGGACAAATTTTAACAGCTACCATTTCGCGTGCATTAGAACTGAAATCAGGAATGTCCAAGTGATTGGCAGGGCAGTCATTACGCACCAAAAGCGCTGCCTGGCCTTTGGGAAGCTGCCGCTTATGTTTGATGGTTGGTGTCTAAAAAGCGCTTAACCAGGAAGCGAGCACGTGCCGCGCATTTCTTGGAGAAGAAGGAAGAAGGGGCAATGCCTTTGAACATCATTACGGATAGTGGAGCACGTTTGGTTAAAACTACGACAATTCCACTGCACCCCTTGAGGGAAATAGCTCATGAGGAAGGCCCTGCTTCGCGGCGATTATTGACGTCAGTGAGGACACTGCGCTGCAGTTCATCAAACATACTTTAAAACCGAGTTTGCATGGTATCAAGGGCTCGTGTTAGAGTGTTACCATCTCCTACCGAATGGCATGCTCCAGCTTATTAGATTCTTGAGCCTGTTCTTGTCGGAGAAGCCCAATAATGTGAAAGTAGGCGGAGTACTTGTCTGTCACCAGTTTAGAACGATGCGTCGGAGAAAAGCTCTTTCTTTTATTTTGAGACCGACTGCGGCTTGGCGTTGGGGACCGATTCTTTTTCTTTTGGTTCAGCATGAGGTCGCAAAGAATCAGATTTTCTTGCCGTATTTTCTGTACTTCTTGGCGAAGGTTGTTGATAAGCTGCGTCAGATCGGAAGTAGCGGCTGTTTGATACCAGGTTACTTTCCGAGGCATCAGAGGGGTAGGATGTGTGGCAGGTGTCGTAGATGATGAATCATTAGTGTTGCGAGTAAGGGCTGATTCAGATATATTTCGTTCAGGACAATGAGGCTAAGTGAAATGTGCGTGGACGCTCCACAAGCTACGGAATGAGGAAACTGCTTACAGCTTGGGTTGACCTTTTGAAGAGCTTATCTAGTCCCGGCATACTGGCGGGAAGGAACAGTATTTGGCAACATGCCCCAAACAATGACAGTTGTAGCATGCGACCAGGCGAGGGCGATATTCGTCAACACGCATGACTTCATATTCAAACACCAAGAGTTTCGGTATCCGTGTGCTCAGATTTGGGTGCACGTTAAAGAACCCCAGGTGGTCGAAATTTCCGGAGCCCTCCACTACGGCGTCTCTCATAATCATATGGTAGTTTTGGGACGTTAAACCCCACAAATCAATCAGAGTTTCGGTATGGTGTCCGTATAAAATGTCAAAAGCAGCAGCTGTGTTTTTTGAGCATGCGCACATCGGTGATTGTTGCCTGTTCACAGCGCAGAGGCGCTTTGATGTACTCAATCGTTAGGCCGGGTCTGATCTTTATTACCCCACGAGAGCTGCCGACTGCGTGTGGCTGAAGAGGTGATGTGTCGACATCAATTACTGGCACACTATCATTGACTGTTGTCATTAGGCGTGAGAGTGCGCACAGTTTTCGAAAATGACCTTCGTCACGCAGTGTCATCCGTACGCAGTTACTGGTTATATGAAAGCGGAGAATAGACAATTCTGCAATAAAAGTTGACGGAGCGCTTTGCTCTATGGCGTGCGTAAGGGCTTGTTTCGGAAAGTCTGTCACATGCACTTTGTTTAGCAGTCTAATCAAAACAGTATAGCGTAGCCGACTCACCCGTTCGGCGTGCAGTCTGTTCGGCGACACTTGGCGTCGGTAGTACTCGGCGTGATTCTTTTGTACCCCATTGTCGAGAAGTTCAGTGGGGACGGTAGAAGAGCCCGCAGCGGCGTCGTTGACACGAGGTCCGGTGGATGATTCTGATGACAACGTAGACTGGGTTGCATCCATTGTCTCGTTTTCGTCAGATAGCGTTAGGAAATCGCACGATTTCGCTTGAATGCTTGTGCACGCCGTGGTCATTTTCGTAATAGGCGCCTTGAGATTCGGAGTGAAACGCACCGAGCGTAACAGGTTCACCAGGCACGGCACGGCCGTGCGGACGCGGTGCGAAGATGGTGTGAACGCGGCCGCCAGCAGCTGTGCCCTTAGCCGCGTTCGAAGCTGCTTCGAAGCTGCTTAGTAGGTTTAGGGTTGTTAGTTCACAAAACACAGCAAAAAATTTTCTCCAAAAACGCTGTCTGTGCAACACAGGCTCACCATGTAACTGGAATTCACTTCTGCGGCAACGAACCGTGGGCTATCAGCGGAAAAAACTGTTCAAACTGACAAAAAAAAACAGGGAGCCGAAGTCAGGCACGTCTGCCATCGTGGGTGCTCAGCACCGGCCCTGACGCCCCGAAATGAACCCGGGCGAGCACGCGCACCGCATCACGTCGAAATGTATTGGCGCCCGAATTGTGGTATGTACTCATGTTATCAGATGACACACATCTGATGATTATCTTGTTTGCACCAGTAAAATACCTTCGTCATTCATTGGCGTCACGTATTACACAATTAGGAATATGTGAAGCTAGCAAAACGGCCACTCCCGCCGTGGTAGTCTAGTGGGTAAGGTAGTCGGCTGCTGACCAGCAGGTTGCAGGAGCACATACCAGCTGCCGCGGCTGCATTTCTGATAGAAGCGGAAATGCTGTAAGCCCGTGCGCTCAGATTTGGGTACACGTTGAAGACCCCAGGTGGCCAAAATTTTCAGAGCCCTCAACTGCAGCGTCTCTCTTAATCATATGCTGGTTTCGGGGCGTTAAACCCCACATATCATCAATATTAGCGAAACGGCCGCAAGCACATCATGAGTGTGGCATGTAGACATGTTGTTACAAGACACGCAAGTCATGCCTATTATGTTTGGATGTGTCATTTACGCATGTCGTCCATTCGCGTCACGTAGTACTGAGTTTGGTACATGTGAAGCTAGTGAAACGGCTGCGAGCGCATCATGAGCGTAGCATGGTGTCATGTTGTTACATGACACGCATTTCATGTTTATTATGTTTGCCCCGATATGATACCTTCCTCATCTATTCACGTCCCCAAAATACCAAATTTGGTATACGGGGAGCTTGCAAAACGGCCAACAGCGCATTGTGAGCGTGGCATGCAGTCATGTTGCTACATGACACGCATCTCATGATTATCATGTTTGCACCAATCACATACCTTTGTCATCCATTCACGTACCGTATTATGAAATTCGGTATATGTGACGCTAGCGAAACGGCCGCGAATGCATCATACGCGTGGCGTGTAGCCATGTTGTTACATGACAGGCATATCATGATTTTTATGTTAGGGTCGGTTGCTTATGTTCGGTATGCAATCATGTCATACCATACCAGTTTTGCAACACGCCATGCAAACGAAACCACCGCAAGAGCTGCAGGACCATGAAATATAAATCATGACATTCATGACATACATATGCTCTTTTTATGTCCTTCATACCTTCATGGTATGCTATACCAAGTTAGGTATTGATACTATTATCTAAACAGCCAGGAGAGGTTACAGTCATAGGCTGCTGGACAGATAGATAGGTAAGTAGATAGATACGCTTAAAGTGGCCGAAGTTCGCTAAGAAATGTTTTGTGTTTATATCTTCATATCTTGCCAATATAGACTTATACAAACTTTTTGTTTTAAATGGTAGTTAGGTGCCCTCTGTGCGGTTTACTGCTCCAGAAGCTCTCTGCCACGCCATGGCGCTCTAGTGGTCGTTAAAGAATAAATGCTGGTCTGGTGGATAAGGTACTCGGCAGCTGACCCACAGGTCACGTGATCGAATCCCGGTGGTGGCGTCTATATTTTCGATGGAGGCGAAAATGCTGCAGGCTCTTGTGCTCAGACTTTGGTGCATGTGAAATAACCCTATTTGGTCTAAACTTCCGAAGTCCTTTACTCCAGCGTCTCTCATAATATTATGGTGGTTTCCGGACGTTAAGGCCCCCCTTTTCATTTAAATCGGTCAAGTCATCAAATGATAAAGCTCTCTGTCTGCGCAAGTGAGTTTAGCAATCACATAGTTTATTAGGTACGATCAGTAAAGTTGTATTGCTTATAAAAAAGGCCTTGGGCAAGACCATACAAAAGTCACTACGCTCGCATGCGCAGGCTGTGTTTTATGATGCCAGTACTTCATTGAGTGGTGCCACTTCGGATACTAAAGGACTTCGGTACTAAACCTCATTTATGTAACACTAGGGAAATTGTTATGGAGTTAATTTTTCTTGTTCACAGCGTAAGATTGTTTGTTTTTCTGTGCAATTTTTTCTTTCCTTGGTGAACTGTTGTGTGGTTTTTCTCGCACACGTCTTACGGCCCCACAATACCTGCCTCGTCGTGACAGGAATGCGTGAAATATTGAAATACATCACCTGTTTGTAGCATCCAAGCCAGCCGTGCATCAAGCGCTACATTTTTTCAGTTACACTCTGAGGCAAAATTACCCAAAAAAGGAATAACGGAGCCCAATAGACACGTGCGATGAATGGGTAGACCATTGAGAAGCAACCACAGAGAGAAGCTTGCCGTGCGAAACCATTTGGTTTCCAAATAAGCTCCGAAAGAATGAACCGCCCCGCGGATTACAGGCAGAGCGAAAAGCGTTGCCAAAGTGACCAACCCTCTTTCTCTTCCCTTCTCCTCCCCTGCAAGCTCAGTCTTTCCCCGTATTTTACCGGCGATGGTTGGCATTGCGTCGCGCTCGGAGTGCTCGACCACGGCCGCCTGGATTCGACGATCTAAGAATTACGACGTGGTGCTTGTGTATACGCTTGGATGAGCGTGGGCTGCTGCTTGTGCGTTTCGATGCACCCATGAAGTCTCGAGCAAGTCTACGTCACGCTGTATATCTCTGGTTTCAAGATAGTCACGACCAACACACGGCAGCAACAGTTGAGAAGGCCAATATGGTGGCCGAGAAGACAACAGTACTATCGTATATATACTTCAGTCCGACCCAGGGCATAAAACCGCGCTGGATTTTAAGGCAAGTAGGTTATCATTCTTTATTCTACTCTACTCGTGGCGTGTGCGATACGGATCGCGCTTGCTGGCAACAGGCTCGGTCGTGTTGTATATCGCATGCACCAAATGCATCGCGAAGGTTTGCTTCGGCGTCTGCAGTTCGCCTATGCTTTGCGACCGCCTGGAATTCACCGCTATTGTCGTCGGCCTCCCGTACGCTTGCTCATCGAGTGCTCGCCTGTCTTCGCCGCTGCGATGAGCTCTTGGCTGAGGATATTGGGCTGAGACCTCGTTACGGTTTTGGAGTTGTCGAAATTACGTTCTTGGTTGTTCTATGTCGCACGCTGTAAGTGCACGGGCTGGCGGGGCTTTCGCTAGCGTCGGAACTCACTGAAAATTTGTCACCATTACAGTTGGCTTTCCCGTCTCTGCTCGGCGCTGTCCGTTGGCCGCAGCGGTGGACTCGCGTTTGCGCGTTGCACTCGCCTGAGTTTGCGAAAAAAGGCCGCATTACCGTCGATTTCTTCAGTGCTAGCTCCAAACCAGCTCAGTGCTGTTCGTGGCGGCGGCCAAGCGTACGCTCGCTCTCCTGTTTGAAGTTCGCTGGCGGCAGACACTTCGCGTGCAGCGCCGTGTTCGGTCTCGCGTTCGCTTGCTCGAGCTGAATGACGTCACTCGCTTAGCATTTGCCGATTCCTTAGTGGCCGGTGGTTCGCGGACTTGTGGCTGCGGCCGCCGCTCCTAGCCGGTTGTGCTACGATGATCAAAATAAGTCTCAGAATCATTATTGAGTCCCGAAATCATCGAACTTATTAGTATGTCATATCTCACGTATGTATTCATTTCACTTTGCATGTATTTCTCATATGCATTTGTATTCATCCTCTGTCACGTGAGACGCACTATTTTACATACTTATTTTGCAGCCATGGGCACTCCTTGCTGAGGACTGTGTGCGATGGCGTCTGCGATTCCTGTCATCCATCTCTCTCGTCAGAGCAGCTTCAGAAGGACTGTGCGACATGTGAAGGTAAAGTTATTTGTGTGTCATATTTTAACGCTTTTATATTAAATTACACGTACTTGTAGTATGCGTGCATCTTCATCTTCAGTCACGTGTGTCTAACTATTTTTACTATATTATTGTACTTGCAGCCGTGGGAACACAACAGGCAGAAGACTGCGTGCGCTGGCGTCTGCAATGCCTGTGTTCTATCGCTTCCGTCGGAGGAGCTGCCCTAAGGAGTTAACAAGCTTCGACAACGAGACTGGACTTGTACACTTCGCCATGACTTCACGTAAAAGAATGAAGACACTTCATGTGTATGTAGAAAAATAAAAGATTTCGATGTCTCTCTTTTGTCTTTCGTTGTTGCCGTGACTGCGAAAGCAGTTACACATAGGTGGCTAACTACTTTTTCACGTGTTTTCTTCTGCGCAATTTTTCGCTCACTGCGCAGAAAAACAGGCGAAAAAAGTATTAGGCCTGGCGGAAAATAAACAAAAACAATATTTGAATTGGGGACAAAAAGTTCATTCAACTGGAGTATTTCAGTGGATCAACCGTTCATTCGGCAAGGTGCAACTGTGAGAACTATACGGTTGCCTGGCAAAGTGTAAATGTTGGGATTAACAGTAGCCCTATAGGTTAAAATGTGACGACTATAGGTTAGTCTTTTGAGGTAGATTGTGGAACTAACGGTAACTCACTGAGGTGTAAATGTGATAGATTTGTGAGGTTTAACGTCCCAAAACCACCATATGATTATGAGAGACGCCGTAGTGGAGGGCTCCGGAAATTTCGACTACCTGGGTTCTTTAACGTGCGCCCAAATCTGAGCACACGGGCCTAAAACATTTCCGCCTCCATAGGAAATGCAGCCGCCGCTGCCGGGATTCGAACCCGCGACCTGCGGGTCAGCAGCCGAGCACCTTAGCCAGTAGACCACCGCGGCGGGGCGGTGTAAATGTGAGGACTAAGTGTTAGTCTCTTGAGCACGTCTGTCGGACTATTTCTTAGACCCATTGCCGTTAGTCCTTGATGGTAATAATCGTGGTGGCAGCCTCATTAGTTCACAAAAGGACGAACCACACACCCTTTTAATACCCTTCTGCCTTAGAGTGTAGGGTTGTACAGGGTTTCTAATCAAAATGGGGTGGTAATAGCACCTGTTTTATTATGATGGCTATACGCCACTTATTCTGAACAATAAATGATACAGGTCTAAACTACAAGCGTGATACCACTACAGTGTAAGCAAAGACACGGACAAGCACTTACTGCCAAATCAAAGTTTAACTCGAAACCTGCGAAGCATGCATCAGCATATGCGGAATTTCGTAAACATAGTCGGTAAAAAGACACCACAAACCAAACATAAGAAAACCGATAAAATATACATCTATATTAAACCCGCCTTAACAACACCCACTTTACCTTACAATGAATTCCTTAACGCCTTTGGGTTCTACCGCTGTTCAAATTTCAAACAATCTCGTCCAATTGGTCCAATGACGATTTTGGCAAATAAATCGTACATCGCAAAGAGCACTGTCCTTTTAGTGGCGTTTTTCGTGCGGTATGCAATGCATAGCAAGTAGCCATTACACACGACGCTCTTTGAACTTCCATGAGTAACTAGTTACAATTACGATAAATGACTTACTGGAGTAAGTCTGAGACGTTCCAGGAGGTTTCCAGACTGAAAAAGAGAATTGCGTGAGATTGAGCAGTAGTAATTGAGTCGTAACTTGTTCATTCAGTATTCAGACGAAAACATTATTACGTCACGAACGCAACAGTTTGCTTGTCAAACGTGAACACCCATCCATAATTTAAAACAAACTGCCACTCATCGCACCACATCTCGCACAATGTTCGCACACACTTCGCCTTTGTGTTTGTCGCATTATTACAAAAATAGCGTCCCCAAGACCCTCACAACAATTACGCAACAATAAGAAACATTGGCGATAAAAAAGTATATTACGAAAATTTGCCGCCCCTAGCAAAAAAAAATTAACGTTGCTCACAAAACTTAACTAGGTCGAACACCAGATACCCTTATCGGTCTAGCCTAGTGCCACTATCACAGGCTGCGTTCCTTACCAAGCCGTTATATAGTTGTCCGTCTCTGCTCAGGCGGCGCTGCAAAAACGCCTCCACCAGCGCCCCCACCGCCGCGCTGGCTATAACTGGGTAGGGCAAAGAGAGTCACCCGTAACCGAACGTGCAAAAGCCCTCCTTTTTTTGCTGGCGTTGAAGCATGATTCCCAAATAATCAAGGACCTGGCAAGCTTGTAACGTTAATATAAGGTCACTTCAAAAAAGTAGGAAGCTTATCAAAGTCAAGTGTGAGTACAACGTTAAAGTTGTTTCAGCGAGCGTCGCATGACATCAAGTTTGAGGCAAGCAGTCCTAGATGCGTTTTGTAATGCCTAAATTCCGTAAATTTGGGCGTACACATGATACCAGAGTGACGAAGTACATAAGCGAGCACGGTATCTTTCATCAGTGGTACGAAGCTAGCTTTTTCTGATGGCCCTGGTGTTTGTCGTCTTTCTATTTGCGTTCTCCAATCATCTCTCTCTTCATGTACCTTGAACTGTTTTACTACGCTTCCCAGAACGTTCTGTTGATGGTTGCCTTCCGTTTGTGTACACAGCGAATTGGGACACATACATGTCTACTTTCTCGGTCAACAACGAAAGGCAAAACCAAGGCATCCAAGATAGTTCGGCTATCGCGGTCACTAACGGCAAGAAAAAACCTTATTGTGGTCATGACCAACATTTTTGGTTTCAGCTAGCTGTAAGACGTTTATGTTAGCATTTGCTAGCTAAAGCCGAATATTAGAGCCTTCAAAGCGTACGTGGGTGATGCTGTGGGGTGGTGACCACTTCAAATTATCTTTGGTTGTGGCATGCATGATGTTCTTCGCACGCATCACTAACCAGTATTAACATGGCGCGCACCACACTCTGATTAGTTTCATATTCGAAGCTACAATGGTTCTTCGTCAAGGCTGCTTATCACACTTTCTCATGCGACCAGCTGTGCAGAACACGAGTCATTCGCTTACCGAACACGTTCGCGGTTCGCGACGCCCCGTACACACCATTCTGCGCGCTTGTCTCACCATTCTGCTTCGCGACCGCTCGATAGAACTAAATTCACATGCAAGACAATTCCCAACGGAACAGTACCATCGACTCAGGCACTCCATCGTATACCACCGTGCACTTGCGTCTGCTTTTGTTTTCGCCGTCGTTCTGGTGATTGAACCAGCAAATGTTTTATGGCTTTTCGGTTAAGCATTCGACTAGCAGGGAGAAATTCATAGCTGTTTTTCTGAGTGTTTCTTGCACAAAGACTTCAAATATTTACCTCAATTGTTTTGCTTGCGATAGTTGGAGCTAGTTGACAAGCAAACAGTGCAAGGAAACCAGGCTTCGCGCTACCCATAACTGCGTCGACAGCTGCCACTACGTGTGATCAAAACTATACAGCCTAATGTTTATGGCACGCTTGCTTGGGTGAGGCGTACAGAAAGACCTGACTGGCTGCGAAGCCATGGAGACCACTGTGGTTTTTCATGGCAAATGATTTATTGTTTCGCCTAGTCATACGAAGCTCTTCCTGTGAAAACGTTGAAAAAGTTTGAAAAGAGAAAAAGAAGTACATAAAGAAAAAGAAAGAAAAACCAAAGAGAAAAATGAAGGCTGCCCATCGCTGCACTTCCCTCGAACTTGCCATGGCACGTGAAAGGTGCCTCAAATGATACTCTCCTGATGATCGGTGCCTTTGGAAGGAAGCTAAGAAGGAAGCCTTCTCCTCTAGGAGGTGAGCTTTTAGGCCTCAAGTGTCTCTCGGAATAGCGGAATAACAGCCTTTCTGTCTTTCTTTCTATTTGTCTTTCATCATGATTCACCCACGTGGCGAAAGTTCAAGCCCTGGCTTTACACCCAGTTATCTTGATCTGGTGGCTGCATTTCTACTTGTGGATTTTTCCGTTAAAAAGCATATATTATGCATATCTGAGTCACAAAAAATAGGTAATGTTACATGGTCTGTTCCTTTGTTCGAATATACAAAGACACGTATTTCTAAAGACCCAAGTGTTTCTTTCACTGCGCTCGTAATGCAACTCTATGCATAAAAACAAGTGCCTTGCCAAAGGTATGGTGCTTCCACCTACCAGTGGTCATTGATTCTGTGAGAGATCGTGTTTATACAGATAGAGAACAGTCGTCCTTGAATGAAGTGTGGTCAGACTTCAATAAACTCGGCAACGGATGTCACGTGACCAACAGTTGAGCAATGTTCTTATCAGAGTCACTTGAAACTCTTCCACGGTTTCGGCGGCAGCGTGTGACATGATTTTTACGTAATTCTGTGCAATTTTAGTTTAAGAACTAAATAATATGTGATTGTCTAGTATGTGGCGAGTTTGTGTAAGGTAATAAGTGCAATGTACACTCCCATATACTTACGTTGTTATGTCATGTGTATGCTACGTTATTTTCAGTCGCGTTGTTGATCCTCTAGTGCGTTTTAGTCGCATTTCGCAATGTAACAGGATGGTACCTATTTGATACAGAATATTATGTAAGATTTAAAAACGTAATAGACTCACCCCTCCCAATATTTGTAATTGCATCGGAAAAATTGGTGCACGTGTTGTGGGAGTGAATCGAAAGATTGAGAGATAGTTACTCTAGGAACTACGTCTACGGTGCAACTTCAAACAATCTTTCCAGACTTTCGCTTTTTCTTTTGCGCAGTGTGATACAGGTGGCAAAAAGGAAGATAGCAGGTGACGTCCTAGAGAAGTACACCTTGAATGATTGGCCCAAGGATTGGCGTTACCACTTTGAGACTATAAATAGTTAGCACCCAGAACCCGGTACAAATGCTTAAACAGGTAAATCGGAAACGCGTGCCTCCGGTGTTTAAAAGTGGGCTCAACCGGACGCTGCAGTGAAGCCCTTCACAATTATTGGTTACAATTTCGTGCTTCTTAATGGGGCTGGACACACGTTAGGCTTATGTTTATTACATTCTTTATTTAACATACCACACACTAGGCCTCACATATTCATGGTTACGGAGGAGTTTAATGAGCAGTTAAATGCGCTATCAATGTGATGATAAGAAAGGTTGTTGTCATACCACAGGCGGTCAGAGATGTCGCAGCGAAAACCAATGTGCTGCTGGAGAAACTCGCACCAAAAGCGGGTTTTTGCTGCGGCGATTCCACAACCGCAGTTGTAACGTTGACACTGTCGTATCCGCACCGGCACTTGTTCAGCGTGGTTTTGTTGCAAGTGTTTGACATCGGGAGTTAACTAGGTGGCGTGGTTTGCAGGACCCAGCCGTCACTGACACTTGTATTCCCATTCGTGCTATAGCGCGCATTAGAGGGCTGTCGGATCCTCGGTACGCAGTTCCTGCCGGCACTCGGCCTCCCGGACCTCTTTTGGTGCCCAGATTGCACCATCGGTGAGCTCCAACACATTTTCACTGTTGGTGCTCTTCTAGAATTATCTGTGTCTTAATCATTTGGAAGCTCACAGAAGAAACTGATGCCTGCGCACTCAGCACCCCGGATTCGACGAGACAGATGACGTCATTTACATTGCAGCCAATGGCGCACGTAGTTGAGTACGACGCTGGGAACGACGTAAGTGATAGTACAGCCTGTGAAGACCGCTTGAGATACCACTGCCAAGAAGATTTTTTTGTTTCTCTCAGCCATATACAGCTTTCGCTTTAAAACCGCGTTCGCCAGACTCCTTTTTTAAACTCGAAAGTGTTTCAGGCTGGGTCAACTGTGTTTCAAGCTGGGTCAACTAAGATATTAGTGACCTATTTATGTCAAGCAAACGACTTCCGAAGCGTACGCAATATTAGAAGACAAAATTTTTCTGTCAATGAAAGTCGAACGAACGCCCTTTCTGTTTACGACGTAAGAGACCGTGTACGCTACACACTGCGCCACGGCCCCATGCTACAATTCTCATCGTAAAGTACAGCAACAAGCTTCATGACCCTGATATCCACGATTACATCTCCAACGCGCCATTTAGAGGCGTTCATCCCATTCGGAAAATTTTTAATAGAAGTTCAATTTTGTTAATGCATTAGCACAAAGCCAGGTGGCGGCATCACCCTTAGCTCCGGTGTGACTCGTTGCATCTATATATTCCAAACATGGCTCTGCGTCAATGACTGTAACTCCAACTTCTCTATTCAAGCTGTTCCTACGGAAAATGGCGGCCGTCCATTAGAGCACACACGACGCACGTATTGCTTCTCTCAATCGAAGCAATGGCAATTATTTCACTAATATGACCCAAGTATTAGGACGATTTACCTGAGTTTAGCCTTCAATAGACAACATTGGCCACCATTCGGCGATGGCTGTTCTAGCGGTGAAACCACATTTTCTCATTCTTCTGTCACCGTTCACTACCACAGCTATAACAAGCAAGTATAACCACAAGGGTTTGTTCATTCATTATTTTATGAACGTTAGTCAATAAAATTGCGACGTATCACTACGCGTCTGCACAGGGGCATTCACTATAAGTGGTGCTATCGCTGTCAAACGTCAAAAGGCTGCGCCAAATTTCTTTTATCAATTCACAGTGACCGTTGAACCACTTCTGTAAACACAAGTTTATTTTTTGTATTATATCTATTATTAGACGGAGCGATTATCAACGCTTCTTTTGCAAAATTGTGAAACATGCGTCGTAAATAGAAAGACGGGAAATCAAGTCACTGTAGCACTAACTTTGCCCAGTATGAAGGACGAGCGCCGCAATGTAGACTTCCATTTTCCTTTTTCTTTCTTTGTTCTCCTTTTTTTGTGTTTTTGTCTTCTATGCAATTCAATATCTATTTCCCTTTCTTTGTATTTTTGTCCTCCTGTATGTATTTTATTTGTTGGCAATGTCTGTGTTTCTCTACTTGAGCGTATTTTTTTTCATGCTTTCCTCTATCCAATTTATTGCTCACTGACGAAAAGCAATTCGCCGATAGCACTAGTGTGATTTTGTGCTTCAGTGTCCTGAGTCTACTTCGCACTGGTACCTGGTAGAAAACATGATGGAGATTTGGTGAGCCTGAATAATACATTTGGTCGTCGAGGAATCAAACACTTACCCCACTTGCACCAGGAACAGGGCTTAGTGGCCATGGTGGCTAAAAAGAAACAATTATATATAATATACGTTATTTTAGAGTAGAAAACAGCAGTATTGTGAAAATAATTTTATGGAGTGCATCATATATATTTTGGCTCCAGTATTTACGAAGTTGGGGTTGGATTGTCTAGGTGCCCAAACTTTGACAGATTTGATTTCTAGGCAGGTCGCAAGGACATCGATAGTGCATATCTTAGAGCAGTACAACATTTGAATATAAACCTTAAAAGCTCTACAAATGTCCTTGAAGGCTGGTTACTGGCCATTGCGGTATTCTTGAGTTATGAGCAGAATTTTCTAAAGTTTAATGAGGCTGCCTGAGTGGTACGGCTCCTAATATGTTAAGTCATGGCACCTATATTGCATGAGTAGCTTTACGTAGCTGAGTTCACTCCAGCGATGTCACACATGCGATTTTGTGATCTTATTGTGTAGGCTCTCGATGGCAATTTGATTGCACAAACTTGTTTTGGCTGAAATAACTTAATAGGCCGTGTGATTAAAAGGTGAAGCCAGTGACGCTATGATAAGCATTGCACTCATTAGCTGCCGACATTTCGTTATCCTTAATAAACTTTAGAGTCCCCTCAACTTGTACAATAACTGTAAATAAACATGCTTGTAAAACCTCACTGGTTCGGAAATCACCCGACTAATATAGGCTTCAGCGTACAAATCACTAAATTTCATTCTTTTGATCTAAATGGGTAAGTTCTTGTTCTGCTAAGTATATACTGCTATTTAACTATTATTGTAAAATATCAAATGTGGCTATGTGTGCTTCTCGTCGTTATGAGCTCCCAATGCGAAGACAAAGCATTTTCTTAGTATGTTTTCCCCTCCAGAGTTGAGAAATCACGAATTTCCTTTTTTACTTTTTTTCAGGAGTGGCAAAAAATATCAAGTGCTTAGGGCTAAGAGACGGCTTTCGAATGGCTCTAAGATGATTACTACACTAACAACAGCGACTGCGTTTCCTCGAGCCAACAAATTGTTGCACAGTATCACACCCGATTAACTGCCAGCACCATTTCGTTACCATTCGTTTATAAGCGGTCACATTCATTTTCGTTGTCCTGGTTTCGTAAGTGGGTTTAATGCTATCGTCGGTGAGAGTTTTTTTATTAAAGAGTCATGTGGTTTTTCTCAACGCTACTTAATGCTGCAGATTATCTGCTGCAACATAACCATGATGCGTCACCAAAACAAACATCACCGAAGAGTAAAGCCTTACCCTGTCGTCTTTCAAATAGCGTCATTTTTTTCAAGATAAAAATGGTAGTTGAGTCTGAATGGAGGTTTTTATATCTCCCGTATTTTCTTGTTTCTCTTTGGTTTGCATAGCAGTGCCCATATGCAATTACTTACGATCAATAAATGATACATCGACAGTAGCATTGTGTTAAATACGAAGCATTTCTTAGCGAACTTCAGTGACTTTGAGTATATATATATATATAAATATATAGGCCGAAACGTGGAAATAAACCCCGTGGTGACACCGCTCACGGAAGATCTACTTAAATATATATAAATTGTTAAGCGGTTTATTGACGGACACTTAGCGATGATTCACGACAGCGACAGTCAATGCGGGGATCGACTCTCTGCACGAGCTGCTCTTCTTCTTAAGAAAAGGGTGACCCACTAGAAGGCGCTGAAGAGGATGACCCACTGTTCAAGACTTTACCACAACTACCCCGGGTACGAAAAGGGAGCCGCCTGGCGACCTAACAGCTCGTTACAATCAGCGGGTCATGGTAGGCCTTGAGGCGCTCCACGTTAACAATGTCACGTCCTCGACGACGCATGTCCGAAGATTGTTCGATGGGTTCAATCAAGTAGTTGACTGGGGAAGTGCATTTGACGACACGGTAGGGGCCTTCGTATTTAGGCAATAGTTTTGAAGATAGGCCAGTTGCAGTAGTAGGAATCGAGAGCCAGACGAGCGCTCCAGGGAGGAATGTGGGTGCAGTAGTACTGACGTCAGCGCTAATGCTTTTTTGCCGCTCTTGATCATGCGCAGTAAAGGTCTTTGCAAGCTCTCGACATTCTTCAGCAAGCTTGGCTGTAGCAGAAATAGGTGCCCACTCAGACGGATGTGGCCTGTACGGAAGTATCGTGCCGATGGTGTGTGACGGGTGCCTTCCATATAATAAAAAGAAAGGTGAAAAGCCAGTAGTGCTCTGAGGGGCGGTATTATATGCGTAGGTGACGAAGGGTAGAATGGAATCCCAATTTGTGTGATCGGCGAGCATGTCGCCCAGCGTACGGTTGAAGCGTTCTGTGAGGCCATTCGTCTGCGGGTGGTAAGCAGCAGTTTTGCGGTGAACAACGTTGCACTCTTTGAGAATGGCTTGAACGACTTCAGACAGGAAGACACGGCCTCGGTCACTGAGCAGTTCCTGGGGTGGGCCGTGTCGCAGAATGAATCGTTGGAGCAGAAAGGAAGCCACATCGCTCGCTGTAGCCGCGGGAAGAGCGGCCGTTTCGGCGTATCGCGTGAGGTGGTCCACAGCAACAATGGCCCAGCGGTTACCAGCCGACGTTAGTGGAAGTGGCCCATACAAATCGATGCAAACACGCCCAAACGGCCTGGCAGGGCAAGGTAGAGGTTGCAGGCCTACCGGCGACGGGTGCGTTGAAGTTTTGCGGCGCTGACACGCTATGCAGGAGCGAACGAATTTCTGCACGTAGCGGTACATGCCGCGCCAAAAGTACCGTTGGCGAATGCGGTGGTAAGTCTTCGATACCCCGGAGTGTGCACACTGCGGATCAGTATGAAAGGATTCGCATATGTCAGAGCGCAGACTGCGAGGTATGACTAGTAGCCACTGGCGGCCGTCACCGTGGTAATTGCGTCGATGGAGGAGGTCGTCGCGAACGGCGAAATGGTGGGCTTGACGACGCAACGCGCGAGTGGATGGAGTGGATGGATCAGTCAGCAAGTCTATCAGTGAGGCAATCCATTGATTCTTGCGCTGTTCAGTAGCAATAGCATGAATGCTAATCGAAGAAATGGCAAGGTGAGACCCTGAGTTGTTGGCATTGTCGTCAGGCAAGGGAGAGCTGTGGTAAAGCCTTTGAACAGTGGGTCATCCTCTTCAGCGCCTTCTAGTGGGTCACCCTTTTCTTAAGAAGAAGAGCAGCTCGTGCAGAGAGTCGATCCCCGCATTGACTGTCGCTGTCGTGAATCATCGCTGAGTGTCCGTCAATAAACCGCTTAACAATTTGGTGGAGAGTGCTGAGAGTGCTGTGCCCTTCAAACACCTTCGGTCAGCATTCGATGCCCTTGGAGCTTCGATCCCGTACCGTGCCTGCAACCATGTACCAAGACGCCGCCCAGCAAACGCTTCCTCCTACGTCGCCGCCATGTCCCGGTGTCCCCCGCATCCGCGACCCTCCTGTATTCACCGGAGCGGATGGCACCGACGTCGACGACTGGCTGGCCATGTACGAACGCGTGAGCGTCCCCAACCATTGGGACGAGGCAGGTAAACTCGGCAACCTGTTTTTCTATCTCGCGGGTGTGGCCGGAATGTGGTACAACAACCACGCATCTGATTTCCCGACATGGTTCGCTTTTAAAACCGCTGTCGTCGACGTGTTCGGCCGCCCGGCCGTTCGTAAGCTGCAAGCTGAACAGCGTTTACGTGAACGAGCCCAGCAGACCGGCGAGACCTTCACAAGTTATATCGAGGACATCCTTGACTTGTGCAAGAAAGTCGACCTGAACATGTCAGAGGCTGACAAAATCACTCATATTCTAAAAGGCATCGCCGACGATGCCTTCACGATGCTTCTGGCAAAGAACCCCAGCACTGTGGCCGAAGTCATCATGTTATGCCAAAGTTACGACGAGCTGCGGCGGCAGCGCTTGATGACCCGTCGCCCGCCACCACGTGATGCTGATCTCTCGGCCTTGTCAGCAGTTCCAGACCACGCAACCTTGCTCGCCAAAATCAAGTCGTTCGTGCGTGAGGAAGTTGCCCGCCAGGTCTCTCTACTGGCTTTTGCTTCCCCACAACAAGCTCAACAACCATCAAGTACACTTCTACCTCCGCTCCGCCGAGCCATTCAGCAGGAAATCGCGGAGGTCGTCCTGAATACCACCAGCCACCTCCTGCATCTGTGCCACTCAGCTACGCCCAAGTTGTTGCCAAGCCGCCCCCCACCGATTTCTGTCACTGTTCCGCTAAATTACACCGACAACCGTCGTGAGGCCCCAGGCCTTTGGAGAACCAGTCTCGCCTACATACGCCGGCGTCACCCACGTGCCCCGAGTGCCGCCTACCATGCACTCATATCAGCAGCCGGCTCGCCAATCGCGTTCTGCGACATGGATGCGACCAGCAAACCAATGGCGCACTGCTGATAATCGCCCCATCTGCTTTGCTTGCGGTTGCGCCGGTCATGTCGCACGATATTGCAATCGTGTGCAGCAACCGCAGGTCGCGTCCAACTTTCCCAGCCAGTCAAGCCGCTCTTATGACCAACCGCCGCCTATTTCACCGTCGTCCCGCCCCGTTCCATCTACCCGCCGTTCACCATCTCCACGACGTCGCTCACTGTCACCGATGCGGCCACGTCCACTCGAGGGCGACCAGGAAAACTAGTCGTCGCAGTCCACGAGGCAAGGTCTGCGATGCTGTCGAACTGCGGAAGCCCTCAGGAAAGCCCGTCGAACGTGATAGACGTGCTTGTGGATGGCGTTCTTGCATCTGCCCTTGTAGATACTGGAGCCGCCGTATCCGTGATGGACGAAAAACGTTGCCGATTACTTCGTAAAGTGACCACGCCGCTTTGCGGGCTCTCCCTCCGTACAGCCAGCGCCCAAAGCATTCACCCTACAGCGATGTGCACAGCCCGCCTTATGATTCAGGACGTGATGTATGCGGTCGAATTCATCATAATTTCTTCATGCTCTCAAGACGTCACCCTAGGATGGGATTTCCTCTCCCTCCCTGACGCCGTCATTCATTGCGCACCAGCAGTAATAGAACTCACACAATTCTCTTCTTTGACACCGGCCGACAGTCCATCCGCTGCAAGCAAGTTACACTTCAGAGACGACACCCAAGTTCCTGCAAACTCGTCCGCGGCGGTGTCGTTGTAGTGCGCAAACCTTTCTGACACCGCTGCACTCATCTCGCCATCTCATCGTGTTTTCATAAGAAAAGGGTGACCCACTAGAAGGCGCTGAAGAGGATGACCCACTGTTCAAAGGCTTTACCACAATATATATATATATATATATATATATTAGTATATAATATACATATATATATATTATATATATATATATATATATTCATATATATATATATATACAAACAAACTTGGTATAATGGGTTCGTTGAGTCGACTAGCCAAGCAGCAGCTCAGAGAGATCGACTCTGACTTTTTTCACTCCTGGATCTCACCAAAGCATATCATGTGGCAATAGTCCCCCCTTTGAAAGCATTGACTCGATGTCGTAAAGAAAAAAAAATGAAGGCATACACACGCGCATATAGAGAACCAAAAGAGAGAGAGTGCCAGTACTGGCAGCGCAAATTCGAAAGTTTCGCCAATGCTTGCGCCAAGCGCAAGAAGAAAAGGCATAAAAACACAGGAGAACACAAACAGCAGCAGCAGCGCAATGTCACGGCATGTCGCAACACGTGAACCAGAAGGGCTACTGTGTGAAGTAGGGCTTCAACCGAACGACACGCACGGTTTCGGGCCGAAGCTGTCGACGAGCAGACGCTGCGCCGTCCGGAAATGCTTCGTAGGTAAGATATGTGACGCGTCTAAGAACCTTGTGCGGTCCAAAATAACGGCTTAGGAGTTTTTAGGATAAGCCTGGTCACCGGACAGGGACCCACACCAACACTTGGTCCTCAGGGTGGTAGGTGACGTTTCCATGGTGGAGGTTGTAATGTCGTGCATCAGCATCTTGATGGTGACTGGTGTTTATGCGAGCTAGCGGACGAGCTTCTTCGGCGTATTGAGTGTCAGAGTCTGGAGCGAGTTCATTGTTTTGGTCGCACGGAAGCATAGCATCGAACATGGTTCGTACGTTGCGTTCGTAAACAAGTCAGAAAGGCGGAAATCGCGTTGTTTCTTGTGTTGCCGTATTGTATGCAAACGTGATGTATGAAAGAATCTCGTCGCAGGTTGTGTGTTGTACGTCCACGTACATTGAGAGCATGTCCGCTATTGTCTTGTTAAGCCTCTCTGTCATTCCATTCGATTGCGGGTGATAGGCCTTCGTTTTTCGTAGACTTATGCAACTCAATTTAAAAATCTCCTCCATCATTCGTGCTGTAAATGACGTCCCTCTGTCTGTAATCACGCATGACGGGGCACCATGCCGTAGGACGATCTGGTGCACGAAGAACTGCGCGACTTCAGAGGACGTGTCACGAGGTGACGCTTTTGTTTCAGCATAACGAGTAAGATAATCTGTCGCAACTCTAATCCATTTGTTCCCAGAGGACGACAAAGGGAAGGGTCCGAGAAGGTCCATTACCACGAGGCGAAATGGTGTCTGTGGTGGTGCGATCAGCTGGAGCAGGCCCGCGGGTCTGACAGGCGGAGTCTTGTGATGCTGGCACTCGCGGCAGCTTTCACATACCGATGTACACTAGGTGATAGTCGTGGCCAGTTATACTGTTCGCGTACTCTGGTGAGAGTTTGCGAATAGCCCAAATGTCCTGACGTGGGCTCGTCGTGGCACGCAAGGAGGATCTCGTCACGCATTTTGGTGGGAACAACGAGTAGGAAAGCTTTTTCGCTACCACTGGCGTTTATCTTGTAAAGAATGCCTCTTCTTAGACAAAAAGAGGACAGTTCGCGAGCAATGTGTTGAAGGACCTGAGAGTTCCGGCCTTCTAGGGAATAAATTAGCTGGGCGTAATTCGTCGTCTTACCGCTGTTTTGACATAAATTAGGAATCGCTTACTGCGCCTAGAAAGGCATCTTCATCCTCAGAGCCTCTGACAGAATGCCCCACAGGCGCTCGAGAAAGCGCGTCAGCATATTCGTGTTTGCGCCCTGACCTGTGCACAATCGTAATATCGAACTCCTGCAAACTCAAACTCCACCAAGAGAGACGGCCGGATGGATCTTTTAGATTTGCCAGCCAGCAGAGCGAGTGGTGGTCAGTCACCACTTTGAAAGGACGACCGTAGAGGTAAGGCCTAAATTCGCCCACACGACTGCGAGGAATTCTTTTTCCGATGTAGAATAGTTGGTCTCGGCTCGAGAAAGAGTGCCACTGGCGTAACCTATCACATGTTTAAGGCCACCGTGTCGTTGTACAAGGACAGCGCCAAGTCTGACGTTGCTGGCATCTGTATGAATTTCTGTAGCAGCGTCCTCATCAAAATGGGCAAGAACAGGGGCTCTTTGCATTCTCTCTCGTAGCTCTGTGAACGTTGCATTTTGTTTAGCGCTCCAAGTAAAACGCACGTCATCTCGGGTGAGTCGCGTAAGAGGTTCAGCTATCTTTGAGAAGTTGGTGATAAATCGGCGATAATACGCGCACAATCCGAGAAAACAGCGTACTGCTTTTTTATCTGATCGAACAGGAAAGCCGGCAACAGCAGAAGTTTTGTCTGGATCAGGTCGCACTCCATTCGCACTAGTGACATGTCCAAGAAATTTCAGCTCTTCATAGCCGAAATGGCATTTTTGGGGTTTCAGCGTGAGTTTAGCTGTGCGAATGGCTTCCAGCAGCTTTCTCAGACGCTTCAGATGTTCTTACAAGATCTCGGAAAAGATGACCACATCATCGAGGTAGACAAGACAGCTTTGCCACTTCAAGCCAGTGAGAATTGTGTCCGTCATCCTCTGAAAAGTGGCTGGGGCACAACAGAGGCCGAAAGGAAGAACTCGGAATTCGCAAAGTCCGTCTGGAGTCCCAAACGCGTTTTTTTTGGTCTCGTTCATCCACTTCAATTCGTTAATAGCCACTCTTTAGATCAATGGACGAAAAAGACTTCGCGCGTCGTACCCTGTCAAGAGAGTCGTCGACCCGTGGAAGCGGGTAAATGTTTTTTTTTTTCGTGACGCTATTAGGCTTCCTGTAGTAAATACAAAATCATAGAGTTCCGTCTCTTTTCTCCACTAGAACGATTGGCAAGGACCTAGGGCTGCTGGATGGTTGAATAATCCCGTCATCGAGCATCTCTTTTACTTGTGTCTGAATAGCCTTACGTTCTTTGGGAGAAACGCAATAAGGCTGCTGCCGGATGAGGCGGACGTCACCATCGGTTACGATTCGATGCTTGGCGAGGTGTGTTTGACGGACTTTGAAAGAAGAGGCGAAGCAAGACCGAAACTCTCTTAAAAGGTCATGAAGTGCAACCTTTCTCTCGTCTAACAGCGTCGAATTAATGCCCATGTGGTCTAGAAATTTCTCATCCTCATGCGTATCCTCGGACGCGAAGCACTTCGTGACGTCGGCAACAGTGTCTCCATTGGTTACGGTGGTTCCGCAGAAAAGATGCCGGTGCTCGTAGTTGAAAATCAGAACTAGTATTTGTGACTGTCCGTTACGGACACGCACAACACTTCGGGCGGCGCATACGCCTTGGAGTAGCAGAAGTGATAGGTTGCTTTCAGCCACCACGTCACCGTCCCGGAGGTCTTCGCAAGTGACTTCGATGGGAACAGTCGCTCGAGGTGGCAGCGTCACACTGTCGTCCGCAACACGCAGCGCAGGTCTACGGCAGTTATCAGCGTCTCGATCTTTTGCGCCTTGAGTTGAAAAGGTCACGATGCGCTCACGAAGATTTATGATGGCACCGCATTCCCGAAGGTAGTCCATGCCGATAGTCAGCTGACGTGAACAGTCGCGAAGAACGAGGCCTCTGAGCACAAACATTGACGTACGAATTTTCACTCTTGCCGTACAGCGATACAGCGGTGTTACAACGTGTCCTCCAGCAGTGCGAATTCGCGTTCCATTCCACGGCGTAATCACTTTCCTGAGATCTTTTGCGAGTCTCCCGCTGATAATCGAATAGTCTGCACCAGTGTCTACCAATGCATTGACCTGAAAACCGTCAACAGGCACAGGAATGTCAAGGGACACGCGGTCACTGGGTTCATATGTAGATTTCGGCGTTTCTTCGGTACTACGTTTCTCTGATGAAATGTCTTCCGCGTTGCGTGCAAGCGTCGATGGGAGGTCTTCCGCACTTTGAGTCCCAGCGACCTTGCCCCCGAAGGCCGCTGCCTTCAGTTTTCCTGATGAAGGCTCGGAGAGCGTTCCCGTGCCGTCACCTCGAAACGTGACCCAGTGGCTGCGGGTCTCCCCGGAGATGGCGACCGTGATTGCTGTCGTGTAAAGGGTGCACGCTGTTGCGCGAGATACTCTTCGATATCCTTCCGCCTTTGACCGATTTGGGGACAAGGTGAATTGACGGAAAGTCCACGCAGGCAAAGTTGCTGGTATGGGCATTCGCGGTAAATGTGACCAGCCTCACCGCAATGAGAGCGGAGGGGTCGTCTGTCCGGCGTACGCCAGAGATCAGACTTGCGCGTCGGAGCACGGCGACTATCGATGTCCAAACCAGTGTGCGCTGACTGAATCGCTACTGACAGCATCATTGTCTGGATCGGGACGTATGGCATTGTCTGGATTGGGACGTGCGGCACTGTCTCGATCGGGACGTGCGGCACTGTTTTTGTCGGGGCTCCTTGACCAGAAAGAGGCGTTGCAGATCGCAAGGCTTCCGCGTACGTACGACGGCGACTGTCAGTAGACACAGGAGCCGTTTTCGGATCAGCCGACATCGCCGGAAAACAATGGGCGTGCAGCACCTGCTGGACCTCGTCACGAATGAAACTGGTGATAGAACCAACATCGATTTGCCTTGTCCTGTACATCTTTTCTATTTCTTCCCGGACTACAGATCGTATGATCTTGCGAATCCATTCGTGGCTCTTACTCCCAGGGGTGGCGAAAATTTCGGGAGTTGAGGCAGCATTCACTTGACGGTCAAACAGAGCAGACCGTTGACGCAGCACTAGCTTCATTGTTGCCGCTTTAGTAAGGAACTCAGCAGCACTCCTGGGGGGACTACGCACCAAACCAGCAAAAAGTTGTTCCTTCCTACCACGCATGAGGCGGCGCAACTTTTTTTCTTCTGCCATAGCAGCATCCGCTCGCTTGAAAAGCCGTGTCATGTCCTCGACGTACATCGAGGCGGTCTTGTTTGGCATCTGAATGCGTGATTGTAATTGCACGCTCCACCCGTTCGTGGTGGTCGGGACTCCTGTAGGCCTCCAGAAAACGATGCTTGAACTCTCGCCAAGATGTCAGAATATTATATCTGTTAAAAATTACGTCATGGCACCGTCCTTTAGGCAAGTGTACACGTTCCAGAGCTTCGTGGGATCATCCCAGTAATTGATCAGTGCGACAACTTCTAACTCACTCAGCCAGTCGTCAACATCTTCATGCTGCTCTCCGTGAAAGGAGCTAGGCATGAGTGGGTTCTGGAAGGTGCAATAGATCGGCGTGGAAGCTGTCGGAGCTTACACGGGATCTTTTGTCGAAGTCATAGTCGCTGCGTCAGTGGTTGGTGTCTCAGGTGGTAGGTCTCCCTGGCGGCGGCTTACTCTGTGAACAGGAGTGTCCACGGGTGCAGGGCTTGTGTTCCGGCTGCTGGGCGGTGTCTTGGGCATCGGGTGGATTGTGAGACGTTGAACCAAGCACCTCCACCAGTCTTGTCACGTTCCTTAAGAGAAACTTGGTATAATGGGTTCGTTGAGTCGACTAGCCAAGCAGCAGTCAGATAGATCGTGTTTTTCTTCTTTCACTCCTGGATCTCAACCAAACATATCATGTGGCAATATATATATATATATATATATAATGTTATCGATGTTAAACTTGGTATGGCATAACACGACAATATGAAGAACGTATTTGACTAGTCAAACCATGCAAATTATGACATACATGTCATGAATGTCATGATTCAGGTCACAAGGTCCTGTAGCTCTTGCGGCGGCTTAATTCACATGGCATATTGCAAAACTGGTATGGTTTTTCACATGGCATGTTGCAAAACTGGTATGCAAAACTGGTATGGACCGGCGCCAGGCGCCGGTCTTGCATATATACTCGCAGGTGTGCGCCGCGCTGCGTTGCTTTGATGCATGCGCGTTTCAGCGCGTCCGGAGTGCCTCTGGCACGAAAAGAGGAAGACGCAGTGTTGTTTGGGCAGCGCGTTGGTCTTGGTAACGCATCGGTGTGAAACACAGCATATCTTATTTCGCGCCGGTTGCCGTCGGGCCGCGCCGACGGACGCTGGTCGCGCCAGGCGTCGGACTAAATAGTGCTCGCGTTTTGCTAACGTAGCGTCACTGTGCCCAGCGTGCGCACGCGTCAACGCTACATTGGAGTACATTGGGCCCTTCATGACGCGCTTCGGCCCTATTGCTAGCTCCAGATATACCAAGTTTTGTGTTTCGTGACGTCAATAGAATAAATGTATGACTGGTGCAAACATAATAATCCTTACACTAATGACATGCAACAATGTGACAACATGCCACGCTCATTACGTGCTCGCAACTGTTTCGCTAGCTCCACATAGACCAAATTGGGTATCACGTGTCGTGAATAGATGATGAAGGTAAACGACACACCCAAACATGGTAATCATGACACGGTACTCATGTACAGCCTCATTGACTTCCAACTCACGGCGTTGTGTTCGTTTTCAAGAAACATATCAACATTTCTCATTGGTGCTTCACATACCATCGATTCCCAATGTACGTGAGATCTGTCATTTTTTACGCCAGTTCTCGTGCCTTATACAATGTAATACAGTTATTGCGTGGTGCCCTTTCTGAACACCGATGAGTAGATAGTTATCAATAGATTACTGACATACCGGTATATTTGAGTGACCTCGGGGTCCTGGGGGGCTTCCTGCCTGAAAAGTAAATAGCGCGACAATGAGTAACTGAGAATGGAAACAAGTACATTCTCTTAGCTAATTGTTTGTTCAGGCAAAAACGTTAAATGCGTCATGACTTTTCATGAACATGAAAAGTTTCGTTCATAGAGTTTCATACAATGATAACTAGAGTTTAGTCTGGCGATAGTGTCTACGCGGGTTCCTTCAGCGGTGCTTGTACGTCCATGGGAAATATGGGAAGTACAAGCTTTGAATTTGCTTTGGATAGATTACGTTCTTGAGATACGGGACACTTCTTTTCCGAGTGTAAAACAAAGTGATATGAAGTCATACCTAATTGAAAACTGCTTTACTCTTTTGCATGTAAATCTTGTTGCTAATTATTTCCGTGACCATGAGGCAGAGGTGACAGCTGGACAAATGTAGCTACGAGGGTATGTATTTTTCCGTCATTGGTTTCCAGTCTTAGCGTCAATGTATAATGAATTATTTCTGACAACACTTGTAAACAAACATACTTGACTTGGTCTCGAAAGTACGCATTATCTATTTATGGAAATGACAGTACAGTATTAAGAGACACACACTTAACATTTCATCTGCTGCGATAGCAGGTGCATCTATCCAAAAGGTCATCCGGGTCTCTGCCCCAAATGTACCTTTCTTTTCGTTGTGAAGTCAAGTGAAAGGAGCGTTGACGGTGTGTCTGCTTTGTTTAACCGTCGTTTCAAATACGTTTAGGCAAGACCTGCCCACGAAAAAACATGAACTCGATGAAATATCCTGCACTGGCATGAGACGCTACATCTATGAGCAGCGGGGAGTGGAGGACGTTTCGTTTAAACTGTCAAATACGACTCGTATCCAATGTCGCATCAAATTAAAAAACCTAGTAGTCTTCAGCTTTTTCGAACAACAAAGACACTGTTTCAGTGCTCTTTATCGCTCCGCACTACCCGCGCTGCGCGAAGAATGAAACTGAAACTGTAAGAAAAGCCTCTGCACAGTTTTCTAGCTAACCCTATCCAATCCTAAGCCTGTACTTCCCATAATTTCTATGGAGATACACGTTTTCAGCGCCACATTGCTCTCTAGGTATATTGTATAAGACTATGGTTTCATTCAAACAAGAATTCACTAAAGCACACTGCATGTGTACTATATTTTATTATGGTAGCCTTGTCTCCCGAACCAAACAAGATCAAAATTGGCGAGAATTATCACATGATGCGCAATCCCGAAGAGCTTGATTGTGGGTCACAAACTACCTAGAATCAATCAGCATCGTTTTTAGTGAGGTTGCTGGGTATGTATCTTAATGTTGTTTCATCTTTCTGCATGAATACAGTTATATTGTCGTTCTTTGATAAGTGTGAGTCATCCACAATTAGTACCAGTGTGATTGCACTATTTGATGCCTTGAATACAGTTTGCATTCATACGCGGTAGAAATTATGATGAACATTTTGCGAATCTGAATATAAACATTGTTTTTTCTCAGAATAAACCACTTACCCAGCTTGGACCAGCGACAGGGCTTAATTGTGGTGGAGACTGGAAACAGTACAGCATAACGATTTAGAAAGAGAAACACCAACAGGAACACAAGCGCGATTGCCTCTATCATTTTAACAACAGTATTTACAAATTTATAGTAAAAACTGTCTAGCTGCAAGTGTTTTACTGGTGACCTGTTTATAGACTGGTTGCGTGTACTTTCACAATGCACGTCTCAGAACAGCACACCGTTCAAGTATAACTAAGTGAAGCATTGCAGTACATTCTTAGAGTTTGTTAGGGACCCTTGGGTGGCATTGCTGTGCAAGAGTGAGACTTTTTTTAAGTTTAGATAAGGCTGCGTAAGCAGCCCTGCGCTGTAGTCTCAAAATTATGGAACCCATGGTAGCTCAGCACTTTCGGGTAGGTATCTTAGCTAAGCGATTTCACACACGCAATGCTACAATAGTGCTTGTCAACTACTTCTACAATGCAAAGTCCTATTTTAGTTATAATCAATAATTAGATGTATGCCACGCAGAGCCCGTTTAGCTCAAACTCTTGTGCCTTTTCATAATGTAGAGAGAAGCGTTCGAATATTTCTTCGCTACCAACTTCCTTAAAGGTTGACTCCAATGGTTCAGGCATAGCAAAAAATTAACTTTCTACTTTACACAAAATTTCAAGAGGTTTGCATGAAGCTTGGAAAGCGAGTTGAAAAAGACAATCTTGTGGCTGTTCTTGTATCATCGAAATATTATACGCCAAATCACGCTTAGAAAATTAAATGACACTCCTCTGTCCTGCTGACCGAATGAGCTGAGACGCGTTTGGTGTTCAGCTGCATCAGTGGTAAGGTTATCATAACGTAATAAATCCACGTGACGTAGGCTAGGTGGGGAAGTTTAACTGCATTGGCACAAGTGCTTGAGAAGTTTTCGCACGATTAAGTGATTACTTGTAGGAAGAAGATGACGCAGAGCAAAACACCACTTGTGCCGCACTCCGTCAAAGTCACCAACTGTATTACTTTTCATCTCGGTTGAGCAAAACACGATGAAAACCTGCTCAGCTGGTGGCCTAGTATACCGGAGTCTACTGCTCAGCCACAGGCCGGGAGATGGAATCGCGGCTGTTGAGCTTGGCCTTGCATTTCCATGAAAGTAAACCCACCTCCTTAGATTCACGTGCATTTTAGGGAGGCCCAGTTGCTCGAGCTGTCCGGAGACCTCCACTACGCCACTTTTTATTACCATACGCTTACTAGTCACTAAATTTTCGCAAAATATTATTCGCTTTGTACCTCAAAAAGCTGCTGTGTAGGTCCCTACACATTCATAAGTCCACTGTGCTGCCCCCTGTGAGTGCCAAATGGAATTACCTCTCAGTTGAAACAGCACTTAAAAATGCGATATTGTAATATGTTCACATAGAATTGGAAGTTAACAATGTTACATTGCGCCACCACCCGAAAGTCATCGGTAGAATTTCTTAGTAATCCCCTCAATCACATTCACACGCTTTTCTTTCACTAACCTTTTACAACACGATGCATACTTATATTGTACTATTCAATTAGTCTGCTCTATTTATTAGATGTCCAGTTCATTTTACTGCCTGCTCGTTACGCTTGCCCTTCATGTCTTTTACCGTGAAACTTTGCGGAGTGAAGCATATCAGCTGAGAGCAGCCTTTTTAGCATCTGATATTTCCTGTGTTGCCCTTTTGCGCGAAGGTAAGGTTATGTTCTGGGCATTCGATCAGAAAATTTCTTAATGTCTTCTGCGATGTTCTAGAATTCCTTCCGTTTCAATAAGCTGATGACACGTACGCATAAAACCAGGAGATCGGAGATTAGCAATACTGAAGTATTTGCCATCATACTGTGCTCTGGGAAGATTTCTGTATGTTTTCTGTAGGTAGACACACTGTAACCGCTTTGCTTAACGTAGCTGATTTAATATATTGTATTAAGATAAAACACTTGCCGGAGAGTCACTAATGACGATAACATCCTGAGGTTCGGTGCGCGAAGGCTGAAAAGAAAATAGCATGGCATTCAAGGAATAAGTAAATACAAACATTCTTAACTGAATGTTCATTTCAACAATGGCTATGAGAGAGAACTACAACTTTTCAAACTACCAATATTGTAGGAAAGCCGCGTCATGTAAATAACTCATACGCAGCTAAATACGGCCACACTCTAGTAATTTTATATGTAAATATAAACAATCAAAGCCTTTTTGTTGATAATGTCGCCAAACGTTTTTACAGTGTGCTTTCGTTGATATTGTTACAACTGACGGTGAATTTTTTTCAGGGGTCATGTGTGATTGGTGTGCTTTTGCTGAATTATTTATCTATGAAATGAGTGCAGCTTGAAGTCATTTACCTTTACATTTGTATTAAGGTGACGCAACCGCTACAAGGTATTCATATTGTTTTCCCCACCGCTTCCAGTGCACGTTTTTATGCGCGAGTTCCGCATAAGTTGATAAGTAAGCGTTTATTTTTGTGTGCTCAGTTGTGTGAATGTATTAAGTTATTTCAGCAAATTATTCAGGTATGGTGTGGCGGCAAGCACCTGTGAAATTGATCATATCACCTAAAATGCTCATCCTAACGTCAAGCAGAAAAAGTTCCTGTACCTAAAAGAATTGTTTGCTTTAAGTTTTAAAATAGGATGTTTGTCTTATATACAAAACATAATAGCAGGTAATTTTATAAGATCTTTGGTAATATTTGCGTTCCATGAGAATAATTCAAACACCTGAGGCTATACATTAGCTTTTTCAGTGTTCCGTCGAAACACGCTCCAAGTTTTCATTAGAAAACATGCTTTGTATGCCCACTAAGGCACTTTATATGTCATCAATAGAAACTTCGTTCTTATTTGAAATTATAAACAACGCATTTTTATTTCAAACCAGGTGAAGCAGCGGGAAAATATTCTTCTCTTTCTTAACGTTACGCTTGTGATAATAAATATACATATTTTTTTTATTTTCAGTTGTTTGTAAATGCTGAATTATATTCTCCACCGTCTCCGGCACGCCCAGGAAGCCGCCTCAGTCCTAGTGTCATTGTAGTCCCGCGTCACTAAATACCGCCGGACACTTACAATCAAGTTTTCACGCACTTCTCAGCGCGTCTACTGTGCAAATGTGTCACACTGGATGGTTTTCATCATGACTAAAACTGTTTACGCTGCCAATGTGAATACTGCGCACGTTAGAAATTAGAATTTCGGTTTTCCTACTTGAATTGTTCTCTTTGGCTAAGTAGCGGATAGAAATATATACTAAAATCTGCTGAGAAGCTCAAACTTTGCTACTGAAAATTATAGCCATGATTGTCGGTGTGTATGTTAGTCACCTACAAGTGCATGATAAGGCGTAAATGCGATAGAACAATTTATAGGCGCAAATGCCGTAAACCTTTAAATGAATGTACATGTTCTTTCAACGTCATCTCATATCCATGTTCATGTAAATGACGTCTGGTTTGTCATCATCGTTAGAGTATGTCTAAGAAGGAAATGTTCTGTTGAGTATGTGACGTTTGTGGCAATAAATGTTTTTTAAACAAATCTTTAATTGCATCTATGAAAGGGACGGCTCACTGCCTTCCCGTAATTTAGTATGAAGTACCCAAAATCGCTCAACACTTTTTTCTGAACACAGCTCCGTTTCCACCCGTGTTCCTGTCACCTTCTACTGTGATGGCATCCGAAGAATTCACTTCGTAGATATGAGTGGATTTATCCCGTCATGCCGTCTTGAAGTGTTGTCATGAAAGACAGAAGTATTACCTCTTTTTATAGCGTTTTCTTGCTTTCTTTTTAGCGCTATTCCCAATTGAAAGTAAGCTTCTGCTTTTATTTCCTTGTGTAATTTGATGATTCTTACACCATGCTGTTTTGAACTTGTTAAACGACCAGCCACCGTACGCTAAGGGCTAAGGCACTCGGCTGCTGACCCGCAGGTCGCGGGAATGAATCCTGGCTGCGGCGGCGGCATTTTCGATGCAGACGGAAATGCTGTAGGCCTGTGTGCTTAGATTTCGGCGCACGTTGAAAAACTCTACGGGGTCGTAATTTCTGAAGCCCTCCACTATGGCGTTAAACTCTACATATCAATCAATAAACTTGTTAAACTTGGGTACTGGCAAGCAAGCTTTTTATAAATAAATACGGCTGAAGTGTTGTACTTATATTCCCGTGAGAGGCATGTGCGTCACACATCTGCAAAAAATAGGAAGCTTGGGATAAAAACGAGTGCTGAAGCAGTGAACACTTGTTTCAATATAGGGTGTTGCTAGAGCCAACTATTTACTAACAGACCTGTTTTTTTCAATGCTATAACATGAGAGCAACAGTTTTGATGAAGGCAAGTTCACTTGCCGAAACAGTGTCTTGAATAAGACTTGGGGTCCAAGTATTTTGCTCCACGAGCAGGCGCAGTCATGAAAACACGCGTGTAACGCCTCACTGAAACTGGGTTAATTTAATCAAGTTTAACATGAGCGTTGCATATTGCTAGGTACAAGTCTTGGAAATTTATTCTTGAGGCATCACAGTATTTTCTTGTCTTGGTGAATATAAAGGCCTATAACGTAACTCTAACCTAAAAGGAATTGTGCTCTTTTTGTGCAGCTTGCTGCTACTAACACCCTAACCGAAATCAAGAGATGTTCTGAGAGTGTGTTGTATACGGCCAAGTTCACTACAAGCTCAGAGGAGGCATGGGTGCATTTTTTATGAGTTATATTGAAGACGTCAATGATTTCTGCAGACTCGTGGGCGCCACATTGACGTAACCGAAAATATCAGGCACATCATAAAACAGGTTGAGGCTAACTCTTCTCAAATGCTCTTGACCAGAAGCCCGATCACAGTAAACGACGTCATTAGGTTGTTCGAAAGCTACGATGAATTGCAAGCAGCGAATTCTGACAATACGTCCTCCAGCGCACTATTTCGCACCATTGTCTAATATGATCAGCGTTCATGACGAGGATTCGCTAATAGCTAAAGTAAAAGCTTTGTCAACAGAAAATTCGCATGCCAGCTTTCCTCCGTGGCTTTCGTACAACAACCTACACCAACTTTACCTTTGTCTTTAAGTGGCGTCATTCAAGGAGAGGTTGTTGAGGTGCAACCAGCTGCCCGCGAGTATACTCCTGTGACTGCTCTACTCACTTACGCCGCGGCTGCGGCCTTCTAAACTTGTAAAGTACCTGCACCTCCGTTCCGGCCACCTGTGAGATATCCCCACCTCCAGTTGACAGGACCGGCACTGACACCACCAACCCGTGGCGCTTCCTCGACGATCCCCCTATATTTTTCTTATGTCGATACCCTGGACACGTCACAAGGCATTGTCGCCGCCGGCCACACATTACCAATCAGAACCACCAAGAACCATTTTTCTCTCTTGACTCCAACGCGCATTACGCCTCGTCCACTCGTTACGCAAGCTCGATACCAGGAAGACCAGCTCTCTCGATTGGGACATTTTTGCTCGCGCTCAACGCACTGCCTCTCAACTTATGCGTGGATGGTCCGTGCCTAACAAAGGGGGAAACTATACAACGCAGTTCCTGAGGCAAGAACTGTGCAGGTTTTGGTTAGCGCAAGTCCCCATTTGCCACCTGCCTTTGTTACTGACGCGCTCGTCGAAATTGTCGCTACAGTCGCTCTTCTAGATACCGGTGCTGCTGTTTCTTTTGCCGATTCTGAATTTCTCCACTCGATTTTAAAGTCAAGACGCCTTTTTTTGGACTGTTCCTTCGCACACGCAGTGCACCACCTGTTCAACCCACCACAGTCTGTTTACTAGCATCACACGTACCAGCACCTCAGGTAGCAGCTCCTCACCATCCTTCAGCGCTACAGCACGTGTGACAATCCAGGACGTTCTGTATACGATAGAGTTGGTTGTTCTTTCTTGGTGCTCCCATACCATTATCTCGAGATGCGATGCTTTGTTGCGTCACAATGTCGTCATCGACTGTGCTGGGGCCGAGTTTGAAATATGCACACCGAATAACCAGGCTCCGTCGACACTCATGTGCCGCTAAACTTGGCGTTAACGACGACACCTACACCTCTCCATGCTGTTTTGCATTCGTACCAGTTTCATGAAGAGCTATATTTGACGGCTTGGTTTTCTTCACGCCATGTCAATTATTTGTTGCCAAAAGAGTCATCCAGCTGCCTTCTACCGCAATGTCATTTATACTCATCAGTCATCGTCTTTTTGCTTGCTTTAATTATTTATTTATTTATTTACCCTCAGGCTCCACAAACAATACAGAAGGGAGTGGTAAAAAATGCCACAACAAAACAAGTTTCTAGGTACAAGAGGCAATGCAATGTTCGTGGTTATACAACAGCAGATTGAAACAACGATAAAGGAAAGAAAATGGGAAATAACAAAATGGCGTATACTAAAATATAAATATACCTTCTTGTGAGAAAAAGGTAAAAATAACATTTGTGAGTAAACAATGAGCGTTGCTATAGTTCAGTGCAACAGATAACAGATACAACAGGTAACAGTGAAATCTAAAATATAGAAGTGTATAGGTTGAAAACTACTACCAGGTATTCAAAGAACACGTGAGAATCTGTGGTGCACCACGTCACAAAGAAATAAAGTTCGATTTCTTTATGTGTCGATTTCCGGCAATCGATGAAGATCACACTGAAGAATTTCTATTCACTGCCACGTATTGTCAATGCTTTTGACTGTGTACAGGATGCCGAGTTCTTTTCCTCGTTAGACTTGCGGTCACACTACTGTCAATTGCTGATGGCGGAAGGTGATCGCCCAAAACGGTTTTTGTCACGCCAGACGGTGTATATAAATTCACCGTCGTGCCTTTCAGGCTTTGCAGCACGCCTCCAACGTTGCGAGCGAGTGATGGACAACATTTCTCGTCACCCTAAATGGAAGATCTGCTTGTGCTGCCTCGATGACACCGTGATCTTTGCCCCTAACTTTGGCATACACTTGCGTCGCCTTCAGCACATTCTTAATTGCTTGCCCTACGCCAGTTTATAACTCAATCAATAAAAATGTTGATATATTATGCGTGAACTGAGCATTTGAGACCACGTTGTTTCCAAGCACGCCGTTCTCCCAGATGCCAAAAAATTGCGCGCTGTTACGGCGTTTCCTGAACCTGCTACCATAAAAAAACTTCAGAATTTTTTTGCGCTAATGTTCCTACTTTTGTCAATTCGTCGGAAACTTTGCGTCTATAAAACACCTCTCACGCAACACTTCGGCGCCAGTAACGATTGTGCTCCCCTGCTTAGAATGGGGCTTTTACGCTTTGCAACAGCTTCTCACGGAGTCACCCCTTGTTCGCCTTTTCGATCCTGAAAGACAAACTAAAATCCACACCAACGCGAGCAGTGTAGGCCCGGGTTCTGTGCTCGTAGAGCGAAACCTAATCCTATAAAATACGTCATGGTAGACGCTGGTCGCACACTCGACAAGGTAGAGAATAACTACAGCGTAAGAAAAAAAAGGAGCATTTGGCCATTGTGTGGGCGCTTGGCCAGCTTCACTCATATTTATATGGTCGTTCTTTCGATGACGTGACCAACTACCATGCGCTGCGCTCCCCTTCAATGTCAAAAGGCCCACCTGGCTACTTTGCTCGCTGGGCGTTGAAAATCCAAGATTATGACATAGGCATGGTTTAGAGTTTAGGATGGAAGCATGCTGACGCCGATGTCCTTTTTTGTTCCCCTCTCTCTTTCAGACCGCCACTTCTCACTCCACTAGTGAGCCGACACGGTCATCTCTTGATTTTGACACCATAGCTAGCAAACAACATATTGACCCGTGAAATGCGTCTCTGTCCGACACCTATGAAGTTTTAAAGACACGAATGCTACTGCGCCAAGTTTCACACCTTTAAGTCATTAACACGCTTCTATATCGACGCAACTATGCATCAAAGGGACGCAAGTGGCTGCTGGTTGTTCCGCGAGCCTTTATATTGGAGATTTGTTCATTTTTCCACGGTGACCTGTAATGTACCCACGCAGAAAACTTCAAGACCTACGAAAAGATTTCACACTGTTACTACTGACTTGGCATGTATAACTTTGTCTGCAACTTCGTCCGCTCCTTTCCAAAATGTCAGTGCCAAAAATCTCCACCACACGTCTCCGTACGCGAACTACAGCCTTTAACGATCCCCTTCCGACCATTCAAACGGCTTGGTATTGACAATTAGAGGCAGATTTCAATGACTCAATTTGTTAAGAAGTGGATAATAGTTGCAACCAACCACGTAACGTGCTATGCAGAGAATGCTGCTCTTCAAACGGCTCAGGAGCTCACCACTTTCATACTGCGTCATTTTTCGCTGCGTCACGGAGGCCCTCTAAAGCTCCCCAGCACCTGTATCTGCGCCTTCTTGTTCCATAATGGTGAACAATCGCTCGCTGAATATGTCATTGTACATCGCACATGTACCGCCAACCCCTCTAAATCCAATAATGCTACCGTGTGCTTCAATTGTACTCTCCGTGACATGCCCTCTATTTAAGTGACGCCTGATCGCTCTAACTGGGACATAGTCCTCCCATTCAGTACTAGAGGCCAGGTTTACAGGTAATAAAAAAAAACTACGTTCAGGCGACAAAAATAGGTGGGCGAAACTCTGTTTTAGGCCCCCGTAATTGTAAATATAGGCGTAATAAACAAAAAGGTTTTAGATTTTGGAGAATATGCATGTAGGATTTTCGTCCACCATACGAAAGCAAACTGACTTGTCTTAGTTTATTATGGTACAAATGCAATAAAGGTTTACCTTAGCCACTTGATTCCGTTTTCTTTCTCGCAAAGTTTTCAGAATACGGCCTCTCCGTTGTATACTGGAATGGTGAGTGAAGTGTCCACTGGAGCCAAAGCAAGCTCCTGGGTGTCTTTTTAAGGGGCAACTCTAGAGCAAATAACCAGACCAGAAGGGTGTGGCTATTTGTTTCAGTGAGGCAGGAAGACCCTTCTGGCTTGAGACCAGAAGAGTCTTTTCACCTCGGGATGACCTAGTCTAACCGCAAAGGGTCAATTTCTTTTCTGTTTGTAAACAGCTGAAACTACTCATCATGAGGCCTGATAATTTACAGCAGGTAGAAGGAATTCATGTACTGGGCACTCATGATCTCTTCTGCCAGAATTTGCGATGCTACGCGCCCCGGAAAGAGGTGAAATGTCAGATTGAACGCCGCGCGGCTTTCATCTAACGGACACGTGCCCAAGCATGCTGAAGATGGCATATGCGAAAAAGAATGGTCCAGCGCACGTTAACATAGTACGTGACATTACTGCCACCACATGCAGCCAGCTTCTGTTCCGTCACATGTGACTAGCCAGCTCAACCATATTTTTTAAGACTCACGCTTATCTATGCCAAGAAAGTCTCGCTCAGCGCCGTCTCCTCGTAGGTCCCCGTCTCCACGACGTCAATTCCTGTTCCCCATGCAGCCAAGCATGGCCTCTCCAGAACAGGACAACTAGTAGGCGCAGTTCATGTGGCAAGAACTGCGACGCTATCGAACTGTTACCGCCCTCCCCAAAAAAATCTATCGAATCTCAATGACTTGTTTATGCATGGTCTTCGTGCATCTGCCCTTATCGACACAGGAGCAGCTGTATTTTTTATGGACGCGAACTGGTGCTTACCCCGAAAAGGGATGACGGCACTTTCCGGGATGTATCTCTGTACCGCTAGTTCGCAGAGTACTCATCCTACTGCAGTGAGTACTGCTCACTTTATCAATCAAAATCTTCTGTATGTCACCGAGTTCATGATGATTACTACATGCTCCAAGGACGTCATCCTGGCATGGGATTGCTCTCACGCCACAGCGCCACCATGTATTGTGCCCTCGCTGATATAGAACTCTCGCAGTTGACACATTCGATGCCAATAAGCAGTAGATCGGATTGAGCATGGTCCTTGTCAAATATGAAGCAACAGTGCCTCCAAACTCGTCAGCGGCTGTGTCGGTCTGTGCACCGGTCTCTCCGACAAGTAGCCCTCTTTTCTCTACCACACTGCGGTTGCCTTACGAACGGGGCATTGGCACAATTCGCGACTGTGCAAGTCACTCATACCAACACCGCTATTTCGGTAATCAACTTATTCCCACACAAAGTTACTTTGTTTCGCTGGCAGTGTCTTAGAAGAGTGGAACCCTTTGACGACGCACAAGTCCTGGACGTACCCGATGAATGGCACTGTCTTAATTCCTGTTCCATCAGGTATGTTTGCACATCTGACCGATCATATGGTTATTTATTTTGTCCCTACATTGCAGACAACCTTACATCGGCAACCTTACAACCCTGTTGCAAGCATATTGTTCTTCTTTCGATGTTGGACAATCTTTCGGCGGCACGCTCCCGGTCCCGCATCGCATCGGCACTCGCGCCCATCCACCGTTACAGCAAAGTCCATGTCAAATGTCGTCTACCGGACGTCGCATAATCAATGAGCAAGTGGACGATATTCTCCGACGCGACGTAGTGCGGCCCTCAGACAGCCCTTGAATGTTTCCTGTTGTTCTCATTGCCGAAAAAGACGGTTCTGTTCGGTTCTGTGTGCGCTACCGACAAGTCAACAAGATCCCTTACAAGTATATTTATTCACTGCCGCGCCTCGACAGCGCGATTGACAGCGTCCACGTTGCCGAATTTTTTCATCACCAGATTCGTGGTCGTAGTACTGGCAAGTGGGCACCGATACTCGACCAAAAGCAGCCTTCTCCACGCTCGACAGCTTGTAAACTTTTGTTTTGGTTAGCGTAATGTACCCGCGACCTCTAAGCGCATGATGAACACTGTCCTGCACAACTGGAAATGGCATATGTGCTTGTGTTGCCTGAACGAAGTCGCTGTTTTCGCTCTGTATTTATTCACACACCTCCGACGCTTTTCCAAGGACTTCCGAGTTTTTACACGATGGAGCATCACCGGCCTCCACCTAAATCTGAAGTGCCTATTTGCAGAACTGCAGCTCACGATCCTAAGTTAACTCGTGTCCAAAGATGGAATTCTTCCCGATCCGGCTAAGCTTAGAGCAGTGGCTACATTTCCCGAACTCGCGTCCGTCAAAGAACTGCGCTGTTTCGTGGGCCTATACTGGTAGTTTCGTTTATTCATACGAAACTTCACCACGATTCTATCACCGCTGACGAAGCTTCTTTGATGTAACAGACCCTTACATTCGTGGTCATCCGTGTCTGACGACGCGTTTGCGACGATCCACAATTGTTGACGTCCCATCTTAATCTACGCCAGTAAGCCTTTAAGGCTTTAACAAGTTACGGCTTTAATAAGTATTTAACAAATACAGCTTTAACAAGTTGCACGGAACGCCAGCAGCGTAGGCTTTATCGCTGCATTGGCGCAGAGCAAACCGCTATCCGAATATTTTCCGAATATATCCGCTATCCGAATATTTTAAACACACTAAGGCAATTTTACCAGAGAATGGAGTAACGGAGCCCTATAGGCGCGCGCGATGAACGGATAGACCGTTGAGGACTAACCACAGAGGTATGCTTGCCGAGTGCAAACCACTTAGTCTAAAAAAAATGAACTACGCGGGCGATGTCGGCCATGCGCCAACCATTGTCGAAAAAAATATCCGTCCACCTCTCTCTTAACTCAGTCTTTGCGCTTATTTTTCTGGTAATGGTTATTGTTTGGTCACGCTCGGAGGGCTCGCTGATCTAGAATTTGTGCTGCGGTGCTTTGTGCGTATGTTTGAATGAGCGTGCACTGCTTTTTTTACGTGTTGCCGCACCCATAAAATCTCGAGAAGGTCTTTACACGTCGCCACGCTGCACTGTACATCTCTGGCTTAGTCAAGATAGTCACGACCACCTCACGACAACACAAGTTGGGAATGAAGGCCAACATGGCCGCCGAGATTACAGCAGGCCTATCGGATACATCATTTCAGATTAACTCGGAACAGAAATCTGCGCTGGATTTTTTCACAAGTAGGTGATCATTCTCAATCTTCCCGTACTTGTCGGGTGTGCGATACGGATCGCGCTTTCCAGCAACGGGCTCAGTCGGTTTGTATATCGCACGCACGAAATGCACTGCGAATGTCAGCTTCGGCGTCTGTAGTTCGCCTGTAGTTTTTTACCGCCCAAAAATTGACCGCATTTGCCCTCGGCCGCCTGGACGCTAGCTCATTGAGTGCTCGCCTGTCTTCGCCACCGTCATGAGCTCTTGGCTGATGATAATGGGTTCGCTGTTTTGCGCGTCTTCCCAAACACGTTGAGGTTGCTCGTAGTGAGATTTTTTGTAGTATGTCGCGTGCTGTAAGCGCACCGGCATGGGGTGGCGGGGCTTTCACTAGCGTCAGCACTGAGTCTATAAAAATTGGCCGCCATTACAGTCGGCTTCCCTGTCAATCGATCGCAAACAGGTCGGCGCCGGCCGTTGGCGGCTGCCACGGCGGCGGACTCACGTTTTCTCACTGCACTCGCACTCGCTCAAGTTTGTGGGAAAGGGTCGCACCAATGTCGGTTTTTAGGTGCTCGCTCCAAACCAACTAGGCGCTGTTGGTGGCGGCGGCCCAACGTACGGTCGCTCTCCTGCTCAAAATTCGCTGGCTGCGGACGCTCCACGTGCAGCCTGATATTTGATATCCCATTCGCTTGCTGGAGCTGAATGGCAGCGCTTGTTAGAACTCGCCGCTTCACTGGTGGCATGGCGGTCATTGGTGCTCTCGGAGTGACTGGGGCTACCGATCATAAGCTGTTGTGCTACGGAGATCAAAACGCGTCTTTGACGATGGGTGACGTCATGGTGAAATTATTAGCATGTCTTATTTGAACCGTATGATTTTATCTCACCTTTCACATACGTGTCATATCCGTGCATATTCATCCTCTGTCACACCTTAATAACAATTTTTACCATCTTATTGCGTAGCTGTCAGCACACAACGTGCCCAAGGTTGTGTGCGCTGGGGTCTGCAGTGCCTGTCATCTGTCTGAGGAGCTTCACAAGGACTGTACAAGATGTGACAACGAGGCTAAATTTGTATGTTTCACCTTGAATTCTCTTAAATAATGGAGAAACTTTATTGTGTATAGTGAAAAATAAAAAAAATTTAATGTCTCTCTTTTGTCATTTGTTGTTGCATCGACTGCGAAAGCAGTGACACACAGGTGGATAAATTATTTTTCGCGTGTTCTTTTCCGCGCCATTTGTTTTGCACACCACAGAAAAGCAGGCGAAAAAAGTATTAGGCCTGATGGACAATGAATGAAAAAAACAATATTTGAACTGGGGATAAAAAGTTCATCTGGTTGGAGTATTTGAGTACACCAAACATTCGTCTTCGTCTGGCGATGTGCAAGTGTGAGTACTAAGGGTCACACGATAAGGTGTATATGTGAACACTACATGTTTGTCCTTTAAGGTTACATGCGGGACTAACACTTACCCACTAAGGTGTAATTTTGAGGGCTAAATGTTGGTCCCTTGACCTGGTTCATGGGGACTAACTTTAAAAACTGGTGCCGTTAGCCTCTAAAGGCATTATTGGTTGTGGCAGCTGCATTAGTTCCCAAAAGAACTTACCACACCACCTTTTATCAGCCTTTCGCCCTTGAGTGTAGCATACGTAAACCGCATGCTCACAAGAGCCGACACCAAATTGCACCGCCATGGAAAAAAGTAGTTGGCGATTGTCTAGGCCCTTAAAAATGATTCGGCCTCATTCGTATCCTCGCCCGTTTAATGTCGTTACCGATCATCATGCGCTATGCTGGCTGTCATCAATGAAGGATCTTACAGACCGTCTTACCCGCACTCTTCACCTGCTAGACTATGCCTTCCGTGTGCTTTGACGCAACCGACGCAAGCATGATGACGCCTACGCCCTCTCACGCTCACCCCTTCCTGATGAGATTGCCCCCTGTCCAGTAACTTCCATTGCTGTTTCTGTCATCGATGTTCACCATAATGCTACTGAACAGAGAAAAAATTTTTGAATCGCCCCACTGATCGACTTGCTCCCTCATCCATCTGCAACACCATCCACACGCGAGTCGCCAAGCTCACCATTTCGTAATACGTGGCGGCCTCTGCATTGACAAAATTACAGAGCGGACGGCCGGCAGTAGCTACTCTTATTACCTCTCAGTCTGAGGCTGTAAATGTGTCCGTCTTTCTACCTTGATCTACATTGCGCACACAATGAGGTGTCCAAACTTACTACCGCATTTTACAACGCTCTTTTTTGCGAGGAATATACTGCTATGTGCAGACGTTCACTCCTGCCTCGATTGCCAATGCCACAAACCATCAACGCACATGTCACCAGCTGGTCTACAACCGTTACCGTGCCCTCATCGGCCGTATGGACCACTTCCTCTGATGGCTGCTAACTGCTGGGGCATCGTGGCCGTAACCATGTAGAAGGATACGTCACAACCACCGCCCCCACTGTGGCTACTGCGCGCGATGTTGCCTGATTCCTGCTACAACACTTTATACTGCGTCATTGTCCACCCCAAGAGCTTCTCCAGGATAGAGGCCATGCATTCCTGTCAGAAAGCGTCGAAGCCATTCTCACAAACTGCCTACCTGTCCACTGCAAAGCCGTTATGGAATGGGGGCCCAAAAAGTTTGGGGAACCAAAAAAGTTGCGAAGCGTCAAGGTGCATGCGCAGAACCCAAATCAACCTTGGGATTTTGCGTTCCTGTTGACCCAAAACCCAAATAATTTAAACTAGCGTGGGCCCCCAATGTGCCTTGAGTCACCAGGGAGAGAAAGCAGACGCAGCCCGAGCCACGGTGCTGTATGGCCTACGTCTCGCATAAGTTTTTATTTGGCCACGAGTGGCGCGCAGTGCATGTGACCTTATTCACAAACTGTGCTGATTCTCTGAATGCAAGAGCAACCTAGGAAGCGCACCTTGGGTACAGTGTCTTCGGCTCCTCATCCTCATCTCTCTAATACTGCGTACCACTCGTGGACGAATAGCTTAGCCGAAAGCTTTAATCGCACACTCAGCAACGTGCTGCTTTCGATGTACGTCGCCGCTGACCAAGCGAAGACAACGCGTCAGGACGCAGATGGATGCGGGCACGCATTCCTCAAAGCAACTTTTCAGTGTAGCTGTGAATGCCGAGCTCAAGCAAGTGAAGTATCGTCTACCACATTGGTTTAAATGATGCGAAGAAGACAATGCATAAGGACGCTGAAAAACGCAGGCACACGTCCCTTACAGCAGTACTTTACAGAATTGCTGGCAAGGACTATCTCAAGCGTGTAGAGGATCGTTGACGAGACTGGTTTAAGCGAAGTGAAAAACACGATGTGAAAGAAACTAGTACGTGGGCACATGAAGTGCAGTGTTAACGGCTAGCTGGTGGACTAGGCAAAGGAAAAGAATGGGGAAGAGCACTAATGTGATTCTGAGGATCATGTAACAAAGGGGAGATAGTAAAGCACAGTGGAGCCATAAGTACTGTTGTACACGAGACTTGCCATATGCGGTGAGTGGGCAGGAATAATAAAGAAGAATACAGGGTATAGAGGACTATATTTGAAGGTCAGAAAAGCCAGATGTATTTAAAGTGGTTGGAGGTTTTTTTAGTGCTCAACCAAGTTATTTTTTGCTTACTTTTGCATTGGTTTGCATTTCGTTGTCAAGGCTGTTCTTCGGCTGCGCTGTATATTGACCTTGTCGACGGTAAGAATGAAGGAAAGAAGTAGAAATTGGAAGACTCAAATTCACTTGTAGGTAGCGCAGTTAGTCGACCTAGCATCCATACTACATAGCTAGAAACGTCTCTTTGTATGACAGTACAACTGGCTACAATTCCATCAATTTTTTGACCATGTAGGCTAAAGTTAGATTTATTCAATTTAGCGATAACAATCAAAAAACAAAAGACAGATGCTTGATGGCTTCGCTTTTTTTTCGCGTGGTGTATCTTACTGAACCTTCCTAAGGAGGAGGGATGTAATACTTTGTTTTGTCGTAATGAGTACAAAAGTGAGCGTTACGATTAATGACTTACCCCAGGTGATGCTCCTGGTGGGCGAGGGCGTCCGTACTGAAAAGAAGGCAGTACGACAGTAAAAAATGAAAAAATGCGAAAAAACACCTATGGTAATGTAAAAACGTTTTAAAGCAGTTTATATCAAAGAGCAGTATTGGTTGCTTATTCAGCAATATCGCTAAAAACCTTGTCTCTGTTGGGCAAGTTATAAACTAGCAGTGAATCTTTCTGTAAGGCTTAGCGTTGGAATACAAAAAAAAAATGGCAACCTTTCATCCCCAATACTGGTCAACGTTCTTTTAGTGAGTATTTGGTCATACTCTATTGCTGCAAGGTGAAATTTTAACAGCATGACGAGCCAGACCTAAGAGATGATAGCAGTTATTTTTTAGGTATAAAATCCACATTAGTGGCATTGTGTAGCATTGATCACTATCTCATTGCAGTGACATTCACAAATTCATCGTGACACTTCTTCTATTTTCGCTGCTATAGCTCATTAATTGATTTGTGGGGTTCAACGTCCCCAAACCACTATATGATTATGAGAGACGCCGTAGTGAAGGGCTCCGGAAATTTCGACCACCTGGGTTTCTTTAACGTGCACCCAAATCTGAGCTCACGGGCCTACATCATTTCCGCCTCCATCGGAAATGCAGCCGCCACAGCCGGGATTTGATCCCATGACCTGCGGGTCAGCAGCCGAGTACCTTAGCCACTAGACCACCGTGGCGGGGCTCGCTGCTGTAGCTAGAATTGCGTGTTATTAGGTAATATACAGATCGATAATGCGCAGTTCTCACTTTCTTAGGGCATTTTTTGGGTCCTCATCACCTATCGTCACCTACATTATTGCATGGTACAGGCAAGCAGTGCACTGTGTTCTTTACGACAGTCATTTATGGTACAATGGTAATAGTGTTCATAAAGTTCAACGAGGTGAGCTTTACGGACACCGAATAAACACGAAGCTCGGGCGTTCGCCTAATCTGGTTGCCACATTCCTGTCTTTTGAAAGTCTTTAAGACATACTTTGTCGGTACTCCTAAATAAAATGACCACTATTTGTATAGCTATTAGCAGGCAGTCTAGCCACCCACTTTTAGAACCAAGATGTATTCTATGACAGACATAGGTGTAGTGGTGTGACTATCGTTATGCGCATCATTTGTTTGGTGGTCTGTTCACCATTTTAGTGCAAGGAAGTTCACTTGTGTCGTCTATTCGGTTTATTGGTATTCTCAATGCCCATACCTTACTCTGCCACCTAGTGGACTTTCGTAGCGTCCTCTCAAGGCGGGTCAGGAGACGACGCAATGACAGTCACTCTCTCCTTCGGCTGTGCTAGACTCAGTGCTAACGTGTTAGCGAAAAGAAACGCAAATACTTTGTATGTTTCCCGCGAGTGAACAAACCGAGCCCTCCATGACACGAACAATCAAGAAACCTTGCAAGACGTCAAGGTTTAGCAGAAATACGTGGCAACTCGCGCTTTATATGATAGCCCACGGCGTTCAGATATCCGCTTCGCGAGATGTTCTATAGCCACGCAGGCTAGTCAAACGTTACCATCTGGCATTTTTAGTTGAAAGTAAGCTTGTTTTACATGCTTATGGCATTTGTGAGAGCTTTTGTAGTGCACGAATTCTATAAATATCGACGCGAGGAGGCGCGCAGCCATGCGATACTCTAAAACCGTTCAAGGCTACACTATCGGAAAAATTGCCATGGTGGATACTGGAAAACATGGTGGGCGTAGTGGAAATAATAGTGGGCATGGTGGAAATAATAGTGGGCATGGTGGAAATTATGATGGCTATAGTGGGACGTAGTGGAAAATATGGTGGTTATGCCGGGACACACTGGGTGGTATGGTGTACAGATGATGGGTAAAGTGGAAATGATGGTGGAAAGCAGAGGTTAGATAGTGGGCAATAGTGGGACACTCTGCCCACCATTGCGATAATGCTGGGAAGCCCTAAGCATATGGTGGGTGGTGCTTATTATGGTGGGCTACATGGTGTACCAAGCTAAGAAGATCTGCCCACCATCGCGATAATGCTGGGAACCAGTAAGCAGATGATGGGTGGGCTTATAATGGCAGGCATTTTATATAGTGTGCCAAGCTGGAATCTGTACATTACACGTTCTACCACCATGATTTCCACCAAAGGTTAGGCCTACCGACCGAGCCCGTACAATTGTGTTATCCGTACTTCCGGGTTTCAGAATACACGATTTCGACGATTAAGTATGACAATACAGCGCAGCCATGGCATCAATTAACCTAAATGAAGGAGTTTTCATTCTGTATGGTGTACGCTCAAGAAGCAACAAACATCGATGCGACGCAATTCAATCACTCCCAGAGAACGTAAGTGTCTTCTCACCGACAGCCGCCGGTCCCACTCGCCGGCACTTCTCTAGCTTTTGTACGAGAACTCAGACGTGGCAATTCGTATGCTTGGTAAACCAATATGATAGCTTAATGATTCCGGTGCACTGCATGCGTTTTGGCCAAGCCGTTAGGTAGTTGTCGCTTTAGCGAAAGAGCTACAGCATTACGCTGGCGCGACCGCTCTCTACATTGCGCGAAAAGCATCCCAATACTCATTCAAATAAATTAGGCGGGCGTATCTAGGGAATGAGCCTAGAAGCGTCATAAAGCGTGAGCAGATGTCGCCCTTTAGAACGAGCGCGAAACGGATATTAAACTTGGCAGACCCAGCCGGTAAACTGTTGCTGCTCCCCAGTCCACTTGGTTTTTTTCTTGAAGTTGTGAATTGTAAAAAAAATATCACTAGTGCCATTAACATAGTGGCAATCGTTAAAGGCCGAAGTTGCTTGTGTTTAATAAATGTGCAATTTTCAGTAGCAGGTGTAGATCTTGTCTATGTTGTGTACACGACAAACATAACTTAAGTTGAACCGTAAGTTTGTATGCCAACTAAGTATTTAACACACAATCAACGTCATGTTGGTGTGGCGCAGTGGTTAGCGTCTTCGAGTGGGAATCCGCAGGTTGCACGTTCGATCCTCCGTGACGCCTTGTTTTTTTTTACGGGACGGATGTTTTTTATATTGTTTTTATAGAATTCTTTTTTATTTTTTGTGGCAGCTCGTCACGGTGATTCTGACGTAATTTCGCGCTCAAGCGTTGCCGGCACTGCAGCTCCCACCATACCCACCATGCGCCATGGTGGGCGTTTCCCACCATTCACCCACTACATTAATCCACTATAATGGTGGGTGGTGGTTTACACCATGCCCACCATTCGTTCTTTTCCGATAGGGTATACGCCAATTTTTTTTTATAATTTGTTAATACGTGACAACACACAGCGAGTGGTTCGCCTAATGGTTGAGAAGTTTGAGAGAAAATCTTCTCCATGTGTAAAGCACGTGGTGACGTGGAGTAGTCGCAGTCATTAGGTGCAGGAAATTGTTGAGATTACTTTCAGCAGTGACAATGACTGAAAAATATTGACTAGGAAGATTTTCCACTGGATTCAGACGACTGTGCAAGCACTGAGAGTGACAGCAACCAGGAACGTTGAGCTAGTATCCCAAGAGGAGCAAGTTTCTCTTGGTTCCCTCTAGAGTGTTAGTTTTTTACCCTCAAAAGTCTCATTATAATATCAGCACAATATAAATCAGCGAGATTAAAATAAAAGCATACTTTTTTGTGCATTTCATGTAGCACACCTATTGGGGATCGCATGTTGCACAGCATGCCACGAACACGGTTCAGCTTGATCAGCGAAACGAAACGGTTAGAGCAAATACATGCCGTTACGCCCGCACTCATCTCTGATAACTTCTGCTCTTTTCGGCACCTTTCGTACGGCGTTGTTATACGACTAGTGTTCGCAGTGTTAAAATCCTCGGCGTTGGGAATTCCACACATGGATATTCTTCCGATTCATTATTTAGGGGATGCTGATAGAAGCAGCAATTTACGAGTGCAGTGCTGAACTTCTGAGTACAAATGTGACGCAAACTGTACTGAATTACATGGTAAATGCTTGTGTTCTACTAATGAGGCAACTTTATTTCCCTAACAGTACAAGTAATAATGATGGTGTAATATGTTTTCGCACCAACACCATAGTAAGCATTTTGCCCCGTGCTGCGCCGATAGTCCTACTGGTCAGTGGCCTACCGCTGCGATGAACCCGTCAGACACGCTTGTTGCATATGACCTGGGATTGCCGTTCAGTTTATACGAGAATTTTAGTTCGCGCGGTGTTCATTATACACAAAATTCAGCAAATTGTTCTTCATGCAGAGTAACGGACCTCAAATATAGCTTTTCCCACGAGCGTAATTATTTAGGTGGTGATCTTGTATAGTTTGGGAAAGTACATCACTCTAATATGCATTTCAGTGCGGCTCATGACTAGAAGTTATGAATGTGGCTTCGTCAGTCCGCCAGTCCTCTTTTTTCTATTGCTAGTAAACGGGTTCAGGCTCATCTGGGTGCCATCTTCAACCACACAACACGCCACAGACACTTAGTGGACATTGCGAATAGCCTCGTAATTTTGTACAGGGCTACAGGTGCAAGGTTGGGTAAATTTTCGCAAAAGAAGGAATAGACACGCCATGACCTTCTTTACAAATTTAAGGTCTTTTGTTATTATTTTTCTTGTGGTGTTTCCTCTATATCTTGTATTATACGAAAAGCTGGTGTGACGCAGCATGTTGTTTGGTTTTGAAGGATACCGTAGTTTACTCATAACACTTGCCGGATTGTTGCTAGGAGAGTAAGGCAAGCGACCTCGGTGCGGCAAGGACTGAAAAAAATGCACGTGCAGTGCGATCAGAATTGCTCCCAATGTAATAAAGTATGCAATTAATATTGGCACTTGTTCACATCTAAATACTGATTTACATGGGAACAGCTGATGACGGCCATGGAACTTTGGTGCCCACAAAACACCAAACGCGGATCGAAGAAGCACTACTGCCGCACACAGCAGCAGCAGGCGCTAAAAAAAACCATGTTCCGCCAAATGGAGATAGGAAAACACATAAGAGGAACAGAACAAAAGTAATCTAGCAAAAAAGAGACGAGAAAATGCAAAGAAGGCAACCAATAGAAAGAAAAGAGAGGGTAACAGAGGAAGTAAAAGGCTATAAATACAAGAGCATAGAAAGTGTCAAGCGACGGCACAGACATAATTACAACGCATGTTCAGTAGGCAGGCTGTTCTAATATAACTTCCACTTTGTGTGCTTTGCGGCAACTGTCCATGCACCAAAATCTCCATGTTGGTCTTCGTAATTACACTCGGCCATAACTGCAAGCACGTGAAGTTCTTTTGGGCGTGGCTTACTGCATCGCAGTGGTCTGTATTCGCCACGTTGCGATTGCCTCGTGGATTTCCTATAAACGTGTCTGGTGGGCGGAAGTGGCTATTCGTATTGACGGGGGAGGTTTTGTCGTAGCGTTCGCAGAACTTCGACCAGCTGCCACCTGGCATAAAATGCTGCTGATGATGATGACTCTGGTGTACAGCGCTGACAGCGTCATTGTAGTAGCATGGTTAAGCTGGCCGAATGCTGTTTGAGGTCGCACGTTTGATGCAGGTTGTACATCTCTTCCGTGTTTTCGCCAAGAGTCTGTTACTATTGACTGGAGAGAAAATGTGAATGTAATCGAACCTCTCTACTTGCCCCACCAAGTTTGACACGAGTATTAAAAGGTGCCACAGTTGTGGTGGTTCTCACTTCATACTTCTCTACAACCGGTCGATCAGCAATGGTTGCTGCTCACGAATGCTTTATGTTGTTGCTATGTAGCCTGAAGGCAATCAGTGGCAGTCCGAATCAAGTGGTTCTTCTGGGGAAAGTTCTCATACGCTTGGGGCCAGGAATGGCGCATACTGCTTGTTCCGGCTAGTGCTCCTGTGTGAAGTTTTGTCTATTGGTGCGACAGTCAGGGAATCATAAGGCCAAGTTCACACTGAGCATTCCGGCCACGGAAAGTGTTCCGAATTCTGTTCTTTGGCGGCGAGATCCGCCGAAAAGGCCCTCGGTGCACCGATCGCTCACAAACCAATTTTTGCGGCGTCTCCCGCCGAATTGGTTGCTGCGGACCTATATATATCAATCAATCCATCAGTTTATTTTCATGTCATAAAAGGATGTTACAGGAAGTAAAATATACCGACGAGGGTCCCAAAGTACACGACTGCAACGGGACCCTTGTTGCCCTAGTCCTAGTCAAGGCCCTAGTCAAGGAATTCTGAAAAATGGCGGCGAATCTCTACTCACTTCTTATGTCGCAATGCCCGTAAGTGAATGTTGTAACCAACGGGATTTTAACGCACTCTATGCCTGCTTCGCGTGCCTATTTCAAGAAAGAGGTGACCGAGCTTGTCGTTGGTGTGACCGAACTTGTTGCGGTCTTGCAGAGCAAAACGAACCCACCAACGCCGCTGACGTCGGCGGTTTTTTCTGCTCTTCGGCCCTTACAAGACAGCCACTTGCCAGCAAAGTAAGCAGTACGGTCTCTTCTTGTTTTTTTCTTACAAGAATCGTGGAAGACTAGACCACCGGATCGCCTGGCGACATTTGCCAACCATGACAACAACCGGGTAACAGCGCATCCATCCCGCGTTCGTCCCGTGGTAGATGGCATATCCGGCGGCGCGGGACGCGTGTAGTGTGAACGACGCTGCGTTTTGGTGGCAAGAGAATTTCGGTCACTTTAGATTGTGGTAGAAACACTTTATTACAGAAAATGTACCAGAGAGTTGCGGCATATTGCATGACTGAGTGGCAAGACCCTATTCCACGATGCCAATGAAGTTATCTGCTGATCGAGCGCGCCTCACCAAGGAGCGTTGAGCATCCAAGGTCGAGCGGCCGAGCAAGTACTCCTCCCAAGCCTCTCTAGCTGGAGTGCGAAAGGGGTGAAAAGGAAGGGGATTATTAGGGCACGAAAAGACGACGTGGTAGGTGTCGGCCAGGACCTGGCAAGTCGAGTAGGTGCCACTGATTTCCAGCAAAAATACCTGGCGACCGCCAGACAGAGATAGGTGTTCATCTGGGGGCGGCGAAGTGGGCGGCTTTAAAGGAGAGCCCATCAACGTGTTTTTCCTTCTATGATCACGGCGGCCGTGAATTGACCCGAGGGGGAGGGGCCCGAGATGCCTACGTAGAAACTGCTAGGGTGGTCGGAGTGTCGGGCCTGAAGCGCTGCGGAACGTGCTAGTCTGCGGCCGGCATGTAGCTCTGGGTTCGTGTTGCGGGGTAATGGTTCCACCCATAGTTTTTGCCGATAAAGTTTCGGTATGGGTGTCAGATTGTCTTGATCGGAGATCACATTGATGCCGAGCCTGTGTAGTATATGTCGCCCTGAGGGCTTCTGTGATAGACGAGTAGTTTGGCTAACACGATGAGCTTCCCACCGCTCTGCAAAAAAGAGTTATAGTACCCCCAGTGCTGCGAGTCGGCTGTTGGAGGTGGCAATGGGAGGGTCGTGCACGTATGTATACTTAAAGAAGGAGGATTTCCAGCTGGTGCTCGTGAGGATGACGCTGCCAAAGGTAAGGTGATGCGTACAGGACGCGACTGGGCACAAATTTATTGGCCGACTGCATGAACTGGGTCCCACGGAGGCCGCCGCGCTTGGTAGATACCCGAACCTGTACGCTGGTTCGTCGGAGGTTTGTTATTGTGTCCTTTGGATCCAAAGATGAAGTGATGTGAAGCCCAAGAACTCAAATTTTCTTGACTGATAGAACGGGACCAGACGGAAAAAAACTAGGGTGAAAGTAATTCGGATACGGGGAGAATTGCCGATTTGGATGGAGAGCACTCAAGGCCACCTGAAGGAGCGTAGGTGTTCACAAGAAGGGTAGCCTTTTGTAGGCGCTCTTCGATTTGTGCTGGGGAGCTGGTGTGGTTCCAAACTGTAATATCGTCGGTGTATAGTGCGTGACGTAATCCCTCGGCTTCGCGCAGAAGAGAGGGGAGGTTCTTCATCATGGCCAGCTTAAAGAGTAGGGGTGAGATGAGTGCACCTTTGGGTGCACCCCGTGTGCATAATAGGTACGGGCCGTGTTCGATAGAATCAAGGCGGAAGAAAGCGGCGTCATGACATAGAAAGGCTCGAATTTAATTGAAAGTCTTCTGGCCGCAGTTTGTGGTAGAGAGGCTAGAAAGCATACTACAATGTTTGTCGCTATCAAACGCTTCTCTAAGATCCAGTACATGGTCCACGAACGCCTTTCTGTCTACCTAAAGGCCAGGGTTACCTTTGCTGATATGGTCGCTGTAGAAAGTGGATGCTTCAGTGTAAACTAGGCGTAAAGGCGTCGCACGGAGCACTGCTCATGGCTGGTATCAGTGTTCAGCGCGTCTCAATCAATGTCCGTGATTTCGTCTGCGTACAGGCTCCGGGAGTCAGATGAGCAGTCGAAGTTCTTTCCCTTGCAATCTCTTTCACCTAAAAATGGCTGGTTGTCAAAAAGTAAGACTGCACTGTCACTTCAATGTCCTTACTGAGCTAGTGTGCCAAGACGTGCACTGTTGAGGTGCTGAGCAGCAGAACTCCCATTCATGGTAGAGTTTAGGTCGACAGGTATACGGTTGGAGGCGTGAAAAAGTGGCCGAAATACATACGTTAACCTGGCACCTCATTCCGGCCAAAATTCATGCTTTTATTGTGGCCCTAGGCATTGGCAGCAGCCTGAAGGTGACGGATGGTCACCCACAACATGTGCTCCCTAGTCCAGGCTTCGCGAACCCCACGCACTTCGATAAACGCCACCCAGTTTCTAGCGCGGTTGCGAAAGCCGCGGAACTGTGTTTCACAGGCAGGCGGTGATGGTATGATGCCAGGTGATGCAGAGTGTGCCGATGCAAGCGAGGCAGCACAGTGTGACTGAAAGCTCCGTTAGGGAACACCGGAACTCGCGATGATTCTCCTGTGAGCTGGCTTCAAAGTCGTGTGAGGTGGCTACACCAACAATCACATCAATGATGCAAAATTTGCAAAAGCTGCAGGAGAGAGCTGGAAGCTTTACGATATTACAGCACTGGCCATAGTGCATAGTTGCGTGACAGTGGGCTGTAGCTCGGCGGTGCTGTTGGACGATCTGTTTGGAGACACAGTATCAGCCTGTGTGGAGGATACAGCGATTGCAGTTCTAACGGTGGAAGAACGCATGGCCAAGGACGCATGATTGCGTCACTTGAGAAACCAGATTTGGTAGAAGTCCTCAAGACGGGATCTATGCGATTGGAAACGCCAACAGCAATTCTACGCAAGCGGAACCTGAGTTTTGTGTTGTGAAGTGGTATCGCGGCGATCACAAAGTGATGCTGAGCCGCCGAGCAGACCTGGACGCCGTTCATGGAGAGTCCTTGTAGCGCAGAGAAGTGAACAGGTGTCAGAAGGGCATGCGTGCCGTCCCTAGGTCGCCGAAAATGTTGCCCCGAAGCAAAATTTTTTTCTTGTTGCCCAGAATCACTATCCCCAGATGGTGGGATTCATAGTAGCAGCGACAGTCACCTGGAGGGCTCCTTGAGCGAGGAAGTGGCATGGCGTTTCTCAGGAAGATCTGTCAGTGCTCGGGTTTGCAAAGCTTTTCGACAACTACGTCATTGTCAAGAAACGATACTGAAACAGACAGTGCCTGCTCAGGCACTGTCTTCTTTTGTTTGCATCTTACATAATATCGCACAGATTCAATCTCGGGAATGGGCCAAGATGTCGTAGCTTTTATATTTCGACTTATTTTTTTTCTGCTTCGTGTGAACTGCCAGCGTATCGAAGCTCAATCTCAATCTTCGTCATTGCAGAAAACAGAAATGGACACAAAAAAGCGACTGAATACGATATAGGTAATAATAAAAGTGAAGCTAGTTTGAGCAGGAAAAAAGATCACAGCATATCCACGGGGCATATGATGAGGAGTGGGGTGAAGCGTTCTTAAGGCCGTCCGTGCTTCCGTCCGTCCGTCCGAGTGACCTCCCGTGCGTCAATCTACGCGTCCGTTCGTCTGTCCGTGCATCCATTCATGAGTACTTCCATGCAGCCATCCCTCCGTACGTCCACGCGTCCATCTATCCCTCAGTCCGTCGGCTAGTTTATCTGTCCGTCCATGCGTCTGTCCATCCGTCCAAGCATCCGTCTGTGCGTCCAGTGAACTCCAAGTACCGCCATCTCCCATCTTGCAACCCCTGAGGCACATACCCGCTCTATAGTGGGTATGTGCCACTGGTGGCTACATACATACATACATACATACATACATACATACATACATACATACATTCATACATACGGAGGAGCGACAGACCCACTCTATAAGGAGCTTCTCCTCTAAAAATATGTAGAAAGGAGCAGGTAAAGAACATATCAAAGAAACACGAGGCAAAAAACAACCGTAACATGAGAAGCCACCCAGTTACCATCTTCCTTGAGCCTCGGCACGTCTAGCACGTAGGTGCGGTAGTTTCTTGAACAAATTAGATAAATAAAACCAAATTATCTGCTCTAATTTCAATATCTTTTAAAATCCACTATGATTCATTTAGTTACAACAGGCTGCAGCCATTTACATATCTCCTGCCATGATTTTGATAAACTACAATCATTCTAATAATCATTTACTTAGCGTGCCTAGAAACAACCATGAGGCCTTGGTGCAGGGGTATGCAAAACTAAAACAACCCAAATGAACAATACAAGACACACAACTTTAAGAAAAAAGTGAAATACAGATTGAAAAGATACAGGAAAAAAAGGAAGTGAAAAACGAAATAATAAAAAGCGACGAGAATAACGGAAAAAAAGTTGAAAATAAAGGGGAATATAAAAAAACTATGTTAAAACTTTCCTTAAAGACAGAAAAGGGTAGAATCTACACATTGTAAGAAGCTGTGTTAAGACAGTACAGAGCTGAGATCAAAACAATAATAGTGGGCTCTGAAACACATCAAGACAAAAAAGTTTGCATTAGAGACACTTTGTATTCTGTGAACAGTAAAGTGTTGAATCAGTTGGCAGGTACATGAAATGGTCGATTCTCGGTGTAGGAACTACGCGGAATTCAAAATCTACACAATTGAGAAGTAAAGGGCTGGCTATCATACCTAGTTTTGAAGAAACATTAGGTCAGCGGAATTTGGTCGGCAGTGATGTGATAGCACTTGTAATAATCTGCAGTGTTGGAACGAGACCCTGGGTAGTTTCTAGCAAAACAATAATTTTAAATGCTTATAGATTTTCTCGGCTCACTCAAGGGCGCTACTTCCAATTTTAGCAATACCATTTTACCACAGAGATACATATTCAAGTTGAGGAGGACATATTGTGGTGTGTACTTTATGGAAGGTTGTAAAAGAAGTGAATTCTGGAGAGATTCTACAAAAGCAGCCGAGAGAAAAATGGACCCGCATGGCAGCACGTTTATTGTGAGCAGAAACATTGGCATGCTATCAAAAAGAAAACCAACATTGCTCTACTTATAAGCACTACGTACGAACATGGTATTGACAGAGTATGGAAACGACACAATGCATGATTCGCAAGGTATACTTAAGATTTTGGTCTTCGAGGTTTTAGATAAACGTTATTTTTATCACATTATTCGGAAAAAGAACACAAAACTGACTGCAGCAAGCGTAAGTCGTTGACCGAATGATTTTTTCTAAATATCTTCATGTCATCAGCATAGAAGAGAAAAAAAGAATAACGAAATGCAAACAACACATCGTTAACATAAAAGCGAAATTATATTGAGCCTAAATTAGAATGAGCCTTATTAGAATGGGCCTTGAGGGACTCCACAAGACACTTTGTACAACGAAGATGTTTCGCTATTTAGGGTAACTTAACATGATTTATCAAAGAGATAGCTGTGAAGGAGATTCACAACAAACGACACAACACCAAGGTCTGCATGTTTAACCAAAAAAAAAAGCGACTGGCTGAGTACGTCAGAAGCTTTGCTCAGGTCACAGTAGACTTCGTCCAGTAGTCGTGCAGCGCAAAAGCCAATATAAGCAGGAACACGACAATACACAGCCAGAAATAGTGAACACATCTAAGACGGAGTTTGAGTATCTGTCTAACAAGGTTCCCCTCGTGTTTCATGCTCATCTCAAACATCGGCGTCATTGACACTTTGAGGAATACAGCCGTGGCAATTTTACGAAGGGGAAATGCCGAGCGCCCGTCCAACTAACCTTCTCGGGTTTGACAGTTGTTTATTGCCAAAGGTTTTCCTTTTTCTCTTGCAATCGATTAAGAAGGGGATGAACAGAGTGAGTACGGGATCGTGATCATAGCAATTTTCGGCGCCAGCATTTAACGCGAAGCTAGCTCATCTTTCGCGTTAACAGTATATACAATACTGAATTCAAACCCGCGTACCCTGAGTAAAAGAAGTAACACAGGGGTGGGAGAGTCAAGGGAGAATCAGAAAAGGTGTAAAAAAATAACAATGAGAGAAAAAGGTGGAGACAAAAGTAAGGAATGAAAGACTGAAAAAATGAAAAGTCTCACGGTAGTTGATGAATGTTTGCACAACTCAGTTATGAAGATGCACAGTTGCAAATATCAAGTTATGTAACTACTTTTCAAAGACTCTGTAGCATGGTCGGCAATAGGCGGCTTCTGTACCGTACCCGGCCCACCATGCACTATTATTAGTCTCCAGCATAGGTCAGCAAAGCAAAACGACTCTCCCCTTTTTTCCATGGCAATGCAACATCAGCTGCTAAAAAGTTATTTTAGTATTAAACTGACTTCACTTCTCTTTCAGTTGAGGTTATTGGGTTTTCTACTTCAATATTTCATACTAATAATAATTGAAGAATATTTCCCTTGCCCACAAGCCGCATCATCTACCTTCTCTCAATTGTTTGCCATTCGGCCCTTCCATGTAGGCTTCATGTGACTTGGCCTGAATATTGCCCCCATTGATAAACGAGACACTGTGGCTCATACGCGTTTTTTTGGGCGCGAAAAAGAAGAGAACATCTTCGTTGCTCTGGGTCAAGTGAACTCCTGGCTGCAGGTCTTGTTTTGTTCGTGACATTACTGGTGGAGGTGCTGGGTACGTGTACTTCGGCTGTGTCGGTCATCGTGGAGACAGCTAAATCTCCCAGACCAAGAATCAGCCGCCGCCTGCGTGGGTTACCCCCTGAATTTGGTCCCTTGGCATCGACACCCAGAAAGATGGCAACTGCGATGACAAGCCAGGCAGTCCAAACCAGCGATGCCCATGATTATCTTCTCGCCCATGTTTTCCACGTGCCACAGACACCGAAGCCGTTCCATGCAGACGTCTTCGAGGATGTTGATGACTGGTTAGACCACTTTGATTGGGTTGCCAGTATCAATGAATGGAACGATGTTCGCAAGCTGCACCGAGTTTACTTCTCCTTGGAGGATTCTGCAAAGACGTGGTACGAGAACCACGAGGGCTCCTTTGCAACATGGCAAGAGTTTAGCCGACAGCTTCGTGACGCCTATCGCAACACCAAAAGGAAGGAGAGGGCTGAACAAGCCATTACCTGCAGAAACCAACGGCCGAACGAACGTGTATTCATGTTTGTCGAGGATATGCTTCGGCTCTTCAAGAGCGCAGACCCTGCCATGCCTGAGGAAAAGAAGGTGTGGCGTTTGATGCGCGGAGTAAAAGAACAGCTTTTCACTGGGCTCGTGCGCAATCCACCAACGACAGTCGCCCAGTTCATCAGTGAGGCGACCACTATGGAACGTACGCTGCAGCAGCGGTCATCACAATACGAACGCCAGATCCCAGCCACCGCATGCTCTATCGGCTCTGACAGCGAGAGACAGGCCCTCGCAGACTTCATTCGAAGTGTTGTTCGGGACGAACTGCGACAGCTTCAGCCAGTGGGATCCCATCAACCTGTGTCTGCCCTCGCGGATGTAATCCGACAAGAAGTCCGGCAGGCCGTCACACCCCTGACCCCAATCACACCACCGATTCCCGAGGCGCCAGTCCTGACATACGCAGCGGCATTGCGATCCCCTGCACCACCGGCTACAGATACTGCTATGCGGCCAAGGTACCAGGCTATGCAGTCATTCCACGACACTGCTTCGAGTACACCTCTCGGCTCAAGGTTTTCGAGCCCACCCACCTATCCGCCGTCTATTTCAAGACAAAGTGGTAGCAAGGTAAGCACGTGGCGCACCTCGGATAATCGTCCACTCTGCGATCACTGTGGCGAAGCGGGTCACGTATACCGGAACTGTCAATACCGGCAACTAGGTCTCCGTGGCTTCCACCCTGATGCTCGATGCCCGCGCTACGGTGAGCGCCTCCGCGAAATTGAAGCCTATCTCACGGGCCAACGTACTCCTTCGACTATTCGGCACCACCAGTCCAGATCACCATCGCCTTGCCGGTCTATGTCACCCAGTTTGCCCTCATCGTCTTCCGCTCCTTTCAGGAGCCGGTCACCAAGTCCCCGCAGGGAAACTAGGAACGGCAACTTCTGGGGGTGAAGTTGCGGCCCGGCGAACTGTAAAAGACCCTCCTTCGACGCAACGACCGAGCGAGGGCGATTCTGGTTTTGCAGTGTTCTCCGACAGCAAAAAGATTGTTTCTGCCGAAATTGGTGTCTTCGTCGACAATCATGCTGTTAACGCCCTCGTCGACACCGGTGCCGACTATTCCGTAATGAGCGCCACACTGGCATCTGAACTGAGGAAGGATACCACGCCATGGCAAGGACCTCAGTTGCGCATGGCAGGTGGCCATCTGGTGACGCTTACTGGTATACGCACGGCACGCATTCGAATACGTACGTCGACATTTTCGGGCTCTTTCCTCGTATTGCGCGTGTGCTCTCGGCCAGTCAGTATAGGAACGGACTTCCTTCGTGAATCCGGCGCCATCATCGACCTCCGTGAATTACTTGTGTCGTTCGAGGATCCTTTTTGCGCTGCAACTGACAGTACGCAATTCTGAAAAAGAGCGCTCCGGGTAACCGACGATTCTCTGACTCTCCCACTTCGAAGCAGCCTCTTTGTCAAAGTAGAATTGGGACAGGACTTGTCTGACGCGGTATTTGCAGAGGCCAATTTGTCTCTCCTTATTTCACGACAAATCTGTGTTGCCCGAGGAATCATTCAGCCTAGCAATAGGGATGCTCACCTGCTGGTCACGAACTTCAGCGACGAATATCGCCACCTAACGAGACACACTGCCATTGCATATTGTGAAGAACTTGCCGATGCCGATGGTTCGTCTACGTTAGCTTCATTTTCATCGAATGGCCACCCTGACGAGGCCTTCGTGAGCACTGTCGACGTAAACGGGAGACTACCTTCGGCTCAACGAGAAAGCCTTTTGCGTATACTCGGCTCATTTCAAGACTGCTTTGCCACTACGTCAAAGGTTACACAGACACCAGTTGCTCAACATCGTATCATCACGGAACCCACGGAGAGACCCATCCGACAACATGCCTATAGGGTGTCGCAAAAAGAGCAAGATGCTATACGTGACCAAGTCCAGCAGATGCTTCAGGACGACGTCGTTCAGCCATCGACCAGTCCCTGGGCTTCGCCAGTTGTGCTAGTAAAGAATAAGGACGGTACGTTGCGTTTTTGCGTTGATTACCGTAAACTGAACAAGGTCACCAAAAAGGACGTTTATCCTCTACCCCGGATAGATCACTCGTTGGACCGTACACGCAAAGCTAAATATTTTTCCTCCATGGATTTGCGTAGCGGCTACTGGCAAATCGCAGTGGACGAGCGCGACCGCGAAAAGACGGCGTTTATTACTCCAGACGGTCTGTACGAGTTTAAAGTGTTGCCTTTCGGTCTATGCTCAGCACCAGCTACTTTTCAAAGAATGATGGATACGGTTCTCACGGGGCTCAAATGGCAATCATGTCTTGTTTACCTTGATGACGTCGTGGTCTTTGCAGACACGTTTGAACAACACGTCCAACGCCTTCATGCAGTTATTTAAGCAATTAGAACAGCGGGTTTGTCTCTCAAACCCGACAAATGTCATTTTGGATATGAAGAGCTGAAGTTCCTTGTTCACGTTGTCAGCCATGCCGGCATCCGCCCAGATCTCGAGAAAACCCACTTTTCCCGTGCCCACAAATAAGCGCGACCTACGCCAATTTCTGGGGCTCTGTGCGTATTACGGGCGGTTTGTCAAAAACTTCTCGACGATTGCTGAACCCCTCAACAAGCTTACAAAAGACAGTGTCTCGTTTTTTTGGGGTCCTGATCAGTGCCATGCGTTCGACACCCTCCAAAACCTCGTCCTGGCTCCGCCTGTACTAGGTCATTTTGACGAAAGCGCTGACACGGAATTACACACTGACGCCAGCAACGTTGGACTAGGAGTGGTATTAGTTCAGTGGCAAAATGGCGTAGAGCGCGTGATCGCTTATGCGAGCAGAACTTTTTCCCCAGCGGAGAAAAACCATTCTGCAACCGAAAAAGAATGCCTCGCTGTTGTCTGGGCCATAACAAAGTTCCGCCCATACTTCTATGGCCGCCCATTCAGCGTAGTTAGCGACCACCATTCCCTTTGTTGGCTCGCGAATTTCAAAGATCCGTCAGGTCGTCTAGCGCGAAGGAGCCTTCGGCTACAAGATTTCGATGTCACCATCGTCCACAAATCTGGGCGGAAACGCACCAACGCCGACTGTCTCTCACGTGCACCGGTCGAAAATGCCAACACTGACCTTGAACACGACGACACTTTTCTTTCTGCCGTATCAGCAACCAGCTTAGCTGAGCAACAGCGTGACGACTGGGAGCTCATCCCGCTCATTGACTACCTGGAAGGACGCAATTCCCACCTTCCTCGAAGCTTTGCACGCTCACTATCTTGCTTTTGTTTCCGTGATAGGGTGCTTTATAAAAAGAACTTTCATCCGATACAAGCTATGTATCTGTTTTACTAATAATTTTATTAATAATACTTTATTCATCAATAACCACTACGCCAACTACGCTTCGTGGTGAGATTTTACGTGCGTGTCATGATGAGCCATCATCCGGACACCTCGGCTATACGCGCACGCTGCAACGGATTCAACGCTCCTATTACTGGCCACGTCTTGCGAAGACTGTGAAGCACTACGTTCGCACATGTCGCGACTGTCAGCGACGTAAGATTCCACCTTTACGACCAGCGGGACTACTGCACCCAAGTGGCCCACCAAAGGCGCCCTTTTATCAGATTGGCATGGACTTGCTGGGGTCATTCCCCACGTCTTCGTCTGGAAACCGGTGGATTGTCGTCGCTACAGACTACTTAACACGCTACTGTGAAACCAAGGCACTTCCAAAAGCCACCGCTGCAGATGTCGCCCAATTTTTTGTTAACAGCATCGTCTTACGTCACGCTGCTCCAGCTGTCGTCATAACTGATCGTGGGACAGCTTTCACCGCAGAGATGCTGCAGGAAGTCTTGCGATTAAGTGGCACGAAACATCGTAAACCAACGGCTTACCACCCGCAAGCAAATGGGCTGACTGAACGGCTCAATGAGACAATTGCAGACATGCTGTCAATGTATGTGGACATCGACCACAAGAACTGGGACGCCATAATTCCCTACGTAACCTTTGCGTATAACACTGCTGTTCAAGAAAGTACAGCTTTCATACCTTTTCGCTTAGTCCTCGGTCGCGACGTCACGACGATGCTCGACGTCATGCTCCTGCCCGACAACTTAGGAATATATCACACGGATGCCGCCAAATTCGCGCAGTGAGCAGAAGAGAACCGTCAACTTGCTCGTCACCATATTCAACGTCACTAAACCGCAGACGCGCGCCGCTACAATCTTCGCCACCGTGAAGTTATTTTTAAGCCAGGTGATGAAGTATGGGTGTGGACCCCTATCCGACAGCGTGGACGTTCAGAAAAGCTTCTTCGCCGCTACTTCGGCCCTTACAAGGTTGTGCGACGTCTCAGCGACGTCACTTACGAGGTTCTCCCACAAGGCAATTCGAGACGTTCCCGTTTCACCCAGCACTGTAGTCGTTCACGTTTCACGTCTCAAACCATACTTTTCGCGCTGTGAATTGTCAGTGAGTGACTGACTGTATTGCTAAGTTCCCGTCTTTCTTTTCGTTTCGTCTTTTCTTTACATTTTTCCTATTTTGCCTATTTCTCATTTACCTTTTGTCCCCACAACCAACTACGTTATTCCGCCTTACGCCATTAATTTTGCTCGCATGCCAATTTTCATCTAATTTTCTTTTCTTTTTTTGCCTTCATGTACAGCATCGAGACGATGCTTCTTGGGAGAGGGGGTAATGCCACCATTGATGAACGAGACACTGTGGCTCATACGCATTTTTTGGGCGTGAAGAAGAAGAGAACATCTTCGTTGCTCTGGTTCAAGTGAACTCCTGGCTGCAGGTCTTGTTTTGTTCGTGACAATATAGTCTCGTCCCCTGCCCCGCACTGCCCTTTAATAAATAGGCACAGCCAAACGGAACTGATGTGGTCGGAAAGACATGATACGAATATTTTGTATCTTGCGTCAGCATGTTGACAAATTAGATACCAGCTTTAAATGAAGAAAACATGCCATTTCATAGCCTTCGGAAATGCTTTAAATGGCAGTAGTGAGCTGCCGAATTTCGTGCATTCAGCCACACACTGATTTAGGCCTCCAGATTCCTGAAATTCAGCTGCATTTCTACTCAAGTGCATCATTTCACCAAAAAAGGAACATCATATATAATATTGTGGTAAAAAACAACTGCATGTGCTTCCTATCTGCTTTTAATTAAAATACGTATTTTAATGTGTTAGGTGACATTTAGTGATGATTTAGCTGAGCAGCTGTCTTTCGTACCACGTTTCATGTTTTTCTCCTCTTGAATTATGCTGTGAAGACCAAAGTGTGAATACAAAATAGAGCCAAGTAAACTTTGCGAAAGACATTAGATTTTCTCTCTACAGGATGTATAGTTGCCATTCTGCCCCAGTAAGGCAATATTAGCAATTTCTTTGATTGCCAAGTATGACATAGTTGACAAGAGGCCAACACGCTTGCGATTTACACATTTATCATGCATACTTACCCTAGGTCGCTTGGCCGGGCTCTGAAATTGAAATAGCGCAACGATCAGCAACGAATAAATCACACTAACAAATGCTCCGAAATGAAGGTTTGTTAAAAAATATTTATAGAAGAGTTACAGCGGTGAAAAAGCCAAGATTTTTAATACACCCACAGTGCGTGAGTAGGCTTTGTTTAGCAGCGTAGAACATATGCTAGGATGGTTTACCGTATGCTGGCTAATGATCACAGCAGACCTTTAGAATGAATGACGATGAGTGGGGTGAAGCGTCCCTCAATCCGTTTGAGCTTCCGTTCTTGCGTCCGTCTACCCGTACGTGCACCCGTTCGTGCGTTTATTCGTGCGTACGTGCATCCATGCGTCAGTCCATCCATACATGCGCACTTTCGTGTGTACGCTCGTGCGTCCCTCCATGTGTTCATCTGTGCGTGCATCCATGCGTTCGTCTGTCCGTCCACCCATCCGTCCGTACGTGCATCTAGTGAACACTTCAAGTACCGTCATCTCGCTACTTTTAGGGCCAAAGCTCCTCATGGTGTGGCTTTTCGTAGTACGTGGTCTGTGGCGCATATCTGCATACAAGTGCCACATACCCACCCTCTGGCCGATGTCCGCATGATCACATGTTACGAAAAACGTATCATGGCGTCATTGTCACCCTGTCAGTGTTGATAAATTCCTCACAGCAGAAGTGTGGGACATACTCTCGTTTAGTCCTTGAATTGTCCGCCGGACGGCGGTATTTGTGTATTATGAATATATTATAGGAAGAAGTCAGATGGGGGTAGTTGATGTGTTAACTTGATGGACGAACGGACGCACAGACGCACTAAAAGACGCACGAACAGGTGCAAGTACAAATGACTGATGCTTGGATGGATGGACGCATGGATGGATGCACGAACGACCGGGCCACCGTACGGACGAACGGACGCTTCGCCCTACGCATCATCCTTCAATCTGTAGATATGCTGTAATTTTTATCATATATTCACTATATACAAGTACCGCCAATCAGCGCACAATCGAAGGAATAAACGCGAGTATGTACCACATTTTTGCTTACAGTGCTATGTTAACACAGAGAGCATGATAACGACGCCGGGCTACGTTTTTTTGTAACATGTGGACACTCGGATATGTGCCCGAGGGCGGGTATGTGCCACTGGCATGCGTGTATGTGCCACAGGTTACGCACTACGACAACGGGGGACGCACAAGCCCTGCCAAAAGGAGCTACGTCCCTAAAAGCTCTTTAAAGGATTTTTTGGGAGCTTCCACGCAATAATTTTGGTCTGTCTGTCTGTCTGTACGTTTGTTTGTTTGGCCTCTCTTAAAGGGCCACTCACCAGGTTTGACGATTTTGAGCTGACAAGAGCAATGCGTAGACGAGGTGTTCACAATCACGTCTGCCAGAATTTGCAACGCTACGTGCCGCGGAAATGGGTCAAAGTTAGAGATGAAAGCTGCTCCCCCTGCACGCGTAGAGAATGAGGGCATGACGTGGTCGTAGGAATGGCCTTACGTACACGACATTGCGGTGACGTTGGTCCTCTATGTAGCCGACTCTGCTCTGATGTTGTCAACAGCATATCACGCAATTATTTAACGCAACATGCGTAGTTTACGTATTTGTTGATTTAAGAGATTATTAAAACTTGAAATAAACATTGACATGCATTAAAATTGTGTGCGTTTTTCTTGAATTTTTCCCGTGAAATGCTACGAGATGCGCAACTCATATGCCAGCGTTTCGCATGCGTACGGGTCCCCACGGTCAGCGCATTGAGCAGAAGACCGCCGTGGAACGCTCCTACGCATTCGCGCACTCATTGTGCTCATCGACTCTACCGCGTCTACGCCAGCGTTTACAAACAATTTCGCAGAAACGGGCAGAAGACCACAAAATAATGCTGGTCAAGAAAGCAACGCCGCTCACGTGCACGAGGGCGGGGCTTCTTCGAGCACGTTATGCGCACGTCACCTCTTGGTCGGATGCCGGAGAGGGTGGGGAAGAGATTTGGCATGCGAACGCTGCGCGGAGTAGCAGCAAGGGTTTTGAGCTCGCCTATATCACCCTCGTTTTGCACCGCTTCAAAAAACCTGTTTTCTCCGCTCGTAATAAACCGATTCAAAAAGTTTTGGTGGCAAAACGTTCCTCATCGGACACCCAACAACTTCCACTGTCTAAGTAAAATTCAGTATGGGGCTTGATGAGTGGCCCTTTATCGGCCCCGGGTACTTGAAACGGCTGACCCATTTGCAGCGCCCACCAATGTTGCTCAAGATTTAGCATTGATAGTTGTGCAATCTTCAATTAAAAATCAATTCTTGCGCATGTCTGGGGCATCATAACAACAGATATATAAATGCATCTGCATTTTTTACAAGAAAAGGCGTACATACGTAATTTTAAGGACCGTAGCGCTTATCACTCTGCGCCAACCATGCAACGCTTGTACGAAAAGGCGTGTGTTTCCAACGCTTTGCTAAGACGAGACGGTTGTGGCACCTACCCTTCGCCTTATCTTCTACACCTTATCATCTACACCTTAGCTCTGAGACGGGTGTGCACGCCCGTCTGAGAGTGACGCGCTACGTTTTCCAAAAAAAAAACTGCCAGATGGCGCTCATGTCTCACGTGGGACGTGGCTTGATGCGCTCGTTTGCCTCCACTTCACGCTCGAGGCACTCTAAAGTAGCGTCTGCAGAATACCATTCACCATTTTTATGGCGCAGGACATCAAATAATTGTTTTGTATATTCTCTCCACACGCAAGACTATCGTCTTTCAATGAAATTTGCAGATTAACATGCAGATACGAGACAATTTTTTATCCTCTAACTCCTCTAACTTACCTTTACACTGATATATATATATATATATATATATATATATATATATATATATATATGTACATGCGCTTTCACGTAACAACTTCTTTATTCTGCCGACGTTTTGATGGGAGCCCATTCTGTTTCAAGGCATGATACTATTTACACATTTTGTGTCTCGAGACAACTGGGAAATAAGGGGACAGAAGAAAAATATTAACAACAAAAACAAAAAACAGGAAAACAGGAGAAAGAAACGTTAGAAAGAAGCAAGAGAGACATGACAGGATTAGGAAAAAAAAGGAACTCAACAAAGTAGGGTGAACGCAAACGAGGTACGTCATCTTTGTCAACAATACCTCCCTAGCACCCACCCTTCCCCTAATAGATCCCCCACTTGGGGGTAGATTTAGTGAGTTTGTGGAATTCCACCAGGACCTGAATCTGTGAATTTGGCCATTATTTTGTTTAATCTCTTCTTCAATTTAGTGTAGTTTGTAACCAGTGCCCTCTTTTGGGGAGGGGGACTCATGTGACGTATGAAGGTATGGTATGAGTAGTTGAGGAAGAAGAGGTGCTTAATGAAATGAACATGGCGTATGAGCCAGGCCACGTCTCCCATTCATCATAGCGTCTCACACACACATACACACACAAACACGCACACACACACACACACACACAAACACATACATATGAGTTTACACGTCTCCAAACCACGCTATTGCTCATGAGAGACGCCGTAGTTGAGAACACCAAAAAGTTTCACTATATAGTGTTTCTTACCATTCAAAGGTATCGCACAATACACCAGCATCTACCACTTTGCGTTCCGCGAAATGAAACCTCCGCGTCCGTGTTCAAACCAGCAGCTCCTGTTAAGCAGCCGTGTATCTTAGTAATTTACTCACTGCGGTGGACAGCTATCCCTGGACAGCAATAATTTAAAAAAAATGGTAGAGGTACGATTCTTCAAGGGGCCCTGCAACCCTTTTGAGCATGGTCGGAAAATGCTGCTGATTGGTAGTAGAGGCTCCTGACAACAGGCGAGCAAATAATATAGCACAGCATGCGGCCTGGAAGTCACGATAAATTATCAAACTCAGAAGAAAATTGCTTTCTTTTCCCTAGAGAAATCGCAGAAAACGCTAAAAAATCACTCGTAAAAAGCCCATTCACCAGCCATTAACTGATTTGAACGTGGCACTTGGTGGTTACAAAGATCACAACGGGAGGTCGTAGCTTGTGCAGTGCAGGCGTGCGTGCGCGATCACACTGAAAAAGCCATGCATTCGGAGAAAATAACAGAAGAGAGTGCTCAAGGTCACGAGGCGCGCTTGACGTTTTTTTTTTTTGCCTCTGCCAATCCTCCCTGCTTAGCTTCCAGTGCTTTCATAGGCACAGGAAAAAAAATTAATCATACGACAAATCTTTATAGCTCCACTCACACGGGATGAATTCTTAAACATTTTTCGGCATTAAATTCGTGTGGCAATAAGCTCTTCCAGCAAAATCATTCCATGGTTACTTGAAATACTGTATCAGGGCTTCTTCAAGTCAGTCAGTTATTCGCGTTACCTTGCAAGAATCAAACAACCTTATAGGCTCAATGATTTCTATTGTTTATATCTGGCTGTTGAAAACCCCTTATATAGTATTCTTCTACTTTATGAATTTAGCTCCACATTATATGTCTAATTTTCTTGAAATTTTGAATTTCACTTCCAGAGTTGATTTTTGGGGAAACCTAGGCGCTTCGCGGAGTTTATTTCTGGTAAGTCTACACTTGTCCGAAAGTTAGTGTCTAAATTTGTTGAAATGTTGTTTCAATTTATCTAAATTAAAAGTATACATGCAATAATGCTCGTTATCCAGTTACTTTGTTACTTGTTCGTAAATTAAGTTTTTGTCGCATTTTTTATATTTTCTTTTACCGAAGGATGAAATGGTGGCCTAGTTGGTACTTTTGCCTGTACGTATGTACAGTTCTTGTCTTTGTGTGATGCGTGACATATGTGCAGTGCCAAAAAATCAAGACAAAATGACACAGGTCAGCGCCCGTCTATGCCATTTAAGTTCTTGTTCGCGTGATAGATGTGCTTTAGAATAACGGGCGTTATAAAATATACCGATTACAGGTAACATTTAAACTCTGTGTCATATTCTTGTGCTTAAATTCATATAGAAAGCAAAAACAATACTCTTTGTTTGTTTTTAAGTGCACCGTAATGAATATTGGCTCCCTTGTCTTCGTTTCTTTGCGTAGCATTTATGTAGTTTACATAATGAGTAAACGACGTTGTTTGTTTGCAGCTCTTTGAATTTCAAGTGTGCTTTCGGAGAGCAGGATCTAGTCAAGGTGCCTCTCAGCCGTTTCCACTTGTATAACCTCTCCACTTCTTTGCCAAATTATGCATAACTGACTTGGCAGGATCCCTTAACTTCTTCCTCAAAACTAAAAACTACAATAAATTTCTCGATGAACGCTAAGTACATCTAGTGTTTTTTTAACATGAAAGTGTATTATGGCAGGCTTCACCAAGGTTTCAGTCACGTATTTTCGTCACGACATTGACGTCAGAAATGTCAGAATCAGAAACAAAGGAAAAAAATACCGCTGGTCGAAGGCGAACCGTTGGCCATTCTGACCATGTAAACGCAGGTTCATGAATGCTACAGCAAGGAAGGCCACAGCAATAAAAATTTGATAAGTGAGTGTGGCTTCAGTGTTTCAGACATGTATTCTCGGTGTTTTGTTGTGGTGTCACCAGTGCGGCACACACGGAAGCCTGGATAATAAAGCGTTACCGTGCAAAGCACGCGACTTCATCGAAAATGAAGGCGTTAAGGGGTCATCACAAGACTCAACAGATGGCGCCTAGCAAAGCCACGACTCATTTCAAGGTGGCACCTCAGTGGCATGGGAGAAAGCGACAAGGACTAATCAGAAGGTTGCATTCGCCGGGAGAGCGAAGGAGAGGACGAATGGCTAGAAATCTGTGAGGGTGTCTGACATGTACCGCGCCGAATATGAAGGATGTTGGTGCCAGAGTCTGTACCGTTGAAGTTCAGACTCGTGCACAAAGGGCGCGACAGCGTCTCTATCCAGGCGTCCTCGGCAACGGGGCATTCTGGGGACCAGGCTTTCCCTCTGTTCTAGCAGGTGAACCGGCCAGTGGAAGCTGCGTGGCGGGCACACTTCACCGTATCCCTTGCCGAGGGAGACTCGGAGTAGGCAGGGGGAAGCGGCGCGGGTGTCAGGGTTCGTACTGTCGACTAAAGGAGTCGAACACGAAGGATCCAATGGCGCTAAAGAGTCTCCAAATATCTGAACAGCTGGTCCGAGCAGTTCACACTGCTGCAGATTGCCTGCCACGAGATGAGCACAGGTACCAGCCGTCAAACTTCTTACTGTGTATTTGGGCATGAAGTTCATAAAGGGTGTAGTATTTAGCCTCTGCGCTGACTCTCCCTCTCAACCGCTCGACAAGCACCTTCGCCGTCAACGTGACCGCATGCTAACGTTTTCCTTTTTCATGAACTGCACTCCTTCATTGCACACTGCTGCCGTAGCATCCACACCACCGCGTTTTTTCCAGTGGCGACGCCACAACAGAACACTGAGAACACATGACTCACTAAAGCCGTACTTCCTCATCACCGCCGGGAATGCTACCATCTGCAGCACTGCAACATTCTCTGAAAGCTTCACAGGTGCGCTTTTTATATCGAACACAGCTTTTTCGAAGTGTTTTCGCAAAGTGAAGCGATGCATTGTGACCACGAAATCCATGAGTAGCTCTGTACTGCGTCGTTTACATGCATCCGTCTCATTCGCCGCGTTTTTCAGTCGCAGAAGTACAATTTTGTCGATTGATTGACGCAAGGCCAGATAGCGGTCTTAAGCTTGGCTTGATAAGAAAGATGTTTGGGCTAGCTGGTGATTGGAAATCAACATATTTGCACGGCGCAAGATTACGAGTACTTACGACGTAACTACAGATGAGACAAGGACAAAAGAGCACTGACTTCAACAAAATATTTATAAGTGAAAACGCTGAAAAATATTCCTGACAGAACTTCACCGCGCAATTGCGCAACCTATTGCATCACAGCAAGATCATCATTCCTTATTCTTATTTATCCTGTAGCTACGCCGTAACTACTCGTATTCTTGCGCTGTGCAAATACGTTGCTTACGCTTGGCGTTGGCCTCACTCATAGCAATCATTGAAAACGAGACTTAGCTTTCCGTCATGTGGCTTTAACTGCTCATTCTCCACTTATGCTCGCCTATCAAAAAATTGTGGCCGGCTAGTGGTGTAGAAACGATGCTCGTTGCGATTCTCACGAGTCAGAAAGTGGCGTTCAATAGCTTAACATGCCGCACGTGGGGACCTTAGCGAAACTTTGGCATTCGTTCAGTAATGGTTCTGCGGACTCTCTAACTGGTTTTTATAAATCCATTGTAACCGTTTACAACAGCTTCCCGAAGCTTGCATGACCACAAGCATTTGTTTAGTCACTAATCATAGACATTATTCGTCGCAACAAAGAGGTATTATAATCGTCAACATTTGTGTGTTGACACACTGACACATTGTGAAACATTGACACATTGTGCAAGTTCTCTCATATCAGCGTACAGGAAAAATTTAGCTGCTTCTTTAGGCCAGTTTAACTTCCGTGTTATACCGATGTACTGACCGAAGCACCAACCAAGCTTTTTAACATAAAATCAATAATAAACATCAATTTACTGTTGATCTCATGTGCTCAACGCACATATTTCTCCCATGTGTCGAACCAAGTGCCCTCGGCACTAAATCAGCAAGGCTACTTAAACAAACAGGTGCTACTTGCGCCCAAAATAGATGCAATTGTATATTCCCAATGTGTCTGCATTAGAAAATTTGTAAGAATTCTTTCACTGTGGCATAGTGGTGCCGAGTTGCAAGATTTATGCTGGATTTGGTGATGTAGATGCCGCAATTGGTTTGCAAAAAGGTGCTATATCTATCACGTAGAATACTCAAGTCTACTTCAATCAATCTTAGCGCTTTAGAATACGTATACTTACTTTTCCCTTGGGGCACGTTGACTTCCCCACTAACATCGCCAGCCATATTACAGTGACGAAAATGGCAAAAAAGCAAACTTTATGGCTCATATTTAACTCTAACAGGCTCACCAAGGAAGGCCAATAAAGATATTGCTGCTAAAATGTTTGAATGAAGTTCGCGATTACTAGCAAGGAACGTCACTGAGATATTTCTTACTCACTGCAGAGCAGCAGACTAGAGTGCACTAGCTCACTACGACGTTCTTGCCTTCCTATAAACTGTCTAAAGTTAACTCATGCTATTGTCGACGAAATAAAATTGTTTCGCTCCCTCAATCTCTCTCTCTGATTGACGCATCAGCATTCGTTCCGTGATCACTTATGGGGATTGCATATCGCAGAAGTGGTGATGGTATGCACTCCATAACTAGTGCTTTCGATGCTATTTTGCTTACAGTATATAACTTGCCCACATCTGCACAGAAGTCCATATTATCACGAAAGTTTTTCAGATCTCTTCATACATGGCGTTTTTGAAAAATTTATTTCCTCGTAAATGTAACTGCGTTGGAAGTAATCTGATTCAACCATAACTGTGCAAAATGTGTGGTATTAGAGTAAATAATTTTCTTCAGGTCATGTTTGTCTGCATACTTAAGGGCACCTTCTTCAAGAACACTAGGTCGTGTCTCATAAGTACAATTACCTAACATTGCATTAGGAATACATAAAAAGAGAACAAAAAAACGTAACTGAATACATTTGCAACCTTGTCGTTATTATAAAGAGAGACAGATGTGCCATGCATTATGACGGGGTTTTTTAGGCGAAGCAGCTATGAGAAAATAAGAAACCTTAGGTGCTAAATTTTTTAACAGTTACATAAAAATTATCAAACGATTCAGACAGATTGGGCCTATTTTGGATCTGAAGGCCACACTTATCAAGGCACTTGGTGATCCTTTGCATGATAGATTTGCACTATGTTATATTGCTGCCGCTCCTGGCATCTGGCAAAAAAACTAGAAGGATGATGCAAATATTCATGCGGGGATCGCAGAAGACAAGTTATTGGCCTAATGCTAAAGCCATATATAATGTTGAATGTGATCGGTAAAAAAGTTCTCCAAAAATAAATGATAATATAGGTTTGATCGCTCTATTACAGAAATCGGTTAAAGGGGGAAGTAATCGTGTCCTTACAGCAGCAGATTAATGTTCACTGTACATTGCTATAAAAGAGCTTGCTCGATGTCTATGTGTGTTTTACAGCTATAATGCCGCTAAACGTGAATGCACCCACGTTAACACTTAGTCATACATCTCAATCCCAAGGGCTAACAATGACCAATATTGAATAAACCCGCCGTTTTGAAGATAGCTGAGTGCGAAACCGCAAAAAGCGTTGCGACAGCGAAAAGAACTTGACTGAATAGCTGTTGAGTTGCTCGGAGGATATCAAGAGTAACGGTTGTGCCACCCGTAATCTCCAATGCCAACGTAGCTCTTGCCGAGGGGTTCGCCCTTCGCTACCTCCTGACGCCGTGAAGCCCTCGCCGTGTGGTGCCCCGTCCTCGGACGTCTTCGAACGGCTCTCAACTTCCCTGTCTTCCTCTTTTACTGTCCCTTGCCTGTCTTATTCCTTTATCTAACTATATCTTTCCTTTATTCTTTTATATCCCCCATCCTTCCAGCTCATACAAGGCGCTGAGCAGTGCTCCCGCCAGGGCTGCAAAAAGTATTGCCTTCTTCCTTTTACAAGCTACCACGAATTCAATCCCACAGACGGTGATCTTAGGCTCAGGTCGCCTACTTACGACATGTTGAACTTATCGAACACCACAGCCCGACCAGTGGGAAACGCATTGCGCATTGTTTCTTGTCTGTTGGCGGCCCATGTTTTTTTGTTTTTTTTTTCGGAGTGAGTGTAAGTGGTGAACGTAGAGTTGTTACATTCAGACGCAGCACGCACGTTACTTTATTTGTTGCAGAGCTATTTTGGTATATATGAATAATAGGAGTTACACCAATGCTTCGGGTAAGATCGCCACCTCGGAGTAAGCTTAATTTTGACAAAATTGCACATACCTATATTACAATGTTAGCAAAAACTATCCGAGATGAAAGTTTCTCCAGCATATGAGCCCCCAAAACTCCCTGCTCCAAATATTCACACCCTGGTACGGAGTGAACTCGGCACATGTCGTCGTAAAACGCCTCCTGCCTATTGACGGAGCTTATGAAAGACATGACCTTGTTAAACTCCCCACGGAGTTTCAGGTCACGTGGTTACAAACTTCCTATGAGAGTTTTAAAAACTCTTTTTGGGTATTACGTGCGTCTGAGCGTGTGTGTGTTTGTATGTAAAGGCATCTGTTTGCATGTAGATGTGAAACACCGAAGTTTCGTGTGGCTAACCATATGAGCATCTGTCGACAAACAATGAAATTATCAGTGCAGCGAGAATTTGCAACGACTGGTTTGGTGGTTAGTGTGAACATTTCAAGATATTTCGCACCGTTGAACCACGCTGGACATCAGTCCGATTCCTCAACGAAACGCCGCGAATGCCGCGCTTCGAAAGGTCGAGTTACAAAATATTTCAAAGACTAACTTATTGGTAACCAAAGTACGCTGTTACGATCATCAGCGACTACCCCTGGAATTTCACCGTCAAAAATTTTGAAGCGGTGCGAAATAGGCCTCGCTCGACAACGGCAGGCTGGCCGGCAACCGTTGTGAGAGTTGCGCCGGTGACGCACTCACCCCGACTCCGCTGATTATGGTTTCTCAGAGTATCACTGGTATTTCACCGCCTGCAACCATGTAAGCGGTAAAAAGGCCTCGCTATGCTGTCGGTATCAAACAGGTGTTTTAGTGAGCTCGCACTGCGCCCCGGCCGCCGTGGGAAGCTCTACAAGCGAGCACCGACCACCGGTGAGGCAAATAATGTTCGCCAACCGCAGCTGTCAAATGACCAACACGAAGGTACGCGCCGAGCAAGGCGGAGTACTGTCGCTTGTGATCAGTGATTGCTCCCGCAGTTTCACCGTCTAAAACTTCGAAGCGATTCGAAGTAGGCTTCGCTTCACCATGGCAGGCAGACCTACAACCGGTGTAGAGTTGTGCCGGCAGCGCTCTCTACCCGACTCCGCCGATGGTGGCTTCTCGGAGTGTCACCGGTATTTCAGCAGCTGCAACTTCTAAGCGGTAAGAAGGCCTCGCTGTGCTGTCGTTAACAAGTCAGTGTCGTAGCGAGCTCGCACGGTGCACCGGCCGCCGTGACGAGATCTACGAGCGAGCACCGACCCCCTGTGAGGCAGTGATTGTGTTTCACTAAAAAAAAATAAAGGCTGCTTCAGTCATCTGCGCCGTGTGACCGCAGCTATCAAATGACTAACACGAAGGAGCGCCGAACGAGCCACAGACACACAGAAACGGCGTACCGCATGCATGCCGATGCAATGCATGCGAGGAACAGGAACCGCAACTGCGAACTGTCTCGTTCGTTCAAATCCATCGCTTCGTAGCTTAGAACTGCGTGAATAGCGGATACCTATTTCTGTGCATGGTAAGAATAAGGAGACGAAAACTTCACAGCAGCAAGCATTTTGTGATTGCCAGCTGTCATTCATCGTAAAACCGTGCCGTTCTCCAGAGTAAGCCCTAGTCGTCTGACGCGGTAGCGGCGGTGCACCTCGGTACATCGCTGAAGCAGCTGAATGTGCGTCGTTGAAGTGTTCATGTATGAACGCTCTGGCTTTGTTTATGAATCGGTGTGTTTACAGATTCGCACTCAGTACTGCTAATGCAAATGCAGCCCGTATGCTAGCGCACCAACTGACAAATGGCTTTCGGTATAGTTAAAAAAGTTTCGAATATTAGGCGGGTTTAAATAACAGACATGTGGGTTGCAGCGCTCACGTCAGGACATCGCAAATATATCTAAGCAGTGCATAATTATTGTCTAATCATTAGTATAAGGAGATCTCTTCAGAGATACATAGGAGGTCAGAATATTGTGCCTATATATAGCCGGCGACTAACGACTGAGTGTGCAGCGTGAACGGCAAGTTGTGGTGAGAGGGAAAGTTGTAAAATCATGTAAACGTCGTATGCATATTTGTGTACTGTGATCAATATTGTGTGGTTTGAAGGTAATTAAATTAATGTTACGCTTGCGATGTTAGCGCTGCGGACGTGATTTTTTTCTCAGTGGATGTAAAAATTTACTCGCATACTGACCTGAAAAAGATCCCCGATCAATGTAAAATAAAACTCCTCTACATCCGTCCAAAAGCCCCCTCCTGTTAGGAAGTAAGTTCTTAACTCTCTCCAGATGGTGTTTATAAAACCCCCATCGGGTCATGGCATGCGCTAGAGGACAAGTCGTTCACTGCCATCTCGGCTAATTTTTGTTTACTGTGTACAAGCCTGCCAAATGAGGTGGTCGCATAGAAACGACGTGGACCCGGAGCTCACGTGTTCGACTCCCATTCACTCAACTTTTTTCTTTGTCGACTAATTCTGCGTATTTGCGTCGTCACTTCCATGACGGAAATACGTCATTGAAGTCTTGGTGGGCCCGGCATAAGACACGTTCGAGTTAAAAACATAAAAAATGCGTGCAGCTAAACTAACCATTCAACAGCGAGAACACGACAAAATATAAAATATTTGTGCAGTGCTTTGGCATTGACAAAACGCGGCTACTGCTTGTCAGCTGAAAGCGGTTCCGACCTTTTGTCATCGTCAAGGCAAAAGACGACTGGCTCAGCATACTAAAGAGTTTTATATATGAAATAAAACCATCCTTGGGCTGATACATCACAAATTTGTGCTCAATAAAACTCACTCAATATCTAGGGAAGTAATTTATATTTTGTATATTCGATTACCATCAAACACGCCAAACTTTCGGTCCCTTATCAGAACGAGATTACAACTTGCTATGCTCTAGCTTAGTTTGGCCTAACACGCTTATAAAATTCCCATTCAATCTCAGCCGTGTTGTGCGAGCTGGCGCGTCAGGGTAACACACCTTGTATGCAAGAAAATCACTGCTCTGCTTTGAAGAACGCTGCATCAACCATGTGTCACCATCATAATCGGCAGTACGACAACAGGGCAAAGGCCTCTTGCATGCTCCGCCAATCAACCCGGACGAGATTGATTCTTATTCTCATCTGCCCATAATAATTCTCACTCTTTTCAAACATGTGGATTTTCTTGGAATTTTGTCAGTTACCCTTAATTACTAGCAGTTTTTGTACATACGTGCAGCGTGCCCAGCTCCTGTCAGTTTTTTTCTTCTCGGTTTCGACTTTCATATCTTCCACATCCCCTTATTCCCTGAACCACTTCGCTTTTTGCCTGTTTTTTGAAGACTAAACTTAATTTTTAAACGCACCGACCTGCTTAGTAATGGCAATAGAGCAGCCTAAGCTTACCGAAAAAAATAAACTTGGCTCACAATATAGCTTACGCCGACATTGAAGGGTATTAAAGATACGAAGCGATCACGGAGCAACCAACAAAAAAGCAAGCCATGGCGTTAGTAGTAGCTAAGCCACCCGAGTATGTTCTTGTCTGGATTTCGCCGCCTTGGAATGCCTGTTTTTTTGTTAAGTTTATCAGAAGTAAATTTCATAAAATTCAGTGAAAGTGTGTAGATTATCTGTACAGACATGAAATGTTTCTTTTGTAAGTTTTTCCCAGTTTGTGACATCAACATGGTGCACAACACCCATCCATGGTCTATACATTCGGCCGTCCACGTCCCTTTTAGCACTGTGTACTCTCATGCGCTCCACCAAGCTTATCTCAGTTACTATATTTGGTTGTGGATGATTGGTTAAGGGTGTATTAAATATCTGGTGCCATCACGAACTGGCGACTAAATGCAGCTTGGCTGTGTCATAGATCAACTCGCCGGTAACGCATGAATGAGGCTTCCATACATGAACGCTTCGATTCCAACCAGGTTCGTTTTCAAGAGACCTGTCAGGGACGTCTCTAGGCGACCTATGGTTAGCAAGCGTCACGACGAGCAGCACTTGAGTCCAAGTGAAAAGCCATAGTATTATTTGAAGTTTAACGTCCCAAAACCACGATATGATTATAGAAGACGCCGTAGTGCTGGGCACCGAGATCTTTGGCTACCCAGAGTTCTTTAACATGAACCTAAATATACGTACACAGGTCTCAAATATTTCCGCCGCCTTGGAGAATTGATCAGCCACAGCCATGATTCGATTCCGTGATTGTCGTGTTAGCAGTCGAGTGCCATAAACACTGGACCAACGAAGTGGGGCGAAAGTGGGTGGCAATGCAGGGAGAACTGCACGTGCTATCGATGGTGTACTGGCTATGTGCAACCACGAGAATGTCTTCATAGGTTACTGGGAAAAAGCCCAGCATAGTTTGAGAGACATAGACGATGCCTTGTAGATGTTGCTTGCGAGAAATTATACCACAATCCTTGCAGACATCCGACATTGTCAGATCTCTCATAAGTGGCATGAGCCACACGTAATTCGCCATCATGGCCTCACGATGGCGGATACACTCTTGAGCTTTCACCCAGCTGTCCGTTCTTCAAATCTGTAACCCCTTGTGTCTATAACCGAAGCCTTCTGCCGTCAGTGGTAGCCCATTAGCTATTATTGGAATGGTTCACTCACGAGTCGGCAAACTTTCGGGCTCCAGATCTTCAACACGACATTCCTACCGAAGTTGCTAAGGCCTCATAACTCATTCTCCAACAACCGCCCATCAACTACCCACTGCATGTGTAAACGCGTAATAGTAGGACTGCACACTATAACAACACGAATGTTTCAATTGCTATCCACATTTGTGCGACCATTCGGCTACTTAATGGCATAATTTGGCCGCAAATAACACACACACAAAACACAAACACACACATTTGCAGTCAAAGCATGTCATTAGGCAAGTACCAACTAGGCCAACATTTAGTACTCTTACAATATATACTATTACTTGTGCGACAGTCCACTGAAATGGAAAAGCGAGGAGGGCGGCAGTGCCTCTACCGCAAAATTGCTACGTTTTGGCACTGGATTGCACTAGAGAAATATGTAGCATGGATGGTGTTTTGTGAAGCGCTCTATGCTAGGTAGAATCTTGGCCGCGTCTCTGCAGACACAGGCTTTCATCAGAATTATATGGAGTGCATCAAAGGGAAAGTCGCATCTTAAGAAGGCCACATGTGTGAAGATTTCGTTGCAGTCTCTCATTTTGTCATTATATGTGTTGATTGGTGCATTTGTTTATTACCATATCCTCAAATTTGCTTAGTCATTTTCTGCTCTCTTTTGCACTCAATGTGCTTCGTTTTTACTAAAAAAATGTTACGTTGACTTCAGCATGTGCTGTGAATGCGTTATCACATAAGATGTGATGAAGCAGTTGAACACCTGCATTAATGCATATAGAGTATTTTTAGACACTTTGAACGTCAAATTTCCTCACGAGAGTACATGTATTCCTCGTTAGTGTCACTTCGAAGTGAAAATGGCACAAGCAAAAATTTATAGTGCACATTTTCTGCGTATATAATGATACATTGGGGACAGTTGTGTATATATAGCAGAATATACTCTTCATTACGACAGCTAATATCACCTTATAACGTCTTGGAAGAGTTATCGTCCAACGACAAATCCCTCATTGTTCTTTAAAGTGAACACATGACGACACCAACCTATACGCAAGTCATGCTGTGGCACAAATAGCCAGTAGCGAAGTATACAAACATACCGCACAAGTGGCAAATATCATATTACAGGTGGCTTATTAAAGGTTCCGCTTGGTTTCGAAATCATCCTAGCCACAAACCTTACTTCAGCAGTTGCACATAGGACTTATTTGAAAATACGTATATCTCTATAAAAGGGTCACTCTAGTGCATTTTAATCATTATATATGAATTTTTCTCTTTACAGCAGTTGGTAGAGCGTTAGTAAAGAGTTTGAAAATTTTGGTTATTATTACATTAGTTTTACAGAAGCACGTGCTTCGTATCATAGAAATATGTGAAAGTCACCCCTAGAACCTAGACATTGAACCAAACGAAATTCTTCCTGTTAAAAAGCTTATAATTATGAGCTGACAAAACATATCCATAAGCATAAACTACGGAATTCCTACCCACGCATCACATGGACTAAATATGCCTCCAGAAATTTTTCTCCGAAAACCAAGAAAATGTGCACTAATAACGAAAAGCAGGACATTGATAACAAAGTTATTAAGTTCATGAACCTTCACGAAACAAATATAGACTTTACACTGAAATATGAACAATTTAGGCGTTATGCCAAATCACTTTTTTTCTCGACTGACGTCATTGTGGACCCATAGTCATTTACACATAAGAGTGATTGTCCGCTTTGTTTTTGTTTATTTTATGATTGTTCACTGTGATTCTAAAATGGGATGAGATCGAACAGCGCTTTCGTTTTCCAGTACTGAGTGTATTCTGAATGCATACTATGTGAAACGAAGTGTGTTTTAAAATGTGTGCTTTTTTTGTATATCAAGAAATTGCATGTTCTGAATGTTTGAATATATTGCATATATAAAACGTATGGTAGCATGCCACTATTTTCTACCGATGCAATATGTAAATTTGGGTGAAATATGTAACCGATGTATATATTTGTGCGTTGCTGATGTGTAAATGTATGTCACTGACGCAGACTCTTTTAGTTATAAGGGGGTGAGACCTCATGAGAGTTTTAGCCTTCAGTCTTCGCCTACCGCAAGAAAATTCTGTATTTCTTTCGTGCAAATAAACAACGTTGAATGAATGTTGAATGTAGCACCAGCGTATTCTACAGCACCTTGCCTCTTTGTTGTAGCTTTTATACTCTTTCAGCTTTATATTATAAAATTGGCATTTCCATCATTGTGAATTCTTGAGAAGGAATGCGATCTCACAATCTGCGGTATCTATGCAAGGTCAGCGCAAACCTGTGATTTATCCCTGAGTCACCAAAGGGTTTATGATAAGTGAATACTAGCGCAGTGTTATCCCAAGATGTATACTTTCTCGCTATCGTCCACACTGGTAAAGACCATTCCTAGACGTGGCAATGAAAATCGAATAGCACTCAACGTCGCCAATTCTTGAAACAGTTTTCACCGCGAAAGTTTTATGATATCACAACCCGGGTCACGCGTGGCGCAGTAGTTATTCACAATCACCGCCACCGCCTCTGGCGGTGTTTGTAAGCACTATCACACCAAATTAAAAAAAACTAATACCAAGGACACAATGGAGCTCAAACCCGGAATCACGTTGTGCGCTTCGTTGCTCCACGTTGTACGCAAATAACTTTCTCTCTCTCTCTCAGACAAAGCATTCCTGAAATGTTCGTTCAAGATTGATTATGTCGTGTACATAAAGTTTAAAAGAGAAATTTTAGTCCAGAATAGAAAAGAGAAAAAGCAGCACACGTGCCGCTGCACAATTCATAATTTTCAAAGATGTCCGACCCTAAATAGCCATTCCCAAGCGTATCAAAAAGTGATGAATGTTACCCCACAAATCAGAGCTGAAACACTTGGAAGATAAGGATTGGGGAGCTCTACGCTTGTCGAGAAAATTGCAGACCAATTGTAGCGTGCGTTTGTGCCTCACGACAGCTTTCGTTCGTTTCTTTCTTCCTTCGGCACTGCGTAAAGCTACCTCCAAGTTGTTTTATTTTTACCTCGGGTAATCAAAGCGATATTACCAGGCTTAACAGCGCAACACTATCATGAATAGCTACAGCAAAAAAGAAAATAGTGGGTTCTTATGAATAGAGCCGTGAAATTGATCATTGTAAAATGAGAAGTTGTTCCCAAAACGTTTAGGCAATCAGAATGCCCAATAGAAATTGCTCTTTACTGATCAGTCTATATTGAAGCGATCAGTTATTGTTTCAAAACGGTGAATACGAATAGGCACGAGACCATCGCACCTTCATGATCTCCAATTTATTGCACCCGCGAGCAACCAGTTTCGCTGCGCTCTAGCCTACAAAACGGGCTACACTAGAGACGCGAAAAAAACCTAACTTAGGAACTGAGCTATTTAGGGCATCGTATATGTCACAAGCCTTTGAAGCAACAATCATGATTGTGGTACATGGCGGTATAGTAGGATAATACCACAAATCTGACCACCAAGTTCCATATTTCCGCCATTCTGGACGACTGAGCTATAGGTGCTACAACCAACTTTTATGGCTCTGAGTGGTAAAAATAGAGTAACAATAATTTTTCAGCCAGTTGTTTGGGCGCACTATGCCATAAACAAGGGATACTGCACAGTCCTGTCCTCTCCTTTGTATCACAAAAAATTTGGCCTGTCTTTTCATACTGTCAACTCACGCCACGCATGGACGGGCTTGTAGCTATGAGTCGCATGGTAGAGTACCTTCGTTCATTCGTACTTTTGCAGCACTTGCTCTATGGAGGTAGCGTTATTGACAAACACTGCTCCTGCACTGTTTTATTGTGTTACTTTGAAAAGTTTTTATTACTGTGCGTGTTATGGTTTGTGGTTTCTGCCAGGCATCTTCTCTGAAATTGAGGTGTGAGTTCCCGTGTTGAAGCAAAGCTTTTGCGATGCAACCGTAAGCTACAAAGTTTGCACTACGTATCACGGTTTGCTTTACAAAGGACAAGTGATGTGCTTCTCAAGTTCTGCTTGGTACGTTTATTCATTCATGGTCATCTTGTTAGCGGAAAGCCTGATAAACTCTTTGACACTGTTTCAGTGGGTTGACTGCCGTTTCAAAGATATAAGCAATTATGGCATCACGCAGTTACAAGTAAATTGGTCCGCATAAAACTGAAGGCGTGCTCTGCGCGCTTCCTCGAAACAGAGTGGTCGACAAGGCAATCCTGGCTAACGTAGAGACTTTCTAGGGGTAACTAACTCACTATACGATGAAGCCAATTTACTAGTATATCACTGCATTCATTTAGTGCTGTCCTGTTTCTTTAGTTAGCTGGAAGGCCAAATTTACCGCTGTGTGACTACGGACCATGTACCTCATTGATTTAGGCCTGAGTTCCCTAGATAATTGAACAGTTTGCGAACATAGGAAATCACAACCAACTGCACTTCTATATTATGTATTGTAGAGGCTTTCATACGATCCTGGTTTCGCCAACTTGAAATGTAAGATAACCGATGTCCTTCAAATAAATACCACATGACAGTCAGCGGTCACGCGGCAAACATCTTTAGCTTTGCAATAGGCTACGCATGTTTGCTAGCTTTGCTTCAGTACCCCCTAATGTAGGTGGGGTTGCTAGGTACCATCTGCATCAGATGTTTTTTTTTCTGGAACATGCAAATTTGTTGGGCTGCACAGAATTCTCATCGTTTCATCGTGAGTCATTTTTAGTATGCGAATGTACTCGTACGCGAACGTTTCACTAGGTTACAAAAATTGTCACAATGTGTAATTACGACAAGTCACTTTGCGACTTCACAGAGGCGAAATGCACACCCGCCGCTAATACCATCAATCTTCTTTTGCCAAATTTGTGAGGCTCTGAAAAAGGGGATCATTGCGTGTAGGCTGGGCTCATTAAAAGATTGCCTTATTTTCAATGACGTGATTGAGTGTGCAGCTGTAGTTCCTGCATGACTTCTTTCTGAGAATTAGGAACGCAATTTAAAAATTCACGACTGGCATATTTCTTGTACACCTTGACAATACGATGGCCGTGTCGCAACAGCAGTCAGCCTCGTGCAATCTTCACCTATACATTTTCTTTCTTTGCTGGGTCTATCTGATACTTTATTTTTTCAGTTTATTTTCTTATAATATCATTGTTGGTAATGAAGCAAGCTATTGCAAAAGCAGCCTGCTGTTTCGCGTGTAAAAATAATGAAGTGTAATGAAGACTGTAGAGTAGAGACAGTACAACTTTTATAAAAAATGTTGATGCTTTCTCAAGTATAAAAATACTACTTTGGTTAGTAATAGCCAATAGTGTAAATGAAAACCGTAATTTCTTGAAGAATCTATAAGGGCTTCTTTGTCTTGTGGTCTTTAACGCGGACGCCATGCGCACTGGAAACTGCAGCTAGAACCGGCGTTGGCATGCAGAGTTACGCGAGATAAGGTACAAAAAAGTCAATTGCAATTTTCACTTTGAATGACATTCAACTTCTTTGTCACTGCGACGATCACTACACCCTGATAATGAAGCTGTGATAGCTTATTTTTCTCAAATGTTTCATGCATGGGCATGCAACATGGCACGTATCTACTTGAACATGTCCTGTGCTTCTGGAGGCTGCCGAAATATTGAGCTTATCATCAGTGTGGCGTGCAATAGGACAACAACCTGTAAAGTGCTCTCCTGTGTGGCAGTATCTTGTCATTCTCGCTTGGTGTAGTAACTTATGTGTTGCGTATTCAGCGCGTTCATGCCAAAGTGAAGCCTTTTCATTCTTGTTCTTGAATGCCTTGGTGACGGTAACGCCATGATGATAGTGATTTTTCATCACAAAGAGCCATGAACGGCTGAAAAACTTACTTCTTCACCTAGTAACTGTACGACCGACCATGGTAAGGAGGGAATCTCTCTGTGCATGACGAAAAAATGAGGAAAGAAACCTCTCTTTTCCTGCTTTCGTAAGGCACAAAAACCATATTCTCGTGGTTTGTAGACTAGCATAAGCTAACTAGCCCAGCGAAGAGCACATCTAAACAAATGGTAAACTTTACCTGCTTATCCATTCATTAGGTGCCTTCTTAGCGTTTCCGTGAACTACAAGAAATGAATGTTATTAAGCGTTCTTAACATTGAAGACGTGGGTGTATTAGGCTAGCTGACTCAGATTCATGGCGAAACTTAACGCGTGGACTACGTAACACAGAGTGGAATACATGAAACAGGCACTGACTGAGGACAGCATTGAAGCCTCTTGAAAGTATATTCTGCCTTTCATAGACGTAAATAACGTCCCAACAGCCAAAGATGCGCCCTCAGGTGAACCTAAGTGATTGCGAAAAAGACAAGTGAAAATTTTAGTGCGCTTCAAAAACACGAAAAGTTGTCGCTAAAGCGAGCTTCATTCTTCACTGCGTAACTGCAGAAGTAAGCTTACAGCTATTAAAGACGAGTCTATTTTACAATACTTCAACACAAATATTTTGGGGCTCCGACTGTCTACTATCTATTCATTTTTTCGTCAGCTCAAACGGCTAAAATCTAACCACATCCACAGCATGCAGAAATAAACATTCACTAGAAAACACTACAGACATTTTCTTTATGACGCAAGGTATTACGTTATTGGACCTTTGTTTCTATTGCGGTACCTTGTGTGTCGACTTTGGCACCTTCTGTGTAGTGTCTTTTTGTTGAGTACAGCATTTGTTGCATCGACATCTATCATTCCTTCATTTTACGTAGTCACACTCCTTTATATAGAAAAATTATTGAGACAACCTCTCGAGTGGCATAACCATCTTCGAATATTCAATAGTCACGAGGACAATGTTAAAGCCGTTACCTTATTTCTAGTGCCCCACGAAATGCTGTTCAGTGATAACAAGATTCATACGCAGTGTCTGAGCGGCTTTTCAAACAATTAGTGGCTTCTGTACACCATATGTTTTAGTGGAAGTTGAGTATCAATACTTCACAGCGGAACTGTTGTTCAAAGCAGCGGCACAGCTCACTCATTTCTTCATATTTCAATAAAATATCAGGAACCACTCTGTTAAAGGAGAGCAAATAAAACGCTCAACTGGTGTTCTGTGCAAGAATATTAACGAGTGCGATCCTTAGTACGGGATTTAAGTAACACGGGCTGCGTCACTACATATTTCACTAGAACTTTTTGGGTTATCGTATCTGAGCAGAACAGAACTGCCTACCTCCACTTAGCTTGCGTGCTGGCTTACATAGTTACAATTTCTGGACATTCACATACCATGTGTTACAGCGTAACTGCGTTATTTGCACAGAAGCTGTACTACGATGCGTTTGTGTCATGATGTTAGACAGGACGAACGGATTAGAGTTTGACAGGGTCTTCAGGAAATGCCATGCAACCTGCAATTTTATACTGAGGTTTGACCCCTTGAGGCTGGACATGCGACAGGTTCTCTCGCATTTAGCTACCCAAAGATACTATACTGAACCAAGGGACGAGCTTTCCATCAGAGCTCATGTAAGAGGTTCAGCGGTCACTAGCCTCACAGAACACCTTACCATGTGCCATGGCAAATGGACAATAAAAATGTTTAACGGCACTGTAAAGAAAATGATAAAGTGAATACGTCAAGAAAAACTGAAAACCTGGGAGAGCTACCTTGAACCACTCTGTTTCGCCTACAGAAAGGTACCGAAAGCGAGTCAGGACTTCTCACCTTTCCAGTTGATTTATGACCGGCACAGCCAAGAGCAACTTACTAATCTCACGAATATATAGACTATTGAAAGCATTTATGGCGAAACCCACACCACGTACACGTAAGCCGTAGATTAGAAAGATAACCTTGAAGATACCAGCAAGCTTCTCCACGAGGAGGTAGAAAAGGTGCAAGCAAAGCAAAGAAGGAACTACAACCGGAGTAGCCGGCTGCGAAAGGTAAATGTAGGCGATAAATGCTGAAATTGCTACCTTCTGACAAAACCAAACTGCAAATGCAATGGAAAGCGCCGTTCCAAGACATCGCGCAATACATGACGTCACCTATAAATTGAAATTAGGCAGAAAAAGGACAATATATTACATAATTATGCTAAAGAGATACAAAGAACGTGAGCAGGTTTCTGTGGCCACCACGGTCCAAGAAGATCATGTCAGGTTGCAGGAGCAGTAAACAATGACAATCTTTGACATGACACCTTTTCTGCGAGTCTCTTGTGTACTTGGAAGGCCGCTGTCATGACATTGTTTGATAAAGTTTGTTCAAAGAATTGTTGAAACGGTGTGTCGCATGTCATGAGTGAACTTCTGAATAAGGTATAGCTTACATGTACTAAACACACAGTGCTGTTAGGCGTGCTGTTAACCGTTTGCATTTATTTCCGCTTGATGCTTTTCGGTGGTTGTGCAGATGAAATCAGGGCCCGGAGCTTAACTCTATATATTGTGTAATTTTTCAACCCAGGAGAAAACTTGCTCACAACTTTGTTCAAATTGGGTGTATTGTGATATAGGGTCGGAAACTAAACTGAAACTGCGCGAGCATCGTAGAAGAGGACGAGAAAGAGCGTACGGGATCAAAAAGCGCGTGTAAGCGTTCGGAACGGAGCAGCGCTCGAGGCAGCTTTCAGCTGGAGATCCAATCCGGAGAACTCATGGACGTCCATGGGGTACTTTTCAGTTCCTTGAATCCTGCTGGGTGACTGGCCCTGTTACCAGGTTGTGTGCTGCCGTTCCGGCAGCCTTTCCTGGCAGCTGGGGCTGCGCAACTGGTGTGAAGTCCGGCCGGGCGACTGGCCCAGGGTTTAGGCATGGTGCCGCGATTCTCGCCGATGAGCAGAGGGGCTGCGAGTTGCGGTTTGCTGTAGGCCAGTGTTCCGGCTGCTGTTTCAGTGGGCTGGCACGCCCCCGGTAGGCTGCCGGGAAAAGTGTGGTAGCTTCTGAGCTACAGAGCTACCACTAGCGAACTGCCTTGGGCACGGTAGAGAGCCGTGCCATAGCGTGGGCGGACTAACGCTGCTCACGCTGAAGAAATGAGTGAGTGAAAGGCGCACCGCCTCGAATGACTCGCTACCAAGAAGCCAAGATCCAAACGCAGCGAGATACATTTAGATGCGTAGATTCGAAGCACCGCTTTGACTACCCCAAGTAACGCTGTCACTCCATACGAACGAGCCCCACGCTGCAGGTGTTGGTGTGGTGTCAAGTAGGTCACGCCGCTGCTGCGCGTTGACGTCATGCTTTTTTCACAGTGCCCGCTGACGTCACTCTCTGCATCGCCTGTCTCACATTCACGGAGGCACCCGCAGCTGCCACCTCGTCCGTTCGCCCACAGCATCTCCCGCTTCCGTCACTCACAACACCACCGACTCGTCGGTTCACGAGCATTAAACGAGACACGCTCCTCAGCTACGAGACCAACACTAGTCATCATTCAAGTCTTTCTTCCAGCGCTCAAGGCAGCACCCACGTTCACGCCTTTCAACCCATGATGCCACACGTCCGCAACGCTGCTAGTTCGCCTCCAATCAAGGAGCCCTTCGGGAAGATGGTCCAAGTTTAAACTCAGGCACGCATGCAGCACAAGAATGCATGGGAAAGACTAACTTAAAATACAAGTCATTAACGTTGCACTTGTTGACTGCAGATATATTGGCGTTCGTGTGTGTGCACTCCTTAATTGATTTAGGTCCTTGGCTGGCGGCCCGGGGCCCAACAAAAACCCTGCTGTTGCATCGCATAAACAGATAGGTATATATACAGAGAGACAGACAGACAGACAGACAGACAGGCAGGCAGGCAGACAGACAGACAGATAGATAGATAGATAGATAGATAGATAGATAGATAGATAGATAGATAGATAGATAGATAGATAGATAGATAGATTTAAGAAGCACCACAGGAGGAGAGCCTACTGTTAATCCAAGCCACCTGGGGGGACTGCTGCCATACTGAAATGGGCAAGGAGAATTCACCAGCAGCATCAATACTCGTTGCTTCATCCATAGATCTCGATGATGAGACGAGTTTTTTATGGCAGAATATAAATGAAGGTATCAGTTAGTTTGTGCTTGCAATGTTTTTCTTCATTTTTCTTCACCATATATGTGTGTACATTTTTCGTTCAGTTAACCTCACATGCCAGTTAACACAAATGCATTATTTTTTGTACTTCGCAGGCCACAGTATTTGCCTAAGGATGTAATCCTTACCTGTGTTAGGCCAGGAGTACCAAACACTGGAGCTGACAGTAATCCAGGCTGAAAAGACAGCATTTCAATGAAGAAGAAAGACCATCTAAAAGCACGCACATGTGGCACAACGTTTGTTTGAACGAACAGAATTTTAATTTCAAGGAAGTAAGTGTACAACACTAATATTTGAAGCAGTATGAGCTTTGACACCGGGAAGAAAAAGCACGAGAGCCGGGGCAGGAAAGAGGAGAAGGAAGAAGTTAAAAAACACAACAAATTAAGACGGACGCCAGTTCTATACTCAGGCTATAATGCTGTTCCATTCTTTTTGCGATGCGATTGTTATGGCAGAAGCGAAGGGTGATACCAATGGTCGTATGATATCAGCATCTAGCATCTACTGCAACTCTTTCTTGAGCCCAATATTTTGCTTTCTTGACATATTTTAAGGTGATTTTTTGATGACAGTCTTGTCAACAAGCTTAAAAGTAACCTTGTGGGACATAATCCCCTGAGGACAGCTTTCTTTTACTACAGGCTCAGGGTAGGTCGTTTTGACATCCTCCGCGCCCTTTGCAACTCCTAGGTTATCTTGTCTTTGATATGTCTCGTTCCTTGCTACGGCGTCGACTAGAACCGCATCGTCCCAGTATATGTTGATCCGTAATTTTTTATATGTGGTCTTGATAGAAAAAGGTTGTATGTCTACCCTTCTACCACCACCAACACTTCACTCTCAATTTACTGACCTTGAAACTTGATGTTTGCAAAGGTCCACTTATCATGCAACGCTACTTTTACATCATAGCCTTGTACCCGTAGGGCTCTTCCACTATGTACGCGACGTGTATCGACCATCTTGGCAGGGTTCGTAATCGTGAGAGAGAACTCATACCACTTCCCATGCCAAAAATCGACACAAATATAGATGAGACTGCTGGTTCCCGACATTTTTCCCGCCTTGATTTGCGCAAAGGCTTCTCACAGATCCCACTTACCGAAGAAACGAAAAAAATGTACACAACTTTTATCATGCCATTTGACATCTACGAGTATAACCGGCTTCCTTTAGGTTGGAAATACTCGCCAGCGTACTTTTAGAAGATCATGAACGACGTGCTAAAGCCATTCCTTGTTGTTTTCTGTATTGTGTACATTGACGACATAATAGTGTTCTCCAAAACAGAGGCTGAGCATTAGGAATATCTGTCTCACGTGTTAAACGCTTTGAGATTAGTAAATCTCAAGGTAAATTTTAAGAAGAGTGCATTACTTCAAGAAAAGTTTGTGTTTTTTGGACGACTCTTTGATGGAAACACCAAAAGCACAAAAGAAGAGTCCTACGGGAAGATCTCCCAGTTGAAGAAACCAAATGACGTCCATGCACTGCGTATGTTTTTGGGATTGGCAGGACACTTCAGATCTTTCATTAATGATTTTGCTTTCAAAACTAGATGGCTCAGACGTTTAACACAGAAATACGTTACCTTTGACTGGAGTGACGATTGTGAGAGAGTGTACTAAGACTTAGTGCACAGAATTTCTTCTGACCCTGTCCTATGCTTACCAAACTTCCCTTTACCTTTTGAATTGAACACTGACGCCTCACAATATGGAACTGGTGCAGTGTTCAATCAAAATTGTATTGAAGCATCCCGCCGAGAAAAGCGACACGTAGTAGGTTACTACAGTTACACTTACAAGCCATCTGAAATTAACTACACTACTATGAAAAAGGAAGCCCTGGCGTTTGTGAACGGAAATGAGTACTTCGGTACGTACCTGGAAGGTGCGAAGTTCAGTTTGTTCACCGATCACCAGGCCCTCACTGATCTCTTGAATATGACGCAAAATAAAAGACGTATTGCTAGATGGGTGAGAGGCGGAAATGTTGTACGGTGAGAGGTGGAAATGTTGTAGGGGAAATGTTGCTCAGATTTGGGTGCACGTTAAAGAACCCCAGGTGGTCGAAAATTCCGTAGCCCTCCACTACGGCGTCTCTCATATTCATATGGTGCTTTGGGACGCTAAACCCCACATATCTATCAATCAATCAATTGCTAGATTGGCGAATCACTTGCAGCCATTCGACTTTACCACCTCCCATCGACCAGGACCACTTTTAACTTATGCAGATGCTTTATCAAAGTGGACGGTATGAATCAACACAGAATAATCCAAAGAAATCAATGAATTTAAGCTGTGGGAAGGCTCCAAAAGACGAGTTTTTGCTAGAGGTCGGTATCCAGTCCCACCAACACTTGTTTTCAGAGTCCTTTATTTGTACCAGGATAGCCCAGAATCTGAAGGACACGACAGAGTTTCGCGCACCTACAACAAATTGGTCGAGAAATTTTCATGGCCTTGTATGAAGAAAGACATCAGTCAGTACGTTCGTTCCTGCCACGTGTGTCAAGTACAAACAGCCTACAGAGAGTTTGTTAATACATTGCCACTTGAACGTGCCTTTAGAAGTAGTTCACCTAGATTTCGCCGATCTAAATAAGAAATGGGAAGGAGCCAAGAAAGCGCAAGCTTTTTTTCTGGTTATAGATGAATGCACGAAGATGGTCAAGGCACGAGCAGAAAAAGAAGATGCAAATAGCGTCATAACTCTCCTTGAAAAAGACATGTTTAGGACTGCGTGGTCAATCGTATGCAAAAATGTCTCTGCATTCATGAGCGAAAAGCTAGCAAATTGGGCTCGGAATCAATATATATATGTATATATATATATATATATATATATATATATATATATATATATATATATACATATCAAGTTCTGTGCTTCATACCATCCCACAGCGAATGGGCTGGCAGAACGTGCCATACGGGACGTGACACAGTACACCAAGATCTACGATAGTTTTCCTGGTGAATGTAAGTGTTCTTTGGAAGCCGCTATGAAACATCATGATCCTATACAAGTGGCTTGGGGTGCAGTCCACAGTACACCTCTTCAGGAGAAACCCCTATTCTGCGGGCAGACCGTGAGTTGGGACTCATGAAAAACATCAAGGTCGTCGAGGAGAGGCAAGAAAAATTACAGGAGGAGAGAGGCCGAACATGAGTGAACGAGAATTTCGACAAGAGGCATCGAGCAAACATTCCAGATATTCAACTCAACGACCTCGTACTAGTGAAGAAAGGAATAAGAGATGACAGTGCCAAATTTTTCGGTCTTTACTCTGTGACCAAGACAGCCACCCAGAAAGGAATTTGAAGACTGCGTGGTATACTGGTGAACGTGGATAAAATTGATGTGCTTGAATTGGATATGGCTTCAAATATTACGCCAGGAAGGGTAATCAAAAGAAACCAGGAAGGGTGAAGCGGTATGAGCCCTTGGGATAGGAGAAGAAAAAGCATGAGAGCCGGGGCAGGAAAGAGGAGAAAGATAAAGTTGAAAATACAGCAGATTAAGATAGATGCCATTTCCATACTTAGGCTATAATTTTGTTCCATTCTTTTAAGTGGGAACACTACATTGTTTAGAAATGAGCTTTCTGTGGGCACAGAACAAGAAGCTGCACGGTGAGTTCGAGTGGATTAATGTTGACGGTGAGTTAACGGTGAGTTTGAGTGGATTAATATGGAACGTTATTGTTCTGTTTTAAAGAAACCTCACCAGGCAACATAACAAATTTTGTTATCCAGGCAAAATTGTTGCGCACCCAATAAAGCGCATCATGCTGCAAGATGTTTTACATTATGTTTATCAGACGTTATAGTGAGAGTAATTTCACCAAGAACGAAATAAAAATGGGCTATTTTCTTCTTTCGGTGTTGGGGCGCGGCTCAGCACCTGTGGAGATGGCTATGAGGGTGTAAAGTTTTTAGAAAGAGAGGTAAAATGTATTATAAGGGGTGAATGGATGACAGCAGAATATCATCTCAGTGACGTCAGGGAAGACTGGCAGGGAGTCAGGACCTTCGCTTACAGGGTGTCAAAGTTCGCCACACCCACATACTCGAAAAATCTTTGCAGAGCTTGTATCATGAGCTGAGTGGAAAAGAGGAAATCATCCACAGTTGTCACAGACAGACCGAGCACGGACAGGGGTGCACCATCTCGTGTCTTTAGCTGGCCAGAGCAGGGTGGAGTGAACGATGTGCTCGAACCTTACTTCTACACCACATATTTTGCACACATGTGATGAAAAACGATTATGGTCTTATTGCGTGCCACAGCCTTGGCGATGTTGGTTCGTGCACAAAGCTGCGCCACCACTCACCTCTCTGCAGGCCAGCTTTTAATACCGACGGTGGAGAATCATCGTCTGTCACCCACTTTGTAAGATTACCCATTGGTAGCAGCTCCCGCAAATGTTGTTGCGAGTAGTGCGACAAGGTCACTGCACTGAGGACTAGGGCATCGCTGTGGTAAGTGGTCTTTCTGGCTTCGGTAACCTCATCGCTATAAACTATCCCAACCTGGCACATAATCCAGTGCAAGCCTCTGATAACGGTTAGTTTGGCATGCAGACACAGCACAGGAAACCCTGCTAGGAATGGCTGCAAAGCGCTAGCGGAGCTGGGTGGCAGTCGCAGAAGGTACTCACGGGCTCCTGGGAGTTGTAGCAGCGAGGAAGTCGGCTGCAAAGTGAAGGCCAGCAAATTGAGCTGCTGAGAGGCTTGCGTGGCAGGGAAAGTAGATGTGGAAGGGGGACCCGGGACGTTCGATGGAATCACACAGGAAGCCGCAGAAAAGAGGGGGCTGTGCCGAACAAACCTTTTTGTAAGAATAGGAGTGGCCAAGCCGGCTATCCTGAATTTTCCCCACGGCTGGCTTGCGGAGCGTGCATCGCGCAGTTCACCTTTTGCGCAAAATTTCCAGATCTAACTGCATGTTGAAACGCGGCTGGTGTAGTGTAGGGGGCTTGGTAGGGTAAGGAGAATGGGACATCATCGTCATAGAGGAAACACGTTTGTCCCATTCGTAAACCTGGTTGGCTCCACAGTTTCCAATGAAGGAGGGCAGTGCCCGCAGGGGCCCTGCGGAGACGATCCACATGATGAAGCGCTTACACAACTTAAGATGCTACAAAGACAAGACCTGGGCCTACGGCAGTGAAGCAGCCTTAGGTGACTGGCACGGAAGACAAATTAAATGTCGAACTGCCAAGCAGTGAAGTCGCTTCAACTGCTCTTTGTGTGTGGCGCCAGTTGTAGCCGGGGCAGTGCATATATTTGCAACTCTATTGCAACTCCTTCGCAGAGTCACAAGGCATTCTGCGGATTGCATCACTGGTACCTGCTTCGCAGACTACACGCTGTATGCTGGACCATTATGACATTGAACTTAATGAGTTTGTCGGCGGAGATTCACGTACCGCGGCGGTGGATTCTCAGATCTAGGCACTTGAATGTCTTGCCTCACGGTACTTGCTGGTCTGCCATCACAAGCCTTTGAATCACCTTACACGCAACAGCTCTAGGGTGGACCAACAACACCTCCACCTTCGTAGGCGAGAAGAACAGCTGAATCGCCATCAAGATTGTGGACGAAGCTTGCATCAAACCATGGAAGGAACGCTTAATCATCAGCTTCTGCCTGGTCACCCGACCAACAGTGCGTGCTTAACGTGCGTTGTTCGTTTTAGCACAGCGTTTTTCGGTCAAAGGAATCACAACGCCATTAGTGCATGAAAGTGAAAATTATGTGGAAGAGGAAAATGCATATTGTTCTTATCAAGCTGCAAAAACATTAATCTGTTTTTAAAGAGAATGTTAATTTACTTTCGAGTTACTGCGTTGCTTGATGCAAGAGCATTTTTTGGGGTGAAGCTTCTAAAGCCGTGGGTCTGCGCTACCCCTGTATATATTTTGTAGTACGTGACCAACTATTTTATGATGTGTGCTCTATTGTGAGAGGAGCAGGCGAACGAAGGGATAGTGGGGTGAATCGAGAGAGAGATAAAAATACCGAGACAGACTTCATTTTTTTTTGTTTGGGGCATCCTGATAAATACCTACATAAATTGATGCCAGAAAACGTATACAGGACCTAAGTTTCACTCTTTTTAGGTTACGGTTCTTATTCTGATACAAATGTGCAGAAAACTATGATGTAGAGAAGGGAACTTTGTGCTCGTGCTTGCCGAACCTCCAACGTACTCGGTATTTCATAAGTTTACTTACGGGGCAGTACCTCCAACATCGACTTTATCTGGTATTTATGTGCATGCAAACCTCGCAGATTTAGCGCTATGCGTATCATCACGATGATGAATGGGGAGCACTCTCTCTTTTGCGAGCTGCAGTTGTTCAGCTCATGATAAATTAACAGCCCGTCAGCTGATCATTAAACCTCAGGAATAAATACTTTGCATCAAGGTAAACCACTTGCCCGACTAGAGCTTTTTGACCTTGGGGGTGACCCTGACTGAAAATTGGGTACAAAAAGCAACACTTGAATATGCATCACAACAACTTCTAGTTTGAACGCTTGCAACTATTATTGAGGCAGCTACAACAATTAATCAGTTACTGTTGTTGAAAAAGTTCATGTGATTAAGAAAGAAAACTGTATCGGGACAAAATAGCGCCTGAAAATAGAGTCATTTCGAAGTTGTACAACAAAAACATCTCTTTTTTTTCATTTGAGAGAGTCCAGCATGAGGCCCAAGATTTGGTATCATTTTTATTATTCCTCTTTCCAAGTAGCAATTACCCATTCTCAACCCATCGATTTGTCACAAATGTCTACATAACTGAATTTGTAGCCTTTGCGGCGAGTTCATTGTCTTGAAGTCTCTTTCCTTGCATAATTGTAACAGCTGTGTCAGCATTATATTTTTCTTCTCGCTTTCTCGTTACAACTTCATCATTTAAAAATGACATCGGTACTAGAAAACAAGATGTAAATTATATATACAAAGACATTCCCCGTCGCCTGAACCTGGGTGCTGTCATTCGCCATCGCCTAAACCTGGAGCTGCACAACCGAACGCCACCTCCCATCATGGCCAGCAATAACGCAAAAACTGGCTCTTTTACTCCATCCTCCAGCACCCCCCAGCGTTCTTCGTTTGCGAGAGGCCAAGGTCTTTAGCGGAGATTATGTGACCGACGTGGAAGACTGGTTCACCCATTGCGAACTGTGGAGGATTACGACGCGGACAAGTTGACTAACATTACCTTTTACTTCACTGGCGTTGCCTAATTGTGGTATAACAACCACCAAAGCGACATGACTACGCGGTTTATCTTCAAAACGTCGTTTGCTACCGTTTTTGGCCGACCCACTGTCCGCTAGTCCAGGGCAGAATACCGCTTGCGCACTCGCGCAAAGAAGCAGTCCGAGTCGTTCACCGGTAACATCAAATACATTGTTGACCTTTGCAACCGTATGAACACCGCCATGCCTGGCCCCGCCATGGTAGTCTAGTGGATAAGGTATTCGGCTGCTGACTCGCAGGTAGCGGGATCGAACCCCGGCTGCAGCGGCTGCATTTCCGATAGAGGCGGAAATGTTGTAGGCCCGTGTGCTCAGATTTGAGTGCACGTTAAAGAACCCCAGGTGGTCAAAATTTCCGGAGCCCTCCCCTACGGCGTATCTCGTAAATATATGGTGGTTTTCAGACATTGAACCCCACACGTCAATCAATCTATCAACACTGCCATACTTGTGTCTGAGAAGAATCAGCACATCCTCAAAGGGATAAGTGCCGGCGTAATTCAGATGCTCCTGGCCCGTAATCATGCTATCTTTGCAGAACTTGACACTTCATGTCAAAGTTTGACGAGTTGAGTAGGCAGTGCGCCTTTACTCCGCAATTTTTCTCACACGCCGACTCGCTCTCCAGTCTTACTTCTGTTCCCGATCACTTACCGACCCTGCAAGAAAATAAAGAATTTGTGCATGAAGAAGTACCTCGGCAACTGTCATTGATTCCCTTCACGCAGCAGCCACCGCCTTCTCGTCTGCCCTAAACGCTCCGCGAAGTTATTGCCGAAGGGGTAGCTCAGGCTGTTCCCATCGCTGCCTACCAGCAGCCTGTGGTAACGCCTGTTCTTCATGCGCCAGCAAGCAGCCCGTAGCCGCGCCTCTTACGTATGCCCTGGTGGTACGCAGCAGACCCCGCCGACAGCATTTGCCACCCATGTCTTCACTTGCTCTCCACTTGGTGGTGGGCTCGGTGGCTACGCCACGGAACAGTCATCTAACCCGCTCCTGTTTGCCGTGCAGGTTTGCGTGATGCTTGCCATTCACGCACTTGCCTCCACCTCACTGGGCACAGTGTCCCACAGACAAGCAGCCTGCGAGCCTTTGTGGCTCGATATCAGCGCGGATACGCCTACCTAATGCGGTTCCAACATCGATGCCCTGGCCTGTCAAGCGGCGCCTCCACGCAAGAAACTATAGATACGGCAGTCACTAGTAGCCCTATCGTCATCAGCATCACCAACAGCTATAAAACCGGAGCATCCCCGCGCGGCATGCTGTGGGCTCGGTGGCTACACCACGGAACAGTCCTCTAACCCGCTCCTGTTTGCTGTGCAGGTGTGCGTGATGCTTGCCATTCATGCACTTGCCTCCGCCTCACTGGGCACAGTGCCCCACAGACAAGCAGCCTGCGAGCCTTGTGGCTCGATATCAGCGCGAATACGACTACCTAATGCGGTTCCAACATCGATGCCCTGGCCTTTCAAGCGGCGCCTCCATGCAAGGAACTATAGATACGGCAGTCACTAGTAGCCCTATTGTCATCTTCATCACCAACAGCTATAGAACCGGAGCATTCCGCGTGGCATGCTGTGCGCTCGGTGGCTACGCCACGGAACAGTACTCTAACCCGCTCCTGTTTGCCATGCAGGTGTGCGTGATGCTTGCCATTCATGCACTTGCCTCCGCCTCACTGGGCACAGTGCCCCACAGACAAGCAGCCTGCGAGCCTTTGTGGCTCGATATCAGCGCGGATACGCCTACCTAATGTGGTTCCAACATCGATGCCCTGGCCTGTCAAGCGGCGCCTCTACGCAAGGAACTATAGATACGGCAGTCACTAGTAGCCCTATCGTCATCAGCATCACCAACAGCTATAAAACCGGAGCATCCCCGCGCGGCGTGCTGTGGGCTCGGTGGCTATGCCACGGAACAGTCCTCTAACCCGGTCCTGTTTGCCATGCAGGTGTGCGTGATGCTTGCCATTCATGCACTTGCCTCTGCCTCACTGGGCACAGTGCCCCACAGACAAGCAGCCTGCGAGCCTTTGTGGCTCGATATCAGCGCGGATACGCCTACCTAATGCGGTTCCAACATCGATGCCCTGGCCTGTAAAGCGGCGCCTCCACGCAAGGAACTATAGATACGGCAGTCAATAGTAGCCCTATCGTCATCAGCATCACCAACAGCTTTAAAACCGGAGCATCCCCGCGCGGCATGCTGTGGGCTCGGTGGCTACGCCACGGGACAGTCATCTAACCCACTCCTGTTTGCCATGCAGGTTGGTAGAAAAGGCTTTTTGTTTTAAAAAAATCAAGTAATTATTGTCTTGTCCAGCTGCCAAGCCCGCAGCACTGTGTATGCCTTGCTTTTGAATGTATCGATGCCATTCACTGTTTATTACTGCTACTGTCAGGGGACATAGAAACCAATTCAGGGCCTACCAACCCTGTACTTCTGGCTGAGCTGAAAAAAAATATCTACCGGGCAGTCTGCACTGCTTTCTGAAGTGCAAGACTTAAAAGTACAACTGCATACTACGGAAAAAACTATTCGTGGCCTAAGTGATAGAAGAGCAAAGTTTGAGGAGCACTACAATACCCTTTCAACTGTGCGATCACAACAAGTGACATCGCAGACCACTACGGCTGCCACTAGCCGTCACGTTGAAACTTTAGAGGCTTGGTTTGAGAACGCTGAAAATCGCTCGCGACGCAACAACCGCTATTCCACGGCCTTCCAGATGATAACCACTCTGAAACTTTCTTGGAATTGGAAGGAATAGTTATGAACCTCTGCAGTGAGCACTTAAACATAAAAATTGCCCGAAAGAAATTGAAAAGACGCATCAGCTCGGCCGATACAAGGCTGGCCTGCAGCGTCCTATCATAGTAAGATTTACATCTTTTAAATCTAAAGACGCGATCTTGTCTAACGGCAAAAAACTGAAAGGTACAACTTACGCATTCAGGCAGGACTTCTCACGTTTGGTTCAAAATGCACAAAAACACCTAATAGCCTATGCTAGAAACAAGTCAAGCGCTTTTTCATTCCCTTACAGAACGTTGTTCTTGGTTCAAAGATGTATGCCTTCAATGAAGTATCGCAAAAAGTCAAAGAAATCCCATAGCAAACCAGGCAGCATAGCCAACTGCCACACTGGCCCCGTAATGACACCCGAGCAAATATCACTACTTCGGTGGTCTACACTAAATGCGCTGCTTCCTTTCAAAACGCGAGGAAATATGTAGTCATCTCTCGTCATCTAGCAGCACTATAGTCGTGCTCTCCGGGACGAGGCTTTCTGGTGACGTCATAGATGACGAAATCCTCACCGATCTTCCGAACTTCAACGTTTTTCGTAATGATCGTAAGGGCGCCCGTGGGGGAGTGTTCTGATTGCCACTAGCAAGCTACTTTCGTGCTCAGTCATTGACATTGCGACTGACTTAGAAATCCTATGGCTTCTCATTCGTTCAACACCACTAACATTGCTATTTGGAGTGTGCTATCGGCCCCCGCAAAACAGCCCAGACTTTCCACAGAAATTTAATCACATATTGAATCATCTAATTTTGAAACACCTCCACTCGCGCGTCCTAATTTTCGGCGACTTTAACTGCCCCGACCTCAATTGGCGAAATCAGGCAGCTTTGTCAGGAACAAGCGCGAAAGCAAAAGAATTCTTCAATGTCTGCCTAAACTTCAACTTTACACAGCTGATGTTTGAGCCAACCCGCGTGACAAATATGTCAGCGAACATATTGGACTTGATATTAACAACACATCCCGAAACGCAATCTTCGCTGACATATTTGCGCGAAATCAGCGACCATAAGGTTATACGCTCAGTATTCAATTTCAGTCAGTCGTCCAGCCAGATTCAATCGAAGACTATCAGTCTGTATGATAAAAGGAATTACGAGAGAATCAACAACGAACTTCAAGGCTTTTTACCAGACTTTGAAGCTCGCCTTTTAAGCAGAACAGTCGAAGACAACTGGACAATATTCAATAACAAAATTGGGGAGCTAGCTATAAAGTTCATACCTATAACTATTTTTCGCACGTCTTCTCAGAAACCATGGTTCTAAAAACCTTGAAAAGACTAGAAAATAAGAAAAAACGGTTATTTTGGGCTGCCAAGCTAAAACAGAGTGCTCATAATTGGGAAAAATATTATGCGGCTGAAAAAGCATACTTGCTCGCCTTATGCAGCGCCAAGCACTCGTTTTTTCACACAGATTTACCCAAGATACTTAATAATAACCCCAGAAAATTTTGGAAAATAATTAATCCGCAGGAAGCGCGCAGCATTACAATGAAAAGTGAAGTGGGCGATGATATTGGTAATTTTGAGAGCGCTGAGCTATTCAATACTGCTTTTTCATCTGAGCTTACCCACGAAACCCTAATACCACTCCCTGTGTTATCAATTTGTGTACCGTCTTCTATGTCGAGTATGACATTTTTGCCAGATGGTATAATGTCTGTCATTGAAAAATTTAAACTGTCTTCCTCAGTAGGTGAGGGCCGAATCTATTTCAAAATTCTTAAAAACATAAATGCGTTTCTTCAGTGATTCTGTCGATGATATTCTCACAGTCACTTCACATCGGCCGCTTGCCAGCCGACTGGAGGATGGGGAAGGTCACTCCGGTCTTGAAATCAGGTAACAAAGACAACCCTGTAAGCTATCGCCCCCTTTCTTTAACAAGCGTACCCTGTAAAATCATTGAGCACGTCATCTTTTCTCAAATCATTCATTTTCTTGACGGCAATAACTTCTTCACTCCGCAGAGCATGGTTTTCACAAAGGTTACTCTTGCGAAACCCAATTAGCCCTCTTTGTTCAGGATTTGCATGCCAATCTTGACATTATTCTGCAGATGGACACAATATTTTTAGATTTCTCGAAAGCGTTTCATACGGTGCCCCATAAGCGGCTCGTAATGAAACTTAGATCTTTAAATATACATCATGACATAGTAAATTTGATTGAGGAATTTCTAACCAACCGCTCGCAGTGTGTCTCCATCGATGAAGTACACTCTAGTCGGGTGCCCCCCAAGGCTCCGTGCTCGGGCCCCTTCTCTTCCTGATTTACATAAACCACCTGGCTTCATGAGTCTCCTCTTGTATCCGTTTGTTCACCGACGACTGCGTAATATATCAACAAATACCAACCCCACTGATCAAATCGCTATCTAAGATGACCTAAACCACGTGCAAGAATGGTGTGACCTGTGGCTCATGAAACTTAACCCCAACAAATGCAAGACCGTTTCATTTCACCGCCACCACAACCCATTCCTGTTCCCTTATGTAATTGCTTGCGTTACGCTCGAACACGTGCACTCATACAAGTATATCAGTGTCAGCATATGTATTGATCTAAACTGGTGCACGCATAATACGAACATTATATCATCAGCGAACAAGTCTCTGGGTTTTCTGAAACGTCACCTCCAGCACGCATCTAAAAATGTCAAGCTACAGGCCAACAAGACCCTTATCCGATCCAAATTGGAGTACGCATCCGCAGTCTGGAGCCCACACCAAGCCTATCTGATTGACTCACTCGAGGCAGTTCAAAACCGTGCCATCAGGTTCATTCATTCTTCGTACTCTTACAATACAAGTGTAACATCGCTCAAAAATGAATCGTCTATTTTAACCTTGACATTCGCCGCCGCATCTCTAATCTCAGCCTTTTTCATTAGTTTTATTACAGCATCCTTCGTCATCCCTACATCGCCCCACCGACCCGCATATCTCACCGCATGTGTCATTCGCTTCAAGTTGCCTGGCCTGGATTGAGACGACCATCTTTTCTATTTTCTTCTTTGTTCGGACAGCAAAAGACTGGAATAACCTTCCTCATGATGTCTTCACCACTGAATGCTCATCATCATTGTTTGATCGATTATGTGTCCACTTTTTGTGAAATAATTTTTGGCAACAAAAAAATTATATGTTAACCCACCCCTTATGTAATACCTCCTCGAGGGGTCTTTAAGGAAAATAAAGTTATGTTATTAAGTTACTCCGCACCTCTTTTAACACCTTGAGCCGCATCGTGAGTCAGCAATTCCTGGCGTATTCCTGACAATCGACCGATCTGCCACACCTGCGGTACTTCAGGACACGTAGCATGATATTGTCGCCGTCGCTTCCAACCACTCTATGACGCCACTCAGACGTTCTCTTATGACCCACAGCCCAGGCACTTACCTGCTGTTTATCCTTCACCACAGTATAGCTACACTAACCTTCCGGATCCTCAGTCACCCCCACCCCCATCTCAGACTCACTCTCCCCACTCCCCGTCCCCCTGAAGGCGAACACTCTTACTAATGCGTTCCTGCGTTCCGTACCCACTTTCTCCAACCGAAAAAACCTAACGCCGCAGTTCCAGAGGCAAGAACTGCGCCGCCATCGAAATGCCCAAGTCCTCGCACTTCACTTACTAACGTCATCATCATATCTGTAGATGGTGTTTCTACCTTTGCACTCATCGACACAGATGTTGCCAATTGTCTTATAGCCGCTCTGCTCTGCCGCTTCCTACGCAAAGTGAGCACACCACCCTCTGAAATTCCTTCGTACAGCTAGCGCACAACTAGTTCAACCTCTCAGCACCTGTAAAGCCCGCACATTTATCCAAGGCTCTAATTACGTTATCGAGTGCATCACCCTTTTTGTGTGCTCGCATGACGTTATTCCTCGGGTGGGATTTTCTGTCACATCATCATGCCGTCATCGACTGCGCATGCGCTGAAGTTCAATTTTAGCACCTGTGTGGTTAACCTTTGCAAGAAACTCTTGAGCGGTCATCAAAACTCGTTGTGCATGAGGGCACTGAAATTCCGCCAGCCTCTCTTGCCATTGTCTCTATTCGACGTGAGAACCATCACAATGCTACGGTGATGTTTACACCTTCCGACAATTCCATGAGCCGCAAAGCCGTTTACTGGTCTGTTATTACACTTTACGTCACTGCTGGCCAAAGCAATATCTTAGTCCACAACTCGCTTTCTGCACCACTTACGCAACTTGCCGGCGACTGTCTCGGTCGAGTGGAATACTTTGATCATTCTGTCTTCCTTAACATGCCAGTCAAATCATGCAGTAGCGCTTCAGCTAAATTTCATGCCCTTATTCCACACCTTCACCAATATAAAAAAAAGTTTATTGACGTGTGTTGTGACGGTGGCTCTACGATGAAAACACGATCGGGACAGAGCAGTATTCAGGCAGATGTCAGCGACGACGAGGCCGAGGCAAGCGAAAGGAGCCAGAACCCAGTACTCAAGCGGTGGCATGACGATGCTGCTTGCCAACGACACGCTTTCCATTGATTGATTGATTGATATGTGGGGTTTAATGTCCTAAAACCACCATATGATTGTGAGGGACGTCGTATTAGAGGGCTCCACAAATTTCGACCACCTGGGCTTCCTTAACGTGCACCCAAATCTGAGCACATGGGCCTACAACATTTCCGCCTCCATCGGAAATGCAGCCGCCACAACCGGGGTTTGATCCCACGACCTACGGGTCAGCAGCCGAGAACCTTATCCACTAGACCACCACGGCGGGGTGCTTGCAGAAATTTTTTCGCTGCTACTTTAAATGAGTTTAGGGTGAACTCCACGGCGAAGAGTGATTCTCAATGCAGTGTAAGTAGAAAGCTCTCATACAAATGAAGAATTCTATCTGACCACGGCTTTTGTTGTGTTTAGTGCCAGAACTGTTGCGTCAATTTCATTCCCTTGTTGCCGTATATATTGTTTGTTCTGAGAGTCAGCATTGATATTATTTACATTGTCTGGATCATACAACATAAACATTAGCATTGAAAGAAGTTTTAAAATTTTGCCCGAACCTGCCCCTTGTCGGAATTTGCTTTACGAGTAGCAGTTGACTATTAAATAACTGTCTATAATTCATTTGTCACTTTGAGACAGAATTTACAGGTGGATTCGCTCATTTTCAGGTTATAAGCTTTTGGGACATTGTAGGTTCCCCGGAACGTCAAATATCGTAGCTTTCGAGCATAATTCATTGCTTTACGCAGTGTTTGCACTCATATTAGAGCAGAGCTGAAGTGCAGTTTTCGCCTACATGACAGAAAAGTTTAACATAGCGAAAAAGGCTTTCTAGAAGTAGACCAATTACGGCCATCTTGGGAGTTAAAGGTGGTCCAAGCTGAAAAGCACATATTCTAACGTATAAGTGTGAATACTACAGAAAACTTCTTAGTCATATGTCGGGTTTATGTTAACAAAATTATTTCAGTTGTATTAGTAACACGTATGCTCTTACGATGAACATATAAATTGCGCGTTCGGGCCGTAACTTATAGGAGCGGCAACCACGAGTGCCCTTACATCATAAAGAGGACAATGGCGATTACGGGTGCGCTCACGGCATGCGGCCGCTGCTGGCAGCAGGCAGTTGCGGCCGAGGCTTAGAGGAATAAACTAGGTCCTTTGTCTCGCTCTGTTTCTTGCCAGCGGGGTTCTGGGTCGATCGAAACCTCTACATTTGGCACTGAACGGGAAGAGATCTGCCCCTGGGCAATGTACATCGAGGCAGTCTGAGAACATGACCCTGATGACGCCGCTGACCATGCCCAATTTTTCCGGCCAGGATGCGAAGGAAACGGTCATCAATTTCATCGAATATCTTTTCCTATACTCGCTAGTTAGCGGCCTTTCGGAGTCCGACGTGCTTTGCCTAGTTCTACGAGTTGCTCGCGCGTTGCCACAGAACAATAGCAGCATCTTCAACCTTCTTTTTAGTCTTTGAACCAGCTCATCATGGCATTCCGAAAGAGCTCTTGTTGGTACCCATTGACTACCGGCCCACATTAGGCCGGTCCTTCTTTTCCCTCGGTGAGCTTGTACGTTTTTCCCGGACAGTTGAGGAGCCTGTTTTTTAGAGCACCGCTACGAGCCACCACTTCCCGATGAGCTGCGGCGTGTCAGCGTAGCGGGTCAGTACTTTTATTCTTACATTGGAATCCCACAGCCCGCGCAGGCTACGGAGGGCGTGGCGAGTTTGTTCTACGAGGCGGCACCGCGACACAAACTATGCGGTGGTGACGCATCGTCCGCCAACAAGGCTTCCACTACCCGGAACTAGGTGAGAAAGTCCCGCGATAATCAGTGCTGATGGCCGGCGCCCAGCAAATTCCGCACGGCAGATGACAAGCACCTCAGCAGTGCAGCCGAGGGTAAAACCTCTATGCCTGCAGAGACTGAGAAAGACGCCGAGGAGAGCTCAGGAGGCACCCATAACGCAGTGGCGTCTTCTTCAGTGGCGGCACCACAAGACGACAACGAAAGCGGTGGCGATGCGTTCACTGACGCGGGCCCAGTGAACGTGAGCTCCATGCTGTCCGCTGGGATGGTAGAAGAGCTCTCCGGGAACGAACCCGGTGGCCTACAAGGTGGTAGGAAGAAAAGCTGTGAGTGCCGGACCAGCGAGCGTGATGTTGCTGTGGTCAGCGAAGCGACGGGCGCCATGTGTGGAGGCGCCACGCGACAAAACAACGTTGCAAATTCTGAAGGAGCAGCCAATTACGCAAATTGAGAAGTCCATATTCCAGGAGGCGAAAAAGAAAAGTAGGAAAAGAAAGAAAAAGCACAATCACAAAGGGTGGCGCACTGAGTTGGTGGCCATGGACACGCGGGCGATGGAATACACGTGGCACTGGGTGAGGCGAGCGTTTAGAACCTGGGCGTTGACCGCCAGCGTAGCAATAAAGCGATGCAGGAGTACCTGGATGTTGAAAGGGTGGCCGTTGACGAAGAGGGAGTGGAAGAGGACGCAGGAGGGGATGACGGCACAGATGCATGGGAAGAAGCAGCTGACAGCGCCGACACTGAAGTCGTACATGACGTGAACGAAGTCGAGTACTACGACGAGAGTGATGGCACCACCCGAGATGGCAAATGGCACGAGAAGATGTGCGTGGATGCCGACAACGCAAAGGTTAGGGACGACGGGAACGGTGCCGCGAGAGTTGAGATTGGGAGAGCCACAGAAAATTTGGACAACGACACAAAAAAGTTCGAAAAGGCTGACAGCAGTGAGACGGCGAAGCCTGATAGGCCAGTGCTAAGATCGTGCAAGAAACCATCTCCGTCAGAGAGGATGCTGTTGACCAAAGCTGAGGGGAGGACGGTGTACGCCAGGTGGTTCAGCAATAACGCAAAGGGGGGCCATGGACGTGTCGAGGCGCACGTATTTCAAAGTCTATATGGTACTAACATCAGCGAGAGCCGAAGAGTGGCTGCCGAAAGATCAGACATAACCCCTCTGTGTGGACGTCGTGGCTCCATGGCTGCCGAGGACGCCGGCGTTCAACAACTCCTACCTGGAGTAGTGGCCGCTACCCGCACATGAGAGGTCCGGAAAGAGACAACGGCAACGACATAGAGCTGCTTACAATTCACCGGGACTGATGCAGCATGAGGAGCTTTAAAGTTCTGTAATGCGACTCAGTTGCGAGTGTGGGGCGCCTCCATCTTCGGGTTGTGGCGGTGGCGTCGGCCCCCCTGTGCGGATAGAGCGCACTGGCGCGTGGTCTCCTGCGCCATGCGCGGTCCGCAGTAGCCAGGGTTAGCCCCTTTATCTGCGCGACATCTCTTCCCTACTTTTTTAGAGTTAAGGAGGCATTATGGGAGAGGCGGCTGCAAGCGCGCTCACATCACAGAGAAGGGGACATTGACGATCGATGATGCACTCGGGGCACCTGGTAGCAGCTGGCAGCGGGCAGTTGCGGCCGGGGCTTGGAGGAATAAACAAGATTCCGGGTCTGGCTCCTCTTTTCTCTGTGGGGTTGTGGGCCGAGCAGCCTCAAAAACCCAGCAACCTTAATCGTTGTTAGAAAATGTTCGTCTTGAAATTGGTCACCGCTTGAAACTCAGTAATGCAAATAATTTTATTTCAATTAATGAGAAAAAGCGTTTGGTTTCGTGCAGATGCCAGAAGATACCCACGTATTACCTCACCAAGGAGTACATCAATGAAATATAAATATTTTAGCGATCATCTGCGCACTCCACAGTTACGATGCTATCATATTAGCATAAACAAAAGTTGTACAAAAACGAAAACATTCTTTGAATTAAGGTCACTGTATGCTTAGAAGTAGTAAAACAATAACAGTTGGAAAGAACAAGAAAAAGCAGCAATGATTGCAACCGAAAGCGTCTACCAGATAGGTAGACGCTTTCTTTCAGCTGTCTTTCAGCAAGGGTAACGTTTAATTAAAGAGTGAGTTCATGAGCACAAATCAGCAAATTCTGAATGTTTCAGTGCATACAAATACGTGATTATAAGCCAACCGTGTATAAAAAAGACACGGTTGGCAACCCATTCTGGAGTTGTTGTATGCACTATGCAATAGAACAGCTGCAGTAAACAGTTTCTGGTGGGAGTGCATTACATTGGTATTTGAATTCAACATTACCGTCTTTTCTTTTAAAAGCAGCACAAGATGTGCCTACCCCAAGTGTCATTGAGTTCCTGTGCATAGTTTGATTCTATTCCTTCAGTCAGGTCTCTTCCTCGGAGCGACTGCGCCCCTAATTACAAGACATGAAGAACGAGATAGCTCAACTGAGTGATTGGTTTGCGTGGACAAAATCTAATCTTAAAACATTGAAAATAAATCAACAAATACAATACCCAGCCTGCTGCACTCAAGCTTTGCGGGCTCCTGAATTCAAAATAAAACTGATTAGGACATGTGTCAAATGTTAATATTAAAAAAGAAAGCGGAGAGAAAAACAAATAACTTATGACAGACGAATTGCGATGTTACTTCAAGGTGTTCGGTTACAGAAAAAAAGCAAAGTTGGACATTGTCACAAAGTCACATTTGTGACTCACACAAACATTGTCGACAATAACGTCTAAAAACTTCTGGCTCGTCGGTAATGTTAAGCGAGGATTTCTGGCGCAGGACGTCAATGTAGTTTCACCTCGAAAAGCTGCATGACCTAGTTTTCACGTCGGAGTGTTGAAAACAGGTCGGGAAGGCAGCACGGCGTTTTGGCGGCGGCCGGCGCTGATGACGAGCAGGAGACGGTGACTGGTCGCAGCGAGGTTTCCTTATAGGTGCGACAAGAGCGGAGATTCTGGTCGGCCTCGATAGAGAAGTGCTGAGGACGACTGGCGGATGAAGTGGCGTGAGGGGGGGGGGCATGTAGGGACGGTGGAGCCAAGTGGCTGCGGCAGTGGCGCGCGATATGACCAACGCGCCGGCAGTTGAAATATATGGGCCTGTCATGAAGCGTAGTCAATTCGGACGGATTGCGTGGTCAAGAACAGGTAGAAGCAAGGCGAGGAGCCGAGGGGTGACAATAAGAAGGCTCAGTGGAGCATACGGCAGGAAAAGCATGTAGGGCGACATTCGACAATTCTCGACAACCGACGGCTTGTATCAAATAAACTGTGGTCGGTGAAGGTTCAAGCGCCTGGATTGTCGTGGCTACCGGTTGTGCAGCCTCGACCTCTCAAAAAATTGTGCGTGTGGGGTTATCACATTGAAGGGTTTCCTGGTGGAAGGCCTCGCCACTTCAAGATGTAGCCGCCCTGTTGGCAAGGCGCACGATTCTTTCGGCCTTACGGCGGGTTTTAGCTTTTTCGAGACGTCAGCATTTTTTAAGGATTGTGACGATACTCGTGACGTTGTTAAGAATCAGCAGGTTGAAAATATGGTCGGCAATGCCTTTTAAGACATGACTGACTTTCTCGCCTTCCGACATGCGCTGGTCAGCAATCTTACAAAGGGGCAAGACGTCAAGAAAGTTGGAGGCATCCGATTTGGTAGAAGACTGGGCCCATGTCGCGAGAACGTTCTTGACAGTGAGCTCACAACCCAACGAATCGCCAAACGGCCACTGATCTTTTTTTTGAAGAGGTCTAAGGTCGTTTTTTTGGCTTTGTCCCTACTGAAACGTTCCGTATGAAATCTTACGGAAAATATATGGACTTCATAACATTTCCTTATGCTACATACGAAAAAATATGGAGTTTTTTGGAAATATACGGAAGTTGTAAGGCAATTACAGAAAGCTTCTTATGGAGTATATGGAAGGAAAAGGAAATTGTACGGCGTATACGAAAAGCTTTTTATAGAGTATACGGAAAGATAAGGAAAATGTATGGCATATATGGAAGGCTTTTAAAGAATATATGGAAGGATAAGGAAGTTTTATGGAGTGGATGGAGTGAGTTTTATGGAAAATATGGAATCATAAGGAAATTTATGTAGCATACGGAGTGTTCATTATGGAAGCTATGGAAGGATAAGAAAAGTGCATGGAGTGTACAGAAGCTTTCATAAGTGAAATGCAGAATGTAAGGTCTTACGGAAATATACAGATTTTGTAAGGTGCTTACTAAAATGTGCAATAGTGTATGAAAGACATGTGGATTGTTGCAAAAATGTGGAAACTCTACAGTTGTCACATTTTCAGCAGGAAATCCGAGCTCTATAAAGTTATAAATGAATGCACAGTGACATATATAGTACAAAAGAATAACGAAGGCTAGTCTGTGTTGTCAGTCACTGCTGTTCGCCCTTTTCCAGAATGTATACAACTTCTGCAGATGACCAGGTGCTAAAGTCTGTCACACAGAAAATGTGTCATTCACAAGGAATGACAATAACTGTCATTTTACTTGCATGCTGGCACACGAAAACAAATCAAGCAAAAAAAGCATAACTTTAAGGGGTCGTTTTTTGGTAGAAACAATAATAATGAGAACTAAATTCAAGGTGGATGAACTTGTCATTAAATGAAACTGTTCTCATTAACATTGGCAAAGTGAAGTGTCATTTTAAAATATTGACCACGAGCTTAGCTCTCCTGAGCACCGACAAAAGAAATGAAAATCTATGAAAATAAATAGCATGTAGCCTAAAAATAGTTTTTGATTGATAGTATGTGCTCCTACAATATAAATACAGCTATACACAACTTGCCACAGCTTCACGACAGAAACGAGGTAGGGGCAGAGAGAGTGGTCAGAAAAATAATTAGGTATGAGAGAGCAACTGATATGTACGGACACATAACGGTGCTTATCATTGATGCTCGGATGGTCGTGTGTAGAGCTGGGCCATTTTGAGATTTTCAAAAGCATTGTTTCAGACCACCATGCAGATTACGCTTCAATTGTAGTGCTACATAAGACACAACTTATGGGCCAGCTTTACTGAATAAGAAGATTATAGGTTGAACAAATGCTTTAAAATATATCATATCATGGCTGCATGGACGCACACAAGCTATGTAAGGCGCAATAAACTGAGGACGCATGAGCTTCTCTTGATGCTTCAGTTCAACATAGATGCTTCAACTGTGCTGCAAAGAAATTTAACCAATGTCTGTGTGTGCAACATTGTCCATTTTAAATTGTCTGTATGTATATATAAAATTCCTACTGGGAGTTAAGCTACGTAGCACTCCATAACTCTTCCTTTTAATAAGGGCAATTTTTCAAACAATCAACATTATTCATTTTCTGTCTCATGACTTCGTGCCCGTAATTCTTGGTTTGGCTCGATCACAATTGTACAGCCCTTATTTTTGAGAAATAAAAAAACATCAGCCAAACTATATTTTGGAACTGCTTCTCGGTGATATTGCCTTCCCTCAACTGCCACAGCTTGAGATGAGTCATATAAAAAGTCTCGCGCATACCTAGGGCCTACCCTCGAAGAAACTAGTTCGGCTGTGAAATGCTCAGTTTTTTCTCAAATAAAATTTTTGATTTCAGTTTTCTCACTTCTCGAGTCCCTTCACAATCAAGCAGACCCAATGTTCCCCTTGGTCCTTAATTTTGTTATATTATAAAATAAATTAAAAAAATAATAATAAAAACAAAAATACTAATAACTGTTGCGCAAAAAACACAGTCCCACAAACGTACTTGAACGCAATATTGCTTTTATTTTGTTTTAGAACATAAGGCATTAGAAAAGATAGCAGTACAATAAAAATGTTGGAAAAAAAACAGAAGAAATCAGACTTGGCGGGACCCGAACCTGCGTCACTCAGTTGTGTTCGCGTACGTGACCTGAGTGCGTTAGCTTGCTAAGCTATTCGCGCTGAAAGTACACGTACGTTTAAGTTATGTATATAAATTTGCTTTTTACACGCTATGTGTTGGCATATTTCTGTACGATATACGATCGTATCTATTGTTGTGTGCATATGTTTTGTGATTGTATATACGTCACATGCTTTTCGCATGTCTTTCAACTATAGATTGCTTCCCCGCCCCAGATGAAAACAAGTATTTTTACACCCACACACAAGCTTGAGCAGTTGAAGGTTGTTTCCCGGGGCTCTATTGCGATTGAGTCGGCCACCACAGGGAATTAGAGTGATACGTCATTAATCCCTGCATCTAGCTGTATTCAACTTAGTAGCTCTATCGCTTGATGACAAATCGAGCGCGGGGCGCGACGCTATTGCGCACAACCATGCCTCGCGTAGTGGCGACATCAGCTGATTGCGCCTGCCGGCTTGCTTCAATTTGCTTCAGAGCAAAGAAATGTCATACCTTGAAAGATTTCGTACTGCCCTATGTCAAAATGTTACTGCTTTGTAGCCATCCTATGATTCATTGAGAATTGATAACTCTGATATCACTACTGTAGAGCTTTGCGTCGGCGACACGCACCGAACGTGAAACCGCACTAGGTCTGTCGTAGAAGCAGTAGGAGGCTGTCGTCTGCTAGAAGAAAAACAAAAAAGACGTGCGAAAATATTCATAAGTTGTAGCTTGTTTTTTGATAACCGGTTATCACTTTTAAAGTTATTTTGCCAGATATTATACATTTTTTTTCAGGTTATAGCAGCGACAGATGTTTTTTTTATTTTCCTCACACAGATATTCAAGACAAATCCATTCACAGCTAAAGCCACATGTTTGTTTTCTTTGTTTCCGTGGGCATGCCGTTTTGGTGCGTCTCTCATGTGTTCGCGCTGCTACACACGAGAGCACGAAATGTTAATTTTACGCAAGAAAGCGTCGTTTGTAGTTCGTGTGCTGTGCTAAGATTGCACCCTATTCTCGCGGTTGTTCGAGTGCGGATCAAGTGCGAGTCGTCCAAGGAATCGGCGGGTTGGGCGGGCGCTCGAAGGACTCCGAGGTGACTCCGAGGCCTGTGGTCGCTTCCCTCAGGACAGTGTGAAAGAAACTAAAGGTAAGGGGGACACTTTTTTATGTAGACCAAGTATGCAACTCAGTGCAAGTGTGTGTTGCTGCACTCGAACGAGGAATCGTGAAACGGCAACCTTACGCGCCTTTGCGAGTGCCGTTGCCGATTTGCTTTGACAACGCTAACGCCAGCAGAGCCATGGCGCATCGGCGCGGCCTTACTGGAGCTAATTCGAGACAACTGCGGCAACGTGCATGTGTATGCTGATTGATGTTTTCATATGTGCAATGCACTGAGAATGACGCACACGGCGCTTGCTACGTTGTTGATTAAACGAAGCCTGCAGTGCCATTTGATGCAAAGCAGCAATTTGTTTACGTTCGCGGGCGATACAATTTGTAAGTTGGCTCGATTCACCTAGCCAACCGTCTAAGTGGGTTGACTAGCATATGTTCCGGTAGAGTGTTATTATGCCCCTAAACAGTGGCGTGTGCTTGTTAAAAGATATAATGTTTGTGCCTAGTGTAGAGAGAGAGAGGTGTTCTTGCAATCTGCATGTGTACCTGCAAGACGCCTTTGCTTGTAACTAATAATGTACCGGCCAGCACCTACATTGTACGCCTGACTTTGAAGAAAACTTGCATGCACAATGTGAGATTTTGTAATCTGCCAGAGTTGCTTTTTATAAAATAATACACTGCCAGCATATTCTAAATATGTTTCGCTGCTGTGTGGCAGGGGTGCGGTTATCACGCTGTTGTGTAGTTGCTGATGCAAACACTTATAGTTTTCATGCGTTAATATTTCTCATCTAACTCATCAGGTGTTTGGCTGTTTCAGCACAAACAAGGCAAAGAGAGAAGGAAGACGGGTAATGACAGGACCAGTGCCGACTTTTGTTTGCAGGAGAATACCCATGTTGGTGTATTTATTGTGACAGCCTTTCTGTGTTGCTTTTTTGCCCAATTTATGCAACAACACAGTTGTCAGCAATAAGAGAGAACACTGAAATTAGCTTTTAAAGATCATGGTGACTAAATGCCTAGTAATTCACAGCACAAAGTAACAACAAAAGACATCAGTATGATCAATGTGGACGAGTACAGTCTTGCATCTAAAAAATATATTGTACAAAATGTTGCCAAGTAAGAAACCTCTCTATGTTTGCAAATAGTGTGATGCCACTTCGAGAACCGTGCCAGCCATTCCCTCTCTCTGTGCAAGGGCTGGTTGGTAAGGAAGTTGTTGGTGGCATTCCTGATAGACCACTGATATGTATGCGATTCTAAACCTGTAGCCTAAATATACGGAATTTTTTGTGCAGTTACATCGCTGTCTTATTTGCATATTTACATTGCTTCCTTAGGACCTAACACACAAACTTGTTGTTAGCATTGTCACTTCATGAATATCGAGCGGTAAAGGTACTGAGTATATGTGAAACAAGAATCTTTGCTTATTACATGACGACATATGAGGTTTTCGATAAAACGAGTTATACCTTTATTGGGCTTGCGTACTCGTCGGAGCGATTCATACATGCAGCTTCAGCAAATGGTATCTTCCAGCCCGGTGACCATGCAATTTTTTTTCTGCACACAGCGCAAACACCGAGATGTACCCACTCGCAGATGGACGCGTCGAGTGCATATTTACCTTGACTGAAATGTCGAATTAGGTTTTTTTCTTCGACCGGTCCCTGCCGTGAGTGCTAACGTCTTCGCAAACAAGACACATTGTTATTGACACTGCACACACCACACAATATTTTCAGTTGAACCGATATTCCCAATACCTTTCAATGCACACTACATGCCCCAATTGACAGTGCACATTTTTGAAGACTATGCCGTTGTTCCTCGCACAGGCCACCTCGTGTGTTCACTTCTTCAAGATAAACAGACAGCGTGGCAAATATTTTACCACACAGTTTACTACACAGCTAGATGTTTTCTGACACATATACAGCTAATGTCGACATTGTAACGTGTAGTGTAAGCTTTGAAAAATGAAAACTTGCCCCAAACACCGCACGACTGTACCGGGCTGAGCCACCAGCGGGAGTGTTTTTCCAGCCATACCTTTTACATATGCCAGTGACATCATGCTGTGACGTAGCTTGGTAGGGGCCTATCGCTGCACACTTTATGTGAATGAGGGTCCTGTTAGTGAAAGCAGGCATTGTTGATTTCGTAACTTGTTCATTCCCAACTGGACCTTCAATTGCATGAGTTGTCTGACTGATGTTCAGGCGAACTTTTGTGCAATAAATTATACAATTTGCAGTCTGTGCTTGCCCCATACTGTTGTTACTGGTGTTTCTTGTTGTTACTTTGCACTGCTAATTACTGCTCATCTACAGAAACTAGCCTATCTTGCCACTGTTTTGGACAAGATGCAGCTGGCAAGTGCGATAGTGTTCATAACTCTAAATTCTCAAGTAAAAATTATCGTTTCATATTCAGTTAGTTGCATTCATATCAGTACATTATAAATATTCATTGGTTAAACGTGAAACCGTGTTCCTTCACATAATGCTCACTACTTTTATATCAAATTGAATGGTGTTTATAAAAAACATGGGTTTTAGCTAAACTTCATGCTCTTTTCTCGAACAGCTGACAAAACGCTAGTGCATGCTTACTTGCCATGAATTGGACTGTGTTTGAAATACGTTGCAATTCTTCACCGGACTGCCAGTACACTTCACATTTGGGGAACATTCATTAACCATGGAGTGATTATTTAAGAACGGAAGGAAAGAAGCGGCAGGCCGGGATACTTGATATTGACATCCGTTTTGCTACCCAGCGCATTATCATGCAAACTTCCTATAGAGTGGTTATGCGTCTTACATGTGTGTCTGTAAACCAAGAACTTTGGGTAGAACTATATTTATCTTACAAATGGTTGCCCGACTGCGGAGGCTGTAGGGCTGCTTAGGAATGGTGGAATCCCTAGACATGTGTTCAACCTTGCTGCATCAGCGCCTTGGTGTTTTCACGGCATCTTTATAGATGTGTTGGGTGAGTAAAGCAAGCAGGTTTCAACACAAGGAAAAGTATAATATGGCAGCACCTCTTTTGCGTGCCTTACATCCCAAGTATATCAAATATTTATCTTGCACCTTGTGGCCTGTAATTTTTAAAGAGACTCTTCTTTTTGCTTTATATTTGAGTCTTGATGCTTCAACAGCAATGTATTTGTGTTTGAAAACAAGTGTTCTTGAACAAATAACTGATCTCAATAATGACAAAACACCCTTCATACTTGATCCTTAGCATAAGCTAGCACATATCTGTAGCAGATTCAATTATTCATTTTTTGCTTGGATGATAATTGGCAAGTAGCAAAGGCAAGTTCAGATTGGAGTGGTCGGTGATGTCTGTTTAGGCTCTGCCATAATGCTTTGCAACCAGAGTTACTTGTGGCCACATATACAATGAAGCCACATAACGTGCATTCTAAATGAGATTACCATATCACATTTCACTGCATCTTAATATGTGCCAAACAAATGCAGATATCATTAGCTTGCCACTATAAAGGGATCCTAAACCAACACAAGGTTGAAATTTAGTCGTGGTGTTGCAGGTGTGTATGACGCTACAATGGATGCATAGCCGTGATAATTTGTCTATATGTTGTCGCAATAGTAATGTTACACACGTTGTACGATACAAAAGAGGTCCTCACTTATTTCGCTTTTTTTTCGCTATGCTTCTTTTTTGTCTCTTCTTGCCATGTGCTCCTCCTCATTGTACAAGGAGCAAGAGCAGTGGGCACACAAACACGTATTTAAAAAAATGTTGTAAGGTGAGCACTGAGAAGCTGAACACTTCCAAAAGGCTCAAAGAGGTAAAGGTATTGTTTCTAGCTACTTTTTGGGCAACCATAGCTAGTTGTTCTGCTGCAGGTAAAAATTAAGCTAAATGTTAAAAATTAATTGGAGGTGGTTTGGCACCCATAATTGCAGTTACATACAGAACTAGGTTTCAATGCGTAAGCAAAATCTGTGCACTCTAAATCAATCCTAATGATATTTGAAATTCAGGCAATATTCACAGAAAAGCTCAGAAGAAGGCTAAGTGGTTGCCCCTTGAACGTGAAGGAGATACCCTTTTTCTAACAGGTCAATAGACAGTCTAGTAGTCTCGATATTACATGCACTAAAAAATATTCTGGTGTGGTGCTTTTCATGCATGTTATAATGAAAGGGGTTTTTAATAGAACTGTTGTCACTTTGCCCTGCGTTGCTGAAATTGTTCACATTGTTATAATACATGAATCACTTTATGCCTTTTGATTTTATGCAAATGGTTTGTTACCCAGTCGGTTTAACTTGATTTGGATAAAATCATAAACGCTCTAAATTTTTTTATAATACAGCAAGTTTATTTTTACAATACGCGACCACTGATGTGAACGCAGTTGGTGGCGTGCTTGATTAATCCTTCACTATCACCACTCTAACTACACCTGCTACAGTGCAAAGTGTGACAAAAATAATGGTACTTAGCATTACTGGCAGCATAAACTTTTATGTCTCAAAATGTGTTAAAAAGCGTGGTAAAAATGTGTGTACGTTTTTTTTCGCTCCAACTAAATATTATGGTCTACTCAAAGTAGCTTCCGATCTTTTAAGGTCCTCAAACTATTAGGTGTTCAAAAGAAGTATCAATGCCTCATACTTTCTTTGTCAGCCTACTCACCACTCTAAAAATGAGAATTACCCGACATTCTTACCCAATAAAATATAGGGTTGTTATAAAAAGTAATGGCAATTCAATTGTCAAAAAACTTTGCCAAGTAACGTTTTTGTTCACTTTTCATAATTTTGTTAAAGTTACTTTTGATAACATTCCCGACAGTTTGTTTGGCATCATTTTCTGCTAGTTCTTATTATAATGTGTTCAACAAAGACAACAAAATCTTAAATTTATAGTTCTTTCTTTTACTCATGAATCTGAAACAGTGAATCTCAGTAATGTTAGCGGTGTGTGACTTGTTTTTTTTTTTGGTCAGTTGTGCATGTGTTCAAGTACATGCATTTAGGTGGGAGGGCGAACCATTGCCACCTCTTGTGACTAGCAGATTTTCTGAGAACTGACAGATGCAAAATGCTGCCAAAGAAGTATAGGGATATTGGAAGTAATCGTAACGTAATTGCAATCGTAATTTAATTGCCAATAGGCAAAAAAAGGTGTCCCACACTCGCCGTAATGGTAACAGGCAGCGCTGACTGACTCTTTCATGTATAAATGCGCATATATACGTACAAAATGGAAGAGGGATAGCCGCCATGGTAGCTCAGTTGATAGAGCAACGGACATAATATTCGAAGTTTGCAAGCTCGGTTTCTGTACAAGGCAGGTTATCTTTTTTCCTTCTACTTTCCTTTCTTCACAATTACAACACTTCGATTCTTCTTGAAGATTTTCTGGTGTAAAAAAGGTACCTTATAATCTGAAGAGGCAAAGAGAATGTGCCAGTGTACGAGTTAGCTCTTGTAGTGGTTACAAGTAAGATATGTTTTGAAGAATAAATCATTCTGCCACTTGCCTAAAGGATGGTTACAGGACATGGCGCTGCATGCACTTTGTTATTTTTGAATCAAGCAATCTTGTATTCTATTTTTATAAATTAGATGGGATACACATGACGGTATCACACACTTTAATGCCACAAAGATTATGCAGCGAACAATGTTATAAATGCGAAATTGCATAAGGATAAGGTGAAAACTGCACCTTCAACGAGAATGTACAGGGAGCACAGGGTGCAGGCGTCATTCCTTCTTCCCGTGCTTTCCAAGTGCGAGCTGTTTTCATCTCGTTCTGACCAACTAACCAGATTGATATGTGTTTTTATAGTGCAAGAGGGTGCTCCACGGAAACTAGGTTTGTCTCAAACTCTGTGTGTGTCTTTCAACCTATATGGTGCCTGGTTCAAAAGTTCATGCAGACCAGATCGTGTAAAACAGGACCGTGTAAAATGGACCATGTAAATAACATAAAAAGGACCATGTAAATAAACAGGATCGTGTATAATGTCGTTTTTGTGTGCAACTGTAGTTGTGGTTGTGCTGAATGACCTTTCTTTATATACACTGCACTACAAACTTGCTCCTTTAGAGTCGAGTGCATCTTGGGATCGATTGTAAATGTTTGCATATGCGAGGCCATAAGTTTTATAAAAATCCCTCAGTGTGCCACGAGGAAATGTGTGTTCAGCAAAAATTCGTATATCATTATATACAACTCTTAAAGCCTCGTCTACAACTTTGTGCAGGTTGACCTTGAGCAGAAAACGAAGAGCGGCAGCAGCCCCCAGAAAAGAGCAAGCACCCTCCAAGCTCCCCAAGCTCTCTTCGAAGGGAACAGCAAGGTCACTGTGTGGCATTGAAAACCATTGCAAGAAGTGCCTCATCCGTACACTGTGCTGCTCTTTCATCGCAGAAGACGAAGTTGACCACTCCTGAGGAACTTCACGCTGTGTATTTTGAGTGCTTCAGTGGTTTTGTTTTTGTCCAGTCAGCAGTTAAGAAATCATCTGTCAGATTCAGCCGGGATGGCTAGAGGGAGTCGGACAGGCATGTTTGGACATTTGTCAAGCCAAGTAGTGCCAATTTTCGCACAATCACAAAAGCTACGTCACCTCTTTAAATGTACAGATGTGTCGGGGAAGATTAGCTGCGTTAGGTTTTTCTATAACTGATAGCTGCCAACATTCTTCATTATACAGGAGTTTTGTTCCTCACTTATGGGTGTAAAGCCCTCCACAGAAAAAAATGCAACACGTCTACTTCCAGAAGGTTCCAAGGCCCTACTTGTAGGTTTTTTCGGCTTGTATCGTAAGCACCTCGTTTGGGTGTACATGAAAATTTTGTAAACATGTACAGCGAAAAATTTGGGTGGCTGGTCGTTTTGTCGTTATCATGTTCCTCGCAGTATTCTAAAGCATGTTGTGCATTACGTTGTCAATCTGGTTCATGTGCATAGAAGACATTACGAAGTTTCAGGCTAGAGTATAAAAAGCCTGGAAGCAAGCTATCAATAATTTTTTAACAGAGTTGCTTAATCTCATACATGATACATCACTAAACTTTCGTGCGTATTCATCAATGTAAGCTCGTCTTAGTGTTATCCAAAATGAAGATGTGAGTCGACAGATGGAAACATCTAGTGGGGTAATCAGGGTGAACAGTGGAAGTGCCTTAGACAGGCTGGCCGATGTTGCGATAGGAGGACCTATTTTTTAGAAGTCACCTTGTCATCCTTGGCGTGTTAGTTTAAATGGGGTCAGTAATGACATCATCTTTTGGTGTAGGCGTGTGTGCCTGTTGGAAATGTTTGTCTGAAAAAAAACCTATAACGCAGAAGAGTGCAGCCCTTGCTTCTTTTCAAGTTAGGTTGCGCTGATACAAAGTGTTCTCCTGTCGGAGGTGGGGGTAAGGGAAGCAAAAAAAGATGAATGATAGAAAAGAAGAAAAAGAAAGAAAAGGGGGATGCAAAGTAAAAGTAGTGCTACACTGCTCCTACTACGAATCCCCCCTTTTCTTCTTTTTTTCCTTTGTTTTCTTTTTTCACCTTTTTTGTTACATTTGCATTGTCCCATCTAGTGCATGAATCAATGACACACGGCTTTGCTATAGCAAAGATGCCTATGTGGTGTTGGATTGAACAGTGCATTGTACTTCATTCAGTTAATTACAGACTTAACAGTCTTGCAATAAGTGCTTCCTGTCTATCACCACACATGTTCAAATGAAAAGTTTGTGCTTGGCTCTTAGTATGCTGGTATATAGCTTGTGTCTTGGACTACTCAAAATGAATGTTATTTTGCTGCTGTTTATGGTAATGAATTTATGCAACATGAAAATATCTTGCCTTGTGAACTTTGTCGGACCTGCCGTTCTTTTTCTTTTTTATGCAGGCATTGTATGTGAGGGAGGCAGTAACAGAGAAGTGATAGCTTGAGCTTCGGAAGTATAAATGCTGGCAGTGAGGCAATTACACATCAAAAGTGTCTCTTCCGTGGTTTTCGCAAAAATAAAACCACGGAAGAGGCACTAATTGATGTAAAAAGCCGCATAATAGAAAATATTGAAAATAAAATGTTCACGTTAGGTGTCTTCCTTGACTTGCGTAAAGCGTTCGATTCTGTTGACCATAATATCTTACTGTTGAAATTAAGCCGCTATGGAATTCGTGGAATAGTCTCTGATTTATTTAAAAGCTATTTATCATCCAGACAACAATTTGTTAGCATAGACAGTAAAAAGTCAGACTATTTAAGCGTAAAGAAAGAAGTTCCGCAGGGGTCCATTTTAGGCCCTGTGCTTTTCCTTTTATATATAAATGATATTACAGAGGTTCAGTATACACCCGAAACTAAAATGTTCGCTGACGACACAAGTATATTTTTCACAGGCTCCACCATTCAGGAAGTAGAAGCTTCGACAAATGTATATCTCTCGAAACTTTCAGGCTGGCTAACAAAAAACAAACTAAAATTAAACACACAAAAAACAAAATTTATTATGTTCAGGCCCATTAACAAGCACATCAGTGATAATATAGTAATATTGTTTGACAATCAGCGACTCGAACAAGTCAGCACACAAAAATTCCTTGGAGTCTGGTTTCATGAGCACTTAACATGGACACCGCACGTAAATAGTCTCTTGGTAGATCTAGCTCGTTCTGTAGGGTGCTTGAGTAAAATTGCTTTCCTCCTCCCTTCATGGTTATGTAAATCATTATATTATAGCATGTTTTACTCCAAGCTTCTATACGGAATGCTTGTATGGGGAACAACAACTAAGACCAATTACGATCGAATATTAATCTTGCAAAAGCGCGCGCTCCGTGTAATAGAAAAATATAAAGGTCACCCCAAGGACTTAGACACTCAGCCGCTTTTTCTTAAACATGGAATTCGATCTGCTAGGAAAGTATATAATCTTAAACTGATGCAACACATCCACAAACATAAACTACAGGATTCCTTTCCACGCACTGTATCAACAACATATGGCTTCAGAAATTCTACCCGCAAAACTAAGAAAACACGCACGAACTATGGCAAGCAGGCTATTGATTATAAGATCATACAATTGCTAAACCTTCACGAATCGAATATAGACTTTACTCTGAAAACTAAACAATTTATATGTTATCATAAATCCTTTCTTCTTTTGACTAAAGACATAGTAGATCCATAGGCTTTTATATTTAGGAATACTTGTATACTGAGTTGATTTTTTTTCTTACTGTGAACAATGATACTTAAACAGAATCGTTTGATACCAAAATTGTTTCCTGTTTGTGTAAAACATATTCTGAATGTATATCATGTAGAAATAAGCTGTGTAACTAAATAAGATATGTATAATGTCACTTATTTGTATATGTATGTTACTGATGTGCGAATATGTGTAATATGGCACTGATGCAGACTGTATCAGGAGGTCAAGACCTCGTCAGGCTATTTAGCCTTTAGTCTTTGCCTCCCGCAGGGAAGTTTTTGTATTTTTTTCCTGCAAATAAAAATATCATATCATAAAAATATTATATCATATCATAAACATCTCAGCCATTTTGCCAACCGTCCTAATGTGTTTTGAAAAAAAAATATTGTGCTCGTTTACTGTATTGAAAACAGCAAAATGCTAAAATATACCGCAGAGAACAAAATATTAGGCCACGTTGGTGCCTTCTGGACTTCGCAGGATGTCGTCTGGGTGTTGTTTGTAAAAAGTAAAAATAAGTGTTTCAAAAATACTGCTTCTTCTACACCAAATTCTGTCTAGGTATTAAGTAAAGGTGATTGTATGTAGTGCATGAAGCTCAGTAATATTAGTGCAACTTTTTTGCCACATCAAAAGCAAGGAAGCAGTTCTCTTTATATGGCAAGTTATATGAATACACTTTGTCTTAAAGTAGAAATGAATTTTTGAAGTTTTCATATGATGGCTGTTTTTTGCATTTGATATACGACAGTTTCTGTTCCGAAGTTCCCCGTGGCCCTCAATAGGAGACTTCAAAAATCATTTTCCTCATTGAAACAAAAATTGTAATGATAACACTTGCCATATAACAAGAACTGTTTATTTGCTTGCAACTTACACATAAAAGTAATTTTCAATCAGACAAACACCCAGCTCAAATTGCATCTCAATGTGAACAAAAACGATTTTATAGTAATATCTGTATTCTGGACCTAACAATTTTTCGTGATATATATCTTCTATGCAGTCAGTATTTGTGGCTCAAATGTTCATACAAAGTGCAGTATTGCCATACAAGAAATGCAAACGATAAACAATTTGGCTGAATTCTTCAAAGCCTACGTAACGAAAAAATTGCACTAATGTCACTCCGCTTCAAATACATTAAGAAGCACCTTTACTTTATATGTAGATCAAATTTGATATGGCAGGAAAAAGCGGTACTTTGAAATTTTTCTCACAAACACCCGCACGACATTCTGCGAAATGCTGAAGGTACCCGCGTGACCACTACTTTTTTCTCGTCAAAACATTTCTGCAAATAACTATTTTCCGAAGAGTAAATTACAATCATTTTTAAACTATACATCTGTGATGGTCGCCAGGCAGTATGGTTGGTATGTTTGGTGTAGAGTAGCCCAGTGCGAAAAACAACAAATGTCTGAGCATCCTTTGACGCTCGGGCGATTTTGAAAGCATTTGTTTGTTGGCAGCAATTCAGGTAAGCCCTTGTCTTTATGCTTAGGCCCAGAAACAAAACACAAGTAACCAAAGTAGTCCTTAAAGTCATCCAGTCTCGCTGTTCCAAGGCTTGTGGAGCCTAATTTAGTGCAAGCTTCACCATTTTTTAAAAATTCAGATTCAACCAACAGGTTTTGGAGCCACAGTGCATTTTCAGCTAACTTGTTTCACACCAGTTACCTTGATAAAAAGCGGAAAGGAAAGGTAAAAATACCATTTTAAAGGCATTGTAGGTAATAACAAAAAGGACTGCTTTCTTTTTTTGTGTGGTGCTTTGCCTGAACGCTGTGCTTTTTGTGATATAGTTCATTGTCTAGTGAACGTAGGCCTTAAAAACTAACATTAGCCATGTTGAGGTCGATTTCTTGGGTATAGTCATAGTAGGCAGATTAAAAGCTAGGACTTCGAACTTGATTGTTCTTTTGAAGATTTCTTTGCATAATGATATTTCAGAGTCTTAGTCAATTTTGTTATAAGTAAAGGTTATGTCATAATAGGGTCACGTTTTGTAGAGTCGTTCAGTTCTACCTTACCTTTTACATTCCTAATAGAGCAGTTATTTTCAATATCGGTATTTAAAATGGAATGAGCATGCTGTATGTAGTAAAGTGTAAGCACTTACAGATAGCACATTCACCCAACTTTTCTGTTGGCAGTTTATTTCTGTTATTCTTCATTTATATGGGAGGTTTCACGTCTGAAAACCACTATATGATTATGAGAGACGCCGTAGTGGAGGGCACTGGAAACTTCGACCACTTGGGGTTCTTTAACGTATACCCAAATCTGAGCACACGTGCCTACAGCATTTCCGCCTCCATCGGAAATGGAGCCGGTATTCGATACCACGACCTGCTGGTCAGCAGCCGCATTTCTGTTACTCTTGCTCCCTATATGTGTGCAGTTCGGTTGGAGTTATTTGGCTTGCACAGATTTTTAATGGCACCTGCCTGGACCTGCTTGCTTTCATGGTGATTTTAACCTTCATAAGTTGCATAGGTTTAACTCTCAAAATTGTTCAAGATGCCAATTTTGTGCACAAACTGTATAGTATAAAGGCAGCAGATGTACATGCACACACTATTAAATGTACATTGAGAGCTTTCACTCGCAGTTCCTAAAGTTTTACTGCGCAGGAAGCATTTAAATAATAATTTCATAAGGACATATTAATTGATTATCTCTACCATTGAAAATCGTGATAACCTAGTTATTTTTATTGTGATAAGCATGCTGTTTTCTTTGATGTGGCAGAACTAATTTATAAACTCATTCCTTCTATTATTCACATATGCATAACATGAAGGATTGTGTGCCTTACATTTTCAGTTTTATTTTGTGTTATATTTCTTGTGCATGTGAACTAATGTGCTAACATGTGTCTGTGACATTATTTGTGCCAATTATTTTCATTTCCAGGTGCCTGTGAAGGACACATAAGTTCTATGGCAGTGACCTTCCAAATTTATAGTGTTGCCGGTGCTTCAAGCAGCATTTCGCCAATCTCCACAAGGCGTTCATGAGATAAACACAGCGCCACACTTTCACAGCGCTATGATTATTATTTATGTTTAAACATTTCGTTCTAAAATTGCTGTTACATTGTGTTTTGTGCCATCATCCTGTGGCTTAGGGGGAGCTCGTAAAATTATGGTGCAGTCACCTCATTTGTGTACCATCAACACTGCATTGTCACTATTCACAGCTGGAGCATGCAGACAAATAAAAAATATATTGATTGTAGCAGGGCTGATGTGTATATTATAGCTTCTCTAATAATCATAACTTTATAATTTTTTTAGGTCTTGCATAGAACACTGCATGAATGTTTTGCAATGTAACCACCATTTATGATCGCTAGCATGTTAATTTAGTAGTTTTGTAATGTATTTTATTTGAAAGGTAATTTTGCTTCCGCACCACGACAATTAGAAAGATCCCGATGATTCAATCCCGCATCATGCACATTTAAGAAATATTGTGATTTGTACACAGTATTGCTTGTACTCAAGATGTGGACGTCTATTCAATTTACACATTATATTGCTTTGCACTAGATTCAGACGTAACATGCACACATTTCAGTAATTTCTGCATGATACATCTTTCCATAAAACGCGGAGTCCGCATCATACGTGTTATGCGGAGTCCGCATCATACGCCTTCCATAATCCAATAATTCCGTACTTGAGGTCTCCGCATCATACGGAACGTTTCAGTAGGGGTGTGTTTAAAACCATGTTTGCGGAGTGTTGTCGAGGTGGAAAATCACGTTGGCGAGCATGAGCTGGAGTCTCAGCGGTGAGTAGCACTGACGCGCTCGTACCAGCTCAGCTAAGTGTCAACATCGATGGTACCATCACAGGAGAAAGTGCCGAGATCACGGAGGTGAGGAAGTGTGATGTAGGTTGTGGCTTGGGCTGAAAACGGAGGCGGAAAAGAAGTACCAGCTGTCGAAGCAGTCGAGGTGTCGCCAGTGTTGCGACCGCTACGGGTCTCCATCGAGGTACGGGAGACGTCAGCCTCCAGCAATATAGACCCAAATAACTTCTTCAATAATCTATTTATAATGCACAGAACTAAGCGATTAAGATGGTGACAGTGCAGCATCGATCAAAACTGACTTTGTCTTCCTCTTTCACGCAGCCACGTTGGGGCAGCTGTTTCGTATGAATACTTTAGTTCTTAGACAGCGTTCATTTTCAAGAAGCCGCTCTCTTGCTGGCATCATTCGGCACATATGAGTAAATTATGCCATTTACTTCAGCTACCTGAATATATTGAAGAGAACTGTTCCAACACTTAGATTGGAAAAGGGCGACACGAATTGTGTTCAGTTGATGCCTCATGTTTTGTTGTTCACGTGCATTCCGCATGGTGTATACGATTTCCTTTTCCTTCAGGCCTCCGTGCAGAATATGAAGAAAAAGAAGGCATTAGCATTTGCTGCGAAGCTTAATAGAAAAGCACAGAATAATGCGATATATTCACTTCATCATCCACAACCTGAGGAAGGAGGCATGACGTACTACTCATCTTTTGAGACATGGCTAAATTGGTTCAGCTGTGTCACCGTATCTACAGCGACTGAAGACCACGAAGTTATGACAAGAAACACCATTCTGTGTGTGCGGATTGCGAGGCAGGAGTGTTGTGTGAGATTCTCATGGAGTGCAGAGTGTCTGAGGTCAAGCACACTGGCATTGTGCTAATAAAGGAACTATAGGAAACTACCCAAATATAAAGAAATATAATGAATTCGTACCTTTGTGTCAAATTCTCGGCTTTTCCATAGTGGCAGGTAAATGCTGAATTGTATGCCTGGAATTTGTCATTCTGCATGGCATATATAGAAGATCAGACACCATGAACGGTGTCACTATCAGTATGTTATTTGAAATCTACACATCTTTCTAAAGGATTGGATGGTTGAATCACATGGGGCCAATTTTTCAGGAAATTGCTGCATCGCATATCTGTGACATCATATAGAAATGTGAGGTGCTGGGTTGAAAAAGCCAGGCTAAGTTGACTGTTGGTGCTATGCCGCAGCATCCTGATTTAGACTTCAGCACCATTCGCAGAACACAGTAACACCAACAGACAGCCCACATTGGGCTGAGTGAAGTCGGCAATCTGTAAATATATGCGTAATTTGGTATGGCTGCCTCGAAAATTCTTTTGAGTTGCAGCATATTGTAGACAGTGCTTCTAATATAATTTATGCAGTACATCAATTTTATGGTTGAGTTGCCATATGCAGAATTATTTCTTCTTCATTTCTTTGTCATCAAAGCCCTGAGACTAGAGCTCTTATTCAAAGAACCTTCCCATACTGTTGTGGTGGCTCTGCAGTTTAGTATATGAAACAGTGATAATGTAGTGTGCTATAATATCGTTGCAACGAAAAGAAGCTGGTACAATTGCTGTGCCTTAAAACACGAATAATCATCTGAACGATCGCTTCGCTCCGACGCAGAGCTTTCCTTAGTGGTTAAGCTGTAAAAATGCTGAATATTAGCGCTCGTTTTGTGCCCACTCTTCTATAGTCCTCGTTATTTTTGCGGTGTTTTGCTTATACGCTCGCTGGTAGCAAAATCAGGTACTTTTCCAGAGTTGTTAGGACTACGTTAATAGTGGACAGGATTAGGTGGACTGTTATGGCTTTGCACATTTCTTACTAATGAAGCATGCACGTGTATACGCTAAGTGATTGTATTTTACAAGCTGCCGTATTGTGTTCACGCGGTCTGGCGTACGTCGCCATCAGAGCGAGGTGTATCCGATATTAAAACTACATATACGTGTGACCATGCTGGGTCACGTATCAAGGGCGTAGCCAGTGTTGATTTCTGGGTGAAGCGTCGAACCCACGGTGTGGCTGAACCGGTATTAATGTATTCATTTGTATAGTTTGAATTCAACCTTGTGGCAACGCCTAGCACCTTAGACTTCCACTTAATTTAGTTAGGACGAAAATTGTGTGCTTCTTCGCCTCTTTACGGCCGTCATTCTCGCTTGGTACTTAAGCGTCATTTTCGCACGTACAACCGTGGCTTTTCACGCATGTCGAGTTCAAGACTATTGCAGCTGTATACCACCCGGAACGGCGGCATGATGAAATGAAATATATGCTGCAATCAGATAAGCTGATGCTGGTTTTCGTTATTTTGAGAGGATCGCCTGATTTCTCTTGCTGATTCTTTTTAACGGTGTCTTTTAAACGTGATCAGACCCTTCAGGTGTTGTTTGGCGCAAAATCACGCAAACGTTTGGTGAAGACGTTAGCTAAATCACAGCCTGAGAGTCGGAAATGGCGACGCGCCGGTCGCGACCATCTTATTCCCTCCGCTGTAATAGGTGTCCGTGTGACACGCAATGCAAGCATAGCACAGTCGTAAGAAGTAGTACGCTTGTTGGCTATGCAGACAGCTGGTGCTGTATAAAAGCTATAAATTGCATGCTACTTCATTAAAAAAATTCATTTCACAGTCTTTTGCGCCAAACACGACCTCGGTCGTGATACCAGCTCGCAAACCTGAGTGACAGTAGATTTTGACATTTCTTGTTGACTACACCATCGCTGCCTTTCCGAATGCTAAATAACACTTTCGTTAAGAAGGCTTGAAATTATTGTTAGTTTTGTTGTGAATAAATACTTCCCTGGCCACATTTTGGGTGGTTTTGTCCGATTTAATTGACGCTCCCTTACCAAGACCTGACAACACTGATTTTGTTATCCGGGTTCTGGGCAGAAAAAAGAAACCTTCAGCTGCCTCAGCAACGCCAGCGACGAGCCAGATTACATTTGTGAGTATAAGTTGTTGTTCTTCTGTACGAGTGCCTTGTTGTTCATACCTGTCACGTGCATCTTAATCAACAGCTCACCGTAGTCTGCAAGTATTCGGCGAGTAAGTAGAACGAACAGTCGCGGCTAGTCGTGTACGTGCGACCCGAGTCATTGATCATTTTCTTTCCATTCGAGGGTACATAGTAGAGTACAGGTAATATTTTAATGTGCAACTTGTCTAAGTTTACCGCAACATGACGCGGGCGTATGTCGTCTGCCTATGTCTCGGGTATTTTTTAGAAAAGTGCCTTCCTGTCACCAATGCTATTTTTTGTGCCTGGGTGTCAATTTTGTGCAGTATATCAGCAGTGTGAGCTAAATGGTGCATACATGTAGCACATGTCGCACCATTTTGCATAACCGCGTCTTCACGATGCACCTAAAACAAGGCCAACTACTGCAGTCTGCCGTGTGTTCAGCGTAGCCATTATGTGGAGCGTGGCCCATTGCAACTAGAGGAAGTTCTCTGTGCGGGAGAATAGTACGCTAGACAAGGCTTGTGTAACTTGTTGCTACATTAGAAATTTTGAGCAGCGGCGTTTAAAAGCTTCGTGACATCAATACGAGTAAATAAAAGTGGCATCAACATTTATGTCAGTTACTTCGCAGCAAAGAAAGTTGTGGTGGTGATTATGTTGCTACTAGCGGAGTTAGCTTGGCAAACAAAACAAAGGGGTCTAACCTACTTTTTCGTTTTTTCTTGCTTTGGAAGCCAAACAATGCCTTTCAGTTCATTTTGAAAATTCACCCGGGGTAAGTCAGAAACAAATTATGAAATTTCAAATAATAATTCATCTGAATTCCTATGTTTGCCTTGTCTGTTAGCTTCGTGTGGTTTTAATAATGTAACAGCCCCCCATTCCCCATCTAGTGATGCTGCTTCTGCACAAAAATAATGTGCCAAACTAAGCTTCCTGCTCCATTCTAATAAACTCAATGTAGATTATGCCATGCTGCACCAGATTTCCACGTTTGACAGTGTGTATCAGTGGAAATAGCATTGCTGATCTAAACATTTGCCGCTTGATTTCGAGGCCACCAGTCTCACAGCCATGCACCAAGGATTATTTTATTACATAAAGTAATCCTTGTCTGGTGCATGGTGCACCTTGTCAAGTGCTGGTGCTAGCACGCAATATGTGCTATACTGCATGCAGCCAGAACCCAGATGCAATATTTACCCACCCAGAGGTGGAAATTCAGTTGTGGTGAAGAAGTTGTGAGCAAGTGCACAACAACCGTAAAGGTGTTAAAATTTTGAAACGGTACTGTATTAGCGAAGGTAAAAGCGTTTGATTATCTAAGCACAGTAATCACTCCTTTCATTCTTCTTTTCACTACACTCCATTGGTACCTCTCGTAAAGCCGCTTTGCCCTCTTGCCAAGCACCTCTGCCAATCTTGCGCAGCACACATCATCGATGACATATTGCTCCAAACACTGTCTTGTTACGGTTGCCGCAATTCCGCCCTCTGTCAACTTTGTGCTTGTTGGCGAATCGCTGTTGCTGTGCCAGCCGGTGCTTATACGAATACTGTCGATATTAACTCTGTCCTACGGACCACAATACCTGATTTGCAAGCACGTGCATGCATGCGGGCATCAGGACAAACGACGAGTGGCGTGGACAGCTTCTTGTAGGCTAACAGAAAGTCATAGGTGCTTGCTTGACTAATTGCAGCATACTTATTCTGCACGTCTGATTCAACTTCTTGATGTCACGTGCCAGCCCGAAAGGTTTGGGGGATTGTTTCTTGGAACTTGTGGAGCACTGCCGGCTTGTTGGGCTGCCACGTGGAAAATCAAATATCATGCAGTATTTTACATATGATGCACGTGTTTACTTCGAACGTTTGAAAAATATTATAAGAGGTTGTTTAGGGGCCATTTATGGAGCGGAGCAGTGGCCGGATTTTAAAAAAAGAATTGCTTTAGTTATTTGCTAATCATGAGGAACAATGCGGGAGGGCTGAGAAGAGGCTATAGCGAGACGCAGCTGTGGGCTAAGGAAGCTCTGTTACACCATTGCGAAGCGTAATTTACTAGAAATGGCCTATGTCGACGTGGGGGTTCATTTGTAAGTGTTTTATTTAGAATGGGAGGAGATAGAATGAAAGAACAAGAGGGATCAAAAAGCTTGTAGGCAAGCTAAGAGAATTCGGAAATGCTTTCAACACATGTAAAAATTTTAATTGAATACAGCACATCATCAATATTGGCACGTGTTGTTTTTCGAAGCGTGCGATTGTAGACTGAGATAACTTCAGCCATTTATTTGTGTCTTGAGTAGATGCTAGGTAGTGTTGCAATTAGGAGGAGTCATTTTGTTGTGATTTTCACAGCAAGATTATAGTAAGTGAGGCGCAAAACAGGTTAATTCGATTCTTTGGGCTGACGTGCTTCATTTTATTCGAATACATGTTGTTCGGATGCCATTTTGGCTCCATTTTATTGACGCAATGCGGCCTCCACCCATTCTATGCACCTTCCATGGCTATTCTCATGTCTAGATCATGAGAATAGCTTTGATCAATCTAGTGGGGCTCCATTTCATTTTTTTGTTTCATGTCTGCCCTGTTCTAGATGCAATACTTACAAAAATGCCCCTCCAATTTATCGCACATCTAACTTTAAATGAAACTTTTTACTCTTTCTTTATATTTCAAATAAATGATGCTTTGCTGCTGTAGTCATCAACGTACGCTATATATAGCATTAACACAAAAATAAACTTTTTAAACATTAAGTCTTCTGTGCGTGAAAAAGAAAAATGAAAGGCATATTCATTAAGGAGGTGCTCATTAGCTGGTATTTCACTAAATACCCTTTTGGGGGGCATGTGCTCGTAATGAGCACAGTAGATGTAAAATATTTGGGTTCACGTCATCACTTTCGGGGCTTATTTGCACTTTACAGTTTCACGTCGTTTGCAGCAGGGCAGTTGTGTATCGCCTACTGAACATTTTCGAAACCACCTTTGTGCCTAAACAGTGGGAGCGCACCCACAGTTAAGGGAAACAGATTTGCCAGAATAGCATTTTTTTTAATTTTGAACAGTGTTGACACAATTGAGACATCTATTAATATTTTGCGGCACACAAAGGTGAATACAAGATTTTTTTATGAAGGAGGATCACCATTTGGAATAACATATTTACTCTTCTTGGGGTATAAAAAAATAATAATAACAGGTGGAGGGTCACAGCATTCGCTTTGCCCTTATGAAATTGGCCACCCCCTCTGAAAGTGATGGAGTGCTTGAAAAAGTGCACATAGTGAAGCAATACGTGTGCGAATTACACCACCAAATGTTACCTTATTAAACTCCACAATAAACAAGTAAATATAAGCAACATATTTGAGCACAACCATTCTATTAGATGAGAATCGATGACATGCAGAAGCTACGTGGCTAATATGTTTTTGTATTGGCAATGTAATCGACAAAGTAATGCTGTAAACAGCAGCAGAGGCAAGCATGAGTAGCCTTGGTGCAACTTTGAAGGTCGTGCACAAGGCCGGTTTGTCTGTGCCTGCATTCACACAGTGCCAAAATCATTTTTTTTCAGGCATGGCATGAAAACACGTGCTGTGATGAGTGCCTATGCTGTCCCACATCTGGATAGAACAGAGAACATAAACAGGCATTTATTTGCAAGCAGCATAATGAGCAACAGATCTGGCTCTTCGCGTCAGCCACGAGGAGGTCAAATAACATAGAGGTTATTCTCCTGCGAATATTTTTAGCACCCCAGTTTCCTCAGCCTGAGCAACATGGCACACGAAATTTTTTTGGCATTGCCGCCCCTATCTGCCACCACACGTCAATTTGGACATTCCGTGCCTGCAAAGGTGGAGCGCGCCGAGTCTTCAACATTGCAGAGATGCCCTCGGTGTCTGCTAGATGGCAGCAGATTCTACACAAGGTCTGTACAACGCGGTCGGGTGTTTCAAAAACACATCAATTTTCCAGTTATTTCTTTTTTTAGCCTATCAAGTGTTGTCGCCCTGTCATAATAACAAGGAATTCATTTTTTCTCATGCTGTTGACCTGTGGTTTGCATTTTAAAGCTTGTTTAGGGCAGTGTGTTGGCTATCGCTTGGACACCAGTGCTAGTACCAAGTAGCAAGTTTCAAATTGTCTCGTAGGTGCTTTCTATTCATTGAAACCAGAAAAGCTTAAGTCTCAAAGTGACGCTTTCCTTAAGGGCTGAGCTCCTGGTAGTCACTTGCTCTTTGAAGTAGAGAATTTTTTTAGCGAACTAAAAGCACCTTAACCATATCTGTCTGTCTGTCGGTCTGTGTAGTATCTATCTGATGGATCGACTTATTCTAGCCTATTAAGTTTGGGCACTCTGATCGTCTGCCTAACTTGACACCTTAGGTCAGCAACTCACTTATGAGTTGGCTTAGTCAAGACTCGCCCATACTCAAATAAGCCATGTGCTTGCGTGAGTAAGGGTGAGTGATATTTTAGCGAGCTTGAGGCCGATGATTGATATGTGGGGTTTAACGTCCCAAAACCACCATATGATTATAAGAGACGCCGTAGTGGAGGGCTCCGGAAATTTTGACCACCTGGGGTTCTTTAACGTGCACCCAAATCTGAGCACACGGGCCTACAACACTTCCGCCTCGATCGGAAATGCAGTCGCGGCAGCCGGATTTTGAACCCGCGACCTGCGGGTCAGCAGCCAAGTACCTTAGCCACTAGACCACTACGGCGGGGCTAGCTTGAGGCCGAGCGAGTCTGGTTTAAGAAAATTTTGGTGGGTTAGAATGAGCCCCAGGCGCGAAGTATGTATAAGTGAGTTTGAGTGAGCTCTAATTTTTTGCTAATGTTTGACATGAACCAAAACTTGCATGACAGGAAATAGTATGTTATAAAAGGGTTTGTTTCAGAAATTCACTGACGTTTGGTTTCTAATATATACAAGATGTTTATTTATACGACTTACAAATGCGTTCGAGAGCCAAAAATCTATGGTTGACTGTTTCGAAAAGTCTCTTGTCACTGTCTTTTTGACCACTGATTCACCCTGCACCGACCACTTGTCTTCCTCTATTGCTTGCTGCGCCGTTCAGTGTACCAAGGGTCGGTCATTCAGTTTCCCTAACATATTGGGCGTGAGGCCCACCACCAGAAGCGCGAGCGCTGCAATCGCTGTGATGTGCAGGGTTGGACAACGTGATCTCGCCTCGCACTGGCAAAGGAAGCTGGCTGTTGTATGTGTGATTCTACCGTGGCTTTGCAGTGTCTTGATTTTCGAACAGCGTTGTTTTGCTCTGGCCTCAAGTGTGCAGACTTCTGCCGACTACAAAATCTGGAAGGACAGCAAAAGTTACCGGCGGCATGCCACAGTACGCTACATACGTGAGAGTACTCTCACGGCGGCTTGCAGTGCCACTGTCTCCTCTCTCTTTTTGTGTTGTTGTTGTTATTAAACTATGAGGTTCACATGAGCACCGACCATGATTGCTCACATGAAAGCGAAACATTTAAGTTTCCGCGCGGTAGCCCTGTCACAACTAATAATGAATGTGTGAACAGTCCGATTATATATCTTTCAAAATAGGATGTAGGTGTGTATATCTGGGGGAAGTTGCTGTCAATGTCATTACTTTCAAGAATGTGCCCCGTTGTTGTCCGAATTGTCAGAAAGTCTATATATAGCCAGGAAGTTCAATTCTTTTCCCTTTATTTTGGTAATTTCACCTTATTCCTGTGTATTTCGCTGCCAGTTGCTTCTGTGTGTTCGGCCAGCACGTTGGACGCAACCTTCTTTCTTACATCATACATGTGCCGCTCCAGTTAGAGCTACTTTTCTCGCCAAGGTAACCTAACAGTAGCCTGTGCCACTCTCACCCTCCTCCCCGGCTCTCCTTCTCTATGTGTGTACTCGACCACACTGATTTCCATCCACCAGTAGCGTAGCCAGGGGGTGGCATACCAGACTTGTGCCGCTGCCCTCCCAATATATTCCTATGGGATATAGGGATAGATAGATAACTTTATTGTACACCGAGGGAGGAGAGCCGGGTTTTACCCCGACGCCCCTGCGGGCCGCTCCCACGTTGGAACAGGCAGGGAGTACCTGCCTGCGGCATCGTGGGCCCCTTGGATTGCCCGAAGCTGACGGTGACGATCCGTACTTTTGATGGCGGAATAAAACCCTTGTCTTGGGATGATTTGCGCCTTGAGTTCCTTGGGTATGTGGGGGCAGTCCCACATCATATGGGATATAGGGGAGCAGAAAATAACAGTCTACCACATCTACCTGTCTAGCTGGGACCCATTCTAATCAAGGTGGCAATCCTTCAAAAAATATTTCTGGCAAGGCCTCTGCCATCTGTGGCCTCAGCTCACAGGGTTCTTTGCTTATAGATTACGTCTATAGGATGGGCCCATAGCCACTGTCACTTCCTCTCAACGCTGTTTTGATCTACAGGCGAAAACTTGGTAAGCTTCGAAAACTGAATCATCCTCTAAGAGCTGCCGTGAAATATCGCACAGTTTGTGAATATAGCTTAAAAAAAACGGGACACTTCCTATTTCATTGAAAGATCACAGCCCCCTCCTCTTTTTTTTCTCTTCAAGTTGCGTCGTTCCGTCCATGGTCTTGGCGATGGACATCTGCGGTACTGTCGCTAGGTCAACGGGTGCACGCCGCTCTTACTTTACCTGGTCAAACGCGCCTTCAAGGGAGAGCCAAAGCGATACCTAACCTCTCGGTGGAAAAAAACAAGATGGGAAGTTGGGGAAGGGGAGGTGTAGTGATTAGAAAATTTCTTGGCTTGGAATTCTAACCCGCGCAGGGAATCCTAAATAGGCCACATTTGCCTTTTTACAATGGTGCTTTGCGAAAAAGCATATTGAGATTTGGATGGGGCTGTTATCCCTAGTCCCGGGACACTGCACATATTATTCACTTACTCATGCGTTTGTACGCTGCCTATTTATGAGTATCAGTGTAATCATAGATGCCTAAATATGCTACTGGAAATAATTTGGAGCAGTATTTTTTCCTGAAAAAGCAAAATAAATTGTGCACCAGTTTTTTTGGTTTTTTTTCCACCACTTGTGCTCTTCGGTTTCAGGAATCTCCCAAATTTCAAGGTCGCAAGCTTGGCGGATCCATATTTAATTTCGCAGAGTCCGTCAAATGATTTTACAGCCACAGCAAATGCTAATATGGACTTTGTCATTGTTGGCTCAGTGGGGTGGTTCAAAATACCACTTTCGTTGAAATAGCAGTGCTCATGTTTCACTGCGCAATTTAGGTGATGTCGAATGATTTATACATATTTTGTTTGTAATTGCAAGCTTTCTTTTTATACTGCTCAAAATTTGGTATCTAGTGAAGAAAACTGCACATCTTTTTTTCCTGTAACCTGCTCAAAATTTACATTTTAGTGCTTCAAAAGTAATATATTGCTGCTCCTAAAATTGCTCCAAGTTGTATTTCGGCTGTTGCACCCCTGATCCTGGACTGAGACAGGGACCTCCATTTTTTTCCTTGTTGAGAGTGATATCTGATGCCCAGCGAGTCAAGGATGTGTCGACCCAGCTTTCATTTCGTTAAGCGTTCATATGGCACAAACGTTATGGGTCTCAATTAACTCGTCGAGTGAGTTGTGAAGTACTAGCTCTAGAAAGTTTTCAGTGCTCGCCTTCATCGGGAGGCCAATAGCTCTCTTAAAAGCCTTTCGTATCATGCAGCTGATTTTGTTTTTTTAGCCTATTCACTTGAGGTAAATAGCAACGTATGTTATTTGGCCCTTCGTATCCCAACTGCGGCGGCTGCATTTCCGATGGAGGCGGAAATGTTGAGGCCCGTGTGCTCAGATTTGGGTGCACGTTAAAGAACCCCAGGTGGTCGAAATTTCCGGAGCCCACCACTACGGCGTCTCTCATAATCATGTAGTGGTTTTGGGACGTTAAACCTCACATATCAATCAATCAATTATTTGGCTTATCGCGTATGTCTGCACGAGATGCATCGTGCAGTGTTTGCGCAGACCGTTACGTATATTCGTGATACGACGCAAAAGTCTAATCGCATCGTCTACTGAACGACATAATCGGCGCAAAGTGTCTCCATTATGGCCATTTGCCTGTATGTGTAAATCCAGAATTCGAATTGTGTCTACGTGTGGTATGGGAGTGCCATCTGCCAACAAAACTCGTATTTTGAAGCATTCTCTTTCCTCGCCACGTGGGGTTTTGCGGCCTCTGCTTGTGGCATTCTGTATTAAATGTTCGGACTTGGTTGCTGAGCATTCTAGGCCCGTTTCTTGCAAATACTCCTGAACTTTGTCTACTCCCGCCTGTAGCGTCCTCTCGGCGTGACCGTCACAACCTTCTCCTGGAACCCAAAGGCCGATGTCGTCCGCGCATATACTGTGATACAGTCCTGTTATTTTCATTAAATTCTCTGGTAGCCACAATAGCAATAAATTAAGAAGTAATGGTGATATTATGGAGCCTTACGGCGTTCCCGTCGAGCCCATCTTAAAATCTTGTGACTCTTAGTAGGCGGTAACGACACTTGCGCGCCTGCTTGCAAGAAAAGCACGTATGTGATTGTACATTTTTGACCTACACATAATGCCTCAACTTGTTTTAGTATCAATTGTTGTTTGAGTGTATCAAATGACTTTTTAATATCCAGGCCAAGAATCGCCTTGGTCAAGCTTGTAGTGTCGTCGACAAGGTGGTGCTTTAGCTGAAGTAGTGCATTCTGTGAGGGGAGATTGCGGTGGAATTCCAGCAGGGTGTGCGGGATTGCGTCACAGTCTTCGAGAAAGTCGGTTACTCTAATGAGAACTGCGGGCTCCATGACTTTTTCTACACAGGACGTAAGCGAAATTGGCCTTAGCTTATCGAGCGCGATTCGCTTGCCTGATTTAGGTATCTTGACAACTCGAGCTCTTTTTCACGCTTCGGAAAGAGAGCCGTCTCTCCAGCACTCGTTGACGTAAGTTACCATTCGAGAGATTGACTCGCCATCTAAGTTTCGAAGAGCCTTGTTGGTAACCCTATCTGATCTTGGTGCCTACCGGAAGTTAAGTTTCAAAAGGATTGCCCAGATTTCTGTCTTTCTGAAGTCTGCGTATAATTTATCATTAGCGACTCCATCGTAATCGGGGTGTTGGGCACTGTCTTCAGTCTTAAAATAACGTCCTGCATTGCGGCGAGGATATTTGCACCTTCATAATCTTTCACGAGTCTCCGAGTTTTATGTAATTAGGCGACCCGAGTCTCCACAGGATTCTACAGATGCTGAAAGAGACGCCAAAGACGCGCCCCACGCATCTGCTTTTCCAAGCCATTACACATGCCTTCCCACTGTGCCAAACATACTTTGAACGCGTGTCTCTCGATCTGTCTGTCTAACTGCGCCATGCATTTTCGTAATGCCCAGTTGTGTCTTTGGCGTTTCCACCTTTTAAGTGGCGCTTGCTTTGCATCCCTCATATGTAGCATCCGGCTGTCGATTACTTCAAGCTTCGCCTCGGGCGGAATGTCCCACGTTGCTGGATCTGCATTTTTATTGAGCGTCGCAGTCCATTAGTCTATATTCGTAATCGGCTCATCGCCGCGCCCTCCTTCTCGTTTCCTTTAGAACGCGTTCCACTTTACTAGTTTGAGCTTACGGCCATTGCCTTTTGAGCATGCTCCACGAACACTCGGGCACACGTCAATTATAATCTTTATAAGCGAGTGGTCACTCCTCAAGTCTTCTTCCATATTTTACCAAGACGCTGTGGTTACATTCGATAGGAACGCAAGGTCTGGCAGCGTGTGTACACTCACGTTGTTGCCCCTGCGTGTTGGATCGGCGGGGTTCGCGGCGAGTTCAGCCCGTAGGTCCTGTGAGTCTTCCAAAAGGTGTTCACCTTTATATAGGCGTTTCACGCATGTATCCCCAGGGCCCATGCGGAGCATTAAAATCACCCGCGACTAGCAGAGGTTCCTCGTTGGCGGCCATGCTAGCCATTCATAGCAGCTCCCCAAATCGGTTCTGCAACGTGGGTGTACTGTATACGTTAGGGACAAACAGTCCTCGCCCACGCCTCAGAATTATTTCTACGAAATCGTGTGGTATATTTCCACACTCAAGTTCCCGCTGAACCACTGTGATGTTACGTCTAACAAGCACGGCGACGACCGGCGCCGGAGGCGGCAAGCGTGACGGAGGTGACTACCGGCGCACCAACGACGTGAGCGGAAAGTCCCGCCGCCGGCGCCCCGCGGTCACCCCCGGCGACCTGCCATGTGCCGAACAGGATGTCACCCATTAATTTTGCTGTCTGCTGTCAAGCGCTGCCACGTTTATGGCTTTGTAACCAGCAAGTTTTGCCTGATAAATTGTCTCCTGTAAACTGATAACATCTGGTTTCGTTGCGCGGCCACGCTTACACTGCTTGAGATTGCCGTGACCTCCTATAACCCCGGCAGTTCTGCTGCCGAATCTTTACTGAGCGCAGGCCACTATCCTCCGCCGAATTCAAACGAACAGCCTAACCACTCCTCACCACTTAGCGATATTCACAGGTGGAGAGGTTCACTCAACATGCAAAAATTGCGACAAAAATACCATAGCAAACCAAAGTCGCATCCTCTGGGAATGCGAGGGCCTTCCCCCACCCAGAGAGCTTCTGCCGGCTCCCTCCAAAACGACATGGGAGACCTTAATACTGTCCCCGGACGAAAAACTGCAGAAAGAAGTCATTGCATGGGCACAAGAGGTCACCGCAGACCAGCGGCCATCTCGCAACCCATGAAATCTCTTTAAAGTTCTATCCTCCTCCTAATGCTGTTGGCTAGTGTTAGTGCGATTATGTGCGTGTCTATTAATGGTGATAGTCACATTTATTTTAACACATTGCCGTCAAGGCAACTTGGTTTCGGCTGAATTTGCGTCTCTACGTCTGTCAGCGTGTTTTGCTGTTGTTGACTCGGTTGCTGTCTAGCGTACGGCTTGTTTATCATTCTAATTGGTCTGCCCCTAGCTAGCGGCAGTCGCGCTTCTATGTGTTCTATGGGCACACCGTGCGCGGTGAACATTTGAGCCATTTGCTCAGACAGCTTAGTTATTGCACTGTTCAACATGTCATTCATCTGCGCCACATGGTTAGCAAAACGCTCTTACAGGCTGGTTTATATAATATCGATGTGTTTTTGTATTTGCTCATAACGTTCACGTTACCCGGGGGGGGGGGGGGGTTCAGGTCTTGCAGGATCTGGTGCAATTCTTTTCCCGGTAACACGGGCAGTCGTCTCGGCCGTGAGCCTCTTCCCCCGAACCACTCTCACCGTTCGTGTTCATCTCCACCGCCCCAGGTCGAGTGGAAGTCGAACACCGATGCGACGAATGTGACAGCGGCGTCACCTGTTGCTACGAAGGTTCCGATTGTGGAGACCCGCCTTTTAACATGGAATTTCCCACTCTGAGAAAGCGTTTTCGCGTTTAAGCTCAGAAATTATTGATTGTAACGGTCCTAGGCTTAGCTGTTTTAGCGCTCGCTATCTTGCTTGCTTGAGCTCGCTCCCACATTACCACTGATGGCGGGACCAAAAGAACAATCCATGGAAGCAGCGCCACCGGCGGGAAAAGCGCCAACATCCGCCCATCTCTCCTGTTGCCCAGTGCTCATGTGTTCCTGTGGCGGCTGCTGCCACATCTGGTGCTGCTCACATAGTGTGCCTTGGTTAAGAGCTGCGGTGCCTGATTTGGCACCACCACGCGTCTTCAACGTGCTTCTCGGCGGCGGTGTGCGGCTGCGAGGGCGAGACCGGCGTTTCCCCCTGCCGCCTCTCGCGTCTCGGATAGTCGAACGTCTTGGGCCGGTGTCGCACGAATTATTGTCCAACGATGAATGGTGACAGTGGTGACCTGCGTTTCCTCCTGTACCGATGCTGCTGTTGTATCTGCGGCCGTACACCTCAGCCGCTTTCTTTTTTTTTGGTCGTCTTCGCTCTAGTTGGCGACGCTTGACTATGTACGGAGTCTTGTATCTCGGTTTGCAGCTGGGGTCTCCTGTGAGGTGGCCTTTGCCACACAGTTGACACTGCGGCTTACATTGTTGCTGCTTCCACAGACCCAGCATATCTTGTCTTTATGGTTGGGACTTACGTCAGAGCGATGTCCCAGCCTGCCACAGTGATAGCAGACATCGATGTGCTTCCTGTATAGGGAGCATCTGACGATTATATGTCCTTAGTACACGTGTCTGGGTACTTGCAAACCGTAAAACAATATTATTATGTTGTCGTTGCTGCCCATGCGCTTATAATGTGCAGCATCCCGGGGTCGCGCTGCATCACTAAGTTATTAACAATGTCCGCCGGGCTCTCATTCTTGTTAATGTTCCTAATGAGGTCTTTTTAAGTGTTTTCCGGGACGGCTTGATAAGCACTAGCAGTGAACGCTTTGCCGCCGATGCAGAGATTTTTGATTGCTCCGTAGCGTGTGGCTCTGTCAGTTGACGGTGTACTGAGTACAACGACGTTTTGCATGACATTGAGGCAGATGCTATCTTCTCTAGCTGCTTCTCTCCCAATACCCGCCACGTTACGTAGGCAGCAAGAAAGGCGATCCATTCCATGTTCAGCCCCGTTGAAGCCATCTCTAGGTTGTACTATGATCTTGAAATCTTCGGGTGGTAGTTCTGGCATTTGGCTCGCCTTAGGCAGGTGCTGAAATTGACGGGCAGACTTTTTCTTGTAATACGTAGCTATGGCCACGGCTGGGGCTACCCTCGTTGTCGACGCGGCCGCCATCGCTTGCTGCGTCTTCACCTGCTGCTTTTGTGGCGACTTAGACGCGCCATCGGCCTGTTTCGTTCTCCGGACGCTGCACCATTCTGCTCCCTCACCGAAACCTTCCGGCTGAATCTCTTCTCCATCTACCACTATAACATCCATTTATCTCTTAGAAAGGCCCGGTGCGTTTTTGTCGCAGATCGGAAGCTCCGAGAACGTCCAGCTACACGTCAGGCTGGTGGGTCCTACCGCCGCAGCCACCGGGTTATGGCACAGTACGTAGAGACGCTGGACTTGGCATTCGTGCCATCGTAGCGGAGAAAAAGGCTCCAATTAGCGGCCAAAACGTGGGCCTACCTGGAAAACTTGGTGACAGAGAAGTCCTTGAAACTTCCGCTGATCGATGAAGAGAATGGTTCTCATGATGAGTTTGAGAAACCACCAAAAACATAGGAAAAGTACTGAGCCGACGCGAAGCACGTCTGCACTCCGCGGCCCCCTAGTGGTGTCTCTGAGGAGTCAGAAATATAGTTACCTTTTGGCGTCTTCCAGTGTAGAGGCTGCGTCTCTAGTTGAAGGTTTGCAGTTTTCTGATCAGAATTACGAGCATGCGTTCGCTCTACTGAAAGAAAATTTTAAACGACAAGATAAATTATTACATACATACTTTAAAGAGCTTCAAACGTGTAAGCAATAAAGAGTTGGTATGACATGAAAGGATTGAACAAATTCTTCTAAAAGTTGCATGTGAACACACGAGCGTCGCAGACAATAGAAGTGAAATGAATAGTTACACCCCAGGGATATCTTTTGCTGTAAAATCTGCGCTACCGGTAGAGTTATGAAAATCGAAATGAAAAGGAATGAGATCCTGAAAGGCGCCAGCATACCAGCAACGACGGAGCTCAACTCAACGCCAAAAGAGAGCGTTCTAGTTTGAAAGAATAAAAGGATTTTTTATACATATATACGCAGAAGAGAAGAAACTCGTGAAAACAAATATGACGTGAAGCAGTCATCGCACAGCTTGGCCTGGACTAGAACAACTACGCTTCAAAGCACCCCGATGAAAAAATTACATCTTCTGTGAGATGACGGGACATTACACAGGAGATTACAGAAGAAGCGTTACGCAGAACAAAACAAAGAAGCCTTGCAGCAGGAGCGAAGTTGCTTCAAATGCAACAGACCTCACCACACAGCAAAACTTATGCCGCGCTAAAGTACTCTGCAAGACATCCGAGAAAAGGCGCGTTATGTAAGTGTTGAAAACGTACACCAGCGGAAAAATTAGTTCAACAGCTAGACTACGGTGATGGTCATGCGCGTACAAGCACCCAACCTGACTGGTTAGATGCCAGCAAGTCCTGCAACAAGCACGCGCAGCAGAACACAAGCACATACTGCTGGGAACAAAAGCACAAACTGCTGCAGACAACTTTCTATGGACGGAGGGAAAAGACATTGAGTGGTACGCACAAATCTTGCTGGCAAGGGGAGAGGACATCGATCTACAAATGACTGTTGAGGGAACTGGTGTGCCAGGTCAAAAGATACGAAAGAATTAGCGATGGATAGTTTGGAGGAGGAGAGATAGAGTTCGAAATGAAGTTCGTTGAAATAAATTTGAAAAAACCCTAGTCTGAACCATGTCACCGTTATGGCGCTGCAGGTACAAGCTTTATCTTCTGACGTGCTGCCAATGCCACTGTCATATTTACAAAAGCAAAAACAATAGAAATTTGTTTGGCTGGTGAGATTCTTTATTGTGAGGTAAAAAAAACAATTCGTCGGCCCGTACTATAAACGTATAGCAGGATAAGCGAATAAGAAAAGAAAATTGAACGGGGCAGAGCCAAGTGAAACTTTGAGGGGGAAGAATATTTTAGAGAAGCGAACTTCACCACCCGTTGAATCGGACAAAAAGCTTGCAGTTCGGTGAACATTGTTGATCTTGTTTCTAACATGTTTGGCCTTTGGCTGATGACAGTAAGAAGACGTCAAATGAAAGCAAAAATGTGGAAACTTCGATAATAATTGAAGCAGATTAATACTGAACTGTAGTCACTGGTCAAATCGCAAAATTCAACGAAAAGTAATGGCGATAAAACTATACTCGAATTACGTTGCAAGGTCCTGTATGACTTCATTGTATGCGACTAAAATCATTGACTGTCATATTACTTGACTTCAAAGCAAAATCTGACATAATTATCGATGAATTTGAGAGGTTTTGAAACTTCTGAATCAAAGATTCTGAATCAAAGATATTCTGAATCAAAGAGAAACCAGCAACAAAACTGAGCGATGGTCTTTTGCTGGAGTACGTTCCAAACACAATAGAACTCAAAGCACAAAAAATAATAAGTGCGGCTACCCTGGAAGGAAAAAGTAACGTTGGGAGGCAACAACTATATTGCAGAAAAGAGGCTTATTCAGGTGACAAAGAAGTCATATACTGATAGAGTTTACCTCCAAGCCTACAACGAAGCTGTTCGGGAGTACTTCGATCAAGAAATACCAGAAAACGTCGAAGAAGCGGCCGAATAAAATATAAAGAACAAATATTTCTACTACATGTCACATCACGCAGTAATCAAGAAAAACCGAACAACCACAAAGACACGAATCCTCTTTGAGGCATCATCAATTCAAAACTCAGGGGAACCCTTGAATGAACACTTGGAAAATGGGTCAAGCCTTAACCCTGATATCACAAGTTTTCTGATGCACTTGCGGCAGCACAAGCTTCCCATGTCATCCGTTGAGGAAAAAGAATTTTACAGGTTACAGTGTGCAAAAATGACTGAGACAGCCTCGTATTTTTGTGGTATAAAAGAATACCTAGCAATGATATGCCGAGTTCGAAGATAAGAACATGGAGGATGACGAAGGTACCTTTCGACACACAACAATTAGCTTGTTTTCTGGCGACCACAATTCATTCACACATGAATGAATTGGAAGACAAATATGCTGAAATTGTGGCGTAATTCTTGAAAAGATTTTACGGCGATGACGTCTCACTGGGAGCTGACAAGTACTTGGCATCGGCAAAGACATACAAAGAAGCAAGAGATGGTTTTCGTAAAGCGAAAAGGAATTCAGGGAAATGGAGTTCAAACGACGATGAACAAGACAAATATTTGACGGAGAAGGAGATTTATATAGAGGGATCAGAAAAGAGGGGCAAAGCAAGGTTTCGGGACTGAAGTAAAATATTTTGGACGACGTGTTCAGCTTTCCCGACACTACATGGCGAAAGCAAATGGATATGAGGCATCTCTAAAAACGACAGGCTCTTTAAGCCACGGGTAAGCCTTACGACCCTTTAGAATTTTTGACACCATTTGCAGTTAGAGCAATATAATTGCTGCAGAAACTTTGGATGGAGACACGGAAATGGGATGACCCATAACGAAGTCATCACCAATCAGCTGGAAAGGACTGGTCAGAGAAGCTTCAGTCTTTAGGTTACTTCATTATTATCAAATGCTATGACAACAGGCAAGCTCAAATGAAAGCATCGACTCTACATGCCTTCTCTGATGTAAGTTCAATGGCGTATGGAGAAGTAGCGTTCATGCAACACCCATTTGGAAGCAATGAAGCCAGCTTATTCATTGCAAAATGCAGAATCACTCAAATAAAGAAGGTTACCCTTGCAAGAATACAGTTGTTAGCTGCCACAATATTACTCAGATTGGCCAATCTTAGAGCCAAGAATTTCATCTCCAAGATAGGATGCTTCAAAATGTGAAAAGTGATGAAACTCTTGTGAATTTAAAGACAAAGGGCAGAGAGATGAGCGTTTGCTGAACAGTGAATTACGGTGGAAAGGCCCCACGAGGATCAAGAACAAAAAACGAAAGCCTCATTATGACATCCCGCAAGAAGCGGGCAATGATGACAAGAGAGACAATGAACAGACCGTTCCCAGTTTTATGACAGCAATGTGTCTAGAAAAAAGAATTAATATGAACAAATTCGAACTGTACAAGAAAGCGTTACGCTTTACAGTCCCGATGACGTGTTACATTGGAAATCTAAAGAGAGAAAGGGAGACAGGTCCGCTCACAGGATCAGAATCGGATAAAGCATTGTTTGTGCTCATAAAGCAGGACCAGAAGACGTTACGAAATGCAGTGACACGAATATGTAACAAGATGAACCTATACGGCAATAACATCATGAAAGACAATATGTTCTTCGTGGCCTAGAGCTGTGCGCCGCCGCCTGATTTCCGCGCGCTGCTTGGCGCCGCCGCTAAAGTTTTCGGAGCGGACGCGCCGCCACCACCGCCGCGTCATAAAAGTGGCGCGGCGCCAGCGCGCTACAATTTGTTGTTTTTAGAGACAATAGTCCTTCTTGGTGACCTTCGACGCAAACATATTGGCCTGTCTGTCTTTCTGTCTGTCTGTCTGTCTGTCTGTCTGTCTGTCTGTCTGTACGTTTGTCTGTTTTTCATCTCTTACCGGCATCGGATACTTGAAAAGGTCGACCCCATCCGCAGTGACCATCAATGTTGCTCAAGGTTGAGCGTTCAAGCTCGTGCAATTGGCAATTAAAAAGCATTTATTGTGCATGTTTGGGGCACCATAACAACAGGCATATATTCTACACCTGCATCTTTTACTAGAAAACGCATACATAAGTAATTTTAAGGACCGTACGCTTGTCACGCTGCGCTTACCATGCAACGCTTGCACGAAACGGGGAGTGTTTCCAACGCTTTGCTCGGACGAGATGGTGGTGGCACCTACCCGTCGCCTCGCGTTCTACACCTTATCACCTCTGAGACGGGCACGCACGGCCACGCGCTTTGTTTTCCAAAAGAAACTGCCAGATGGCACTCATGTCTTACGTGTGACGTGACTTGATGCGCTCGTTCGCCTCCGCTGCACGTGCGAGGCCATCTAACTAAGCGCCTCCGAAATAACATTCACCAGTTTTCTAGCACAGAACATCAAATTAATGTTTAGCTCACTCTCTCCACACGAAAGACTATCGACTTCCTACGACATTTGCTGATTACATGCTGGTATACGGTGCCAATTTTTTTACCATGACGCCGTGGAGAGTGCGCTAACCCCGCATAATAAAGTCGCACAACGCTGTACAATTTTGAAGGCTCTGATCACACCGGCGCACTGCTTATTCCGATTTAGAAGGCCACAGGTTCAGAGTAAAATATCATACCACAAAACATAGAGTGGAATCGGGCTCGAGTGTCAATGAGAGTACAACTTGTTGGTGGGCTAGTAGGTATATCATTGCGAAAAATCAATCTCAGCGCAAACACACGACACAATCAGGCACACACACACATACACGGCCTGGTGCGTGTTTGACGCCTGGTTGTGTGCGTGCGTGAATGTGTCATGTGTTTGCGCTCAAATTAATTTTTTGAAATGTCTACGTGGGGTACGCGAGGCTAATTGAACTGCGCTTCGACCACCATGGCTTCGAATCAGAGAACCCAGCCTCTGAAAAACACATGAGCACCAGAGGCCCCCACTTGTGTAGTTGTCTTATTTATCTTCTTGTGTACGTGTTTTACGAACGCTAGGCTCTTAGAATGCAACCTATGTACCAACAGGCAAGACACCAGACTATCCAACTACGATAGGACTGATGAAAATTGAAGCTTCGTATCTGCTTCGGGTGGATTTCGTTCTTGGCATTCGCGGCGCTCGTTCACTTAAAATAAAACAAAGTGTCATGAACCTATTTTCAATAAAGACTTTCTTCATTCTTCCAAATAGAAAGCTGATTGCAGGAACTCTAAGTGACCAAAATATTGACCCAAAACCGGGACGAATTCAAATGAACTTGGGTATTATACGCTGCTAAGAATTCTTGTTGAGATTAGGCGCTAGCAAAAAATGCAGAATTTTTTTTAAATGGTGAAAATAAACACGTGATTTCAACTCGGAATACGCACGATCAATTTGTGAAAAGAAAGAATTGTATTGAACAGTAAGTAATTACACCTTTTTTTATACGAACAGCAGGCACGCGTGTGCTCATGCGCAGAAAGATCGTGAAAGCAGGGGTTCGTATGCAAAGAATCTCCCTCTCTGCTGTACAGAGCACTCAGTACACAGCAGAAGAGATCTTTTTAACGTCCGAAGGTTCAGCGGATAATTGAAGAGCGTTTGCGTGGCTTGGTCGTCGTTTTGCAGCCATGTTGAGTGCGCCTAGAGAAGCCATAGCTATACCGACAATAAATTGAAATTTATGTAGTTATCTTTGTAAATGTCTGATTATATATAATTGGACATATCGATACATGAACGGCACTTTGCCGGAACTATCAAATACCAACCGTAAATACGCAAAGTTGTCCAAACCAGGAAAGCTATCATTCTCCCGCCACTTTCAAAAAGATAACGTTTTTTGCACCGCTCCCCGACACACACATACACGCACGCCTGTGAATACTTAGACCACGTGAAGCTGCTGCGCGCAGAACCAAAATGAAACTGAGAACATCTGTAGGCAGTCCGCTAACTAACGCAATTCTATCCCAACTGTGTACTTCCCATCATTCCCACAATATATTTTAACAATTCCACCACCCAATTTTCTTGAAGTTTATAGTACAAAAATGTATGAGCGTTAGAAAGCAACAAGAGCAAGAAAAAATGGCCGCCCAAGCACCAGTGAAAGCTGAATGATGTGGTCCCAGTGCTCATTAGTAAGCTGAAACAAGACCCTGCCCTGCAGCCTTTCGCAATTATTCATTACACGTTCATGCTTAATAATGAGGTTAGACACATGTTTCACTTGGTGTACTACAGTGGTTCACAAGAGATAAAGAAAACTCTTTATTTAAATGCAGGAAATTAAGCCGGCATTTAAATGCAGGAAATTAAGCCGGCATATAATATTTATTGACTTGCTACTCTGCGTGAGAAAGGGGATGGAGGATTGAAAGTACGAATAGGAAGAGAGAGAGAAAGAGAAAAAAAGACAAATTGTAAATATATATGATAGAGTCAAAAAATATAGGAAAAGGCCACCTCTTTGACCACTGAATGACGATGCGCGTTAATAGTTTTTTCGTGGTGTCAAGCTGCAGCTACAGCTTGTGTTGCTGACTGATGCTGTCTAAGTATGGAAACAAATGTTTCATAGCACGCCTCTGTAAAGTGGGGCAGGCTAAGGATCTCAATACATAGTCAAGGAAGAAATTCCTCTTGGTTATAGAATGTATGCAATGTTCATAAAGCGCACGCTCATCAGCATACGTTCTACACTCAAACAAAATATGTTCCACAGTTTCGATGGAGCCACTGTTGTCGCAATACGGGCTCGCTGAATGACTGAAGCGCTACTGTAGGCTATTAACATAGGCACTGTTTAGACGTAGATGATGGTATAACGTTTCCAGATGGCGAGGAATTTTGAATGAGAGTTTTGTTCTCAGATAGGGGTAATTGAGTGAATTAAGGCATAATGATGTGTCGAAAGGTTCTAGCATCTCTTATTTTAATCAACCTCAAGTCTTTCGGCGATCTGAGCTGCATCTATTTTAGTGCAATAAGTGCGTCGGTAATCGAGGTGTTGAAGACCTTTGCGTGCTGCTTAATCTGCTTTTTTGTTGGCGGAGATGCCACAATGAGCCGGTATCCACTGAAATATGATAGAGTTCCCCAGTAGTCACAGACAGGCGATGTAGATATGCTATGACGAATGAAACGGGATGAGTATGTGTTTTCTTTAGGAGGTTTAACAATATCTGTAGTGCTTGCTTGGATCCGGTGAAAATTACCCTTCAGTCTGGCGTTTGACGCAAGATGTAAAGGACAGCTTCATTGATGCCATGAAGTTTTGCTGCTGTCGAGGATGTCTTCCGTTGCAGTCTACAAAATAGCATTTGTCTTGTAGAAGGGTTATTAAGTTCATAAGTGGAACTTTCCTGAGTGGTTGAGGCGTCAGTGTAACCATGAGAGTGCTGAGCATAGTTCTCGGCTAAGAAGAGGAGAGTAGTCTGCATCACGCAGCCTGTGACGTTCGTCTTTTTGCCCTATTGACGCCAGGTACAACTTTTTTATAGTAAGAGGTGAAAGTGTCCAGGGAAGAATAGTTGCAGGCATTAATTTTTGTGGCTAATTAACAGGGGATAGTTCACAAATTCGCACAGCTTGGCCGAACGAAAAATTGCTGTGCGTCAAGTGAACTCGGTACAGGAAATGCTTTTTTTCTTCTAATACATGTCGAAGATGAGTACGCATGAATTCTTGGATAGCTCCAGTAGAAGACATCCTGCTTCCGCTAAACTTCCCAATGCTGGTGAGCTTTTCGGGAGCCTTATACATATTCGTAGGCAGCTGTCACCTGTGGCTTCCGAAATTTTCTTGTTTACTGGGGATAATCAGTGAAGCACCGGTAGACAGTAGCGCAATGTTCCTCCAATGTATGCTTTCTGAAGCAGTGCCATGGAGCGGCATCTACATCTCCATCGTGTTCCGCCATGAAATTGAAGAGTTGAGTTTCAGTTTCAGTTTCAGTTTATTATTCATTTCATAAAAGTAGTACAGTAATATTAATATACAGACGAGGGTCCCAAAGTTAAAAACTGTAACGGGACCCTCGACGAGGGTCCCACAGTTAAAAACTGTAACGGGACCCTCGATGCAATATAACAATCAATAAATCAGATCAGTGCTGTTACTTTTCATTGCTGTTACTATTCAATTTCAAAATTTTTTCACCTGAGGAGACCGGAGAAGATTTCTGTCGATGATGAATCCCAGAAATCTTTGAGACTGTACATAAGCCCGCGGCCGTCCACCGAGGAGTAGTGCGTACTTTCTCATTTTCTTTCGCGTGAAAGCAATGGCTGTACTCTTTTCTGGTTAAAGGTGCATGCCTCGGGCGCTAGATAAGTAAAGATGTTCTGTAAAGAGTTTTAAAGCCGCTGTTTGGTGATGTAACGTGACCCTGAAGCGCTCCAGATAAGAATGTCAACGCCGTGACTCGTGATATGTACTCCTCAAGAAAGTGACTTCTTTATGTGTATCAGGGTAAGGTTGAAAAGGAGTGAGCTGAGTATGGCACCCAGGGGTACATCCTTTTCTACTGTATAGAACTGTGTGGGACCATTTGGAGTGCTCATACATAATTTCCGCTCTTTTAAAACGTTCTTAACCCATTTGTATAGATTCCTTCCTAAACCAAAATCTTCCATGGTTGCGAAAATGGTATGGTGAAAGACAGAGTCGAAAGCTGCCTTTAATTCAAGGAATACGGCTGTCGGGGTTCGACCTGCGGAGAGGTCCTTTTCGAGAGAGGAGACAAGTGTGATGACATTGTCGACAGCCGACCTGCCTTGGCGCAACCCATTCATTTCTTGCGGAAATTCGTTGCGGCTTTCTAGGAACCATGTCAATCGTTTGGAAATCATTCGCTCCATGAGTTTACCAACGCAACTCAGTAGGGCGACAGGCCGGAAAGAGGTTTAGCTTGTTGGCTGATTACCAGGTTTAAAAATGGGCACTATTTTTGCCAGCTTCGACTCAGCGGGGACCACTTTAGACATCCACGAGGAATCACACTATTCTAGGAGTCATAGACGGAACGCGTTGGAGAGCTTTGCAATGGCTTCATAGGTTACTACGTCATGACCAGGTGATGTGCCCATGTTTGACTCACCGATAGCAACGTTCAGTTCCTCAATTGTAAAAGGTATGTCTAGCGCTGACACTGCGACCCGTGAGTTGCCGGGATGGTTTCGTGCAGGTGAGGTCTAAAGTGTTGAATTTGTTGATAGTAGAGTGCAACATACTTCTGAAAGCTCTTTGAGGGATTTTTGTTCATGCAGGGAGAGTGCGTCGAAAGAATAAAGCTGGCATATTGGCATGCGCATGCCTCAGAAAACCCGCCAGATCTTGGACAAAGGATGGCGAACACCTAATATTGAGCAAAATTCACGCAGTCTACGCCAGCTAGGTTTACCAGGTAGCGCCGAATATGACGCGTTGTCCGTCTGCAGGCTCGGAGGTCTTCTAAACTCTTTGTGCGCAGAACTTTCCCTCGGCTCGCCTGCGAATAGCACACAGTCTTTCAAACTCCTCATCATTTGAGGGAAATTTGTTGTTTTCATTTGAAACTTGTGTGCATTCTTTTAGGCAATGAGCCATCGTAGTGAGTAATTATTCATCCTTCGTAGCGGAATCGATTCCCGTTCCTACTGTGTATTTGTACGCATTCCAATCTGTGGATCTCATGACGGTTCTTGATCTCATATTTGCTCCAGCAGCTCATATCATAATTGGGTAGTGATTACTTGCACGCATTTCCAAGTTGGTGTACCATCCAAAGTTGTGATTGACTGAACTTGTTAGGAAGGTCACGTCGATGCTGCTGGAGTCGTGGTGCCTCATAGGTAGGTGATGCTACCATCATTTAGTGGTTCAATTGAATGTTTTGAGAGCAGCTCCGCAAGTTTAGCTCCTCGAGAACAAGTTTGTGTGCTGCCTCAAATGTCATTGTGGGCATTGAAGTCTCCACGAACAATGTGTGGGGGGTAGGTGTCCTTGAAATCAAGTTTTCAAGTCTTGAAGCGTCGAAAGGCCGGCCTGGTTTCAGGTATACTCCGAAGAGTGTGTATTCCTGTTTACCTACTATTGGTACGGCACACACATAATCATTGTCACAGTGGGGTGGGATGTCTATCGCAGAGGCTGAATGTCTTTGCGAAAGCCGATGAGTAATCTGTTGATACCGTCAGGCTGCTTTGAGCGATGCAAATTATATCATTTAGTTCTAAATTTTGCTTCGACGTCCCATTCCGAAATCGCAATGAATGGGAGTCGGTATTCTCGCACCAGTCGCCGGAAGTGTGAGAGCTTCGAGTGTAGGCCACAATAGTTCCACTGGAATTCGGTGCATGTGCGGAAGATTCTGTGAATGGCCAATTCATGTAAAGATGTCGTTGGTGAATCCGCGATTACTACTGTGGGGGAGAACGCCCCTGCGGCCCGTAAGACGTCGACACTAACGGTTTCATTGTAAGGATTCCTTCTACCTGTGGGATATTTCGTGACGAAGGATTTGCGCGGACAAGGGCTTTGAGAGCTGCGAACAGCATCGTAATCAGCATGCTTGCAAAATCTTGGTCTGTGTTTCTATGCTGTTGCCTTTCGCAGATCCCCCTGTCGTGTTGTGGTGGCTGAGACTGGTGACGGCTGTACTCGACTCATGAATCTTGTGAGACCCTTTGTGGCGGTTTTGAAAGATGCGATGTTCCAGTAAGTTTCCCACATTTCTTTTCAGTCACATCAGCGTTCCTGTCACCACGTGCCTTCCGGCTTTGTGATGATCTTTTCTTGAAGAAGCCTTTCATATTCGTGAATACAACTTCTGGATTAGGCGGTGGTTCAGTGCGCCTCGGTGGTTTCTCTTGTGCCTGCTCCGACGAGCGTGCAAGTGTAGCAGCCTTCTTTTTAATGCACCCTCCATGCTAAGCAGAGTGGAGACCACCGCAGTTAGCACATTTAGGCTGTGCTCTTGAGGTACACTCTTTGTGTGAATGAGAACCAGCACAGACTTTGAAGCGCACCAAGCTATTGCATTGTCTCGATATATGACCATGGCTCTAGCATTTATAACACTGTGTAGCTGCCCCGGCGTACTCGACCACCGAGTAGGTACAGAACCCAAGCATAACTCGTTTAGGTAAAAGCGAATCCTTGGTGAATTGCAAAATAACGGATCAGCGACGTATCTCTTTCACTTTGCCGCCATCTCTGGGTGTGTAGGTGGTGAGTATTCTTCCCGACACGACGCCCTGATCGCGTAGATTGTCTTCTCAGTCTTCATTTAAGTAACTCGGAATTGTATTTTTGCATAGTTCGCTGTGTAAAAGTATGGGACCCAGGGTTCCATGGGTACCCCTACTAATTCAGTCACCGTTAGTAGTTGGTTGGCGGCCGGCAGGGTCAACACTGGGGCCATCAGGCTTCCGTCTTTGCTGAGGCGATGGCTAAGAACTTTCTCTTGAGCCGACGTTACAACGTGTGATGCGACAGTGTTAGGGTTGACTTTCCATAAGCTTCCTTCATCCGTGGATGGCCTACCTGAAGAGAACAGGAACGCCAGTACTTCTTTTTTTTGTAAGATACAACTGTGTAGGACGCTTAATCCATATCCTTTGCAATTTCATCTGAAGGATCCGAGCCATCTTGTTCGTCCTGTAGTCTCATGTTGGCAGGGCCATGGTCTGTACTTCCTTCTACATAGGCTCCAAGAGTAGTAAATGCTGGCGCTGCCATAAATGTGGCGTCGAGTGCATCTGGCTGCGATGTTCCGTGCCGTGACGGGTAAGGCACAGGCCGTCTAGAAGTCCGTTTGACGTGCTTTTCTGGGTGCTTTTCTTGCGCTATTGTTCATCCGTCACTTGGCATCTATATGCGACTTTACCGGTCCTTAAGACAAAATTTGTTCGGTTATAGTGACTTTCCGTCACTTTAGCGCCCGGTCACATGCTGTGCTTTTTGCTGAAGCTATCTCCCTGCACCTTACTATTCAGTACTAACAATGTGCGTGCTAGTCATGACAAAATGTATTCACAACTGCTCGTAACGCCGCTAGGATGATAATGACGCATAAGGAACTGAGGCACAGACATTAGTGGGTCCAATCTGCCGTTTCCCGGTGCGGCAGCGCATGCTCGCTTCTCGTGCGAAAAGCTCGCAAGGCGCTTCTTTATATTGAGTGCTTTCAACCTGGCGATGGTGGTTTCCTAGCTCTTATCCAATTCCTGCGAAAAAGGGCCAGGGGCCACACAGCAAAATGAAGGTCACTTCCACCACCAGACCCCGGAGCCACGGAACACCACAGGCGCGCTGCGCAGAACTAAAAAGGAATCTAGCAATACAGAGCTTTGCTCAAAGAGACAGTCCATATTTCCACAGTATTAGAAAATTTCGTTCCATTTTTTTTCAATTCGAGCGACTCCTTGCTCTCTTCTCGTCACTCAGGAGTATACTGCCGCCCCCCTTTCCTCGCCGCGCCGGTGCCGATGCGATGAACCCCGCACCGGTGACGCACCGTCGCCGGATGTTAAAAGAGCGGCGTGCCGCCGCCGGCAAATTAGGTACCAGCGCGCAGGTGTATAACGTGGCCTAGAGATGGTCAAACGGGTTATGAAGAAATGCATCACATGTAGAAGGTTTTATTATGAACCAATGGCATTGGAAACTTTGCAACTACTGGCTTACAAAATAATGCAGACGAGGCCATTCGGCATGGATGGTATAGAGTTCGGTGTCCCACTAGGTGCGCGAAAGAAGAAAGGCCACAAAGCTACCAACTCGTACAATCTGATATTTACGTATGCAGTAACCACAACTTTACAAAAAAAGTTGGCCAAGAGGATCTCATCACAAGCGTTTATTTAAGTGTCCTGAAGTTTCGTAGCTAATGAAAGAATGTGTAATACAATTTACAGTGATAATACAAGAGCGTTCAAGAAATCAGAGAAAGGTAAAAATAAAATGTTAAAGACGGCCGATGAAGAGATGCAACAGTATACCAGTAACCTCAAAGTGAAATACAAGTTTCTTGGCAAGATTCCTTTTGGCGTTGCAAAATCAGTTGCCAGACTTTGTGGTGGTTGTTGCCAAACTGCCGCTAAATTTGGCTGAAAAATTTTCTTCTGTAAATGTGGCTTCTTCGTAAAAGTTTGGTGCCATCCGCGGTGCCTTTCGCGAGTGCAAGAGCGACGCTGGCCGTTTTAATTAACGGAATGAACCGAGCCTAGCACAAGTCGAGCGTGGTGCTGCCGTGCAATCAAGAGGCCGTTTTAATTTTGTTTTAATTAACAGAATTAGCCGCGCATTACAAAATTCGTTTTAATTACCGAAACCAACCGAGCCTAGCAGAAGTCGATCGTGGCGCTACCATGCAATTAGGAGTGTAGTGTAGTGAGACATATTATGCCATTTTATCCTTATGTACCCACCCTATTGTTTTACACTGCGCTCGTGAGCTGAGAGACAATTTGTGCTTATTGTGGGTGGGGCCCTGTAAGCGGCAGCGGCTCGTCGGCCGTGTCCCATTTACAGGTATGCGCAAGTCGCAATTAATTCGCTCCATCTGCTTCGATAAAGCAGCCTTCCAGGCAAACATAGCTGTAGCATATCCGACGTACCCCGATTAACCAGCCTTGGAACGCTTATTCACCACATATATATACGAGTCCGAATGATATGTCTTGTGCTGACAGAGCTAGGGGAAGCGTAGCATCCCCCATCGTAGCGCGCGGTCGACGCGACACGATCAGCTGAGAGAAAAAAAAGTAAGGCGGAGGGGGGCAGCGCATCACTTCCTGCGACTCTATTCAGCTTTCCCCGTCATCCCCAATACTTAGAAGCGATATCTTAATTGCACAGATGCCCACACAGCAAGAGAAATTGCCCCGACTTCTGCTAGTTGCAGTTCATTAGGTTAATTAAAACGGCCTCTTATTGCACAGCAGCGCCGCGCTCCACTTCTGCTACGCGTGGTATATTCCGTTAATTAAATTGGCCTCCTAATTGCACGGCAGCGCCGCGCTCGACTTCTGTAACGCACGGTTCATTCCGTTAATTAAATTGGCCTCTTAATTGCACAGAAGCGCCGCGCTCGACTACTGCTAGGCACGGTTCATTCCGTTAATAAAACGGCCAGCGTCGCTCGTTCGCGAAACGCACCGCGGATGGCATGAAATTCTCACGAAGAAACCACAATTACAGAAAAATATGTTGCAGTCATATTTAGCAGCAGTCTGGCAACGCTGACTCTCCCAGTCTGGCAACCATTTATGCAACGCCAAAAAGAACCTTGCCAGTTTCTTGCGGAGTTAGCTATATGGTTTGGGATGATTTCGTGAAAGACTGATCACAACCTTTATGTTGTCCATGGAAAAACTAAAGGAGTGCAAACTTTTAGATGAAGATAAACTAAGAACTGTGGTTGTTGTAGCCGGCTGAGTAATTAACAACCGGCCTTTCACTTGTGAATGTGTATGATGATCCTAACAAGCCCCAACCTATTTCACAGGCTGATGTTGTAGGCGGAGGACAAGCAATTAACAACAACAAAGACAACATCCTTGGACAGTACAGTTTTCTGATTTACTGGAACACAACGGAACAGGCATTGATGACTAGGTAGCGCGCATGGAAAAGGAAGTACTTGACCTTAAGTGTGCCAGCAGCAAGACAGCAGCTGACTAGGTGACCCACATGGGAAAGGGAGTACGTGAGGGAGCCTAAGTGGGCCATCAGCAAGACAAAATCTCACACAACTCTACAACAAGAATATGGACGTCTGCTTAGAGAAAGGCGAAAACAACACAGCGAGAACTCTGCAAGGTGGAAAAGACTTTCCTAGACAAGAAAGATCAAGTGACAACACGCTTGCTTTAGATACCTAACGGAATTTTGGTTAAGAGGCTGATTCAGCTGTTGTATTTGCTGAAAGGCGGCTTTGGTTGAATCTGGTCGGTGAGAAGATGTAGAAAACATATTGAAGGTGGAGCTGAGAGGCAAAGAAGAAGACGTGGCAAGAAACACGCTCTGTATATTTCTATAGATTCTCGTGCTGGCAACAATAAAGCGAAGACGCATCGTTTCTGCTGTCCCTCTGCTCCTGAAACAGCCGTGTTGTATTTATGCTGCATGAAAGACATTAAGCCCCTAATAGAGAAGGGCCTTAGTAAGGGCTAGTTGATTCCAAATAAATGACACTTGTACATAGTTCAACATGTAGTTATGCATAGTGTAACAGCCCCTCATAGAGGCTAATTGGATTTGTAATAACAAGACCTAATTATGTTAGTGGCACCTTCTAATTTTTGATACGTTAGGTTTCTGCAAAATACGTCATTAACCAGATTGATGCTAACAATGTAGCGCTGTTGCTTCTTGTCATCATAAAAAGAGCATATCAAGTATTCGGTGGACATCAGTTCACAGTTTTGAAGAGTTGAAGCAGATACGTCCACTAAATAAGTCCAACAAAAATAAAGGTTGAGAAGAATCGGGTGGTTAGAAAATGCAGTGATCATCACCAAAAGAAGAAAAGTGCTGGACACGAATAAGAGCGACACAAGCAGCACCACCTTGCAGGTACAGCTGCAACTCTACCGGCCACAGCTGGCTCCACGTGTACTTCAGGTGGCAGTTTTTCAAGTGCTAAAAGCATTGAATGACTCTGGTTCTGCTTTAAAACATTCAAGTGCAACTCCTATGCAATAGTAGTATAGTGGAGAACCGCTTTCAACCCACATTGTAATAAAACATAAATTTATTGTCCTTAAGCACAAAGAACAACTCACAGTACCACAGCCTAAGGACACTTATGGCGTCAATCATTGGCGGATTCGGAGTGACCCACAAACTCTGTCATGGGGCACTCCACTCTGGCGGAGGGCAACAGAAGGGAATCTACCAACGAAACACGCAGGCACCCTCTGGAGCAATAGGCAGGTTCAGAATAGAACGCGATCCGCGCGTCCATTTTCTTTCTTGAAGACCGCTAGGTGGCGACGACGAGTGAAGCACCGCTCGCATGTGCCCCACGTGTTTCAGTAATTTTGTGTGACTTTGTTGTGACTTACCCGGACTGCGCTGTCACACTGTGCTCAGGAACATCAGGGCTACTTGTGGATGACACTTTTCTCGGTGAGCAGCATCTTCGCATCTAACTTCGGTCGACGACATGCCCGCTATGATCGCGCGAGCAACGCAGTGGCGGTGAGACGCCTACGCCTAAGACACACCAAGCGTTGACGACGCGGTAACGTCCAATGGCGAAAACTTCGTTAGCCTTACAAGAGCACCTGTGGCACTTCATGCCTGGTTGAAAGTGACGAGTACACCACTTAGGAAGACAATGCGTCCCAAGACAGACCAGGAGGCAGAACCTGATACGTTGGCCTTGGACCAGGCTGAAATTGAATACCAGAATAGTGTTGCGGGTGACGGCATCACTCACCAAGACAATGAAGGGACCGACGGAACATCTGGAGGCACGACGGTACAGGCTGTTAACAGTCCTTACCGTTCGTCAAAAGAATTCTCTCACAAAAGCGGGAAATAAGTTCAAGATAAAAAAGGGAGATTATGGCTTCATAAGTCCTACATCCAAGTCATGCTCGCAACCTACGTCGCGAAGAAGACCATAACAGTGGAAGCTACTGCCACTCCCCAAGGAAGGCTTCAAACTCATCGTAAGATCATTGCAAGGACTAGCTATAAAAGAACTAACGGCACCACAAATTGCACAACCAGTTGTGAATGCGTGTCAAGGCACAATAGGCAGCAGCCAATTATCGCTGCGGCTGAAGCAGGGATCCGACATATCCATCATCTCCACTCTAAACCCGGACGTGGCTGATGTCACCAGAACAATCACAAGCCTCACTCTCAAAGGAAGATTGCACGCTGTCAATGCCTTTGGAGCAGTGGGAACGTCCCACGAAAAGGAGTCATACATGGTCGGACTCTCAACACAAGCCCAGAAACTCTCCTAGCAAATCTACGCATAGGGACACAAGGAGTCAAGATCCAAAGAGCCAGAAAGCTTGGAGTGACTGCGACTCGTTCCACAAGTTAGCGGCGGTGCTGGAATCAGAAATGAACGCTGCGATTCCGCCACCTGACGTGATATGTTTGTAGGAAATCGGCAAGGGCGTAATAAAGTTGAGAGAATATTACACCATCAAGAATTTAAAATGCTCCAGGATCGCTACTTTGGTGCATAAAAGTATTGCGAACAGTGTATATTCTCAATTTGAGGGCCCAGCCGAGCACAAACTGATTGAGTTTCATACCGCCAAAAGAGGTAAAGCCAAAAGGTTTATTCTTAATGTTTAGAGCCCTTCAAGAGAGCGTCACGGCAGCTTTCTCGAGATGCTCGAGTGGGCTTTTGGCACATGGGACATGAAGACAAATTAGTCTTCGCAGGCGACTTCATTGCTCCTCATACTTGTTGCGGATACTGAAAAAACACCAGGAAAGGCGCAGATTTATCGCAGGCAGTAGCGAGTTACGAGCTCCAACTGGAGACCATGCCCCAGGCGGCCACTAGACTAGTCAATAGTGTTTGCAGAAAAAAATATCCAGATCTAACCTTCGCGTACACATTCACGTACAATATTAACAGCGGATCGTGGAAAAACCTTGGTGAGAATATGGGGAGTGATCACTTCATAATCAGTTTTTATACTTCCACTCCGAATCTAAATAAGTCGCAGGGGATCGCTAAAATAACTAAAAGGGAGGCCCACAAGTAGTATCCGGTGAAACAGCAGCCGCTAGAAACGCTAGACGACTGGGCGGATGTTACGAGGAAGGCATGCAGCTTACATACCGAGCACATTAAAAATGAAAGAACTCCAGCAGTGGACCCCCACAGCATGCACTTGTGGGAAGGCCGGCACAGCATCATCAAAAGGTGAAAAAGGCAGAGATTGAATACAAAGCTGAAAGCCGTGATCGCACAATTGTCTGTAAAAGCTAATAAATGTTCTAGAGAGCTTCAGGCTAGTAATTGGGTCATCTTCAGTGATTCCCTGAGAAGAGCGCTCTCTAGAACTAAAACTTGGGCAATATTGAAAAGTATGCTAGACCCGATGAACACAAAAACAACTACAACCAGAACACTGCAAATTTTAGCGGGAGAATTCAAAAGGAATGTTGAACCTTTGCTGCGAGTTCTTCGGGACAAATACATTGACAGTGGTGGGAAAACTATACAAGATCTAGATTATAAGCGTTTAGAAAATGAGGACCTAGATTCCCGGATAAATGAGTAAGAGGTCTTCGCGGCTGCAATGTCGCGTAAAAGGCATTCGGCTCCCGGAGTGGACGGAAAAACTAATTTGATGTTGAGAAATATGAGCGATAATCAGCTTAGAAGAATTACCAATACTTCAAGGAAGAAGTCTGAGAAGGGCTAGATATCGAGTCTAGGAAGGGGTATATCCCTAGCCAATGGAAAGAGGCCAACATATTTTTTTAATTCAAAACCTGGAAAGGATAAAATGCTCTACAACCTTCGGCTTATATTGTTGTCATCATGCCTAGGCAAGCTTTTTGGGACGCTTGTGCACACCAGGCTTTATGAATTTATGAAGGGAGAGAATTATCTGTCTCATAACCTGTATTGATCCAGACATCAATTATCTACACAGGATATACTTCTGCAATCGAAGGCCGAAGTGATTCAGAATGTATCACTGGAGGCGATAACGTAGTCGCCGCAGTGGATTTTATTCAGGCTTTCGATGCAATCTCTCATAGACTTGTACTCAAAGTACTTCATTGAATTGTGGTGCTCGATCATTTTGCTATAACAAATCATTTTTTTACAACCACACAGCAACCATTGGCATGGATAACATACGCTCCCAAATTATTCCAATGCCAAATGAAGGCACACCGCAAGACGCAATTCTTTCTCTAATCCTCTATTTTATAGCGATGAATCGACTAATCGACTAGCAAAGCAACTGGAGCGACTTCCTGACCTCTGATTCGCGCTTTTCGCCGATGATACCACTCTGTGGGTCAACAAAGGCTCACTAGGAAAGAAGAAGAAAACTTTACAGCGATAAACACTGTGCAGTCGTTTACTAAAGATAATGGTATGTTTTGTGCACCAGAGAGATGAGAATTTATTCGCGTTCATGGCAGAAATTATAGAAACAAATCAGTCATACAACTAAGCAAAGGAAATCAAATGCTGCCGGAGAAACAAACGATGAGAATATTGGGTTTATGGCTGCAAAACTATAAAATAGCAAGCCATAAAATCAAAACGCTGAAATGTACACTGAAAAACATCGCTCGAATGATTCACAAAATAACAAGAAAGGGCCAAGAGCTAAACCAAAAAGAAACTCTACGCTTGTTGCAAGCCTTCATCCTTAGCAGAGTCACATATGAACTACCATATCAGGAGTTCACACCAACGGAAATTAAAGAGATTGACTTAATACAGGGAGCATACAAAGCTACTTTAGGTATACCGCTGAATGCACCCGATGACAAAGTGGAAGCGCTTGTTGTGTACAACGCTTCCGAAGAGCTTGCGGCAGCAGCACTTCTCTCGCACAAGGAACGACTATATCTTACAAAGATAGGCAGAGGAACCCTCACTCGCTTCGGACACTGTACTTGACCACAATTCTGCCGGGAGAACATTACTAACATATAGAAACACGCCAATACACAGCCTTCTGCCCCAGTCCGCGAAACATCTGTAAGTTGTACCATGGGGCGAGAAGACAAGCTAAAGCGCGCCACCTTCAAAAACAGTTTGGCGAAAGCCGCGAAGTAGTACACACCCATGCCGCTAAATCGAACAAAAGCTGCGTTCTGGTGGCAGTTCAACCAATCTAGCATAGCGCTAAAACTGTCGCAGCATCAATTAAAACAACCTGTACAGCAACGGTGGAGGCGGCGGCAATAGCGCTTGCTATTCGAACTATAGAGGCAGAGAACGGCTCTGCATTAGTCTTGTCTGATTCTCAGGAAGCCCGAAAATGTTTCCCTGTGGTGCACTACAAAATGTCGCCTTCAAAATACTAAGTTACAGGATGATACCGGACCACGCTGTAACTTGGTGCCCAGGCCACGAGGGTATCTCGGGTAATGCGCTAGTGCACAGTTTCGCTCGTGATTCAAACAACCGAGTGATCAACGACCATGATAATCAGTATGAACCTAGCACTGCGCGTGATATACTCGAGCATCAACGGAAGACAAGACAGCGGTATACCCCGCTACACAAATCGCTAAAAGTTGACGAAGGTCGCCAGCTAAGACAAATTCAGGTTAACACCTATCCACATTTGGAAAGGTGGCATCACATAAACCGCAATACATATGTAAACCAATGTCCGTGGTGCGAGTCACAACCGACGTTACAACACGGCGCTTGGCACCACCGGAACAAGCCTTTGGAGGTGGTGTCGCATCTGACACTCACGCTACTGACCCAAACGGGTCTCCTGGATGAAGCCTGGCGAGCTGCAGCGGCCACTGGTGCCCTGCAATGGGGAAACTACCGTTGACATTCTTCTCTGTCTCTTCTTTTTTTCATAAATAAAATATTTATCTTTCTCTTCTTGCTTGAGTGGGCACGCAGGGCACATCAACGCTACGATAGCAAAACCTCAGCTCTGATGCGAGGCACAGCTGACACGAGCGACCAGTGTCCATTGGCGCGCCCGAAGTTCGCACCATTTCAAGGCTTGGGGCACTTGCGACTTCCGGTTGAATTTGCTGATTTCCGCGGAGTAGAAAAAGTTGCTTCGTGAGAGCATATCGCGACGGAGCTGCTCTAGATCTGCCAATTAAATATACAGGGTGCACTCTCAATCCACCAGAGGTATAAACTTGATCCGCATGGAGCAGAAAAAATTTTAAGATATATGGCGTACAGTACCCCTAAGATTCTGCTATATTGTCCCGAGTATATGCCCCACAACCTAATAGGGAACTGCGACAATGAGTATGTACAGATGAAAAAATGGGACGCATAAATAATGCTCAAAATGATTTTCCCCGCGCACTTGAGCGGCCGGCCCGGCCGAGACTTAGGCGGGAAAGGTACGGCGAACAAAGAGTTTCGCACAGGAAACGTGGACTAGCTCGGAGGCACGGTAACGATGGTTCGAGGAACCCTTGACGGGAGTGACAAGTTAATTTACTGGAGATGTTCGTTCACAAACAACGTAAGGTCCGAGATAGCGTGACTAAATTTTTTCACACAATCCCGGTGTTCGAACAGGCGTGAAAAGTAGTACTTCATCTCCAGGACGGAAGGTGACGTCTCGACGAAAGCTGTCATAGCGTTGCTTGCGGTCTTGTTGACTGGCCTCCGTGTTGATATGAGCACGTTGCCGTGTGTCAGCGAATCTGGAGACAGAATGTTCTGGAGTAGTCGTGAACGTTTTTGTCGTTACGTTGAAGAAAGAGGCGTCAATGGTGAAAGTCAGCGCCCGACCGTAGACGGGGAAGAAAAGTGAATACCAGGTGGTTCGTTGAACAGCGGTGTTGTGTGCAAACATTACGAACGGCAAGATTTTGTCCAAGTTATCGTGATTCGGTCCGATGTACATGGACATCATGTCGATTAGAGTCCGGTGGTATCATTCTGTCAGGCCATTTGTCTGTGGGTGGTAAGCGGACGTGGTCTTGTGAACTGTGCCACAAGTTTTAGAATTTCGTCAAAAATTGTGGACAGGAAGGCCTTGCCTCAGTCACTCAACAACGTGGGAGGTGCACTACGATGCTACATAATGGCTTCTAAAAAGAAGGCGGCAACATCTGAGGCAGAGCTAATGCGTAGAGGAGCGGTCTCCGCGTATTGTGTAAGGTGGTCTATGGCGGAGACAATCCAGCGGTGGCCTGCTGGCGTTACGGGAAGTGGTCCGACGAGGTCTATTCCGACAACGACAGAAGGTGTACCGGGACATGGAATGGGTTATAATAAGCCAAAAGGAGCTGAAGTTGGTCGTTTCGGGCATTGACAAAGTGCGCAAGGAGCGACATAATTAGCCACAAATGTAGAAAGACCATGCCAGAGGAAGCGGCTTCTAACACGGTTGTAGGTCCTCTGAAATTATAAGTGTCGAGCTTATGGGTCGTCGTGCAATGCTTCAAGAACTTGTTTTCGCAGTGAATGGGGAAGTATTGGCACCCACGGATTAGCATCCGATTTTTAAGTATAGCGCTGTAGGACATTCTTCTCTAGCTTGAACTGCCATAGCTGACGACGAAGTCTGGCATTAGGTGGAGAAGGCGAGTCATTCAAGTATCCGATGATGCGGTTACAGTAGGGGTCGTCACGTCGGCACGCGGCAAACTGAGCACTGCTGTTTAAAGATGGTGACCCAGCAACTGCCAGGGGTGATAACGTGAGTGAAGAGGAAAACGCTTGATAACTTGAGGGGTATTCAGGATGTGTGGTCGGAGATGAAACTAGCAGAGAGCAGTGCGAGTGAGCATCGGCATCCTGATGCTGTTTTCCAGACCTGTACACAATGTCAAAAGTGTACTCTTGTAAACGGACTATCTAGCCAAGGAGGTGCCCAGACAAATTCTTCAGGGAGGACAACCAGCATAGGGCAAGGTGTTCGGTGATCACAGCGAAGTGGCATCCATATAGATAAGGTCGAAATTTCTGGATGGCCCAAACGACAGCGAGACATTCCTGCTCTGTTATAGAGTAGTTTTGTTCCACAGGTGTTAGTGCGCGGCTGGCATACGCAACTACTCGCTCACGTGATGTTTCATCGCGCTGGAGGAGGACAGCACCGATTCCGTGGCCACTGGCATTTTTGTACAGGTAATTGGGTGCACTCTCATCGAAGTGACGTAGGACGGAGTCTGCAGTCAAAGCACACTTAAGGGCTTAGAAAGCACACTCGTTTTCGTCAGTCCACGTGAAAGCCGTTCCAGACGTCAGAAGCTTGTGTAACGGCCCCGCAATGGCAGCAAAGTGACAGATGAAGCGGCGGAAGTAAGACGCCAAGCCCACGAAATTTTGCAACTATTTTTGTTAGGCCGGACGTGGAAAGCTAATTACGGCAGCAACCTTGTCGGCGTTGTGTCGAACGTCATCTTTGCTGACGAGGTGATCCAATACTTTGATGCTAGTGCTGGCGATGTGGCACTTATCAGTATTGAGCTAGCTGTAGGCCAGCGTTCCGAATGCACGTTAGAACTTTGTCCAAACGCTTGAGGTGCTGAAGAAAAGTACAAGAATAAATTACGATGTCGTCTAAATAACAAAAACAGGTTTTTCACTTGAGAGCACGTAGGACAATATCTATCATGCGCTTAAACGTTGCTGGAGTGTTGCTTAAGCCAAAAAGCATGACGGTAAACATGTAAAGCTCGTCAGGCGTCGCAAACGCTGTTTTCTTCTTGTCTGCTTCGCCCATAGGTATTTGCCAATAACCGATCAGAGGTCGAGGCTGGAGAATTATTCTGCGCCTTGTAGGGAGTCCAGGGCATCATCTATGCGTAGCAACAGATATACATCTTTTTTTCGTCATCTTATTGAGCGCTCCGTAATCAACACAAAAGCAGACAGAATTATCCTTTTTCCGGGCTAACACCACAGGAGGCGATCAAGAGCTAGATGAAGGTCGAATGATATCCCGTTTGAGCATGTCGGCGACGTTTTCTTCATTGACTTACTTTTCCGCCGAAAACAGACAGTATGGGCAGTGGCGTACAATGGAGCTGCCTTCGGTTTCGATGCTGTGCTCCGCAACAGAGGTACAGCCCAGAACTTTGGAATGTACGCCAAACGAAAGGCTGTACTTTTCGAGGTCTCAGAGGTTTCTGTTTTGCTCGGGACTGAGGTGAGGACTTATGATAGCATTTAAAGCAACAGTGGTTGCCTTGATATCAGTTGTAGCAGACAAAGGCGGTGATTCTGCGTGCAGCGGAACCAGCGAAAAGGTTCACTGTCAGCAAAGCAGCTCACAGCATTGCCCTGGGGCAGCATCACTGGCGAAGAAGTTGGGTTCAAGGCAGTGACCAATGCTTTACCGTCGTTAAACTGCACAAGGCCGAGTGCAATGGTAAGCCCCGCAGATTTGAAGCAAACTGAAGGAGCTATGAACACGTCACTGTTACAGTATCCGAAGCCATCGTGGGTATTTGTTCAACTCCTGGCGAAATGAAACAATCACCGGCACCAACAAAACGGGAGCTGTATGGATCGACATTGGATGAACTCTCAGCAGCTGACATATAAATTACTCGCTGACGACAGGATATGAAAGCTGATGTCGAAGAAAGGAAGTCCAATCCTAAAATGACTGTGTGAGTGCACAAAGGGAGTATAAGAAACTGGATGTGGTGAAGGATGTCATCTATGAAAACGTGGAGTGTACAAACACTTGAGGCTGAATAGGGACTCCATCTGCGCAACGAAGTGAAGGGCCATCCTATGGCGTTCTAACTTTATCCAAGTGGGTACAAAAGTCTACACGAATTACAGAAAGTGATGCGCCTGTGCTACCAGTGCATCTGTCTGTATACCTTCAACATACACCATTGAAACATCTGATGCGCGGTCCGGAGGAGTTTGACGCAGTTTGAAAGATACAGCTTTCCCTCCCGAAGTTGCACTGTTTAGATTTCCAGTTGGCAGCCGGGAATTGAAGTTGAGGGTCGGAGGGAAGAAGAGGAACGCTGCATAGGTGAAGGTGAGCGACGACGTGAGAAACGGGAACGGCCAACTGAGCCAAAGTTCTGCGGAGACAGGGACCAACGTGTGCTGTTCTAATACAGCCGGCGATAGTGTGGTCCAGTCGGTTAGAAGTCGTCCCGCACAAAGTCATCGTAGCTTCGTCTTTTGTCTTGCTGACGGCGGCAGCAAAGCCTTGAAACATGACCACGGATACAAATATGAACACGGATGCTGCGATAGAACCACGTCGGCCACGTAGTGCACCAGGCGTTGTAAGGCTGGGAAGATGGTCGCTGTGCGAGTGAGTTAAGTGAACCATGCACTTCGGGCGCTGGTAGCTGCATTGGGCTTTGCTGGGGCGCAGGTGGCCTAGCAGCAACCTGGGCATAGGTTGGCATCGCCACAGGATGTGAGCTCGGAACAAGTGTGACAGACATCGAGGCCAGGCTTTAGTGGAGCTCAGGCGTTGTTGCAGCAACGTGAGCATAACTTAGCATGGGCACGAGATGTGAGCTCGGAACTGGTGTGCCAGTGACTAAGGCCAGGACCTCCCTCATGACGGCGTGTAAACGAGTAGCAGGTGGCGTCATTCGATTATCAAGGTGGCGAGGTGAAGCCTGTGCATGAAGTTCCTCGCGGATGATAGAGCGGATCAATGCACGAAGCTCTGTTGTGTCATGACTCGAGCTCAGATCAGACATATCAAGTTGCACCCGAAGGTCTGAAGCTCCTCAAGGCAATGAGAGGTAACGACAACATCGGCTACGCTCTGAGGATTCTGCACGACAAGTGCATTAAAAGCGACAGTCGCAAAGCCTTTTAGTAGGTGTCGCACACAGTCGTTTTCCGCCATATAGTTGTCGATGCGGCAGCAAAGGGCGAGAACATCTTCGATGTAAGAAGTGTAAGACTAGCCGGGGTGTTGAACACGTGCACCAAGCCTCTTCTTGGCAATATCCGAGCGCACTGACGGGTTGGCGAAAATCTGACAGAACTGACGAGTAAAGGCGGGCCATATCAGAAAATCTGTGGCGTGGTTGAAAAGCCATGTTTTTGCGACGCTGCTAAAGTAGAATGCAACGTGGGTAAGTTTCGCCGGCTCTTCCAAGTTGTTGATGGCACTCACGCGGTCATACTCCTCGAGCCAGTCTTCAACTTCCTTACCCGGAAGCCTTGCGAACAGCGGAGGATCCTTTTGAGGGTTGGTGACTAGGTGTGAAGGGTTTCTTCGCGGTGGGAGCGGTGGCGAAGCTGGCGCGCTGGGATGGTCGGCTTGAGACATTACCGAAACCAGGTCGTTTAGGCGGTGGCGTGAACGGAGCTTCAAGGATGTGTTGTAGAAGACGCTGGGGGTGTCCGAGAGTGTGACAGGTTCTGGGATCGATACCCAGCATTTCCACCACTTGTGAGATAGCATCCAGTACCCTCAAGACTCTGCTTTATTGTCCCGAGTATGTTCCCCACAACTTATATTGAGTTGCGATGATGAGTATGTACAGATGAAAAAATAGGAGACCTAAATAAGGCTCACAGTATTACTGGAAGTACTCTGAATTGGCCAATGGACGACACCTACAGAAGAACTAGTTGCTGGTCCTATTGCTTCCTTCATTTTCCACTGTGGGATCTGTGGCTAATAAGCGGGACAGTAAGAAGACTGATTTGCATTTTTAGCCACTGAAACAAGGAGTTCTAATTGACATGAAGCAGAACCCGCGATGCTGTCGCGGACGTGCTTCTAGATGACAAAATTGTTTTTGTTATATATTGATTAAGATGAAAGTCAGACGACCCGCCAAACGCGAAAGGTGACAATGGCTCAGTGTTGGCGTACTCTGCCATCGAAGACAAAGCGACTGATGCGAAAATCTTGTGATGAGCTCTTTTTTTCATAAATAAAAATATATATCTCTCTTTTCTTGCTTGAGTGCGCACGCAGGGCACATCAAAGCTACGCTAGCAAAAACTGAGCTCCGACGCGAGGCACAGCTGACGCGACCGACCGGCGTCCGTTGGCGCGCCCGAAGTTCGCACCGTTTCAAGGCATGGGGCACTTGCGACTTCCGGTTGAGTTTGCCGATTTTCGCGGAGTAGAAAAGTTGTTTCGTTAGGGCATCCCGCGACGGAGCTGCTCTAGATCTGCCAATAGAACATACAGGGAGCACTCTCAATAAAGAGGAATAAACTACATCCGCGTGGAGCAGAAGAAAGTATTATCGGAAGTGCTCTAAGTCTGCTAATGGATGACACCAGCAAAAAAACTAGTTGCTGGTCGTATTGCTCCCTTCATTGTGCGCTGTGGGCTCTTCGCCCAACAAGCGTGGCAATAAAACGGCTGATTTGCATTTTTTAGCAACTGAAACAAGGTGTTCTCATTGACATGAAGTAGAACCCGCGATGCTGTCAGGTACGTGCTTCTAGATGACCAAGTAGTTTTTTGTTATTAATTTATTATGATGAAAGTCAGATGACCCACCAAACCTCAAACGTGACCATGGCTCAGCGTTGGCGTATTCCGCCATTGATGACAAAGTGACTGATGCGAGAATCATGTGATGACGTTACTATATTTGGTCCTTAAAAAGTTATGGATCGCCTTAATTTTTAGTGTTATTTTTTTACAACGCAAAATGACCTGGTCACATGGTATTAATTCTTTCTCGATGACGAGCATTCGCTCTGGCAATGCAAAATAGGTTTTGGTGAAGAAAGATAATGGCTTGAGAATCATTGCAAAACTAAGAACATCACAAAAACCTTCTGGAGCTGGGCGTAAAATGCTGGATCCACCAACTCAGAAGAAAGAAAAAAATGGTAGATCCAACGTACCTTCGCAACCAATGTTATGCGAAGCATGCGTGGGAAAGGGGGATAAATTTTATTTTTTCATTGGGCCAGGCGTTTTAACTACGCTTGATACATGCAAGATTGTACGCACAGACGTATAGTAAACAATCGCATGTATACAATTGCGTAACAATGCCAACAACAGCATGGGTATGCGCAACACCAGAAGCGGTAAACTGATACATAGCGCTTGTGTCAGCGAGAATGGTAGCCCCAGACAGTGAGAGATAAACGATCTTCTGTAGATAGCGCTTCAATACATTTTTTTCTTAACCGGAAGCCATTCTTGTATGATAGGAGCATGCATGTACTGTTTATAAAATGCAACCACAATTGTTTCACGAACGTTACAATCTCCTTAAAAAAACAGTTCAGAAACCTGACGTGGTGTTGTGCTAGAATACTTGATTGTCAAGCGTAATGCTGGGGTTTAATTTCTGCTGGGACCATGATATTGACTAAAGGCTATCTTTATGTCAATTGCAGATGCCAGCGTTTAGAAACGAAGCTCCTGAGGGCCGACCTATTCGGCGTTCATAACGTCCTACAAAACCAAAACTGAAACTTAGCACCTGCACAACGAAAACGAAAACATGTGTAAACAATTGACTTTATGTGTATACGACAACATAATACACGATCACACACCATTCTTGTACTCATCCATTCATGCATCTATGCAACTATCCGTCCGATCAAAGTACCACCCGTGCGTCCGTCCGTATATCTGTGCGTTCTTTATGCAAGTTGGCGAATTCGACGTAGACATTGTGAATCTTTCGACATACTACTTTTCTCACTCGTCGTTAATGATTTCCTGGAAATGGACTAACTCTTTCTTAAGACACTTGAATGTAAATTAGCAATGTCTGTTGGCGTAATTCCTTCACTTATGTGAATGCCTACTCGCCTTGAGTGTATTGCGAGCAACTACAGTTGATCTTCACATGACGGGATGGCTGTATCATAGGAGTCCATGTTTAATGTTTATAAAATTGAATTGCCATCACTGCATCTCCAACTGACGCTTCACGAATGTTATGGTCTATTTGAAAAGCAGATGCAAAACCTCTCATGGTTATTTGTTGGAATCCTTGGTTCGTACGCAGAATTCTGAGGTTTTAATCTTGCTGGGACCGCGGCTTCCATTTTAAATGCGGGGTACCGAATTTACCCCCCCCCCCCCCCCCGCGCATGCCCGCGTCTCGCGTCTCGTGCCGACCCAGGAATACACCCCCAAATCCCCTCCTCATCCGCTAGTAAAACAATTGGCAGCATATCCACAGAGTGAATGATGGAGATTGGGGCGAAGCATTCGTCCGTCCATTCGTTCTTGCTTCCGTCCGTCCATGCGCCAGTCTGTGTGACCATCCATGCGTCCATCCGCCTGTCCGTGCGTGCGTCTGTTCATGCGTCCATACATGCATCTGTCTGTGTGTCTGTTCGTCAATCTATTCAACACTCCAAGTACCACCATCTCGCATCTTTTCATCATATATTCCCTTTATGGAAGCACCACCATCTAGCGGACATTCCATAGACTAAACGAGAGCTGGCACACGCACACTTTTTTACGGCTTGCGCTCTGGGTCTACTTCTCACCTTTAACCACCTAGAGTTCATGGTATATACTAGTTCATTGTATTCATAGCACTGCTGCTCAACGCTCGCTAAACTTTTCTAAAACTAGGGAGGCTACACCCAGCGAATATAACGTACTAACCCTTTCTTTTCAGATAGTGCTTAATGAACATACCAATGGCTGCTAATGAAGATCACAGCGTGCGCGTTAACTAGAAGTCGAATGCTCTTGTCTCTCGTTCCCCATTAGCAGCCTTTGGCATGTACATTGAGCCCTATTTTTATATTGTTCAACAACGGACAGAAGAAATCTCCCACCGGTACCACCTCGGAGGTAAAAATGTAACAATTATTACACACTACGACTACGAGGGACAAACGGGTGCCGCTCTAAAGTGCTTCGCCCCTAAAAACCGACTGTTCGCGCTAGACAAGCGTAGCCTAGCCACCCCTTATATGTAGGCACAGGATCGCGCGTTTGCAATTCAGTCATGGGCATCTTTACTTGGCTTTTGCATCACATTGAAAGCAACGCTTTCCCTTCATTAAATAAACACGAATAATAAAGAGGAAATAACAATTAGAAATTCCCGAACCATACCCAATTACACAACATTCACGTGATACCTGCATCACTCTGCGACACACTTACTCTATTCTCCCAGTCGGAAGACGTGAGCGGACATTTTTTTTTCACAATGGTTCGGTCAATGCAGCCAATATCAGCTTTTAGGGGCGGAACTCCTTGAGCCGTGGGTCTGTATATGCATGACTCCCATGGTACGTGATCGCCTGGTTCTAAGACTCACTCAGCAGGTCTGAACGGACTGATGGACAGACGTACAGACAGACAGACAGACAGACAGACAGACAGACAGACAGACAGACAGACAGACAGACAGACAGACAGAGAGACGGACGAACGGACGAACGGATGGACGACGAATTTACAGTTTATCGATAAAACCCCCCGAAGCTTATCAATATCTCATCCGTGAATATGCCGTAGAGAGAGAAATAATAAAAAGGAATAGACAGGGAGGTGAAACTAGAAGAACTGGTTAGCTACCCTGTACAGGGGTGAGAAATAGGGGCTGAAAAGAAGATAGATAGAGAGAGTGATAAAATAAGTTAGGGAAAAAATACATATCACAGTCGCTTGAAGACACTGGTTGAACGCAGGAAGCTCTAGAACACCTTCACAGCCTTCTCCTGCATACGCTGTATTTTGTTGCTAACGTTCGTATACAAAAATTGCCCGTGTGCGTTTTCGCTCTTCCTGTGTAGATACGATGTGCCAGCCACCTGCAGCGCATACCCGCATAGCAATGCCGCACACCCGCCCGCGACTGCGGGTATATGTGCCGATGTCCGGCCGAAACTGTTGACGACGTACGCGACGGGATTGCAGGTTTATCCGTATCATGACCCGTGAGTCGTATTCGTCAAATCATCTTGCTCTCCGATACTAAATTTTGTTTACCCCAAGTGAACGGAGTAATCACGAGAGCACCCAGAAGAAGGCGGCTAGGTAGATAGATGCGTAGGTAGACGCCAAAAGTACAGGAAGTTGACAGAAATATGCTTCTAATTTTAAAAATTGAACAGATTATCGTGTATTTTAAGAAGGCGGATGTGATAACTGTTTGTTTTTATTTTATGTGTGAATTTTAGGTAAACCGGATAACATTGCACTGGAATACTCAAGCAGTTCAAAGAATGAGAAACTCAAAGTTTCACATATAACAGTGAAAGTAAAATCTATTTATTTTCTCTCCACAAAACCATCTGCAAAAAATAAGTATTCCTTAGATTGCACTATGTGCAAAAGCCGTTCTCGCACGTACCTGAAAATAGATTGGAATGTTTTGTAACAAAATACAAAAATCACCATAACATTTTCTTCACGACTTCAAATATTCTGCAAGTGAGACAATAATAAAGCATATGAGTTGCGTGTGGCCATTTTACCTGGTTATTTTGCCGTGCTTATTTTGTACCTGTATCATTTTGGCCTGATGCCTTCGTAAACATGCCATGGCTTGCTGGATGCGCGAAGGTGGTCGATGGTATTCAGCCACTTTCAATATTCCGGCCAGACATGGAGGGTGCCGAGTGAACAGACGGTCTGAATCCAACAGGAAAGGTCGTTCAAGAAGCTGTGATACTCCAATACTGCCCGAGCAGCAAACCGCAGTGAAGCAGCAGGCGGGAACCCGAAGTTTGTCTACACTATGCGGTTGAGCTGATGTGATAGTTCGGTCAAAATACTCAAAACCTCCAAAGCGTACTGGGGGAAGGCGCCCTGTAAGCCAGGCACTGGGGCTGCGGTGTGTGGTTGTCCCGATGCTCACGGCTGCGGGATCCATTACCAAGAATGCATATATGGTGTATCTTGACGTGAACATAGCCGTGCGCACGGAGAGCAGTTGGTTAAGAGAGGGGACTGCCCATCCGTCCCATATATTGTCATGGCTGGGAAGGGGGCAAGAGCGGGGTGCGAAGGCATCCCAACGTATTGGCATAATAGGGAGTAGGGTGCGTCGCGACTAACCTTCGCCACTGCCGCTTTCTTGGGGAAGCCTTTGCACGCTTATGGTCGTTAGTCAGTACCACGGCGTGTGGTATAACATGTGCCAGTCAGCAGTGGCAAGTTTATTTATTTTTATTTATTCAATACTGCCAGCCACCGTTTGGCAGCCAGGGCAGGAGTGGTACAGTGCAGAGTTTGAACACAAAATTTACACGCGATCAGTACACGGTCCGCGGTACACAGGGAAGCAATAATGCAGTATGCTTGTCACGACACGCAAGCCTACGCAATCAGTAACAAAATCAGCAACACAGTTAGCAGTTGCCAAGGTGGCGTGGACGCCATCCGAAACCCGAGCTTACCGCAGCTCCACATTGGCTGGTGCCAACCACAAGGAAGTGAGAACATAGACGTCAATCTCTGCAGTTTTGTGAACACGTAGCGCAACCGGTCGACGCAGTTTTGAGTAGTGCAAAGCCCCACTCCCTTGCATAGCTTGCTGCGCAACCAGGTGCAACTACAGCACACGAAACAACGGTTCAGTAAAGTATTATTTGTATTTGCGCATTGAACGCTAGTAAAAAGAGCTATTATTTTTCTCCGCAAGTCGGACGCGTCATCGAACCGCATTGAGGTGCTTGCTGGTTTACTCGACTGAACGACGAAGAAAGCAAGAGTGCTCGTAAGTGCTCCGCGCTCTACAAAAAAAAAAGACCCCATTCTTCACTACTGTTGCGTCGTCAATTCCCATGGACGTCAGTGACTTCAGTTTTACTGATTTCCACAGCTTTCGCAAAACAGAACGATGACAGCGCTAAATACAGGCGGTTGCCAGCGTGTTCGGCAAGCGAATTACTCGCGTTCTTCAAAGCCGTTAGCTTGAGTACGTGTGATAATGTGGGTCTCCTGTTACTGTTTTGAGTAGCCTTGACGGAGAGCCATGGTAACACTTATTATAAAGGCTAACATTTCTCTGACCACGGTGCGCGACGTACATCAGTACATCAGGGGCGATATCAGGGGCGTACATCAGGGGCGATAAACATCGCACACGCTGTGACCACCGTTAATCTAAAGTTGTCGCCAACACACCGCATTCCGCACGTAAGGCTTTGAAGGCTCTAAGTCCCTCCTTTAACAAATATATTCGAAGAAGTGTGTCATACAGGTAATTCGGAAAATGATCGTGACCATGCTAAGTTTCATTTTTCCATTTATCTCGGTGATTACCGGTGCTATCTCGGAGACATCTGTTTTGCAGTTCATTGTACGCAGATAAATAGACACGTATGTATCTCCCTTTGTAGTATTTACAAACGGAAGACAACCGTCAACAGGGCATCCGAACATGCGTTTTAAAACAGTTTATTGCACAGGAAGCGAGAAATCATCAGGGCCATTTGTCCCGAATAAAGCGAGCTTCGTACCTCTAAGCGCATAGATTGTTCGTGTATGCACTTCATTGCTTTCGCTTCATGTTTATGCCTAAGTTTAACGCTTTTAGAAGTTACAGAATGCACTTCGGAGTGCTTTCCTCAAAGTCGATGTCATGCGATGCTCGCCTGCATTAAATTACCAGTTTCAAGACGCTGAAACAAATGAACTGTATTTTGCATTGTGCCCGCATTTTGTTTTGTTGAGTTTCCTACATTTATGAAGCGAGGTTAGAATGAAAGAAGAAGCTTGCCAAATACCTGATATCTGGGAAACCGCGCCTCAAGACGAACGAAGGAAGAGGGCCTCTGCACGTTTGCTTTGTGCACTACCCAATTATGGCCAGCGCGGCGATAGGAGCGCTGGTGGTGGCGTTTTTTGCAGCGACGCCTGGGCAGAGTCTAATTTTCATAAGACTTCGTCTTCGTCAACATCGACGTTGTAATTCTGAGAGAAAATAGACAAGGTTCAAACGGTGGACTGGCTGTTCTTTCATATGCGAAGCGTTATATGAGCAAGCTTCATAAAGCGGCATCCACGCTTCACGGCAAATTTGTATCTTCTCCCTCTCTGTCTCCCACCGCAACACGTTTCACAGCAACATGAGCAACGCCACCAAAAGCAAGTCCGAGAAAATTCTAGACTTTTCAATAGATACACCAACAGGAACGACGACGCAAAGCGAGCCTCTTAAGAATAATCGAAAAACCTAAGGCACCTTAGGATAGGCGCCAAAAATGCATTTGGCTCAAGAGATCAAGCGTGGTTGAAAAAATACGACCGAGTGGCCATCCTCGACCACTGGGAAACAGAAGTGAAGCTTCGTCACGTCTACGTTTACCTGGAAGACGTGGTGAGGACCTGGTTTGATAATCGGGAGTCTGCACTTCAAACCTTGAACCTCCTCCTCCGCACATCAGTGGACACGTTCAGGAGCATTGCTTCAAAGGAAAGGGCCGCCACATTTTGAGAGGCACGGGTGCAACTTCCTTATGAGAACGGGATCATCCTCGTCGAAGAGATGACCTGACACTTACGTCACGCCGACCCCGCCATGGTTGAGAAGAATCTTCTGTTTCTGGTGCGAGGGGTCAAGCAAGAGCTGTGTGCGGGGCTTATGTGGAACACCCGCCCCCCCTAAAAACCATTTCAAATACTTTTTTGAACGCTACGACAATCGAGAAGACGGTTGAAATGCGTACCTGCCAAAACTATTACCGATCAATGCAAGACAGCGCCGATGTTCACGCCCTCAGCTCCAACCACATACGTGAAACGATCTGACAGATCGTGTCGGAAGAGCAAAACAAGCTATTGCCTTTTTCGCAACCCCAGTGCGTTCGAATGCCGACATTGTCCACGAAGAAGTTCTGCAATCACTTCGAGTTTCCGAAATATTGCTGCCTCAGCCCCAAGCGATGAGCTACAGTGCTGCATCCCGACGCAGCGCTCCGCCTTCACGCCCAATTAAAAAGTCCGCCCCTTCGCACTTCCGCCGCTAACCAACGCCGCCATTGACGCTATATCGACCACTCGCAGGCCAGCCTAACGCTCCGAGGAAAACGGGCGTGTGGCATACCCCCGACAACCGACCTCTCTGATACCACTGCGGAGAAGCTGGTCACAGTTGCCACCGCTGCCAGTATCACCAGATGGGACTGCGTGGTTTTGTCATACATGCGGCGCGTTCTCAGCGGGGTGAAAGACCCCGCGACATCGCCGACTACATCGAAAGCAGGGACTTCTCGTTTGCTGCCACCCGACCGATACAAGTCGTCTTACCGCTGGCCGTACACTGTCCCACAACTCGAGACTGTTTGCCTTGCCCGTATTCGGAAGACTCTTTCAGAAACCGATAGAATTGTTGTTGCTGTACGACGTACTGCCGAAGATCCTCCGTCACTGAGGACTACACTGCCACGAAATCTCAAGAGCGCGCCGCAACGTCAACCTAGCTCTAACATCGCAACTTTGTGGACAGACGACCTGATGATGCAACATTAAAGCAGAGATTGCCACCCCCTAACTGCAAAGTGAGGTGACGAACTAGCAGCCTCAACGTTCTTATTGGCGGCCACTGCGTCACAGTTCTCGTCGACACGGGAGCCGAGTATTCCCCCATCAGTAGGACATTCGCAGCGAAGTTAAGGAAAGTTAAGACCACTTGAAAAGACCCCGATCGATATTCGAGGCTTCTGAGGGCATGCGAACCAAGCTTTAGAGTGAAGAACAGGGCATGCAATTTATTATTGATTTTCAAAGTCCTGTGGATACCGTTGGCTATATTCAACAAATAATATCAATGATCGAAATGACAACGCCATATGCACAAATGCATGGCTGCTCACTGATTTGAGAATCGTGTGTTGCACAGTTTCTGAGGCCGATAAGGGTAGCCACCAGGGCCCCGGACGCGCATCAGAAATATCACTAAAATGAGTGAGGTGCTCTAAAAAATAAAATAAAACAATGCTCAACGTTGAAACTAAATTGGGAGGTCACTTAATTCCCGCGTGTCATCCCTCCCCTGCCTAGCTTCCAGCACTCTTCGGCATGATAGAAGAAATAAAGTACAGTGTGTGACCAATCTTTGTTACTCCGTTCAGACTTCACAGATTCTGAGAACTATTTCAGCGGCCGAGTGATGAATCAACCGAATCACTCCTTTCTTGAGGCCATTCAATATTTCCATGGAGAAGTAATTCCAAGGAAACATCCTATTTAACTACGAACTCTTTTGCTGATTGATAAGTTATCGCACCCGGGGCTAATTTATGCATCTGATCTGCCACGCAACACAACATGCGTTAAAAGACTCTTTCATGGATGCGTCACTAATCAGAATATTCTTTCGCGATGTATTTTCGGGTGATGGCATGCATCTCTAGTAGACCCCCTCTTTAGCGAGCAAGATAGCTTGTATCGAAAATCAATTGAAACAAAAAACTAAATATCATCACGCAACATTGATTTTTTATTTCACAAGTAAAGATGTCTATGCGTCATTTACAGAAATTTATTTATTCTATATTGTTTTGTGAAAAATCACGTTATAATCTTTTCATGTGTGACTGGAAACATCTTTTAACGTAGGGAAATGTTATCAGTAGGTCACCCCGATGACCTACGAGAATTTCTTACAGAACTGGCAGGCACAGCGATTGTGTAGAAATGCTGAAGTAATTCGCTTGATCAGTAGGGCACAAATATAAATATCTTGAATTCTAGGTAATCACACTACGTCGTACTAGACGAGTTGTCGGGTGTTAACTTCCAAAGTACTCATGTCTGTGGTGGTGCGGAATGGTAAAAAAATATTCGTGGAACTTTGAGCAACAGCCATTCAATCAACTTTGTTTCAATAAAAAAGAGATGGGACAAAAAGGAAAGGTACGAGGAGTGAGAAAAAGAGGGATTCTTACTTTTGGAACCTATATAAAACGAGACTCGTCTTTGAAATGAGTTCAAACTTTTCGCCTGTCTGATTTCTTGCATCGCTGTCGTTCGCGAGCACTAGACTTCTACTATCTTATTACATCAAGCTCGTGTTACCGCTTATTTTGTGCAAAAACATTGTCTTGAGCATTCGAACTTGAAATTCACCAAAAATTCCATTTTATCACATCGAAAAGAAACATCCAAACGTAGTTGCACCTTAAAATAGTATTGTCCGTGGATATGCTTACAATGCCGATGCGTCACAATAAGTCCTGAGCAGTCTCCACCATATAGTAATTATTTATTGAAGAATTACGAGTATTTTGCTGCGCTTCAGGTTAACAGAGATTATAAGGTCTTGTGTCATTACGCAGATTCAAATACATGTCAACTGAGTTTTTGTCATAAAGACACGTTTCTTTTTTATATATTACGCAGGTCTGCTTGGAAAGCCTCAGAATTCTACTCTGTCTGTTTTTTATTCCTTGTCCTTCTGTCACGAATATATTTGATGGTGAAATACATTCCAAGTAGATTATAAATACCTGTAGCTATCATTCAGTTACTAACTTCTATGAATTATAGGAAGCAAGTGAACGAGAGAAGCTCGGGCTAGTTGCTTATATGAATGATAACACAAAATATATCTTACCTTGATTAACGTTGCATGGGCAAAAATCAATGTACACATTAGTAAGAGCCCTTGGTGAACATGGATCACCACGTACGCCTAATGGTTTACATAGTCCAGGCCTCAATTTGATTTCAACGCAACATGTTCCTTCTGCGCAGATCGTGTGCTTGGTGCACATCTCGTCCTTGCGCCTCAGCTGTAGTGGCGGCGAAAGGAAAAGAACAGAAAAAGTCAAATAAGGGAACCTGTCCGACTGAAGTGTTTATTTGCTGACATAAAATATTGGTGATCACCCCATTAGTTAACACGCATTATTGTGTCTATGAAGCAAAAGGCTACGTTCAGTATTTTTAGCTCAACACTCTAAGGCAAAATTACCCAAAAAAAGTAATAGAGCCCGATAGGCGCTCGCAATGAACGAATAGACCGTTGAGGAGAAACTACAGAGAGATGCGTGCCGCGTGCAAAGCATCTAATAGCGAAAGGAATGAACCGCGAGGGATAAGCAGTCCATGCGCTAATTTTTGTCAAGGGCACTAGCCAGCCTCCTCTGCCCAGCTCGGTCTTCCCCCGTATTCTGTCGTCCCGCCGGGCTGTATAACTCTGGCTTACTCAAAATGGTCGTGAAACTCATGACACCACCGATTGGCAATGAAGGCCAACATGACGGCCTAGAAGACAGCGAGCCTCTTGGATACATTATTCTAGCCTGATTCAGGGCAGAAATCAGCGCGGGGTTTTTTCACAAGTAGGTAATCACTCTCTATTCTGCCGTACTTGTCGCGTGTGCGATACGGATCGCGCTTGCCAGCAACGGGCTCGGTCGTTTTGTAAATCGCACGCACGAAATGCACCCCGAATGTCGACTTCAGCATCTTTAGTTCGCCTGGGCTTTTTGACCGCCTGCAAATTAGGCGCCATTGCCCTCGGCCGGCCAGACGCCCGCTCATCAAATGCTCGAATGTCTGTGCCGCCGTGATGAGATCCGGGCTGACGATATTAGGCAGAGACCTCGTCGCTGTTTTGCGAGTCGTCCAAAACACGTTGCGGTTGCTTGTAACTAGCTTGGTTGCAGTAGGTCGCGCACTGTAAATGCACCGGCAGGGGCTAGCGGGACTTTCACTAAGGTCTGGACCGAGTCTGTGAAAATCAGCCACCATTACAGTTGGCTTACCCGTCAATTGGTGCAAGCAGCTTAGCGCTGGCCGTGGCGGCTGCCATGACGGTGCGGACTCGCGTTTCTCGCTGCACTCGCACTCGCTCGAGTTTTGGGAAAAGGGCCGCATTACTGTCGGATTTTCAGGCGCTGACTCCTAACGAACTTGGCGCTGGCCAAGCGTATGATTGCTCTTCTGAGCCAAGTTCACTGGCGGCAGACGTTCCGCGTGCAACGCCTTGTTTGGTCTCGCGTTCGCTTGCTCGAGCCGAACGGCGGCGCTCGCTTAGAAATTGCCGCCTTGCTGGTGGCACGGTGGTTCGTGGCGCCTCGGAGTTATGACTGCAGCTACCGCAAATAAGCTATTGCTCTACGGGGATTGAAATGCATCTTTAACGATGTGTTACATCACAGTTAAATTATTTGCGTGTCTTATTTTACACTATGTTTTTATTTCACCTTGCACGTATTCGGGATACCCGTGCATAGCCACTCGCTGTCACCTGTGAATAACTATCTTTACATTTTTATTGTGCAGACGTGGGCTGTTTGCACTGGCGTCTGCAATGATTGTCAGCTATCATTTTCGTCGGAGCAACTTAAAAAGAACTGTAAGAGATGTGAAGGTAAAGTTATTTGCGTGTGATATTTGCGCGGACGTTTTTATATCAAATCGCACGTACTTGTCATGTACGTGCATGTTCTTCTTCTGTCTCGTGTGAATATTTTTGCAATCTTATTTTACAGCCATGGGCAGAAGGTTGTACGCGTTGGCGTCTGCAATGCATGTCACTTATCGCTTCTGTCGAAGAAACTTCACGAGGACTTTTACAAGATGTTAAAACGGGGCTGGACTTGTGTGTTTCACAATGAATTCTCTTAAAGAATGAAAAACTTCATGTGTATAAAGAAAATTAAAGGTTTGAATGTCTCACTTTTGCCTTTTGTTGTTACAGCGACTGCGAAAGAAGTGACACACATGTGGCTGAATAATTTTTCGAGTTTTTTTCGTGCCGTTTGTTTTTCAATGCACAGAAGAACAGACAAAAAAGTATAGGACCTGGTGGAGAGTAACTAGAAAACAAATATTTGAACTGGGGATAAAAAGTTCATCTCATTGTACTATTTGAGTTGACGAACCGTTTTTCCGGCGAGGTGCAACTGTGAGGACTAACAGTTGCCCAGTAAGGTGTAAATGTGGGGACTAACCGATGCCCGATAAGGTGTAAATGTGAGGACTCAATGGTAGTCCGTTAGGGTTATTTGCGGAACTAACGGTTGCCCGCTAATGTGCAAATGTGAGGACGAAATGTTAGTCTCTTGAGCTGGTCTGTGGGCACACACTGTCAGACCCGGTATCGTTAGGCCCTAAAAGAATTACTGGTTGTGGCAGCCCCATTAGTCCTCAAAAGGACAAACCGCACATCCTTTTAAAACTCTTTTGCCCTAGATCGTACAGCTTAAGGAGTAGTGTGACAGCGATAAAACTAATAAACGAAGCTAACAATGCATTTTTCAAAGATACAGAATTCACGAGCTTCAGCTATTGATCTAGCAAGCGAGACTTCTTGTGTATGTATTTAAAGACGTCATGCATTCAAAGAGCACGTGGGTTGATTCTGGGACCTTCTACCGAACGTGATATACCAACATTTTCTGCCAGAAAAAACTTATGGGACACCTTCCTAGTGGAGAAAAAGACCCAAACAAAGCTTTTATAGTGCGTCACTGGCCCACAGCTATACTTCATTCTTTCTTTTTTTACCAGTAGGGAAATGCACCTTGACATTTTTTTCTTGCACAAGAACAGATCACCTACTATTGTCTCTGAACCATCGTTTGAAGCATCGTCTGTTCATATCCATGCAGCGCTCAAATAAGCCAACGCGAAATGTCAAGTGGCCTCTATAAAAGGTCAAAATTTCATGACTCACGTGGCAAGTACATTTCAGGATGATGCATACGAACTAACGTGGGAACAGCAAACGTGCAAGAGTTACTTTTAGTGTGTGCACGTCCTCTCAGGACGCACTTAGTGTACAAAAAGTATTAAAAAAATTAAGTACTTTTGCCCATGCTTCATGCATCTTAATTATATTTTTTAGTGCACCAAGACTTTCACTTCCTGTTTCGAAAATTCTAATACGTATTGCAGTTTTTTAGGCACATTGCATCTCCGTAGGAGTTACCACTTTCAAGCACTGGTTATGATAATTTAAACTATTTGAGAAGGAGTTTCAGGGTGGCCTTGTTCAGAAATATTCAAAAATTGTGACTTATGTTGCCGTGGAAAGTAAAACAATCACTTTTACAAAAACTTTGACCACTCTAAGCGTGCTCGGAAGCGATATTCGCTCGGCTTTGTACAGCTTGTTTTCCTTTGAACCTCAAGGATGAGGGCTACCGCCCGGCCAGAGCCGTAAATTGGAACACAGAGACAACGAAAACGGATATTATTTGTGCCTATTATGGGTTCGGAAGAGCGCTGTCTCACAGCGAGCGTAAGCTATCCGTGTATGCTGGTGCTCCTTGCTGGCCTTCATGCTGTTCTCATTCTGTTGGAAACCACCTGGCGACTCGGCAATGTTCCTTCCTTATTGATTGAAGTTGGTGTGCGAACATGGAACCGGTGACAGGTTCGGGTACGGGCTGTTAGTCCTCGATACGAGGTACTGGCACTGTTAGCAAATGTTAATACGCAGGGCCACATAACAATGCCCACGGGCACCTACGACCAACTCTTCAATAAGCTGAGCTGTTAATTTGTGTGGCAGCACGGGCCTTTAAGCCAATGAGTTGCGTACGCTTGGTGGTGCAAAGGCTACGTGGCTGGCCGGCATACCAATCTTGTCCCCACCATCTCTATATCCTTATATTTATTATATGTGGTGGAGTAAATACAAATATTTCTTTTCGGGAGCATCGTATTTAGAACTGTTTGGTCGTGTCTTGTTTCACTGGTTTGTAAATTTAATATTTGGCACTCAAACGACACAATGGATATTATTATTTAAGTTAGGCGATTACATAGAGTACTATATTCTTCGACTAGCTACAGCACTCTACTTTCTAAGAAAATAAATACTTGCCCTTTCACGAGGAATAAAATTTCTGTAAAACGCTGAGGCCAACCATATCTGAAAAGCAAATAGCATGAAAGTTATGAAAAAATGCCAAGAGGGAGATACGCACAAAGTAATTTTTGCAATTTTAATTTTTGTATAATTTAGTACAAAATATGCTATATAATGATTATATACGCTCCGAATCGAAGTGTGTCCTCTTTTAACAAAAAATGCATCCGCAGTACACCGTGAACAGGCGTGTCATTCGAGCCTCCTCTCTTTTAGCTCAAGCTCACACCAAATCATCTGTTTCATGCTTAGTTTATGCCGCCCAATACGGCGTTTCTGGTCACTCTGCAGTAGTAACCGGGAATACTGAGGGTCATTGATTGTTTGTGGGGTTTAACGTCCCAAAACCACCATTTGATAATACTGAGGGTCAGATTTTATCCTCAATGTCAGTCCGAACCACTTCTTCTTACAAAGCAGAACAGATGGCCATTGCCTAAGCTCTCCTTGATCCACAAAGAACTGATATATATAAGGACTCTTAATCAGCTGCTAGGACATTCGCTTCTGGTTCCGTGTGCAAGGAAATTTTTATACTCACGCTCACAAAGAACTCACCCATGACACTATTATTTGGTTCCCTGCTCCACTTGCCTTCAAGGTAGGGGGCCTTCCCAATGTCAACGAGCTAGCCCACTCCAAGGTGTGAAGCTTCACTTACCGTACCGTCACTTGTGCTTCTCAGACAGAGGAATCGGCCCCCAACCTTCATTTCAGAGACATCGTGGCTACCTTTTGCGAGATCACAAAGCACTAACAATTGAACCGTAGTTCCTTCCCATGGCCGCACGAAAAGTTGTCTAGGCCACAGGCAATCTCACTTCGCATGCTCCTGACGATAACATACACACTAAACCAATTCTGATCCATACGGGTGTAAAAAGAAGTGTGACACTCTCAGCACACCCTTTGACAACCCTATTCGCGCCTTAGCACCCTACAAGCAATAGCAAAAAGGTGCATGCCTCAAGAGGGTGTAAACTAGTGTGCAAAAAGGCTGCAACAACTAATGGGTGCCCATGAGCAACTATTAGGGTGCACATTCGCCGACAAAACTTTGTGAGCTACGTGGTCATAGAGCATAACGAGCAGCTTTTAGAGTTCCCCTGGTTAGACACCAAGGTCTCATTAGTAGCCCCACAGGAGTATCAGTTATCAGAATAGTGGTAGTGCTCGGCTGAACAAAATTTCTAGATTGGTTTTGGCATTCGTGCTGCCTCTTTCTCGTCGCCTCAAGGCCGGCGCTGACCACGCTATGCGCTACGTGATCACTAGTAAATTGCGAAGTACGTAGCTTGTAGCGCTACAACAGGATTTTGACATACACATACAGAGTTCTTGGCCTCGTTTGCGCCTAAGATTGCAAACAAAATTTTCTTCATGACACTATATATAAATCATATATTTCTTAATGCAAAGAAATACAAAGCAACAAGACCGTGGTAGAGCAAACAGTTTTTGTGTTGTACAAATATTTGTTAACATTACAATATATCAGGTTGACACTTGTTACGAAGTTTAATGACGGGTTATGGACTTTCACGTTCGATTATTATATCATTAAATAAACGCTTTCTTGCTTTTGTTTACAGAAAGCTTCTTCAAAGCAAGTTAAAATGAGCCTTGACTGGGACCTTTTTTTAAAAGAAACTTTCACTAAAGTTAGTTAAAATAATGTTTGCTAGTCTAGTACCAGTACAATTATTTTGTTGTGACCAATTGTGCTTGCTGCCTGTAATTTGTATTTAAATGCAGCAATCTTAACAACGTTTTTGACAGCCAGCTTAACCACTCAGCCAATGTACAGATGTTAACAAGGTATCGCAGTAAGAAATACACAAACAAGCAAACATTTCAATTTTTATGCGGATACGCATTATTTTTTTTCAAAGGCAAGAAATATTGTATGCAGTACATACCTGTGTATCTTATATTGTAAGTAATCTTCAATATATTTTTGAGCAGAAACAGTTTATTTACTTATGATATCAATAATTACATGCGCAAATTCGGATCGGTTGCGCCAGAAGGACAGAAATGGCGGAATCTCCATAGAGACCACAACGGCCATGTGCGGAGCGTTTTAAGTCGATTTTTGTTGTTCAAAGTGTGCTTGCGCTGTCTTTCGTGTTCTGTCGGTGCTGCTTGTTCCGAAGATGCACTATACTTAAGAGAGGACCAGCTGCTTCGTATCGTCGAGCACTTACCAAACTAACAAAATAGGAGCATCTCCACGGAGTGAATGATGGAGAGTGGGGCCAAGCATTCGTCCGTCCATGCGTTCGTCTGTGTGACCGTCCATGAGTTCATCTGCCCATCCTTGCGTGCGTCTGTTCGTGCCTCCGTCCCTGCGTTCGTTCATGCATCCACCCCTGCGTCTGTTCATGCGTCCATCCATGAATCTGTCTGTGTCTCCGTTCGTCCGTCTATTCAACACTCCAAGTACCACCATCTCGCATCTTTTCATATTATATTCCCCATGTAAAAGCACCACCATCCAGCACACATTCCAAAGACTTAACAAGAGGTAGCACACGCACACTATCTTCCGGCTTGCACTTCGGGTCTACTTCCCACCTATAACCACCTCGGGTTCATGGTATATGCTAGTTCACTGTATTCATGGCACTACGGCCCAACGCTCGCTGAACCTTTCTAAAACCGAGGAGGTTACACCCAGCGAGTATAACGTAGCAACCTCTTCCTGTGAGGTAGTGTTCAATGTACATGCCGGCGGGTGCTAATTGGAAATGAGAGACAGGAGAATTTGACTTTTACTTTCTTACGGCTTGCGCTTCGTATTTACTTCCAACTTTACCCACCTCGAGTTCATGGTATATACTAGTTGACTGTATTTATGGCACTGCGGCTGCACGCTCGCTAAACCTTTCTGAATCTAAGGAGGTTACACCCAGCGAGTATGACGTAGCAACCGTTTCTTGTCAGATAGTTCTCAACGTACATACCAATGGCTGCTAATGGGGATCGCAGCATGCGCGTTAACTAAAAGCCAAGTGCTCTTGTCTCTTATTCCCCCTTAGCAGTCGTTGGCATGTACATTGAGCACTATCTTTTATTGTTCAACAGCGCACAGCAGAATTCTCTCACCGGCACCATCTTGGAGGTCAAAGTGTTATACTTGTTACACACTACAACGGCTACGAGGGTTGAACGGGTGCCGCTATAAGGAGCTTCGCCCCTAAAAGTTAGGTGGATGTTTATGCAGTCGACGCTTTGTTTTTTGCATCTTCTGCCTAGGCCGCAGCGCGCCCGATCCTGGCGGAGGTGCTCCTGCTTGCGTCGTTGGCTCCTCTCGGGGTTAAGGCCGTGAGCGCTATAGTATAACAACGTTGGGAAGTTTTTCTTGGCTAGTAGACAATAACTGAGTTTTTATAAACGTAGCGACCCTGTTGGCGTGACTGATTTCATTAGGCTCAAGTCTAACTTCAGTGACGTTATGCGCGGACGAGATTCTTTATGTGGGGAGGGGGTGATTTTAAAGCAATCTGCACTGTGCGGCTGTCTTTCGGCGGGCGCTTTGAACAGAGGTGGGGCGATGCCCTGCACGCTATGAATCACTATAATTTTGCTATGCCGTCGGACGCCGTTTGGGGACTGTGCCTGTTAACCGTAAGCGTCGTCTGTGTGTCTGTCACGTGCGTTTGATGATGCTGGTGATTCGCGTTGAATTAGATCTTAGCGTGTTTAATTTAGAAAAATGAAGAAGAATGACACGGAGTCCGCGTTGGTATTTACCCGGCCTTTTTAGTTTTCTGTGCCAAAGAAGTATCGAAGAAAGTTTTATATGGTACGCGTCCTCTTTTCAACAGCAACATGATCATCAAATGTATGTGATTGCTATAGGGTAGATGTGTTTTCCTGTGTGACCAAATGTGTTTGCGTCCACCGGGCACGTATATTATTAAACTACCATGGTATTCAGCTTAATTAGGTGTGCGTTGTCTTGACACAGCGTGCAGTACGTGCGGTTCGGAAAGCTTGCAGTTACGCCTGGTTTAATACATTTTTTCTATGAGTGGCCGCATAGCTCTACATTAGCTGTGCAAGCGCTAGGTTGAGCACTAGTTCACTCGGTCGAGAGCAGTTTTTGTGGTTCTACTTGTTCACCCATGTTTACCTATCAGTGCATTGTGCTGGTTTTGAGAATTGTGTGTGCCTCACCTCGCTTTGGAGTTAAAACTTGGCCGCATACATTGACGTTTACAATTCTTCTAAGGCATAGTTGTACCACAACTTGCAATGACATTCACGAATTACTAGTGTAACGCTTTATCTGATATCGTATTTTTTGATGTTCTTTCTGCATATATATAAGTGACCTGTGGTTTGTGCAGTGTACGAATACCTAATTTATTGCCTAAAACACAATAAGGTTATACATCACGGTATGCATGCGTAAGGCGTGCATATGTTGCTGCTGAAATGAAAAATTAGACATTGTATTTACAGAAGTATGAACAAATCTAGACTGTCTTTTTTGAAAGTTTAGGCATCAGACCAACTGAATATTGTCAAAAATAATTTTCACCAAGTGATTGTTGTCGATTGGCTTTCACCGACGTCACTGAAACCACCTTGTTGGTACACGGATCACATGGTAGAATGCCAGAATCATGACGTCGTAATAAATGTTATTGGTTGGCATGCTAAATCGTTATTAGCATAAAGAGGCCAATAACGTTGTGGCCTCATCGTTATCATATGAAGCTAGTTAGGCACAATGTGATTCTGTTGCCTTTGCGTCCAGTTGGTAAACCATTACGTTATGCAGCTATTAGTAGTATCTGAGTTCTTGGTTGCCGGACATTATTGCAGAAGCTTGCCTGCTTTATTGTGATAGCATGTGGTTCAAGATTGATGTTTTGTCTTAGCGTTTCCACTTTTTGCCCCTACGGTCATTAGACAGCATGTGCTGTTGATGAGAAGTATTGCCTTTTTAGCCAACCAGAAAAATTTAGATCAATGATCACAATGAAGCTGCGCACAATATTTATTTAGTGAACTGAGTTTCAGGCAATATATAATCGTCCGTATGTTAGCAGCTTGAAAGAAGTTGAATTTGTAAAACTCATAAAAAGAAATGGTAGAGAAGGAACAGCAGGGAGGTTAGCCAGACCAGAAAAGCCGGTTTGCCACCCTACACGGGGAAACAGGGAGATTGAAGTCCTGTCGTGGCGGTCTAGTCGCTGAAGTACTCGGTTTCTGACCTGAAGGTCGCGGGAAAAAATCCCGGCTTTGGTGGCTGCTTTTTTGATGGAGGTGAAAATGCTGTAGGCCTGTGGGCTCAAATTTGGGTGCACGTTAAAAAAACCCTGCTGGTCGAAATTTCCGAAGCCCTCCTTCACCTTGGTGAAAAATTTGTGTCAGTATTTCTTTTAGTTTGTGTTTTATTTGCAGTGGATTCATAAGCGCATACTGTCATGTATGTGCAGTGTTATTGTAATTTTATGAAATAAAATGTTCATATGGTGCATATTGCATGGCATTCACTTGAGAAACACATCACTTGAGTAACATAACTACAGAAGTACAAATGTGCCTCTATGGATGCACTCATGCTTATGCTTGGCCAGCTACAAGAACAGAAGTTATTGATCGCAGGCAACAACCTTACTCACGCATGCTTATCCCTAAATTACACGTAGTTGATACTTACAGCTAAAAGCGGGTGTCTTGGTCTAAAAGTTGTAACTTCACGTTTCTGCTTGAGCGAACTATAAGTGTGCATGAAAATTCACATCCATAACATCGAGGATATGAAAAGATTTGCAACAGCATGTTTTTTGTTGCATTTATTCTGCAGCATGTCCTTTTTGTATTTCTCTGTTGCTTGCCATTAAATATATGTTGGCAATGCATTAATAGCCATTCACTGCAATTTCGCAAGCAGCGCATGCAGTCTTCACAAAGCTAAAACAATAAATTCTGCGCCGGTGCAGAAACTCTTCGGCACGGTCTGTCGTTTCATAACAGTGAGGCGGCTCGAAAAAGATCCTGACAAGGTAAAGGGGCCCAAGCACTAGCAAACTGTGAACCACTGTTCGAAGCATCAGCAGTGTTCACTCTGCTCATGCGCTCTGACTCACCAAGCTACTAGACGCTGTCTACATATATAAAGTGCTCTTCATTTTCCCCTCAGTTCGGAAGCAGTGTGTGTGGTCTTCACAGTGCTTGCCAAATTCACTTTTGCACAGGTGAGAAACTTATTCCTTGCTTTACTTGTGTTAGTATTACTGCATGCACTCCTTCCAAGAAAGAGTACCAATGTTTCCTGTGAATTGTTTGTAGTAGCAAGCAGCGGATTTCAAGCACAAAGTTCATGCTGAACTTTGGTGCTTCAAGCAGTGTGGAACGAAGCTGGTGACAGTGTCAACGCGCTCTCCTAAGAAATAAAGGCTTTTGCATGAAGAGCTTGTCGCACCGTGAAGAAGTCACAAAAATTTCCAGGTGAAAAAAAGCAACTTCTGATGACAATTGAAGAATTTACATTGTATTCAAGGTCGAACTATTATGACATCAAAAGCGTCTCAGATGAGGGTTTGCCTTTTGACACTGTGCAAAATTTTTGTGTGATGATGAAACAATACGCGCCTTTCGATTGCTGGTGCCTCTAACTTAAATTTTTATTGTTCTAAATAATTTATTTGTTACAGCCCCGCCGCGGTGGTCTAGTGGCTAAGGTACTTGGCTGCTCACCCACAGGTCGTGGGTTCAAATCCTGGCTGCGGCGGCTGCGTTTCCGGTGGAGGCGGAAATGTTGTAGGCCCGTGTGCTCAGATATGGGTGCAAGTTAAAGAACCCCAGGTGGTCGGTATTTCCGGAGCCCTCCACTACGGCGTCTTTTATAATCGTATGGTGGTTTTGGGACGTTAATTCGCACATATCAATCAATTTATTTGTTACCTCCTATGCAAGAAGAGAATTCATAATATTGAGGGTTAAAAAAGAAGCATTGTCTCAAAAAAGATGCCTAGTTACAAGAAAAAGATTAGAAAAACACAAGATTGATCCTCACTCACACTGATCTCACCATTACATTCGGTGCAGTAGGTCATAGCTCATGTTTACTATCGTAAATCTTTTGGGTTGTATGTCATGTACAGTAAAATAGTTGATGTGACTATTTGCATAATGCTAATTTATTTTTTATAATTTTTCTTTGGGGCCTAGTATCTTGCCTTCTCACATGCATGAAAACTCACTACTGCTACCCATAATTTATAGAGTGCAGTGTGGTAAGGTGCTGTATTTAGTGAATATATCTGTGTTTCTTTTAAAGTGATTATACGGCTGCTGAAATGATCACCAGTACTTGAACCTTATGAATTTTTAGTTTGCAGGCATATGTGTATGGTGACCAAGCATTCTTAAATTGGGCATGCATGTGTGCAGGAAGGCCCCTGTGGTAGATGTCATTCATTCTGGTCTGAACATGGGTAGCATAGGTTATATATGCACTCTGGGATCAATTTCATGCATATTGAAACACACATATTTATTCAATATAGCTTGCTTTAAGGTATATATTTACATATTGTCTACTTCCACTTTGAACATCGCACCATGCAGCCGGCACTCTGCTGAGCGCTTCTCGAGGACACTTGGGTAACTAACACACAAATGTACAGACAGCTGTAAGTGGGTCCTTCACTTTGCTGACTGCTAGAGAACGACGGCTTCGCCAAATCACACTTCCTTTGCAGTGAAGCTAACTTTGCTCTTGCAACAGTGCAACCTTATCTGAACTTCTGTTCTTGAGAAGTGCAGTAAAAGCGGCTTGTTCTAATCAGAGCAGCAAAATAAAACACCAGGACCAGCACCTGGACAGGGTAAGGCACAATTGCCGCTTTTCTCGATACCAGTGCCGGAATTCGTATTTGCCTACACATAAAAAATGCAAGACACTGCACCCAACCTACGAGTAGCTTCACTGCAGAGCCATTGTGTTTTAAAAGACAATGATGCATGAGCCCCGCCTAGAGCTGTCAATGTGCTTCAATACTAGCTCATAAGCGCCTGAGAGGGGCACTCCATAGAGTGCCCACCACACGGTGCACGTGTTCAGGGTAGAATGAAAGACATTGTACATCTGTTCTAATAATAACAAACCATATGTGGCCTGTCACACAGCATGTTCTACAGAGTATAGAGCATTCTGCGTTTCTAGCCATCTTCAACGTATATCCTAGAGTTGGTCCTCTGGTACGTCAATGTGAAGCACCCTTCCAGCACCCATTAGAAAGGGACTTATGATAACATCAGAACTGCTGAAAGATGGAGGACAGATTGTGCTAGAAAAACTAGTCATCCTGTTTACAAGGTGTCTCCTGACGGGAGGGGTACCGGAGTCTTGGAAGAACGCTAACATCAACTTAATACATAAGAAAAAAGATGAGAAGGACTTAAAGAATTACAGGCTGATTAGCTTGCTCTCTGTAGTGTACAAGCTATTTATAAAGGTAATTGCTAACAGAGTAAAGAAAACATTAGAATTCAATCAACCAAAGGAACAAGCAGGATTTCGAACAGGCTACTCAACAATCGACCACATTCATACTATCAATTACGTAATAGAGAAATGCTCAGAATATAACCAACCACTATACATAGCCTTCATAGATTACGAGAAGGCGTTTGATTCAGTAGAAATATCAGCCGTCATGCAGACACTGCGGAATCAGGGCGTCAATGAAGTATATATAAACACCCTGGAATAAATCTACAGTTGATCAACTGCTACCATCGTGCTTCATAAAGAAAGCAACATTTCAAAACCTTATCCGGACTGCCACAATCGCAGTGATTCTAACCACATGCTCTGGAGGTGCGCTTCCTTACTAGAAAAAAATTAAGAATTTTCCGATAATGCCTTTCGTTTATTTCTCACGATTAAGGTCCTCATACAACAACCCAAGGCTGTCCAGAAGGCCCACGATGCGGCGGTAAGGCTAGGCCTCCCCGTCCCTACATGGGAGCGGTCCGTGATCTTACCCCTTTAAAAGGAGGGTGGAATCCTTGAGGACCCCAACAAAGTTTTTCATTCATTCATTCATTCATTTATTTAGTAATTCATGATTTGATGTTGCTTCTGTCATACTCGGGGCCATTTTAGCTGAGGTTCCCTGAAATCAACTTTTTACCTATTGAGAATATTTGGGTGCGCTTCTCTCTCAGTGCCACGCAGTGTTGTGAACACCTTTAATTTTGCTGGTACGATTATTCCGCAATAGCGTGAAGCTTGTCAGTAATAGAATGAGGCCGACCATCGTCTGAAGTAAAACCAAGCCACGTGACCTTGCCGCAAGTTTGTACGAGTATATTTGATCTTGTTATTAATTGAAGACATGTCCTGAACATTGAAGACATGTCCACATAAATTAGCCGCATGATCTTCTCGGGCTTTTACCTATTGGTAGTCGCGACGCCGGCGTCTCATTTGGGATACTTGAGAGCTGAACTCTGGTCGGCTTGACGGCGAGCCCTCGTTGCAGCTGCTTTGCATGACCTCCACTCGGCCGCCTTCTCTTCGTTCATATTGTTACGAGAATGGACCGGCTCGGAGGGGTAGTCACAGATGTACTTTCAGCTGATTAGGCGAGCAGCGCCAGACACAGATATTACCTCGCACCAGTTTATATGCTTTTCTTCTTCGTCTCCGTGTATATGCTTGTAGCAAGACCCCCGGCGACGGAGGCACCCTCCCGGTGCTATAAAGGTCGTTGTCTGACACATTTTTGTAGGGCTTGATCTGCGATACGTGTACAATATCACTCGACCACACAGCAGATGATGATAGATAGAAGGGTCTGATCTCGTAGGTTGAAGGTGTTACTTGACTCAATATACGGTAGGGTCCCATGTAATGAGACGAACGTTTTTCTGAGAGGCCCAGCCGACGATGAGGGGACCAGACTAAAACGAGGGTACCGGGAGCGAAATCTACGTCTCTATGTTCCGCATCGTACCAACGGCATCGGTTGGTTTGTGACGCCATCAGGCGAACGCGAGCGAGCGGACGGGCATGATCGGCTCACGCAATCGCGTCGCGGACATACTCGCTGGTGGACAAGGTGTCAGCTAAGATGACTGTGTGCAGCGGTAAAGTCGGCTCTCTTCCGTATAATAAGTAGAACGGCGAAAATCCCGCTGTAATGAAAATATTATTTTTTATCGGTCCCAAGGTTTGTCAATACTTGTTTTGCGTGTCGTGCGAGGAGAACGGACTTTGAGAAAACGCGGAAACAACACACGACGTTTATGACAGAACACGGAAACTAAACATGGAAAACACTGAGGCAGGAAGGGTACATACAATGCAACAGTGAGAACTAAGCTTGATTGAAAAATTACCAATTAGAGTTCAAGAAAGAGCGTTCAAAAACCTTAAGGCCATTGGCGGTACAATAGGCGCCGATCAGGTGCAGGGCAGGAGGCGGTGGAAAGGCGCTAAGGAATGCGCTCACTTGCCGATGTGCGACGCTCTGGTGACGACGGCATTTGACGGCGTGGGTGCGACTACGGAGCAGTCAACCCGCATTGGAGACGCGATGCTTCATGCGTGTATATGGCCAGCCCGTCCAGCGAACAGCTTGCGTCGAGGCGCGATGCTCAGCGCAACCGTGACCATTAGCCAGGACTCGTACACTGCTGTGCCGAACTCTGACCACGGAGACGCTTTGCCGAGATCCGCGATGTCCTCGGCAAGGAAGAGAACAGCAGGCCAGGCCGCGCCCCGATATGCAGTACTCGGGCCGGACACGTCACTCCAGCTGGTAGTTGGACGGCAGTAGCGTGGACAGCCGCGTTCCCTGGCCGGAACCTGGATCGCCTGCGTCCAACGCTTCGGCCCGCTGTCTTCCGTCTGCCGCTGCTTCGGCTCATCCCCAGCCACAAAGCTTACCGCCACGTATTGATCACACGTGGTCCAATCGTGGTACGCCACCACTACGGGCCACCACAGGTCATCAGCTGATTGGCTGACCTCACGCGCACAGTTTGCTCAAAGTCACACGCGCCTCTCCTCGAACTTCCATCGTTGTCATCGTTTTCTTCACTCATCACAATAACCCCCCACACAAGAAAGTTGTTTCCACAAAACAACTTTTCTTACACAAATAAGTGATGATGGACAGAAAACCATGCAACTTCCAACAATATCCGCAGATGACACTAGAAGAATGATAAATTTTTAAATTAAACATGCATACGGGCAACAAAAACCAATCACTGCAAAAGATTTCATTCTCTTATGTACTAAACAGTCCAGAACTTCCTGGTATACACTCATGAGTTCTTAAAGAACAGAAACTCAGTCTTCTAGTATAGGCTGCCTTAACTCAGTCTTCAGAGAGGCTGAGTTTATCAAGTCCAGCTTACTTGAAATTCTTTTGGAAGCGTAGCATGAAACTAAGCAGCGCTTTCAAGCCCACAAGCCTAACGTCTTCCGAAACTGCAAGGCGCCTACGCCAAACGCCAACTCAGAATGTCAAGCGCTGTTTACTTACAATGTCCTTAACACTTCCGTAGCCGTCACCCGTCAAGCCACGTTCACCGCAAGCTTAGTGTGATCTTTGACACGACCTAAGTCTCCTGCATCACCAACTGTGCTAAAGCAAGAGCGCATGGCTGTTTCAAGTTTGTCCGAAACGGAATCTACTATCGTGTCAATTCCGCTATTACATTAGTGCGTCAAGCCCTTCCGCACAAAACCTCGCTACCCTCACGATCACACAACAACCCCGATGCTCCTGGCCCTTGCGTTAACTTGCACCTAACCGCTTTACAACCAACAATTTTTTCCTCGGTCGAATTCCTACTATGTTCTACAGTGAATAGTGCAACCTTTTCCGGGTCCGTATCTCAGCCACGGCACACATACAAGGAGAGGCTTTTAAAAATATTTAAAACAAGAGCTTAATCCTGGCAGGCTCGCCCTTATATCCTAATGAAAATAATATTCTTTATCGGTGCCAAGGTTCGTCACGCTTGTTTTGCTTGTCATGCGAAGAGAAACGGACTTTGAGAAAACGCGGTAACAACACACATGACGTTTATGACAGAACACGGAAACTAAACATGGAAAACACAGAGGCAGGAAGGGTACATACAATGCAACAGAGAGAACTAAGCTTAATTGAAAAATTACCAATTAGAGTTCAAGAAAGAGCGTTCAAAAACCTTAATGCCAGATTGGCGGTACAACAGACGCCGATCAAATGCAGGGCAGGAGGAGGTGGAAAGGCGCTAAGGAATGCGCTCACTTGCCGATGTGCGATGCTCTGGTGACGACGGCATTTGACGGCGTGGGTGCGACTACGGAGCAGTCAACCCGCATTGGAGACGCGACGCTCCATGCGTGTATATGGCCAGCCCGTCCAGCGAACAGCTTGCGTCGAGACGCGATGCTCGGCGCAACCGTGACAATTAGCCAGGCCACGTACGTTGCTGTGCCGAACTCTGACTACGGAGACGCCTCGCCGAGATCCGCGATGTCCTCGGCAAGGAAGAAAACAGCAGGCCAGGCCGCGCCCCGAGATGCAGTACTCGTGCCGGCAACGTCACTCCAGCTGGTAGTTGGACGGCAGTAGCGTGGACAGCCGCGTTCCCTGGCCGGAACCTGGATCGCCTGCGTCCGACGCTTCGGCCCACTGTCTTTCGTCTGCCGCTGCTTCGGCTCATCCCCAGCCACAAAGCTTAATGCCACGTAATGGTCACACGGTGCCCAATCGTGGTACGCCACCTCTATGGGCACCCACAGGTCATCAGCTGATTGGCTGACCTCACGCGCACAGTTGGCTCAAAATACCACGCGCCTTGCCCCGCACTTCCATCGTTGTCATTGTTTTCTTCACTCATCGCACCCGCCTTGTCGTGACGGGATGAAATATACGCGAAAGTTGAGTAGGGTAAGGCAAGATCCCAGTCTCGGTGGTCGCGCGACACGTACGTAGCGAGCATATTTGTTGGAGTATGGTTAAATCGTTCCGTGAGGCCATTTGTTTGAGGTTGGTAAGCGGTTGTGTGTGTTGCGTGAAACAATAACACCGAATGTCGATGATGACTTCGGATAGAAATGTACGGCCACGGTCTTTGAGGAGTTGTGTCGGAGCACCGTGAATAAATATAACGTCCTGTAACAAGAAGTCAGCGACGTCGATTGCACAACTGGTCGGTAGAGCTCGCGTAATAGTGTAGCGTGTAGCGTAGTCTGCAATCACGGCTATGCATTTGTTTCCCTATATTGATGTGGGAAAACGACCAAAAAGGTCTAACTCAACACGGTAAAATAGTTCCACGGGTATGTCGATTGGTTGAAGATGGCCAGCGGGTAGCAGCGACAGTGTTTTACGACGTTGGAATAGATCGCACGTGGCGAAGTATCGGCGTACCGAGCGAGCAAGGCCTGGCCAGAAGAAACAGTGCCAGACGCACTCGTACGTGCGGGATACGCCAAGGAGTCCAGCCGTGGGAGTGTCGTGAAGTGCAATGAGAACACAGCGGAACAAATGCGTAGGCACAACAATGAGAAGGTCAGGCCCGTCTGGTCGGAAATTGCGGCGGTATAGCACACCTTTGTGAATGACAAAGTAGCGGACGGAAGCATCATTTGGGGAGGACTCCGTATGGCTGATGACAGAACTGGATCGCGTTTCTGTTCTTTCCCAATGGTAAGAGAGTCGGACACTGACAAGATAGAGTTCTCTGTGGGCTCGTCATTGTCCCCAGGATTGTCGACAGTGTACAGGGCAAGGCAATCGGGGTCATGGTGTAGACGACCAGATTTGTAGACCACCGAATAGGAAAACTCTTGCAGGTGCAAAGCCCAGCGACCAAGGCTGCCTGATGGATCTTTAGGAGAGTTGAGCCAGCAGAGCACGTGGTGATCGGTAACTACCGAAAAGGGGCTTCCATATAAATAAGGCCAGAATTTCGCCACCGCCCATACAAGAGCCAAGCACTCACGCTCTTTGATCGAGCGAGCAAGCAGGTGTGAATAGAAGGCAGCTGGCATATGCAATAACGCAATCTTGGCCAGGTTGTGTCAGAGCCAGCACTGCACCAATGCGATGTCCACTTGTATCTGTACGTTTTTCAGTAGGGGCAGCCGGGTTGAAGTGTGTCGACTTGGAAGAGTAGTGAGAAGAGCGATGAGAGTGGAGAACACAGAAGCCTCTTCGGAGCCTTATGAAAACGGGACGTCTTCTTGAGGAGCTGCATAAGTCACCTCGCTATGTGCCCAAAATTTTTCACGAAGCGTCGGAAGTAGGAACAGAGTCCTATAAAGCTACGTACATCCTTCCCAGATCGTGGTAATGGAAAGTTTTTGACAGCACTGATTTTCGCTGGGTCTGGTTGTACATTGTTGGCGTCTACTAATTGGCCAAGTACTGTGATTTGATGGCGTTCAAAGTGACATTTGGACGAGTTCAGCTGCAGGCCAGTGTCACAGAACGAGCGCTAAAAACGGGCGCGCCGCCAAATTCTTGCGATAACGCGTCCGAGAGACGCGGCGAGGTTAACAAAAAAAAGAGAAAAGAGAAAACAAGCATCCAAGGCTCCCCGGGCGCGCGACGCCTCTCCTCTCGGAAGCGTGGCGTCGCCGATGAACCTCCTCACCCCACAGCGGCGGCCGGGCAAGTGCTAGAAATTTCCAGAACGAAAGGGGCGTGGTCATACCGAGTTGAATCATCCTCCGGGGAGGGCAGTCGAACCGTCTCGCGCCTCTCCCCAGCTTTCGCTGCGTATCGCACCGACGAAATGACGAGAACCGTCTGGAATGTCGCGCGCAAGGTATTTGACCGAGCAGCCGAGATGAAAGATCAGGAGGAGACGGAAGTGAGCGCCAGAGCGCGTAGGGATTCCGCAGTGTAGTCGGCGAAGGTTTTGGTCCGTAGGGACGAAGCCGGAGATGAAGAGGATTTCCACCTGAGGGGTGAAGGCTCGGGCTACAGGCAAGAGCGTGTGTTTACCGCTATCGAGCGAAGACGCGTGGCAACAGCTGCGGGTGTGAAGCCGACGTGTTCCGGCGAAGGAGTTGAAGTTTGAAGAGTGGCCAATTGAAGACGGGAGGTTTCCTGGAAGAGAAACTTCGAGGGCTGCGGAACGACAACAACGCTGGACTTTGAGTGAGTGAATCTCGGAAGAGTATCATCTAGACTTTGGTTCCAAGAACTTTGGATGAATAGGTTTGCTATCTCTTTAGTCTTTAAGTGTCTTGGTTGTTCGATGCATGCGACTGCATTGTAGTGCGTATTGTTGTCCGTGTCCGTTGTTTCAAGTGTGGCTGATTGTATTGTGTAGTACGTTGATTGATTGGTTTGATTGGTGACATATTGTATGCAACAATTGTGGAGTGTGCATTTTTGTGTATTGTTTTCGATCTGCCATTATTGAGAATATAATTTGTTTGTTTATCAACTCTCGGCTCTGACTTTTTCTTTGGGCCACAGCCGGCGTCCGCTGGCGCGCCAAAAAGGACCACTTCGAAATTGTCCACGCTTTCGTGGTGCGGTTCGGGGGGCCGATACTTCGGCTCTTGGAATTAGCCCTGCGATCGCCTCCCTAATAAACGGGACCGGTGTGACAGCCAGCACGACAGAAGGTACCTGAGATGGCTGAGAGGCGCTCTATATGAGTTTCAAATATTGGTTAAAAGACGATTACGTCGTTCAAGTAGCACAAACAGGTGGACCATTTGAATCCTCTGAGCAGGGATTTCATCATTTGTTCGAAGGTGGCTGGAGCATTACAAAGGCCGAAAGGCATGATCTTTAAATGGTATAGGCCATCAAGAATGATGAATGCTGTCTTTTCACGGTCCATTTCGTCTACGTCTATCTGCCAGTATCCGGAACGAAGGTCTATGGAGGAAAAATTGTGAAACCCATAGAGTCAATCAAGCGCATCATCTATTCGTAGCAGACGGTACATGTATTTTTTGGTAATTTTGTTGAGGTGTCGATAATCAACGCAGAAACGTCATGCACCCTCTTTCTTGCGGACTAGCACTACAGGAGAAGCTCAAGGACTGTAGGATTGTTCAATGACGTCCTTGGCGAGCATTATGTCGACCTCACTTTGGATAATGGGACGCTCGGCCGCCGACACGCAATATGGACACCTATGAATAAGATGCTCATTACCAGTGTTGATGCGGTGGGTCATATCAGTAGCTTTCCCCAACGTACAGCCGCTGAGGTCAAAAACGTCCATGTAGGACAGCAGAACCCGGTGGAGCTCATCATTCTGCTGCGGCGTTAATTTGAAAGCGATCATCGAGGTGATAGCGATGTCGGAGCAAGTGTCATATTGTTGTTGAGCATACGGTTCAGAAGGAGCGGCCATCGTGAAAACATCTACTGCATTCACTTCTAAGGTACAGAGCAGCGCCAAAGAGATTCCTTGTGGCAGCACTAGAGGTGTCAAGCTAAAGTTGACAACTGGGAGACACGTGGAATTTCCTGCGACGGACAGATTGGAGTGCGGTAATGTAATGCCACGGTTTTTGAGGACATCGGTGACAGGGGTCAGAACACAGTCCCCGTCGGGATCTGGTGGTATTGAGAAGATCTCTATGTAGGTCAGTGTCTGGGGAGGGAGGCGCGCATGTGCCGTTGTGCAGAGGCAACTCGGCTTTTGTGCAAGAGGTTCTGTTGCGGGCAAGTGCAGACGGAGCGTACTGGTGGAACAGCTTATGAGGGCAGAATGTGCGGACAGGAAGTCGTGGCCTAAGATTCTGTCGTGGGGGCATTTATCAAGGACGGTAAAAAGAACAACTGTGTGTCGATCCGCAATGCTTACACGCGCGGAGCACACTTCAACAATTGATGCTATTCCGCCATCCGCAAAACGGACGAACTGAGTGGTCACAGGTGTGAGAACCTTCTTGAGCTATCGGCGAAAATCACTCGTCATCACGGAAAGTTGAGGGCCAGTGTCGACAAGAGCAGTGACATGTACACCGTTTACTTGTACGTCTATAAGGTTACGTTTTGTCCGTGTCGTCAAGAAAGGATTTTCTGTCAGTCCGAGCGATGCAGCGCCACCTCTGGGGGCTGCAACACTTAGTTTTTTGTCGAAAAACCTCGTGGGAAGGCGGGGGAAGACGGTCGGCGGGGCTGTACAGAACGAGACTGGTGACGTTGGGGGGATGGAGAGTGGGAGTAGCAGGTTCCTGGGCAAATTGGTCGCGGCTGGTCTCATGGCGATAGGCAGGACGTGCATGGAAGTGGTGAGAGGAGGCTTGTGCAGGAGGACCCCAGTGACTTCTGCAATGGCGAGAAATGTGTCTGATTTGGTGACACGAGAGGCAGACAGGCTTGTCATCGTGTGTTTGCTATGTGGACGGATTACGGAACGGTGAGGGATAGCCGGTCGGGAAGGGCCGTGCAGGCGTGTATTGGTGCTGGAAGTCGGTGCTGCAAGGCAGTAAAATAGAGTGAATTCCCAAGCTGGCGATTTCCTGCCGGACGACTGCTTGAATGAGGGGCAACGTAATTGGAGGAGCGGGGTCAAGTGTCGTTGGTCCCACCTTGGCTTGAGCAGCCGCTTCAAGTTCTCGCCTGACGAGTCACGTCAAGTTGTCATAGGTGTCTGGAGTATGATATGTGTCGAGACATGAGGACGTCGCAGCGGTGTTCGGAAGGCGCTAGAACTGAAGGGAGATGCACCTGCTTTTAGCTTGGTTGCTGCCGCTGATGGGTGTTCGCTCAAATCCTTTGATAAATCTCAGCCGTGAAAAGGCGCTTAGAACTTTGAAAACGCTAATAATATTTCTTAGCCTATAAAATAGACCCAAGTAGTAAAAAAAGTTTTACTGCCGATTGACGGACAGACGTAAGAGGCTGACCGACGTAAGAACAGAGGGATAGACAGACAGGCTGATATAAAAGACAGATCACATCTTTCATGATTGATTGGGCAAACTTCATGGAGAATTCGCGGTTTGCCGATGAACCTAGGGAGCTTCGTCTACCCACCATACGTCACCCCGTAGGTACGTAGCGATTTTTTTTCTTTTCTACCCCCATCTTCACGGTCCCAGTTATACACTTGTCCTCACTTGTTTAGTTGTCGACAGAGAGTACGACGCGTATATACATGAGCGCTAAAGAAAGGAGTTTCGGTTTCAAAATGCTAAAATGCCCTTGTAGACTCGTCAGCGCCAGCATCCAATTGTTTCGCCTTGTAACGAGTGTAACTATATATATATATATATATATATATATATATATATATATATATATATATAAATTTGTGTGTGTGTGTGTGTGTGTTTGTTTGTTACGTTGTGTCAACATAAGAGGTGTCACTTAGGATCCATTTCGATGAAACACTTGCCTGAGTTGGGCCAGGTATGATATTTCCGGGATTCTGATCTGAGCCAGGCTGAAATAAAGATAGCGCAATGATCAGGAATTCACACCGCAGATGATGAATAAACAAAATGTTTGTCTTAGCAAATGTTATACTATAGATTGAGTTGTAATTGTACGTTGGCCAATTTTACGCCATGGACACGTTGTATGTACCTTGGATGCCTTCAAAAGCCATACTATCGGTTCCGAGGGGTAGTGCATTACGAGTCACGTTACACTCACTCTCTATATATAGCTGTTCTTGTTTTCTCTTTCCCCCTCTGTCTCGAGTTCCAAGGGGGGTGAGTAAGCCTTCATTTCTGTTGTAGTGGAGCCCTGTCTCAGCACGAACTTTCTGTCTCCTTGTTTTCCCTATACACTAATATGCGCTAATAAGCCTTGACACAAAATCAATTCCGAACATAACCAAAAGATAGTCATAATTTTTTTCTAAATAGCAAAAACCGCTTCTGAGTAGTCTGGCTGATACGCGCGTTGGTGAGAAGACCCTTTCACATTTTCAAACGCGCGATTGTTGAGAAAATTGCAGGGATACTTGCATGACCCATTTACTTAGTTGGCACGCTGATAAAGCTAGCCCAATAGCTGAATACAGAACTGATCTCTTACATATGGAAGAATAACTTTAGTGCATCCTTTCGCACTGTATCGGCGGCTAAAGCAATGCCTTCGTGACGACACTATCGCATCATTTACACTGTACACAGAACTAGAGCAACACATGCAAGAACTGCAGCTGTTTTCTTAGAACGACAGAATTTAACGGCATATTTGTGGGGGTTGACTTCCGGTCATATATTGCCCTACAATCCTGACCTTCGTGTATTTAGGGTCTTGTTTGTACCTGATGCATTTTGGCATAAATACGAACGTAGGTTTATAATAGAGCATATATTCTGATTGTGAATATCGCGGCATTCTCTCGTGAATATTCGCCAGCTGTTCTGATAAAATGCTAGGCATTCTCGGAGCAACGAATGTAAAGCATATAGTATTAAAAAAGAGCACTTACGTGGCCAGGAGGAGGCATCAATGCCTGCAGTGTTGGATGGACGTTTTGCTGGGAAGACCACACGACAATCAAGATAGAATAATGTAACCAACCACAAGGTTTCAACACAGCCCTTGCTCATTGTCATCTCTTTTGAAAAACAGAGTAGTAACTCTAAAGTGGTGCATCTTTTACAAAAGGCACATTGCATTGGTAGAACTAATTAAGTTCAACAACAACGCCAAAATCTCATAGAGGGCTTTAGTTCTAGTTTTCAGCTATTATGTAGTAATAATGCCCTAATTTTTATTATTATAAAATCAAATATTTGTATGGTCATCACCTTGTCTGTATATTTTTGTACATGTTATGTAGGTTTATAACAGTTTCTAACTTCGTTCGTTTGACAATGAAAACTTACTACCTCGTTCATTAGGTGGATGTACCACCACACAACAGAAGTGCGGCACTGCGCACAGGACATTCTAACGGGTCACGATCTGTCTCCTTGTACACTCGATTATTAATATAATGATCTGGTGTTAAGGACTATACGTCGTGTGTCACCGCTAGCGGCAGTTTGTTATGTGTAGAACGAGTTTAATTGTGGACGACCGCTCCAGGCACACTATTGGCACAAATTTTCGGGTTGATAGCTTAGCCTGTATAGGCTCACGCCTGCTGCGCGGGACAAGAGCCGCGCGCTGATCGTGGACGCGATTGCACAGCAGCCAATAGACCCCTCTCTTTCAGTTGTTGACTCACGAGATAAGAACGCGCGCAGACGACTCTGGCCCGAAAGACGATGTTCCCTCTGCAGAGAAAGGCGGCTATCGCATCCTTTCCGTATATATATATATATATATATATATATATATATACGGAATATATATATATATACGGAAAGGATGCGATATATATATATATATATATATATATATATATATATATATATATATATATATATATATATATATATATATATATATATATATATATATATATATATATATATATATATATATATATATATATATATATATATATATATATATATATATATATATATATATATATATATATATATATATATATATAATATATATATATATATAGTGGGAGTAATAATTCAATGGGCCAGTTAGTCTTCGTGAAGGTATGGGATATATCACAACGGGAGCGTTGTCAACAAGGATAAATATATTTATTTCCCAACAGTTTCGGGAGGGGACCTCCCTTCATCAGGGGATGAGTTATACTGACATGAACTTCCTTGCTGCCGCGTCCCTCTCGCCTTGAAAGACGTTTGCGAGAGTGAGAGGGAACTGGAAGAAGGAAAAAAAAGAGAGAGAGAAAAGACGAAAAAAAAGAAAGTAAAAAAACAGGAAGAACCACTGTCGACACTGGGAACGAAGCCAACTGTCCGTCTACATCCACCTATGGTTCATATCACGTGCTGTTCAGTTCTTGGCGTGTGTCGGGCCACCCAAGATTGTCGCCGCGGTGCCGGGAGGGTCCGGGACGGCGTGCCTAAAGAAAGGGGTTTCCCCGTAAATGGTCGTTTGGTCGTTCGGCGGGCGGCGGGCGGTGTGTGTAAAGGAAAGGTTTCTCGTTAATGGGTCGGTCGGCTATTTACCTTTAATCTTCGTCCGTTTCCCTTCAACGGTCATGAAGTGGTAGGCGAACGTAAACACTTGTATGTGCATGTGAAAAAAAAAAAAAAAAAAAAAAAAAAAAAAAAAAAGAAGAGGACAGTGTACACGTACGAGTCAGTCAGAAAAAAGCATGGTCTCCAGCTATCAATCTTTGTCACCAATTTTCTCCTGGCTTACTTCTCGGAGGCAGTTGAGTTTTCCGGGGTCCTCATTTATACCGGCTACTAATGTACGAAATTTGAAAATAAAATATGCCTCACGCTGTTCGCGCTCGCGTCTGTTTGAAAAACCGGACTGCAAAAGAGTTACGCTAATATTTTTAAAACTGTGGTTTGGCAGGCGCAGATGTCTAGATAAAGGTAGCTTCGGCAGTGAAGTGGCGTGGTACCGGTGATTATTGAACCGCAGCCGAAATGGCGTGTCTGTTTGGCCGATATATTCTTGTCCGCAGATGTTGCAATGTAGCATGTATATTACGTTACTGGAGTCACAATTAAGGCTTTCAGTTATGCAGAATTTGAAATCCGAGAAGTTCGCTTTGGATTCACGTGTTGTGAGCATCTGTGGGCATACCTTGCATCGAGATTTTCCGCAGGGATGGCACCCTGATTGAATTTTGGGGGTGTTTGTTTTGCCCTGACAAGAATGTCCTTCAGATTTTTATCCCGGCGGTACACCACGTGAGGTGGCTTCGCGAAAATAGAAGTTAGTCGTTCGCTTTGCCTGATTATGTTGAAATGGCGGGAAAGTATGTTGTTGATTCGTGGCGCTGATGAGGAGTAAGTTAGTACAAGGTTCGTTTGGGAAGTCGTTTTAGGTACTTTGTTTGGTCCCTTAATTATATCATTCCTGTTCACGTTGCGAGCACGTAGTTTGGCATCGTCAATAATGTCTTCCGGATAATTTTGTTTCAATAAGGAGTGCTTTAGGTGTTCCGCGTGTCTGTCAAATTCCCGCATATCGGTGCATATTCTTCGGTACCGGTAGGCCTGAGAATATGGAATACCCGTTTTGCAATGCTTTGGGTGGCTGCTGTTGAAATGTAGGTACATTTGACGGTCTGTAGGCTTTCTGTAAAGGTTTGTTGACAAGCGGTCATTTTCGACCGTGACAGTAACGTCCAAAAAGTTAATGCTAGTTTTGGAAATTTTGTGCGTGAATTTTATTGACGGGTGGCATTTGTTAAAATCCTCTATGAAGCGGAAAAGACTTCCCTCATCATGGTTCCATATCATAAAATATCGTCTAAGTATCTTCTGTAGTAGAAAGGTTTCAAGGTGCGTCCCTCAAGGAATGGGATTTCAAGTGAAGCCATAAAGGTGCTCGCGAAGTTTGGGGCCATTTCGTGCCCATTGCAGTGCCACTGACCTGAAGGAAATGCTTGCCGTTGAACTCAAAATGGTTATAATTTAGTACAAGTTCAAGAAGTGTAAACAGTACCTCGCCACTTACACTAGTTGATGAGTCAGATTTTACATATTCAGAAACCATAGCCGCTATTCCGTCATGGTGGGGTATGTTGGTGTACAGTGAGCAGACGTCCATGGTCACCAGAAAACTGTCGCCTGGGATGTCGAGACTTGAAGTTTCGCAGATGAAGTGGTTTGTGTCCTTTAGGTAATAGGGAAAATTTGGGGGGATGTTTTTATTAAGGAATTGATGAATTCTGATATATTTTCTGTTGATGTGCTGTTACTGGATACTATCGGACGTCCCGGATTACCTGCCTTGTGTATTTTGGGGAGTAAATAGAATCGACCGGGAACAGAGTGGGCCGGTAACATTGCTTTTAACATTTTGCCGGTAATTTTCTCGTCCCGGCGGAGATTGTTTAGGGTTACTTTTATCTCCCTTTCAAATTCGGGAGTCGGGTCCGTTGGAAGTTCTTTGTAGAATTTTGTGTCTGATAGCTGTCGTTCCCCTTCCTTTAAGTAGTCCGCCGTATTTAGAATTACTATGCAGCCTCCTTTATCAGCCGGTTTGATAGTAATTCCAGTGTTTTTTCGTAGTTCATCGAGTGCCCTTCGTTCTGACTTTGATATGTTGTTTCGAAATGGCCGATTTTTTCCATACGCTCTGATGATATCTTTTTGAACTGCTGATATATACATATCGAGGTGTTTGTCCCTCTGCTCACCCGGACACCATGATCTGTCACCACCAATCACTCTATTCTCGTTCGTACAGTCCTTGCGATCATGAAAGTATTCACGGAGGCGGAGATTACGCGCAAAGTTATCGAGGTCTTGGTACAGTTCAAATTCATTGAATTTACCGGATGATGGACAAAAGGTCAAGCCTCTCGACAAAAGTTGAAGCTGAGCGGGTGTGAGTGTTGTGTTTGACAGATTGAGTACATTTTCCTCATAAGTTTTCGGCTGCTCTTGGCTATCACGTGGCACGGGAGTGTCAGCGTCATATTCGAGAGTAAGGATGTTTTGATTAGGATTGCACTGTGGTTCTGAGTTCCCATTTTTCTCCTCAAAGTTAGGTTGAGGTACGGGTGGTCCCTGGTGTTCTTGTACGGCCTCATTCCTATTTTCCTGTTGCAGAGCAGTGGAGCTACTGCAATCCCGCTTGAATTTTCTATCTTTTACTACTGAAATTTCGCCTCTCTTCTTTAGTTCATATCTTTCCAGTTCTCTTGCCTCATGCTCTCCGAGATTAGATACCAATTTCTGCGTGGCCTCCGTGACACTGTGTTCGGCGGCCTTACGCTCACAATGGTCCGCAATGACCCGAGTCAGTTGCAAGGACGCTTCTAGTAATATTTTTTCCCACTTCCCCCTTTCTGCTTCACTTAGTGTAGACATTGAGGGGTTGCAGGCTAGGCGGAGACCCTTAGGTGCAATTTCGTGAGATAGATATTTGTTTAGTTGTTCTGCGTGTTTTTCGTATTGCACCCGCTTTTCAATGATTTTCCTAATCGATAGAAATGAGTGGGACCATGCGTGTTTAAGACTGCCCGTACCTTTTGTTTCCCCGTGTCATTTGGAAGCCGCCGCCTTGGTCTTCGCCGCATTCGTCCGCCTAGTGTTGTAAGGCCTCGCTGGTGGGAGTGGCGACGTCGTCACTGCTGGGACCCTGGATGGCTCCTTGTGTCCCTCGGCTCCCTGTTGTTGAGTGGGTTTGGCACTGGAGTTTGAAGTGCAAGCCGTTGCCGCCGATCTCTGACTCACTGGTGGGACCCGCTGGCTCGCTGGCCTCGCTGGTGGTAGTGGAGACATCGTCACTGCTGGTGCCCTGGATGGCTCTGTGTGTCGCTCGGCTTCTTGTCGTATATATATATATATATATATTTGTCGGTGGTGCTGGCGACAGCAAAAGCCAGCCGAGACTCTCCACCTAATTGCTGCCGCAATAAAATGACATTTTACAGCACTTTATAATTTCATTAGTCTAAATAACTTGCAAAATCGACCTGTTAAAGCAATCCTTTTGAAAATGACCATGTCCTGTGACAATTGCGTTGCATGGTTTTCAATTTCTAGCAACTTTAGAGAAGTGTTGCTCAGACCACTTGTAGGTAACAAAACAAACCACCCGCTAATCGAGTATGAACTCGCTGGAGAAAGAACATACAATCCAATTAGCGATAAAAGAAAGCAGGAGTGAGTAATAACTGTCGCGATACTCGCAGTGGATGGTCGCTTAATATGCTTCCGCTAAACAGCTGAATGATTCTGGTTGGCGAACGGCTCCGTGCAGCATGGTGGAAAATGTTGCTTTTTATTTTTTAATTTCTAATCCTGTGTGCTATGTCGATATTAACCATCATCAATGAAGTGCGAAAAATACCGAGAGTTTTAAAACGAGCACTCTTTTTACTTTCTTGCCTAATTTGAAGGTGCATTTCGAAGAACACGTTTGAGAAACACCTTTGGCAGGAAATTATGCGCGCCATCATCTTATCGAAAAAATTCGTATTATTAAATTTACTCACAGATTCTCTAAAGCAACATCTTTAGGTTAATAATTATAGAGAGGCTACCCAATAAAACTAAGACCTGCAAACGCATATTTTTTTTTCGGAAATCAGTTTGCCAGTACTGCATTTAATTGATAACATATTGTTCATTGCATCATTATTGCTTTCATGTTGTGAGATGGGTTTTTCTATATGAGGTAGACGCTGTGGTGCACCTTCATTAAGCATAAGAAACGACATAGCTTAAAGCACAACGAAAGACTTACCCGAGGTGGGCCGGCGCTTGGAATGGGTTCAGACTGAAAACAGTATCGCAGGATAACCAAAAAAAAAAATAAGTGGTAAGCAAATACTCTCAATTTAGGACTTCTCTAATCACAATGTTTGCTGTGTAGAAGTTAACTTTAGGATGAATTATTGAACTTTCGCTTCCTTAAACCATGGAACCAAAAAATACTCGCCGTTTTCAAAGGTTGACTGAATTTTGACCTTGCGCAAATGATTAACTGAATATGCGACTCTAAATACCCAATAGAATGTGACGACAGTTTTGGCGACAGCCTGTCTTTATGTGATTAGAACATGTTTTATATTTGAAACCCTAGCAGCAATACAAAATAGGCCTCTGGTTGTTTTCTTGATCAATTAGGTATAACTGCATAACAGACTTATGACTACAAATAGGATACAAATTTCATAACTTATACTGGTAAATGCATGTTGCCTAGATTTTTATGTAGGATTTGGAGGTTTCCATTAAAATTGACGTCAATCTTTTTCGTCGGTTCATCTCAGGCAGCTGAAATTTTTCGCTAAAACAATTAGGAATCAGAAAAATATCTTCTTGCTGAGAAAAAATGTTTAGTCTAGAACCACTCTCGCTAGCGCCTATTGGCGAAGCTGTTCGTATATAGCGAATTTCCTAATAGGCTTGATTTTTCGAAAAACTCAGTTTGCGAATAATGACTCAATTGTTTGACAACAGTTGGTTTTCTTCGTGGTCAAAATAGATTTGGAGTAACCTGTGCATTATCTTTTTTTTAACAAAACGAAGTTTTCTGTCTGTTGCATGTAATGGTGTGTATTTTTTCTTAGCATTCGAACCGCGAATGCTTCAATTGTATCAAAATTTTGTCATAAAGCAAACCGCACATAAATCGAACGGAGGCGAAGGAACAGATAGACCCATCAGCGAACGAGCAGAGTAGAATTAACAAAGAAGTCGCGCGAAAGCAGCAGTGTAGGGTGCCGTAACATGCTTTTACCATACCGTGCTTTCTTTCCGCTAGACCATTGACTCTGTCACTTCTTCGGCTAATAATGTGCATTTTCCTTTATATAATGGTCTTGTGGTTCAGTATCGATGGAAAGACTTTCGTGACTAAAAGAAGGCCTCCCCCCCTCAAAAAAAAACACCTTCAAACACGTGCCTTCGCTTCGCTATCGTCTTTTTGCCTACTTCTCAGCTGCGTTTTCGAAAGCGTGTTTCAGAGGCGCTTTCTACATCCAATCAACTTGTGCTGCTATGCCGTGGAAGCAATGTGTTTGAATGACCAAGCGCTCTTCTTCGGGTGGCGAATAAAAGGAGAGAGAGCGTGACCTCATGCAAAAAAGCTGAAGCTTGCCTTTGAAAGTGGAGCGTGAAGCAACCGCTTTAACTCCCTGCTGCTCTATACAACGGCAAAAAGGAACAAAAAAATTTTGTCTTCGAATTGTTTCAAGTGAAGAAGGGCAGGAAGTTAACATTTATTCACATAAATGAACTTGTATTACGGGCCAGATTGCTCCGCAAGTATCATCTAGTAGTGCTTGTGGTGGTCAGTCCAGGATGATGACCAGAGCTCCTTTTAGTGTTCAGGGGTGAAGCTCCTTTAGGCGGAGGCTTGCCCATTGGCTTTGGTGTTTACATTGTTTGCCCTGGTTGAGCATATGCAAAGTATCCTCATATGCCTTGACGTTTACTATGAAGCATACGCTGATGATGATTCAGACAACAACCGTGTTGTGCAGTACATGACGTCAAGGCATGCTCTACGAACGTTTCGTAAGACTGGAAATAACCAGAAAAATTTAGGGCGAAGTTCACACGGCAACTTTGCCAACTTCAGGCTAGGTCTGATACCGCAAGTCGGTAATGATAAAGGGGTAACGAAATTTGCACTTAAACACAACATATCATTTATAAATTAACACACACGTTATACAACTTTACACTCCTCTGTCAATCATTTATTTGCGTGAGTGCTCAATGGCACGGGTGCTTGACGGTAACACCGAACAACAGCACTGCTTCACCAACTCATCATCATTTGCTTTCTGAACATGCTGTGTTTTAGGAGCCGAATTCCTCAAGGTCAAGGCTTGTCCATTGGCGTTGGTGTTTTGCACTCCTGGCGCCACTAATACAACCATTCAAGACTACACATTCTGTTTCTGACATCAGGGGACAGCCCAAGCGAGGTACCCACTAAGCTTCATGAAGAAGACGATGACGCTCATGACGATTAAGGACAGTGGGTATGAGCCACAAGTTAAGGGAACAAGAACAATACAAGTGCGCTCCAGACTACACATTTTTTTCTGCCATGAAAGTATAAGACATCTATGGTACCCACTATACCCCATGACGATAGTGATACCACTGATTACAATGGCAATAACGATTACGGACAACGCCTGACTCATGCATTAAATGACTTCTCAACATGCTCTACGTGACATTTCGTATACAAGAATAAACCAACAACATCCAGGGAAAGTGAACAGACCTTGTCTTTGGCAACATCAGGCTAGATACGCTACCGCATAGAGTAATATTGATGGCACGAAAAAATGTGCGACCATACTATTTATGACAAACAAACATCGTATACAAGTGTACATTTTTCGTCCCTGACTTAAGGCGTGAGTGGTCAATGTTACCACTTACTGGCGGTAACACCGACCGATCTCATTGCTTATACTAATCGTCATCATTCACTTCGTAGATTTGTCATGATATTTCTTGTGTATACTTCTTTTGGCTGCAGCTTGTCGATTGCCATAGCCGCTCTTATGATTTGCGGACGATGACACTAATGACTACGAATAACAAACGAATTCCAGAGTGCACATTATCTTTCTGCCATGGATACGCGGCGCATCCAAGGCACCCATTATACGTCATGACGATGAACAATAAGGCGCCCATTTTGCCTCTACGCCATTGATCATTAAGCTCATAAGTGAGGTACCCGCTACATGTTTGTAAGGCTTTATGTGTATTTTCTCCTGTGGTTGATAACGATGACGAATAAACTCGTTTTAGAAGCTTGCTCCTATTCTTCGGGGCTTGGACATTCTCTTAGTCGCTAGTTCTCATTGCTTCCGCTAAAGACGCACCTGATACTCTCATTTCAAGAGTGCGATACTAGTCTTGAATATCAAGGAAGCCAAGGCAGCAGGGCAGAGGGCTGGGAATGCAGCAGCAGTGCGGGCTCGCCACCCAGCATTGCGGTTGGAGCTCGCGAGCGTGAAGCAGAGCAGGATTCGTGGACAAGCGCATTCTATGGTGAGACCCCTTGAGACCGAAGAGACACATGATGTCGCGTTACGATCTCCATTGTATTTCTTTAAAGATTCCCACCACCACTAGGGACACTTGTATTCACATCGCCTTCTCGAACTTTGTACTAGGTCGCATATTTCAAGGTGCCTTGGTTTAGCACAAGCATCTTGTTAACGCGATGTGTTTGACGCTGCCAAAGCAGCACAAACGCGTTTTAAACGGCTGTTTTTTTTTATTTTGCCAAACGCGCTTCCCTGACGCACTAAGGTTCGCTAGGCCTCGACTATTTTCTCACGTCTCTACAGGCTCCCGAAGCAACACTTGGTGGCGCTATGATTCTGAACAGGCAGCGCCATCTCGGGCAGAAGATTGAAAACTGGGTATGTGCTTCCCACGTTTTTAATTCTGTCCGCCGAGCGGCCGCTCGCTTACGTGCACGTGCAAGGCTAAGTGCACCGCTTCAAGAAAATCTCTCAGCTGGACGGAAACTTCAAATAGTTAAAGCAGAAAATCAAAGCAAAAAGTTCGTTAGTCACGTTTACGTTGTGGAGCAGACAACAAAACGCCTGACTTAGGGCAAAATGCATTTTCAAAGTCCACGACTTAACCATGCATGATGGGTCAACGTAAACTGCTTTCTGTCATATGTATATTCTACCTAATTGCTTATATGTTGTACCAAATGAAGCTACATATGTTATTTTTTCTACGTTGTCGGCAATGAAAAGCATATGACTGTTTTTGCGATTTCCACATGGGCAGTAGCAGACGCGTACTGTCGTGAACGAACTTTCGCGGCTTGCAAAAATGAAAAAAGATGACACGGTCACAGCACTCCAAATCTTATAAAGTTGGAGTCATTTCCTCTGTACCACTAGAACATCACCCACTTCTTTAACTGCGAGGCAGCTCGCTAAGTTTTAACCACTCCTGGCCTCGTTTCTTCTTCCTCTTTCTTTTTGTTCAGTTCTTGCGTCAAGCTTACACTACCATTTATGAGTATAACAACTGTACACGTGTACATTATTTGTTGTTTGTACGTGGTATAGCGTGTGAAGTGCGGAATTCCAGACACGATACCATATCGGCCGTGCAACGAGCTCGTGCAAATAGTTCACACGTAAACGCGCATTTGAATCAATCTACGCAGTGGAACACGCTAAACGTGGCACGCGTGAAAGAAAACCACTTATCTCGATTGTGACAATTACAATTCACATCATAATTATCATCAGCCTGACTACGTTCACTGCAGGACAAAGGCCTCTCCCCTGTTCCGCCAGTTAACCCGGTCTGGTGCTTGCTGCTGCCAAATAATACCCGCAGACTTCTTAATCTCATCGGCCCACCTAACCTCCTGTTTCCCCCTAACCCACTTTCCCTCGCTGGGAATCCAGTCAGTTACCCTTAACGACCAGCGGTTATCCTGTCAACGCGCTACATGCCTGGCACATGTCCATTTCTTATTCTTGATTTCAGCTATGATATCCTTAAGCGCTGTTTCTTCCCTTATCCACTCGGCTCTCTTCTTGTCTTTTAAGGTTACGCCTACCATTTTTCTTTCATTTGCTCGATGCGTCGTCCTCAATTGAAGCTGAACCCTCTTTGTAAGTCTCCGGGTTTCTGCTCCGTAGCTAAGTACCAGCAAGATACAGCTGTTATATACCTTCCTTTTGAGGGATAGTGGCAATCTACCTGTCATCATTTAAGAGTGCCTGCCGAATGTGCCCCACCCCATTCTTCTTCTTCTAGTTACTTCAATCTCGCGGTTAGGCTCTGCGGTTATTACCTGCCCTAAGTAGACATAGTCTTTTACAACTTCAAGTGCACTACCACCTATCTCGAAGCGCTGCTCCTTTCCAAGGTTGTTGTACATTACTTTCGTTTTCTGCAGAATAATTTTAAGACCCACCTTTCTGCTCTCCTTGTCTAACTCCGTAATCGTGAGTTGCAATTGGTCCCCTGAGTTACTCAGCAATGCAATGTCATCGGCGAAGCGCAGGTTACTAAGGTATTCTCCATTAACTCTTATCCCTAACTGTTCCCATTCTAGGCTTCTGAAAACATCCTGTAAGCACGCGGTAAATAGCATAGGGGAGACTGTGTCCCCCTGCCTTACACCCTTCTTGATTGGTATTCTGTTGCTTTCTTTATGAAGCACTATGGTAGCAGTTGATCCCCTGTAGATTTCTTCCAGGATTTTATATATACTTCATCGACGCCCTGATTCCGCAGTGTGTGCATGACGGCCGATATTTCTACTAAATCAAACGCCTTCTAATAATCTATGAAGGCTATGTATTGTGGTTGGTTATATTCTGTGCATTTCTCTATTACCTGATTAATAGTATAAATGTGGTCGATTGTTGAGTAGCCTGTTCGAAATCTTGCTTGATCCTTTGGTTGATTGAATTCTAAAGTTTTCCTTACTCTGTTAGCAATTAAATTTGTAAATAGCTTGTATAATACAGAGGGCAAGCTAATCAGCCTTTCATTCTTCAACTCCTCGTCATCTCCTTTCTTTTGTATGAAGATTATGTTAGCGTTCTTCCAAGACGCTGGTACATTTCTGTCAGGAAACACGTCGTAAACAGGGTGGCTACTTTTTCTAACACAATCTGTCCTCCATCTTCAGCAGATCTGATGTTACCTGATCTGCACCAGCAGCTTTGACTCTCTGCATGCTCTCCAAAGCTTTTCTGACTTCTATTATTACTGGCGGGGTGTCATCTGGGTCACTGCTAGTTCTTATAGTACTAAAGTCGTGGTTGTCCCGGCTACTGTACACATCTCTGTAAAACTCCTCCGCTATTTTAACTATCCTATCCATATTGGTAGTTATTTTGCCCTTTTTGTCCCCTAGTGCATACATCCAATTTTCGCCTATCCCAAGTTTCCTCTTCACAGCTTAGACGCTTCCTCCGTTTTTCGGAGCGTGTTCAAGTCTCTCTATGGTATACCTTCTTACATCAGATACCTTACACCTATTAATCAACTTCGAAAGCTCTGCCTGTTCTATTTTCTCTGTTGTAATTGAGACTTTCATGATTTGACGCTTCTTAATGAGATTCTTCATTTCCTGGGAAAGCTTGCCAGTGTCCTGTCTAACTACCCTGCCTCCAACTTCCACTTCACACTCCGTAATGATACTCGTCAGATTATCGTTCATTGTATCTATGCTAAGGTTGGTTTCCTCACTAAGAGCCGAGTACCTGTTCTGAAGTGATAGTCTGAATTCGTGTACTTTCTTTCTCAGTGCTAGCTCGTTGATTATCTTGTTGCGTATCAGTTTCTGTCGTTCCTTTCTCAAGTCTAGGCGAATTCGAGACCGTACCATTCTATGATCACCGCGTCGTACCTTGCCAACCACTTCCACATCCTGCACGATGCCTGGGTGTGCACTCATTATAAAGTCGATTTTGACCTTATTTTCGCCATTAGGGCTCCTCCATGTCCACTTGCGGTTTTCTTGTTTTCGGTAGAAGGTATTCAAAATCGGTAAATAATTGCCTTGTGCAAATTCTACTAGTAGCTCTCCTCGGGCGTTTCTATTACGGATGTCATAATCTCCTACTGCCTGGTCTCCAGCCTGCTTCTTCCCTACCTTTGCATTAAAGTCTCCCATCAGTATTGTATACTGTGCTTTTACCTTACTCATTGCCGATTCCACGTCTTCATAGAAGCAGTCAACTGAAGCGTCATCATGGTTGGTTGTAGGCGCGTAAGCCTATACCACCTTCATCTTGTATCCCTTATTCAGTTTAATTACGATATCTACCACCATTTAATTAATTTCAATTGTATTCCTCTATGTTGCCAGCTATGTTTCTGTGAATTAGGAGCCCCACTCCCAGTTCTCTTCTGTCAGCCAACCCTGATAGCAAAGGACGCGCCCATTTTGTAGCACCGTATAGGCCTCATCTGTCCTCCTAACCTCACTGAGCCCTATTATATCCAATTTAACACTCTCTAGCTCCTCCAATAGCACAGCTAGACTTCCCTCACTAGATAAGGTTCTAGCGTTAAACGTTGCCAAGTTCAGGTTACAATGGCGGCCTGTCCGGATCAAGAGATTCTTAGCATCCTCTGCTGCGTTGCAGATCTGACCGCCGCCGTCGTAAGTAGCTTCGCAGCTGCTGGGGACTGAGGGCCGTGAGTTATTGGACGTATGCATGTGGGAGATAGTGGCCAGATGCTGCAGCAAGGTGGCCAATCTTTCTCTGGTGAGGGAATGCGTTCCCGGCAGAGGTTACCGGTGACGCCGCACCGCATGCCTCGTAATGCAGTTCCATCGCCACGCGGATTTTTTTTAATCAGGTTGGGAACTGCGCGGCTCCGGGATTGGAACCACGGACCTTTTGCATGCGAGGCGGATGCTCTAACCACTACGCCATCGCTGCTCCTTCACATATTAGGTGCCAATTCAATTCAGCGGATGAATATGTACCACGCTTATGAAGAGACAAAATAGAATTCGCAAAGCGATGCAAGAGTTTGCTTAAAAATGCACAGCCATCTGTTCCGGCGCGATGATGGAGCCTTTCCGATGGGTGCATCGCCGGCGGTGGACCTTTGACAGAGGGCGGAGATCAGTTGAAAGCAACGAACAACGCAACGCTATCCGCGGTATATCGCATGCAAGTGTGAACATCCAACAACGACTGCTATGTCTCGCAAACACAATGAACCAAAGCACAAAATTTTGTCAACATACACTACCTGAACTTTCACATTGCGAAGAGAGAGAGAGCAATTATTATTGCCGTCGTTGATGGACGCGCTCCGTTACGTGCTGGTTTAGGAAGCCTAAACGAAATATTGTCACGTAATACAAGAGGGGCAACAAACACAATGATTTATTGAGGGTGAACCTAGAAAGTAGCTTAGAAAGAAAACATAGAAATTAAAGTAGCTATGTCACAAAGAAGAGTCTGCTAAAAGCGTTCCGCTTACGTGTCCCTTTCTGAACAACTACTCCGTCACTCTTCCCGGCTCGTGCTCGTACACCACAGGCATGCGCTGCTCTGCCCAATATGCGTGAGCAGGCGCGAGACACAGTAGGCGCCCTCATAGCGTCTCGTTGGTTGCGAGGCACTGAAGACGCCCACATAGGGTCTGGTTGGTCGCGAGGCACTGTAGACGCCTACAAAGCTTCCCATTGGCCCTCTTTGTAAAATAATTAGTAGGAGCGATCTCTGTGGCATTTCTCCCCCTCCGAAATGCACATCATCTTGATGCGTGAATTCGGAAGGTTAATAGTCGAGGGGGTAGATGTTTCATTGTCTTCCGTGGTATAGCTTCATACGGACAACGTTGACGACCTCCGCATGGTTTTGCAGTTTCGAGCGCGCTTGTCCGTCAGGGTTTACTTCATAGGTTAGGTCACATAGCCGGCGAAGGACCTTATATGGACCAAAGTACCGTCGAAGGAGCTTTTCTGACAGGCCGCGGCGTCGTATTGCTGTTCAGATCCCTACTTGATCACCTGGCTGGTACTTGACTCCCCTGCGGCGCAGGTTGTAGTAGTCCGCATCCTTGAACTGTTGTTCACGTATTCGGTGCCTTGCCAACTGGCGTGCTTCTTCAGCTTTCTGCAGAAATTCGTTAATTTCAGATGGCTCGTAGTGGTTATTGTCGACTGGGAGCATGGCGTCGAGAGTTGAATTGACTATGCGACCATAGACAAGCTGAAATGGGGTGACGCGGGTGGTCTCTTGGAGGGCCGTATTATAGGCGAACGTTGCGTAGGGCAGAACTTTATCCCACGTTTTATGCTCCAGTCCACTTACATCGACAGCATGTCAGCGATCGTGCGATTTAGGCGTTCCGTTAACCCATTCGTTCAGGGATGGTACGCAGTGCTTTTTCTATGACTGGTGTTCGCCATTACCATCAAACACTGCATTACCTCTGACGTGAAGGCTGCTCCTTGGTCGGTGAATACTACCTTTGGGGCGCCATGTTGAAGAACTGTGCTGTGCACAAAAAACTTGGCTACATCAGCGTCCCTTCCTCGCTCAAGGCAGCCGGTTTCAGCACACCGCGTTAAGTAGTCGGTGGCGACTACAATCCAACTCTTGCCCGTTGATGACATTGAGAAGGGTTCAAGAAGATCCATTCCAACTTGTTCAAATGATTTAGCAGGCGGTTCTATAGGCTGGAGCAGGCCGGCCGTCTTTAGTTGTGATCTTTTGCGCCTTTGACATTCGCGACATGTTGACATTCGCGACACATTGCTTCACGGACGCCAGCAGCTTGGGCCATAAAATACTTTTAATGAATTTTGGCAAATGTCCGGCTGACGCCGAAGTGACCAGACGATGGTTGATGATAGCACGCTTCTAGAATTTTGGGCCTCAGTGCTAACGAAACGACGAGTAAGAACTTCTCTTTGTTATGCCCAAAGTTTCTCTTGTATAGCACATTTTCATGGAGACAGATGAAGATAATGTTCTCTTAAATACACGTGGGACCTGGCCACCACGCCCTTCGAGGTTTTCGATCAATGGGAGCAGTTCTGCGTCAGCTCGTTGATGCTCTGTGACATCTGAGGCTTTCATCACACAGAAAAGTGTCAAGTCGTCTTCTTCTGAAGGAGTAGAGTCAAGTGGCGAGCGTGATAAGGAATCAGCATCATTGTGTTTTCGCCCAGACTAGTATACAACAGTAATGTCGTATTCTTGCAGTCGGAGGCTCCATCACGCAAGACATCCCGATGGGTCTTTTAAGTTCGCCAGCCAGCAAAGTGCGTGGTGGTCACTGACGGCATGGAACGGCCTCCCGTAGAGGTATGATCTGAACTTGCTGATGGCTCATACCACTGCGAAACACTCTTTTTCTGTCGCAGAATGGTTTTTTTTCGGCTTTTGAAAGGGTGCGGCTGGCGTAAGCGATCACTTTTTTTCTCCATTTTGCCATTGTACGAGTACTGCGCCGAGACCAATATTGCTTGCGTCTGAATGGAGTTCCGTGTCAGCAATCTCGTCGAAGTGGACAAGGATCGGCGGGCTTTGCAAAAGTTGCTTTAATTCGTTGAAAGATGTTTCTTGTTCACACCCTAAGCGAATGATTCTTCATCTTTTGTGAATTTGTTTAGAGGTTTGGCGATCTTCGAGAAAATTTCTACAAATCATCTGTAGTAAGCGCATAAGCCCTAACATTGACGCACCTCTTTCTTGTATTTCGGCTTTAGGAATCCTGCGACCGCCACTGTCTTGTCAGGATCAGGGCCAACACCTTACGCGCTGATTACGTGTCCCAGAAAACGAAGCTTGTTGGAGCCGAACGGGCTCTTTTCTGGTTTGATTGTCAAGCCGACCGACTGAATAGCCTGAAGCACTGACCGCAGTCTCTCTACGTGTTGGTCAAACGTCGCAGAAAATACCACAACGTCGTTAAAGTAGACTAGGCATGACTGCCACTTCAGCCCCATGAGGACACTGTCCATCAAACGCTGGAATGTCGCTGGCGCACAACAGAGGCCGAAAGGTAGTGCTTTAAACTCGCACAAGCAATCCGGGGTTACGAAAGCGGTCTTTTCATGGTCTCTTTCATCCACTTCGATTTGCCAATATCCGCTTTTTAAGTCGAGCGAAGAGAAATACCTGGCGTGCCGTTGCCGATCGAATGTGTCATAAATACGCAGTAAGGGGTATACATCCCGCTTGGTTACGCTGTTTAGTTTCCGGTAGTCTACACAGAATCTCAACGTGTTGTCTTTTTTTCGCACGAGAACTACCGGCGATGCCCACGGGCTGCTTGATGGCCGAATGACATCATCCTGCAACATCTCCTGCACCTGGCTCTTTATAACCTCTCGTTCTTTCGGCGAAACTCTATAAGGGTGTTGATACACTGGCCTGGTTGTTTCCTCTGTTATAATCCTGTGCTTCACGATCTGCGTGCGATGTACTTTTGATGAGGTGGAAAACATTCTGCGAATTCATCTATCAGGTCTTCCAGGATTTTCCTCTTGGCTAGTGATAGACTTCGGCTGATTGAAACTGACGTTCCAAGGTCATGCGTATTTTCCGAAGAAGGCGGCTCTGACGCATTGACACATAAGTCGGTAACTTCCGTAAAGCTGTGTAGAAAAGTTATGGCAGTGTCTTTTGCGACATGCTGAATTTCATTTCAGAGATTAGTGAGCATTACGTTGGCAAGCCCACCACGTAAGCAAATAATGCCTCGAGGTATGCAAATGCCTCTTTTTAGCAGCAGATTGACATTGCCATCCGCTATTCCTTCAGAATCGACGAATGCATCATTCCTTACGCCGACCAGGACGCTGCATCGTGGTGGCACGGTTACGTCACCGTCGATAACACGCAACGCAGAACTTCCCGTCTCCTCGTCTATGGCCAGCTTTGCCGAAAAAGAAATACTAGAATTCTGCAGGTTCATTATGGCGCCGTTATCTAGCAGAAAATCCATTCCGTATATTACGCCTCTCGAGCATTCTGGCAGAACCAGAAAGTCAGCGACATAAGTGGCACCCTGAATGCCGATCCTGGTGGTGCATCTTCCCAAAGGTGTTATCAGATGACCCCCAGCCGTGCGTAATTTTGGTCCACTCCAAGGCGTCAAAACTTTCTTTAAATCTTTTGCGATTACATAGCTTACGACTGAATAATCGGCACCAGTACTAACTAATACGTTAAATTCCCTTCCGTTCATAGTAACACGCAAGTCTGAAGAAATTTTTTCTTTACTTATATTCATCGTCATTTTCTGCTCGTCGCCGCTTCGCTAGGGCCTCGACGGAGGATTTTGCTCTGTCGGACATCAGCGGCCTTGCCTCCCCAGGTCGCTGGCTTCAGTTTTCCTGACGCGGGCTTGTTGACAGATGGTTTCGTGACTTGGGTGGTTAACTTGAATTTTGAGGACTTGGCGATCGATAACGATTTGGTGCTGAGGACCTTGGCTGGTGCTGGAAGCTAGCGGCTTGAGATCCTTGACTTGAAAGGTACTCCTGTATTTCTATAGGCCTTTCACCATTACGCGGGCATAGAGATTACACAGAAAACCCACGCAGACCGACCCCTCGGTATGGACAGTGTTGGTAAAGATGTCCAACTACTCCGCAGTGAAAACAGAGCGGTGTCCTGTTAGGTGTGCGCCACACATCGCTTTTCCGTGGTCTCCGCTATCCAAGAAAAGGTGGGCTAGTCGAAACTGACTGGCGGGCACCGGGAGTCGCGAACGAGTCATTGTGGAGGGCAGGTTGGCGTAAAGCGTCTGCGTACGTTGATATATGGCGTTCCTGCAGGGGTTGTTGAAGTCGAAGAGGTTGCACTTCTGGTTCCGGCTGAAGAATGGCGTGCAGAACTACATCACGGATGACGGATGTGAGGTATGAAAATATCGGCATGACTTGCGGTTGGAGAATGTTACGAAGCTCCTCTTTGACGATGGAACGCACCAGCTCCCTCAGCGTCTCGTTGCTGCTGTCTCGATTTGCCAAAAGGACGCCCGCGGGCTCACTACTGGCATTCCGATTGTAGTGACGGGCACGCTGATGCAGTGCTCTTTCTATGGTCGTGGCTTCTGTGCGGAATTCAGCAACAGTACGAGCAGGATTGTGAACCGGGCCTGCAAATAAGTCCTGTTTGACTCCACGCATCAAATGGCGCACTTTCTTTTCTTTGGTCATGTTCGGATCGGCTCGTTTGAAGAGGCGGGACATGTTCTCGATATACATGCTGACACTCTTGTTCGTGCGTTGGTTACTTGAATGAAGGGCATTTTCTGCCCTTTTCCGGCGATCCGTGCTGGCGTACGCAGCAAGCAACTGCTGCGGAAAGTCTTCCCGCGTCGCTATTGCCCCTTCGTGGTTCTGAAACCATATTCTCGCTCCATCCTCCAACGCAAAATACACGCGGCCCCATTTCCTCGCGTCATCCCAGGCATTGGTCCTTGCGACCCGTTCGAAATGCTACAGCCAGTCTTCCACATCTTCGTGCACGTCACCGTGGAAGGGTTCAGGTAAGCACGGTCGAGACACGATGAGTTCAGATATTGAAGCCGGATTGGCCATTTCTCTGAGATTGGCGGTTACCGCTGCCCGTGTTGCTGGAGTAGTGTGGAGTGGTCCGAATTCAGGTGACTTACCTCGGAGGCGGCGACTTGAACGCTGGTGCACTGGAGTAAGTTTGCCAGGCTCCAATCGCTGGGGGTCAGGGCTTCTTTCTCTTGCGCCAAGGGGACCTCCAATCATGCCCCGCACCTCCACCAAAATGTCACGTAATACAAGAGGGGAAACAGACGCAATGATTTATTGAGGGCGAAGTTGTGCCCAGAAAAGTAGCCATGTCACAAAGAAGAGTCTGCTAACAGCGTTCCGCTTACGTGTCCCTTTCTGAACAACTACTCCGTTAGTCTTCCCGGCTCATGCTCGTACACCAGAGGCATGCGCTGCTTTGCCCAATATGCATGAGCAGGCGCGAGACACAGTACACGCCCACATAACGTCTCTTTTGTTGCGAGGCACTGCAGACGCTTACATAGCGTCTCGCTGGTTGCGAGGCACTGTAGACGCTCACACAGCGTCTCGTTAGTTGCGAGGCGCAGCTTTGAGCAGTGAGCGTCTAGTTTCAGCGCGGCAAGCTGACAGCACGGTTCCAGAACGCGTGCTGCGCGTGCCACACGTGCTCCCGTTGCGGTGAAACGAACTGAGTTGCCTGCGCCCTCTGCCGCATCTATCCCCAGTTTCCACGAAGTTTGCCGCTACAGGCGTAGGGGGCGTTATCGTCACTCTGTGAACTTGAGTTTAGGAGCCCATATGATCATGGTTGAGCAGATGTACAGCGGATTCACAATTTACCCTATTTAACTTCTGAACCAGCTCCTTCATCATCATTCACTTTGTGCATATGCGGGGGTGTATTCTGTGTTGAACACTCGTACTGGTCCCCAAAAGAGCACCACTTCTGAACACTTTCATCAAATTTCATGATATATACTTTTGGAAACGTGACGTAACCGTGATATTTGTTATTATGGTCATGACTAGCGTATCAAGTGCTTGGCACAGGCGCTTGAATGTCACTAAGGGACATTTCAAATTTTATATGCGTGTAACCATAGAGTTTGCCGAAAGTATAGATATTTGGTGGCTCTCAACGCATTCGACTTCCGATTCAGATTGATCATCTAGTACAAAGTGTTTGACGGTGGTATCTATAGCTTTTCTATGGCTATCTCATTCCTCTGCATGGACTCTCCACTTCGCTTATTCTCTCTACTCATTTCCTGCGCCTGTTTACTTTGTCCAGCAGAGCTTCACCTTAACAGCTATGTCGATGCTTTGTGGTTTCATGCCGTTCAGCGTGGCCCCTTTGACGGATTCGCTGTGTCAGACGCTGGGTGAACATGGCACACAGACCTATAAAGATAACAGTGGGCTAGCACCAACGCCAAGTTTATGGTACACAGCCACCTATATTTTTTACGAAACCAAAAAAGATCACAACACCCTCTATTTACGTTATTTCACAACACCCTCTATTTAGCTATTTCATCCAGAAACCTCTACCATGTCAAGAAGGCTTACATAGCTGTCGCTCTCTTGATAGGTGATGTAGAGTGCAGAGCACGCAGTCTAAGCTTGGGTAAAATGTGACATGGATCTTTAAAATTGGTCTCGTCTTTTCATGTAAGATCATGTGTGAAAATGTCTTGTTTTTCATGATAGAAAATTGCGAACTCTCTTTATCTATAAAACTACTCGTTGACCACACTTTTTCTTGTTCGCGCATCGTCTCGGAGTACCTGTCCTAAATTTAGCAGCAAGCAGGGCTGTGCAGTGGTGCCCACAAGAGCAGTCCGGAATAGAGATATTATTATGCATCTATTGGAGCCTAAACGAGAAATAATTATTTGAACTTATATTTTAACTGGTGGTATATTTCTGAACTACTTTTGAAAAATACGAAAACATATTCCAGACTACTCATACAAGAATAAAATTATTCGAATACGACCTTGTGTAGAGAATACTGACGCTCCACAAAGTCATCAACGAAGTACAGCATAATATTGTGAATAATGCATTACAGCTATAACATGTGCGTCCCAAGTATACTACTCCAATCACTAACGAACGCCTGGTAATCAAGAGCAAGTATACTTATATTCTGAACACAAGACAATGGTGGCTGAGATTGTTGCCGTTTTGACTCACTACACTTAAGAAACAGTATATTGTCGAACGAGCTGTCTCTTAGTGAACACTGGTTGGCTCGAAAAATGATTTGGTGCTCCACAAAGATTGAGGTGTGGCTCCGGCATTGTGTGGCTGCGGCTTTTGTCGGCAGAACATCACGGCCCAGCGAGATACTGCTGCTGCGGCATCGGACGCTTTACCATAGGGCCCATGGGGTGCGTATAGGAAACCCTTTGCTCCCTTTGCATGGCGCAGCTCAAACCTCTTTCTTTCCCCCTTCGAAACGGGTTGGCTAATTTCTGACAGATTAGGGTACCAAGTTATATATTCTTCCGTTTTGCGTTCTTCACATTTACTCATAGTTGTAGTAGCTTCTTTCATACTTATCTTGGCATCACGGTCTGATGCTTGGGTTGAATATTGTGTCTAAAGAAGTATCTGTCTCTTGTAGAGTATCGCGATATAGCTGATACAACCTAAAGTTATATAATACAGAGATAAAAATGCTTTTTGGAAGTCTGTCTGGGTACGCCAATCCATATAATCCAAAAATACTATAATACATGATTGGCCTCGGCAGCTAGCCTTTGCTTTTGCTTTCTTATAATCAATAGCGGCTATTATACGTGTTAAATGACAAAATGACCTCTTTGAGGTTGAATTATTAACCTTTTTGCGGTTCTCGCGGTGTTTAGAAACCAAGCCACGCAACGCAGACATTCTTACGCAACTTTCTCAAAAATTTCTTCAGAAAATTCAATTGCATTTCAAAGTTCTCTTAAGATGAAACGCCATTTAAAGAAAAGGAATGGCCACAAAGGCATCAAGCTTATCATGTTGTGAAGAGTAGACAGCGAATGAATTCGAGCACAACAATTCTCTCACGAAAAAACTATTGATGATTTTCTTTGGTATCTTTGCTTCTGCATTGCCTAACATCGGAATTGAGGAATTGGACATTTAATAAAGTAACCCGTCGTTTACAACGTTTTCGTCCATTCACGCACTGTGTAGCGTTGTAGGTTTCCCGAATATTTATTGTAAGAGATTAACTCGTCGTCTACAATGTTTCGACCTGTTTTTGCCCTGCGTAGAAGTTACAATTTATGGAGAAAAAAGTAGTCATAACTACATGAGAGTGAAATCACTTCCGCAATACATCATGTGCCCAATGAGTTTATCTAGCAAAAAATGAATATCTCTAGGTGATTGCCTTTGGAATCCTCTCAAAAACATTGATGAATAAAAGTCGAATGATTGATCATTCGAGCATTGTGTGTGGTGGACTTGTACAAAATACTGATGTTCGACGACGTTTCCATTCAACAAGTATTTATCAACTGGCCAAGGAGATCAGTTAGGCCAAAGTTACTGCAGCGTCGGCTACGCTTTTGATTCTGTTGTAATCTTCTCTAGGCCTTATTGACGACTCAAAAACACGTTTCCATATCCCGTTGACTTCATCTAGTTTGTACATACTCGGATAGGTTTAGCGCAATTTTCAAAAAGACAGCAGAAACAAGGAACACAAACCATCGCCTGTATGTGTTCTTTGTGTCTTCTTTCTTCCTCTCAATCGCGCTCAAATATGCTAGTCGAACTCGTGATTTCGGCGCACTATTCGGAGTCTTTCTTCTTTTGCTTTTACTATGTACTTGTAATTCACCACAAGCAATAGGCGGAATTTCTTTGCGCCAGCATGTGGTTCATAAGCGGATTGCGTGGTACACAGGGCAGAACTTGTGCAGCGCTTTCCTTCACCATCAAAATCCTGTCATTAGCAATGCAGTAAAAGCACTTGCCGAAGTTGCACCAGAAGAAACGCGTTGGGGATTTCCTTGAGGCCCAAGCTGAAAACAGAATAGTAAGACAAGCGAGAATCAAAGGTGCAGAAAAGCACAAAATGGCTGACATACAATGGCTGTAACCAAAGTTATGAAAAAATCCTCATGTCTCCCGCAAAGGGACAAGCCATGCAATTCGAAGCAACCAGCTCAAAGCTGCTTCGAGACAAACTAGTTCATTGATGTTAACACATCATTTCAAGATATTGCAAAGTATCCACGCATGAAATAAACTGCCTATTTTTATGTATGGGAGCGTGAGAATGCCTGGCCTGCTCTCTCCTGCGGCTGCTAGTATGGGGTACGAAAGCAACCAGGGGCTCTTTTTCACGTTATCTGGTGCTAAGCCAAAGAACCAGTCAGTCATTGGTGGTAGGGAACCAGTGCCAAGATTGAAACCCTGTCTCTCTTCAAGGTGATTAGACAAGAAGCCACTCCTGCATATTGTACACCGTTTCGTAATCCAAATCACTGGTTGTTTTGTTTCATCATCATCATCATCATCATCATCATCAGCCTGACTACGTCCACTGCAGAACAAAGGCTTCTCCCATGTTCCACCAGTTAACCCGGTCCTGTGCTTGCAGCTGCCAATTTCTACCCGCAAACTTCTTAATCTCGTCTGCCCACATAACCTTCAGTCTCCCCCTAACCCGCTTGCCTTCTCTTGGAACAAGTTAGTTACCCTTAACGACCACCTGTTATCCTGTCTACGTGCTACATGCCCGGCCCATGTCCATTTCTTCTTCTTGATTTCAGCTATGATATCCTTAACCCCCGTTTGTTCCCTGATCCACTCTGCTCTCTTCTTGTCTCTTAAGGTTAGACCTACCATTTTTCTTTCCATTGCTCGCTGCGTCGTCCTCATTTTAAGCTGTACCCTCTTTGTAAGTCTCCAGGTTTCTGCTCCGTAGCTAATTACCGGCAAGATACAGCTGTTATATACCTTCCTCTTGAGGGATAGTGGCAATCTACCTGTCATAATTTGAGAGTGCTTTCCAGGTGTGCTCCCCCTCATTCTTATTCTTTTAGTTACTTCAATCTTGTGGTTCGGCTCCGCGGTTATTACCTGCCCTAAGCAGACATAGTCTTTTACAACTTGAAGTGCACTATTACCTATCTCGAAGTGCTGCTCTTTTCTGAGGTTGTTGTACATTACTTTCGTTTTCTGCAGACTCCTTTTAAGACCAACCTTTCTGCTCTCCTTGTCTAACTCCGTAATCATGAGTTGCAATTCGTCCCCTGAGTTACTCAGCAATGCAAGGTCATCGTCGAAGCGCAGGTTACTACGGTACTCTCCATTAACTCTTATCCCTAACTGTTCCCATTCTAGGCTTCTGAAAACTTCCTGTAAGCACGCGGTAAATAGCATTGGGGAGATTGTGCCCCCCTGCCTTACGCCCTTCTTGATTGGAATTGTGTTTCTTTTCTGTGGCACTATATTAAATGAATCATTTGTTCGTGTGATATTTAAGGGTATACGCAGCATAAGAAGGACAAAAAAGGCACATTCAAAACACGACAACGGGTATTGTGTCTTCGCCACCCTACTTTGGTTGGTGAAGAGAAGCAAAAAGTGGCCGACGTGAAGAAAAAAATTGAAGACGGAGCTTGGCTGCGGCCCGTGAAGCAATAGTTTATTTTATTGGACTCTACACCTCATAAGAACCAAAAAATTATTTGGCCTTCGAAGTGTCTTGGATTTGTGAAATGAAGGAAGGAAGGGCAGAAAACATTTATTCGCAGAAAGGAGTTCGTGTCAAGGCCCAGCGGGGTTCATAAGTTCCATCTAGCTGTACCGACAGTCCACAGTCTATAGGGCAATGTGTCAGAGTCTCTGTTAATTTTTTTTCTTCAGCTTCGGCTCTTCACTTCCCATTTTCTCTCTACTTCCGTCCTTCCTCATTTTGACCTTCTCCGAAGAGCCTTCGCTTAACAACCACCTCTCTCTTCCCTGATTTTATGCTATCATTCATAGCCCGTCTATTCGACCAATTCACAAGTCGAACAGGGCACACCGCACACTGCACTGTCCCTGAGTTTACACTAAATGTTTTTTTATAAGCATTGCGACACCAAAGAGAAAGAATAAAACCATGTATTCACACAAAGTTATTACATGCGGCAACCTCTAGCCGGTGCAGAAATGTTTCATATTTTTCCTTCTTTGAGAGAATTTCAAAAGTGGCAAGACACGCAGTCTGCGCTTTGATAACATAATTTAGAGCCCGATAAGATTACTTTCGTGTTTTCAAGGAAGACCATGGGTTAAAATGTAATTTTCTCTCATGATAGAAAATCGCAAGCCCTCTTTATGCATAACACTATCTTTTCGCTACACTCTGCCTAGCCGTCGCTTCATCTCAGACAACTATTCTTCAATTTAACAGCTAGCAAGGCTGAGCGGAGGTCTTACACTAGCAGTCCGAAATGCAGATATTCAAATACAAACACTGCAATACTAAGAAACAGATACAATTTTGTGTTTGCAATAAAAGAATATATCGGAAATGCTCCAGGGAAATGCGAAAGCGTAATTTGGATTACTTATACAATACTACAAAAATATAGTACTAGTTCATTTTCGCAATACGGATGCTACGCAAGATCATCAATGTGGTGCAGCATAATATTTGGTAAATGTTAAACAAAACTGAGGTGTGCATGTCAAACTTATCACTAGAATCACTAACGAGCAGCTGGTTATAAAGAACAGGTATACCTTTGTTATAAACACAGAACCTGTGTGGCTGTGATGGTTGTTGCGTTAGCGGCACTTAACAGCAGATTCTCAAAAAGGTTATCATTTAGTCAACGCTAGTTTAGTCCCAACAAAAGATGTGCGGAATGATTTTATGCTGCAAAAAGATCAAGGTGTGGTTAATGCGTAGTGAGACTGCGACTACCGTCAACAGAGCACCATTATCCCCCGAGATGCTGCCTGCGCAGCGTCGGGAGCTTTACTACGTAACTCATTGTGTGCATATGGGAAATCCTTCGCCGCTTTCAGCCATTCTGACAAGAAGCAGTACGCCTTTGCATGGTGTACCTCAGATCTCCTCCTTTCAATCCTAAGAAACAGACCTTGGTTCCCGCAATGTGTAGAGGCCAAGTTGCAACACGTACACATGTCTGCTCAACTTTCGGCAAACTTGCCTAAAAGTTCCAATGCATTTCTTAGTTATTTGATTAAATGAAAAGCTGCATCAGCTATACAAAGTTTTCACACTGGCTTTTACTTATGACATTCTTAACAGTAATCCCCGCACCAATTGATTCTACACAGGTCTCGGCACATTAATAGAGCGGAATATTTGCGTCAAAAGTGACCACACAAAAAGAAACACGTTTCTTGCTTTGCTCCAGTATCCTTGCTTCTGCACTGCCTAGAATAGGAAATAAATAAATTATTATTGAGTACAGTAAACCATAGTTTGCAAGCTTTTTACCAACGTTTGAGCTGCCCAGATGTCAACATTTATGAAGAAAAATATTTGCCGTAACAACATGTCCGTCAATTCACTTGTACAATACATACGGTGTATACTGAGTTTATATACAAAGGAATGAATTCAACATAGTTCTACATTATCGCCTTCGGAATGGTCGAAAAAATGATAATTTATCAAAGGCAGTTGATCGATCACTGTAGTATTGTATGTGGGGTGGTTGTAGAAAAGGCTTGTATGCAGTGACATATCCATTCAATAAGTAGTCATAAGCTGGCCAAGGAGATCATTGTGGTGTAACGTAACGTAAATAACTACATCGTCGGCTTGACTATTGATTCTGCTGTAAACTTCACTGCGCTTTACATACATCAAGAAGTCATTGTTTTAGTGCAGTAATCAGAGCCGTTTTGCTTTTGATTTCTGATATGTGGATGTAATTACCACAAGTGGTAAGCTGTCAGTATTAATTTCATTTTTGTTTTTTCATAATGTGTTCCTTAACAGCCTTGCCTGGCATACGAGGCAGAAGTTATGTGACCTGTATTTCACCATTAAAATATTATCATTTGCATAACAATAAAAGCACATTTTGGGTTTGAAGGAGGACTGGCGCGTTGTGGACTTCCTGGTGGCCGAAGCTGGAAAGGGGATAGTGCAAGTGAGCATAAAAAGTGCAGACAAGCACAGAGTCAATGACATAGGTTCACTAAAAAAAAGTGGTTACAGAGAAAACCCAGTGCATCCACCGCACGGGCGGAAGCCCTGCGAACCAAGATGCAGCACAGTGCAACACTCACGGGTTTGCAGGCCATATAAGCAACTCCGCAAGACCGAGCAAGTACGCTTGTCTAGGGCGCTACGACTCCCGTACAAGGGTCGAAGTCATACGCACGAACGGGAAGCTGCCTGCTGAACAGCGCGTCAACCTCTCGTGGAGGCCTGAGAGCATCTGCCGCGACGAGCGAATCGTCGGGCACAACATAGCTCGTAGGAGAGGAGGATGTCACGCGCGGCCCAAAGGGAAATGGCGCTGCGTTGTGACGTTGGCCCGCGCAGCGTGGCAGCGTAGCGTGCCTGGACATGCCAGCGCCAGAAAGAGCCGACGGTTGACTGGCCCAGACCAAGAGGCGCCCTGGCAGCCATTTTGGCGAATGCCGGTGGCACGCCCGGGCTACGTCATCGGCGTGTGCGTGGAAGCTGGGGAACGTGGCACCAGGTAGGAGGGCACTCTCAATTCCCACAACAGTCATATATCGCAATACCGATTACGTTGTTAATCTACCTAATTAACCGACCGTAAGCCCCGATGAGCGTGATACGTAAACCGTTCAGTACATGACAAGCATGTAAATAATCTCATGCTACTATCTGCCTTTTGTGTGCGTCAAGCAATCTAGTAGGGCCGTAATAGCTTTAGCTTATATCGAGCTAGTGAACCAGCTGCGAACACATCGTGGACTTTGTTCTAGGCCATTTCCTGCGCTCAATGCAAGGCATGATTGTTATGTTGCTAACCATCATTTACGTTCGTCATAGAGTCAAGATATGCCGAATTTGGCACACGTCAAACCAACGCAATGGTCACAAGCGCACCATTATCGTGGAATGTAATGCATGCCGTAAGTGACATGCATATAACGCTTTTCATGTTACTACTTGTATTAAAGGCTCTTCAGACAACCAAATCGCGCAATACTAACTTTGCTGTGTATCAATGTGGCATCTAAACAAATGTACACTAAATAAATATCTTTGTTTTCAAGTCAGTACTTTTCATATATGTCCGTTTTACGGTAACGTTACGTAAAAACAGATACGGTACATGGGAAGCTAGTGAAACGGCCGTGGGTACACCACAAGTGTCGTGTAAGTAATGTCTTACTAACATTCAAGTCGTCATTTTTGCATGCCACCACCAGCAATTTTTGAATAATGCGTCGAGCAATAATAATTTTGGTGTACATCACGCCAGTGAAATGGCTGCTGGTGCATCATAGGCGTGGCATGTAAACCACACAATGACAGCGGTGAGAGCACAAACACGCCATCATGAAGACGACACGCAGCGCACTACTGTCAAGTAGTACTTATTCCGGCACAAACACGTTATATATATGGCCTGTTCAATCATGACATGGTGAGTGCGGATATTTGAGAACGGACCTATCATTTTCTCTCCTAGTTCTTCGCTCTCTCCTTTTTTTAACATGAGGTTGTTTTATGCCGGGGTCCACAACGCTTCCACTGATGTGCTTAGGTCATGGATATGACGTCATAAAGTATATACTAAAAGATTGCAAAGAAAAAAATAACAAGGAAAGGGTATTCCGTGGCGTGGAACCAGCAACTTGTTGATTCACAGCACTCGCCGCTAACCACCATTGCCCAGAGAGAGCATTGTCAAGGCTGCTAACGGCAAATGGCTTTTGTACTCCTCACCTCCTAACGGCAATCAAGTACCCCGCACTTCCGCCAGATGTGATGTAGGAGTGATGGTTACCCGAGGATAGAAGACCGGGAGATTCGTTCAAATAGCAGAAAATTCGTTTTATTTGGTGGACTTGCGCCCCATTTTGAAAAAAATCACATCATATTCACGGAGCGAATGACGATGAGTGGGGCGAAGCATCCGTCAGCCCATCTGTGCTTCCATCTGTCCGTTCGTGCTTGCTTCCTTCTATGCGCGTGACCAACCATGCATCAATCAATGTTTCCGTCCATCTGTCCATGCGTCCGTCCGTTCGAGCGTCCATCCGTCCGTGCATCCGCGCGTCTATTAATTCGTCCGTGCGTCCTTCTAGTGGACACTTCAAGCACCGCAATCTCGCATCTCGAAACCCCTGTGGCACACGCCCGCTCTATAGCGGGTATGTGCCACCGGAGGATACATACATACATACATACATACATACATACATACATACATACATACATACATACATACATACATACATACATACATACAGAGGGGCGACAGACCCACGCTATGTAGAGCTGCGCCCCCAAAACTACGCCACGGCTCCAGTGGTGGAATACAGCCAGGACGACGGCCATCGTGAAACAGAATGCCCGCTGAAAGGCAAAGTGGCGTTGGTCATTCGAAATACGCAGCCCCAATGCAGTTATAGCTTTAGCTAAGACGAACGTCGAAGAATCTGGGGACATCACGCATGGTCGACGTGCTGGCCACGATCATCGCAGATAAATCGCGATGACTCTTGGCAACAATCAAAAATAATAAGGCTGCATGCCGGCGTTTATCAGCAAGCGCACCAATTACCAGGGGGCGGAAACTCCCTCTACCTCCCATGCATTCGCTTTCTAGAGCAGCAGTCACACTTTCACTGGCAGTTACCGGGTGCCCAACTAGAAATAAATCACTAACAAAAAATTTCCTTCATGACGTGACTGGTGGCGTCCCGAAATAGAGGAAAATGACAAAACGTCATAAAAAGAGTTGCCACGGAAGTGATTCTTCCCCACTTCGCATGCAACTGGAATGCGCTCGTGCCTTCGTTGAGGTATGCTGGGCGCTTGGGCAGAGCAGCCATTCGCAAAATTTTGTTAATCTTTTCTTTTTCATGTTTTCTGAAGAGAGAAAAGTGAAGCTAACTAATTTTGCAGTAAGACGAAACTCAATGGGAACAAATAAAAAGAACCATTTTCGCGCGTTTTGTTTAAAACATACATACAAGTAGTGTGAAATTGTAAACATATAAAAGCACAACTGACATAACGACATTACAAGCAAACGTTTTACCCAGAATATTTGAACCAATGTGAAATGCATCGAAAATCGCAAGTAGAACACGTCATATTTCACTCAATGCCATTTTTTATGATGGCGCATGTTGTTTTCTTACAGAACTTGAATACCAAACGAGACTGAAGTTCAGAGGCATAGAGAAACTATTTGAAATAAGGGCTCACAAATTTTCAAAACCCTGCAACAAGAATTTTATGAGCAGGAAAGCACCTATATTCGCTTTACCTCGACTATAATTACTATGATTACTTAGCTCAATACGACAGCTTCAACTCTACTGCTGAACCATTATGTCTAGCTGCAATAGGACCGACAAATTCGCAGAAGATTGCGGAGAGGAATATCTCTACATAGCAATGGCCTCGTCCTTCAAGCCACCCAATAACCATGGAACGTCCGGAAACCATGCCCAGTCAGGGGTCATCACCAACCGCTGACGACACACATAAGAAAAATGGCAATGAATGCTGTCAAGAGATCTTGTTTTGGACATAAAACGACGTCTGCTCGAAGCGCTCTGAAAGTACTGAACATTTTAAGCGCAGTACTTCAATCTCTCGTGTAGAAATATGGCTTATGTTCACCATCACTACAGAGAAGTCAAGGAAGCATCCATATTTCACGTGATAGCAAGCACACTAAAAGCGCGTTTTTTCGAGCTTTCGTCAGAAAGTGTGCGTCAACACGTTCGAAATCATCAGCCTTTAGAGCTCAACGTGTGCGCGTGCTCTCTTCTGTCTCGCGTTTTCCATCTTTCAAACACCTTCATCCCTATCCGAAGTGTAGGGTAGTATACCGGTCGATCCACACAAATTAACATCCCTGCCTTTTCTTTCTCTCCTGTTCTTCTTCTTCTTCAAACAATATCGACTACACGCTGAAAGTAAAAGGAACTAAAACTTTGTAGCTGAACCAGTTTGAATTCAAGCCTCCAGCGTCATTATTTCAGTCGGCGCTCCTAAATCAGCTCACTTGGAAGGCGTCGTGGAAGGCAGTCAGCATCTGTTGATCACCTGAAATATTTGCGTCGTAAGAGGAATTGCAGAGCTGCGGGGAGTCAAAGCGATGGTTATGCTCATAAATTTCAACAATGAGTACAAACATGTGAACAAAGGAACAACGGTCGCATACATCGAAGAAATTATGGACGCCACCAGGGCTTCGCCCTCGCCGATTCTGCGGAACCTGCTCAGAGGAACCAAGCACCTCCCACAGCATTTGACGTCAATCCCAGACTTCCGAATCATAAGCAAGAACAGCTCAATGCCCTGCTCCTGCAATACGAAGATTGCTTTACATCATCATCTGAAATTCGGCAGACCCCAATCACGAAACATCGCATCATATCTGAAGAAAAAGCCAGACCACTTCATCAGAGCCCGTACAAGGTTTCGACGCGAGAATGTGAGGCCATGAAGAGACAAGTTGATGAAATGCTGCGGGATGACATCATCCAGTCGTCCAAGAGTCCATGGGTGTCCCCTGTGGTGTTAGTGAAGAAAAAGGATGGGACCCTGCGTTTCTGCGTCGACTATCGCCGCCTGAACAAAATCACAAGAAAGGACCTGTATCCTCTCCCACGAATACACGACGCACTTGATCGGCTCCATGACGCCAAGTACTTTTCGTCAGCGGACATCAAGACTGGCTACTGGCAAATCGAAGTCGATGAAAGAGACCCAGAGAAGACGGTGTTTATAACACCGGACGGCCTCTTCGAGTTTAAGGTGATGCCCTTCGGCCTTTGCTCAGCGCCTGCAACGTTTCAACGCGTTACGGACACAGTACAGGCAGGATTGAAGTGGCTGACTTACCTTGTGTATTTGGACGGCGTCGTCGTGTTTTCCTCAAGTTTCTACGAGCATCTTCGGCGCCTTGAGTCTATACTTCAAGCCATCAAGACGTCCGGACTCACACTGAAGCCAGAAAAGTGCAGGTTTGCGTACGAAGAGCTCTTGTTTCTGGGGCACGTGATTACCACTTCTGGAATTCGTCTTCATCCACGGGAAACCCGCCATCGCCAACTTCCCGCCGCCCACTGACAAGAAGGCGGTGTGCCGATTTCTGGGCCTGTGTGCCTATTATAGGCGGTTCGTGAAAAACTTTGCCCACATCGCCGTTACACTCACTAACCTTACCCAGGCCGACGTGGAGTTCAAGTGGGAAACGCCGCAGGGAAACTCCACAGGAACACGCTTTCAGGAGCTTAAACATCACCTCCAGACGCCTCCGTTACTTGCTCATTTTGACGAATTCGCCGAGACAGAAATACACACTGACGCAAGCAGCGTAGGTCTTGGCGCCGTTCTTGTGCAGAGGGCTGACGGGCTTGAAAGGGTTATTAGTTACGCCAGCCCATCGCTGTCCAAAGCAGAAGCCTATTATTCTACAACAGAAAAGGAGTGCCTTGCCATCATCTGAGCTACGTCGAAATTTCGCCCCTACCTCTACGGCAGGCCCTTCAAAATTGTGAGCGACCACCACGCCTTGTGTTGGCTAGCCACCTTGAAGGACCCTTCAGGTCGCCTCGCACGATAGAGCCTGAGACTTCAAGAATATGACATTACCGTCGTTTACAAGTCCAGCAAAAAACACACCGACGCCGACTGTCTCTCTCGTGCGCCTGTCGACCAACTACCACCCGACGGCCCAGATAACGACTACTTCTTGGGAACGATAACTACCGACGTCTTCGCTGAACGACAGCGGGCCGACCCGGAACTTAAGGCCTTAATAGAATACCTCGAAGGCGGGACTGCCGATGTCCCAAAGGTATTCAAGCGCGCACTGGCGTCATTCGTCCTGCGAAACGGTCTTCTCAAAAAAAAATTTCACTGTTTCGAGCCAAGTACCTCCTTGTGGTGCCTTCAGCTCTGTGACCAGAACTCCTGCAGGCCCTGCACGACGATCCGACAACAGGGCACCTCGGTGTTTCTCGCACGCTCGCGAGGATACAATAAAGGTACTAAAGGCCACGTCTTACCACCGACGTCACTCGTTATGTGAGGACATGCCGGGACTGTCAACTACGCAAGACACCACCGACGAGACCGCCGGGATTTCTGCAGCCAATTGAATCACCTCGCCGACCTTTCGAGCAGATTGGTATGGACCTACTGGGGCCGTTCTCGACGTCGGCTTTCGGAAACAAATGGATCGTGGTAGCTACCGACTACCTCACCCGCTACGCCGAGACAAAAGCCCTGCCAAAAGGCAGTGCATCTGAGGTAGCTAAGTTCTTCGTTAAAAATATCATCCTACGTCACGGCACCGAAGGAGGTCCTTATCATTGACAGAGGAAAAGCATTTACTGCTGACCTAACTCAAGTGATCTTGGCATACAGCCAGACAAACCACCGCCGCACGACAGAGTACCACCCACAGACCAACGGCCTCACCAAGCGGCTAAACAAGACGATCGCCGACATGCTGGCAATGTACGTCGATGTCGAACACAAGACGTGGGACGCCATTCTTCCGTACCTGACCTTCGCATACAACACGGCGGTGCAGGAGACGACGCAGATATCTCCATACAAATTGGTCTACGGAAGGAGCCCGGCAACGACGCTCGATGCCATGTTACCCAACGTCGCCAACGAAGAAAACCTCGATGTGAGTGAGTACCTTCAACGCGCCGAAGAAGCCCGACAACTCGCGCGTCTGCGTATCAAGAATCAACAGACGACCGACAGCCGCCGTTACAATCTTCGACGACGCTTTGTGGAATACCAGCCCGGTGAACGTGTTTGGATGTGGACGCCAATACGCCGACGTGGACTAAGTGAAAAGCTTCTGTGACGGCACTGTACAGGGTGGTTCGACGTCTTGGCCCACTTGACTACGAGGTTGTCCCTGACGGCATCAGAAACTCTCCACGACGCTGAACACGACCTAATGTCGTTCATGTCGCGCGTCTCAAGCCGGTTCATGTGCGTTAACAAACCGAAAGAGTGTTTTGTTTGTATTATTATTGTATCTCAATTTATTCAATGTACTTTCTTGCATTATTGTTGTACCTTCATCTTTAGTTAAAGCATAGGGACGATGCCTTCTTCAGAAGGATGCAATGCCACGTTTCATTTCTTAAGTTTTGTTATCCCTCCAAAACACTACACAATTCTCGGCTCCAAACGCGCGTGCAGTTTTTCAGAAGCTTTCGGACTGTAGTAGATCATTTCGATAAGATCACGCCCACTCTGCGAACTGTACAGGTTATTCTAGAACCTACGCCACCACCAGCGATAACGCTAGAACATTTGATGGCAAGAGTATAAATGCCGACGCACTTCGCCGCTTGTCAGGGGTTGATCGACGGCCGACGCTCCGTTCACTGCTATTTCATCACCCCATTGTCGTTGTTATTTGTAATCGATTCGGGCAAAGTGTGCTGGTCGACACTTGAGTTAATTTTTGTATAGCGCCTTCTTCATTGATTGGCGCCTCCAGTCAGTTTTTTACGCGCAGACTGTTGCTGATGCCTTATTTGGGAGGAGACAAGAGCCCCCCCCCACTCTCTTGTTCCCCCCAAATCCGCCCCCCAGCCTCAAGGCCTCTTTTATACTTCCGGGCGTGCACTTACTGTGTACGAAAGCAGCATTGTTTCAGGCGACAAAAAAGAAACAATACCTAGAGTTGTACAGCGATAAGTCGCTATGTGTTCCAACCGCGTGTTGAGAAGACCTACCGCCGCACATGATTAAGCCTACTGGAGCACCACGTGCTGTAAAGTAAATAGAGGGGTACATTCCCGCAACATACATTTTACCTCGGTAGTGGTGCTTTCCTGATTGTACGTGAACCCTTTGTAGTCGTGAAGCTCGATGTTTTTGTCATGTACTTTATTATCCTTGGTTGGAAGTCCATAAACTTCTCTTTGTTGCCATCTGTGCAAGACTGCTACTGTAATCGGACTTACCATTTGCCGGGCACAGGTTCGCCCAAATGAACTGTTAAATCCCAACACAAAGTATCTTGTCTTTGGCCACGTCACGACCCCGTGACAATATGTAACATGCAAAATCAATACCTGCTTAAATAATGAGTCTGAATTCGGGTGCTGACCCGTTGCTTTTAGAAAACGCCTAAAAATCCTCCGGGAACTAGAAATCCTCGGGTTAGAGCACCGCAGAGCAGCGGAAACCATGTGTTGCCCAATTTGGCCATCTTATACGAATGCATGCTTGAGTTGTTCCACGTAGCTCACTGCGGCTTCCGTTCTCGGCCCATCACAACTTGCTCTCTTCATCTTCCTCGTAGTTGGCGCACCAGCCAAGCAAGATAACTGAGCGGGATCCTACTTCTACTATCAATGAGCGAGAGGTGAGGAGGAGCGGAGGCAAGCGCTAAGAATGCAAGTCAATCACTTATCGCGCTTCGCTTGAAATTAAATTCACAAACTAAGAATTACCAAAACGCATTTAAAAATAGAAGTTCTCTACAGAGATAGCGAATTATTTCATTTGTAAACACTTGTTACCGCCAATAAGTGAGAACATTCACGTCAACCTCACTGCGTGCAACCAGATTGTAAAGGATGCCTGGCAACCCCTACGAACGTGCAATTTCTCTGAAACCGAAAGTAGTGATGAATTTCCTGGGCCTACACTAAGCGCAGTGCAATATACACTATATACTGTTTGACTGTCCGTGGAGCTTCGGTACTTTAGCACGTTTTTGGTATCAATAGCGAGATGCGGTGACAGGCTCACCTTGGGTAGAGTTACTCGATTCACACGCCCCTGTTCACAATGTGGTCATTTTTTGAAGGGGTCGAAGCCGCCTCGACGCGTGCTTTCGCTATGTTTTAGCCCACACCGCGCTTGTTTAAGCGAGTACACTGTGCCTGCTGCTTTGTCGGGCGTCTAATTCATCGCAAATCTTGTAAGATGACTGCATTCTTCGTGCTACAAAAGGCGATAGATCGGAGGTGTATTCTTCGCCAAGCGATTCTAAAAAAACATTTATTGACAATGATAATGAAGAGCGACTAGTGGCAGCTAACGACTGCCTCTCGTGTATTGACCGTGAAGATTGCAAGCTTCGTTGATGTTTTTTAGAATGTTTTTTTTTGCTACAGCGGGTATTTTGGAGACAATTTTCAAAACAGCGTTTATAATACTAGTAACACAGTCACATATTAGACGATTGCAAGTTATCTGCGTGGTTTAGACTTTGTGTTTGGGCGCGTACTTGTTGCAACTTACCATGATTGAACGTTGAGCGAATAGGTAACCCAAAATGGTTTCACGGCGTTTGAAGTGTTCTCATAAATTTGGTGTTCGGTGTGTGCTCGGAAATATTACTTTAGAAGTTGCGGATATCTCCTTTTGTTTTGTTTTATTTACGTAGGTGCGATTATGAAATACTCGTGTCTACAAAACTACAACAATCCACTCCGAATTTCGCTTTTTGCGCAGCATGAAGTAAAAATAGAAAATTCGGTGTTCGTGCTCACGTTGTGGCCGATAGTACGTTTTCACTGCATGTATTGGCCCACGATTACTCGCCTGCCGCTTAAATTCTACGTGCCGTGTGTATCCCCTTTATAATATAGGTGTGACTCATCATGATGCACTCATACACCGATTACTCCTGCATTTAATGCGTAGAAAAACATGCAAGTGCGTTCAGGAGTGTGTAGTATTGAAGCTTTATTTGAAGTCAAAAGCGGCAACAGTTTTTTTTTATTGGAATCGTTTTTTATTGGGTCCGACGGCACTAACGAGGATAGAGCGACATAACCGCCATTGTCCTCAACGTACGCACTCTTCCCACAGGCTTTCACGTGCCCGCGTGGGGTTCTGGGCTTGCTTAAAATGACCAATTGTGGCAACAAGGCTATACGCTCGCTTGCATACAGCTGTACAAACCTCTGTTGCATATGCATAGATATAGTTAAACCCACCTAAAACAGGTTTGATTGTCATTGGTGCATGTGCACATGTTAACTAAAAACGAAGTTAGCAGATATAAAATGAAAACCTGCCCGAGTAAAGCCGCAATCGGTAATGGAACGAAAATGTCCCACGTACGTACGTTTAGACAGACGCTCGTACAAACAAAAGGACAGACGCCCGGGCACGAGCATGGACAAACAGGCACATGCATAGACGCATGAACGGACGCTTCGCCGCACTGATCATTGATTCCGACTACGCCCGGGCGCATGCATGGACAGACAGACGCACGCACGGATGAATAGATGGACGCTTCACCCCACTCATCATTCTGTCCGTGGATGTGCTGTGATGTTGTTATGTTTCGCTGATTCATTTCCGTCACTAGATGACTTGGACGCCCACATTTAGAAAGAGGAGGACATTAGCAGTGCGCGTTTAAATACTGCGTCGAACTTCAATAATTTGAGCTGGAATAGCGTCAGACGCACATAAAAGCATATATTAGGCGCCCTAATGGTAAGTGTATTTCCTTGCTTTAGACAGTCCAGGGAATCTACCTTTCTTTTACTGTTTTCTAATACAGGGTTCTGGCTTTCCGTGCCTTAAAGAGAATCACAGCAGATCGATAGAGTGAATAATGATGAGTGGGGCGAAGCGTACATCTATACGTCCACCATTCATATGTCTGTGCGTGTATCTGTCTGTCTGCTTCGCTGTCTGTTCGTCTGCCCGCCCGTTCGTCTCTCTGTCCGTCGGTGCGTTCGTCTGTTCGCCTGTATGTCTGTGTGTCCGTCCGTGTGTTCGTCTGTCTGTCTGTCCATATAGTAAATACTCTAAGTTCTGCCATCTCGCATCTTTTCCTCATGTATTCTTGATATACAAGTACCGCCATCCAGCGGACATTTTAAGGACTTGACGAGAGGAGGCTACTACAACGATGACACGGGAAATTCGACCCAAGGCGTAAGGAGCTTCGCTTCTAAAAAAACACACACAAATATATCCACCCAAAAGGTATAAAAGCGGATAGTTATGTCTGCTGCTGTGCACCACTCAGCCACCGCTAGCAGCCGAAGGGTGGCACCGCTAGTCAAGATTGATACGTTCTGTAACATTTTCAGGAGCAAACCATTCATTTGCTTGTTTAAATGCGAGCCTACGAACTCATAACTAGTGACATTCATGAACAATTTTGCGTTTGTGTTGGCCATTTCCACGCAAACTGCCTTTACTCGAAAGCGAAAAATCGGGGACCCTCAAGCTTCACTTTTAGGAGTTGAATGCGCAAAATCCGGCCCCTAGTGCATCCTTCAACCGCTAAGTGCATACTTATTCATAAGGTTTGTTACATACACACGCAAGCGCACAAACACACACACAATAGATAGGACCAGCGCGCTCTACTATCGCCGAATGGGCTGGTTTCGTCGTAATGCCTGTCGAACAAAATGCGCGAAAAGGGCCCTGAAACACTCTTTCAAGTAACTATGAAATGAATTCACTAGAAGGGCTTATTGCCTCACCAATTCAATGCCGCAAAAATTCAAGAGCCCATTCAGTGCGAGTGAAGTTACAAAGGTTTCTCGCATGCTGCTATTGCGTTGTCTTTTCCCTCGCCGTGACGAAAGCACTAGAAGCTAAGCAGAGAGGGGTGGCAGGGCAAAGAAACTATGTGCCTCGTGACCTTGAGCCATTTTTTCTTCCAATGCGCGAATTTTTCAGTGTGAAAGTGCGCGCACGCGTGGACAAGTAGCGGCCTCCCACGGCTATCTCGGTAACTTGATTTTTTTGGTAACAGACGCACAGACGATTTTTCGCTCGCAACCATTGGTGCCGACGCCGACGGCGGGTTTTCTGCAACACGAGCTTTTTAACGCTGTCGCGTTAAAAGGCCGCGAAGTCGCGCACTTGCAGTGCACACATTGAGGGGTCAGCCAAATAATGGCAACCGCTGTAGCAGACAGTGCACTTGTCTCTCCTCTAAACGCAGTGGAGGCGAACTAGCACATCACGGCACTCTAACGTTGCGGGTGCTCTAAAGGCCGTCGCCTCCACGAAGCTTCACAACCACTAAGCGTTGTGTCTCCTGCGGGCGCACTCATCAGCCACGTACTTCCAGAGATGAACGTCACTTTTCTCGCTTCCACAGTTGTGTTACACTTCTAGTTCACCGTAGCCGTTACGAAAGGGGCGCGCTGTTGACGACAAAGTATGAATGGTGACAGTCGTTCGCACTTGTCCCATGAACCTGTGAATACTTGTGCGTACGTTCAGTGATTATTTTGTCTGTTTAAACCGAGCGCTGAAAGTGTCCAGCCCCGACCGTTGTTACTCCGCACTCGTCTTTTGTGTATGCTAATTTCGTGCGTGCTTTCTGCTCGAGATTTTCTCTGCAAGTTCAGAGCTGCTTGTCGTTCTACACATGGATCGATAATTTTCACCTGTTGTTGAAGCAATGCACAGCAAACGCTCAAATACTTTTGTGAAGGCACGTTTTATTTCTATATTATACCAACACCTGGATATAAGAATCAGCAACGTTTATTTTTCTCCTTTTGCGCTATCAGACGCCTTTTTAGCTTGCTCACGCAAACTGGGCGACAAAAAAGCACACTCAATTTCACGAGAAAACTTGACAAAGGTCATGGCGGCCTCAAAAGAAAAGGCAACAGGCGGGAAATATTTCATACACGAAATGAAAAGGGGGCAAGAAAAGCTGGCCAGCATGAATGAACGCGACTGAAAAACAACAGAGTCTAGTAGCGCAAGTCGTCCAAAGGTTGCACGATGTAAGTAAAAAAGCTGTAAGAATGTAAAGCAATAAGCAAAGCAATTTATATGCCTCAAAACCTAAAAGTGAAAGCAACCCTGAAGTGACTCACTTTTCAAAAACGCCAGCTATATGTTCGAGAGAGACACACAGGGCTTGCTAACATATCAGTGGCCACGCTGTTCTATACATAATGCCTCATAAATCTCTCGAGCATTTTCAGTGCTTCCCAACGACGAAAGTCGGGTTAGGAAGCCAGAACAACCACTAGTGTTAGGCCATGTAGCCGCTCCGTTTTTGCTTGAAATTAGTGCGTTCATGCAAGCGATGATTGATACATCGGCCAGTTCGAATTATATAAAGATGTCCACATGACATTAGAATATTATGCATGACGCCACTTTTTCAGGTCACAAACCGCATGGCGTGTTGCTTTTTGGAAATGTCTGGCTTTTCGTTGCTGACATTCAAATGCTTGCGCAGGCCTCCAAGTTTTTTGGGGGTGGAGAACCCCACGGCGACACCATTGTGTTCTGCTTTCTTCTTAATCCTATAGGATACTTTTTGTACCTAAGAAATCGGGACAGTATTTGCCCTGTTGCTGTTTTTCAGATGCACAACACTGGTTTTCTTAAACTATTTGTACAATTCAAAGATCCTAAAAAACTCTACATCAACTTTGAGGGTATGAATACAAAAATAAACTTCCCCAATGCCACAATTTTTGATTGATATGTGGGTTTAACGTCCCAAAACCACCACATGATTATGAGAGACGCCGTAGTGGAGGGCTCCGGAAATTTTGACCACCTGGGGTTATTTAACCTGCACCCAAATCTGAGCACACGGGCCTACAAACTTTCCACCTCCATCGGAAATGCAGCTGCCGCTGCCGGGATTCGATCCCGCAACCTGAGGGTCAGCAGCTGAGTACCTTAGCCACTAGACCACCGCGGCGGGGCAATGCCACAAATTTATTTTTTGCTGTTTTTCAAAGAAACGCCTGAACCACTATATTGCTGTTCGAAACTTCCCTGTAGCAGCACAACAACTTTCTCAAGCCGATGAAGTGATGGCGTTTTAATGGCCATGAACTGCATGACGTTGCAAATGGGAACATGTAGAACAAGTATTAATTACGTGATGAGTGTGAGCATGCTCTAAAACAATAATTGGTCTAAAGCGCGGGCTTCTCCTTTCAAGTGCGTTTATGAATGTCATGAATTCATTTCATTAGAGTGCTTCAACAGAAGTTATTCACAACAAAACATTAGTGATAATGAACATCAACTTACTCTGGTAGCCAGTCCTTCCGAATATAATGGTGGCACTGGTTGCCCCGTACCACCGGCACCTCGTCCATGCTGTGAAAGGTTTCTTAACATTATTCAAAATTGTTTTCAGAGGTTTTTATGTGGGGTGCCAAAGAAGCAAATCTGACCTCACTTGAACTAGCTATAGTAAAAACAGAACTCAAAGGATCAATAAATTAGTTTCGCAGAATGTATACATTCATCGCCACAATCGTTAGGCACGCAGCCCAGCTCTTATTCTAAAAGTCTGTTCGGCTTGGATGTATTGGACAGTAGTATGCGGAACGCATACAAGAATCACATTACATATCAGTGTTGTTTTAAGGGTCAGTCGGTACGTGGTGTGAAGTTCTGCGCCCATGCGTGGTGGTGTTCTCAGGATTATTTTGTTTTGTATACCTGATTTCTAAATTCTGCGTTGTCATTTGTGCCACTCGTCTTTTTGTGCTCGCGTTTACCTTGTTAGAGCCCTTCACTTCCTGACAGGAAATATGTGGAAACGGGTGGCGAACGCTGCAGTGTTCAGTAGTACGGATTCGCGTTGTTCTGCCCAGATATACGATCGATCGCTTAGAGAGTCAGTGCTTATGCACCTACATTTGCAAATATAATACTGCGTACCGCAGCAAAATGAGTCAAATGAACGTTTTTGAATCCTGGACAGCACTATATCATCAAAATAACTATTGTTATTTACGTAAGCGCAGAGGGATTGTAACTTGTGTTTCCATTCGAGATAACAAAAAGAGGGTCCTGCTAAATTTACTGTAACATTAAAAATCACTGCATTTCAAGCTTCTTGAAGATAATTATGAGGTGAAGCTTTCGGATCTGATTATTGTGATTAAAGTATAGATAGTACTGATACTGATTGTGGTTGTAATACTTATATATTTTTTATTCAAAGTGATAGTGCTGAGACCGATTGTGATATAGCGGTGATTCTTCTTTATAGCTTATATGAGGTTCCGAGTTCCGGGTTAAGTTTTTACATCATAATCACAGCTTCACTAGCTATCGTCTCTGATGTAGAATTTTCTTGTCGGTATTGCCGCCTTGAATCCGCTTCAAGTTGTCTCTACTGCGCGTCAGCTTGGCGTTTTTCCCTCTTAGCCTTTGCTTCCTTAGCCCTAGCCTGTTGTGTTGAACGTTGTTGTCGCCGTCACCACTTTGCATCCGCTTCCTTCTCTTTGTCTCCGTGGTAGCTTCTCGTCTACGGTGACGCTGATACTCAGCACGTCGCGCTTTTCTGCGTTCGTCTTCGTAAGTATAAGAGAAGACGATATGTGGTATGGAACGTGGTTATATATATATATATATATTGAAAGACGCAGGCAGACTAGGTACGGCGAGCAGGCAGGGCGAGCAGAAGCGTTTATTCTGCGATGTCTGGCTCGGCTCAGAACCACACCCAAGAGAGAGGACGATGATGATGGGTATGTGCAAGTGGGAACGATCAAATGCTTGGAATGTGCTTACAATTTCCCCCCCCCCTCTGCGAAGCGGCCAACCTGGCCGCCAGTCAGAGATCGGCCGAACGAGTAACAAAAGGCTTCATGCGTGAGACGTGAACTATTTCCGTGCTGCGCAGACGGCGGTCAGTGACAGACTGAAGCGGGGTGACGAGGTAGTTAACTGGAGATGTCTGTCGTATAACGGTGTATGGGCCAACATACCGGTGAAGAAATTTCTCGCAAAGGCCCGACGCTCGAACCGGGGTCCATAGTAAAACCTTATCGCCAGCATTAAAGGCCACGTCGCGTCGTTTTTTATCACAGCGATGTTTTCTCTCCTTTTGGGTTGCTTCTGTGTTTTTGCGAGCAATTTCACGGCATTGTGTGACTCGGGCTGCGAACTCTTCTGGGAGCGAGGTACTGCTTGGAGCCGGTGCAAAGAAAAATGCCGTGTCGAAGACCGAGGAGGCAGATCGGCCGTACACGAGAAAAAACGGGCTGTAGCCAGTTGATCGTTGTACCGCAGTATTGTATGCGAAGGTGACAAACGGTAAAATGTTATCCCAATTTTTGTGGTCAGGATGCAAGTACATCGATATCATGTCAGAGAGTGTTCGGTGGAAGCGCTCGGTAAGGCCATTCGTTTGCTGATGGTATGTAGAAGTGGTTTTATGCACTGTATTGCACGCCTGCAGGACTTCATCCAGGACCTTGGAAAGGAAGGCTTTGCCACGGTCACTCAAAAGGACGCGAGGGGCTCCGTGGCGCAAGACGATGGAGTTCAAGAAAAAATTGGCGATTTCTGTGGCGGTAGCAGAATGAAGAGGTGAAGTCTCGGCGTATCTTGTTTGATGGTCGACTGCAGTGACGATCCAACGGTGACCGGAAGGTGTCAACGGCAAAGGACCATACAAGTCTATTCCGACAAATTCGAATGGTGTGGTGGGACAGGGAAGAGGCTGAAGGAAACCAGCAGGCGGGGATGTGGATCGCTTGCGGTGCTGACACAACGCGCACGAGCCCACGTATTTGGCCACCGTTGTGGACAAGCCAGGCCAGAAGCAGCGCGTCTTGATGCGATCGTAGGTCTTGTGGAAGCCTAGATGACCGGCAGCAATATCATCGTGGAATGCTTCCAAAACTCGAAGACGAAGGCAGCGGGGAAGAACTGGCACCCACTTGTTACCGGTGGGATGGTAATGTAGCGCTTAAGCACACCGTCCTCAAGGCGAAATTGTCGAAGCTGGCGTCGCAAGCGGCTGTTGGGTGGTTTAGTGGCACCGCGAAGGCGATCAATGAAAGACCGACAGTAGGAATCTGCCAGCTGAAGTGAACGTAAATCGGAGTTCGAAGATAGCTGCATTGGATCCAGCGATGCGAGCGATACGTGTTGTGAGGCAAGCTGGGTGTCAGAGTCATTCGAACGCGATGCGGTGGACGTATTGTCACGAGAGAGCGAAAGTGGGCACCGGGACAGCGCGTCGGCATCATGATGACATTTGCCAGACTTGTACGTAACTGTAAAGTCGTACTCTTGTAAGCGCAGTATCCAGCGCGCAAGACGTCCTGACATATTCTTCATTGATGAAAGCCAACAGAGTGCGTGGTGGTCGGTGATGATGGTGAAGTGCCGACCGTAGAGATACGGGCGGAATTTCTGTATCGACCATACGATAGCCAGGCACTCCTGCTCCGTGATGGTGTAATTCCGCTCAGCTGTTGACAGAGTCCGGCTAGCGTAGGCCACAACCTGCTCTTTAGAGGTGGAATCACGCTGCAGAAGGACTGCTCCAATGCCTTGTGCGCTTGCGTCAGTATGGAGTATGGTAGGCGCTCTCTCATCGAAGTGGCGCAGCACTGGTCCGGAAGTCAGGCGTTCTTTCAAAATTTCAAATGCAGACTCGCAGTCGTTGGACCATGAGAAAGGAGCACCAGTGGCCAATAACTTATTTAGCGGAGCCGCTAAGGTAGCAAAGTTGCGTATAAAGCGACGAAAATAGGACGCGAGACCAAGAAAGCTGCGCAACGTCTTTTGGTTGGACGGTCGAGGGAACTGTAGCACAGCTGCGATCTTCTCGGGATCTGGTTGGATTCCGTCTTTGGAAACGACGTGACCGAGGACTTTGATGCTTTTGCTGGCAAATGTACACTTCTTTGTATTTATCTGAAGGCCAGCCTTGGAGAGACATTGTAGCACCTCGTCTAATCGTTGAAGATGTTGGGCAAAGGTACATGAAAAAACAACGATATCATCTAAGTAACAGAGGCAGGTCTTCCATTTTAGGCCACGAAGAACAGTATCAATCATTCGCTCAAACGTGGCTGGAGCGTTGCACAAGCCGAATGGCATTACATTAAATTCATAAAGGCCGTCCGGTGTGGCAAATGCAGTTTTTTCTTTGTCAGCCTCGTTCATGGGGATTTGCCAGTAACCTGATCGTAAGTCAAGGCTCGAAAAATAGTTCGCCCCTTGCAGTGTGTCTAAAGCGTCATCAATTCTAGGCATAGGATATACGTCCTTGCGTGTGATCTTATTTAACGCGCTGTAGTCAATGCAAAAGCGAACAGAGCCATCCTTCTTTTTAACTAAAACGACTGGAGATGCCCAGGAACTCGAAGAAGGTCGTATTATATTTCGCGATAGCATCTCGTTCACTTCTTTTTCAATTATTTCTCTCTCTGATTGCGAAACCCGATATGGGCGACGGCGTATCACACGAGAACCGTCGGTTTCAATGCGATGTACAGCCGCGGAAGTCTGACTCAGTGTTGTGGCACAGCTATCAAAGCAGGCTTTGTGCTTAGCCAAAAGGGCCAATAGTGCTTCAGACTGTTTTGGTGTGAGGTCTGAACCAATGACAGGTCGAAAAGGGAAAGAACGTGAACCTGGAGCTGGTACTGGTGACGAAGACGGGCAGAGTGTCGCGATGGAGGTCAATGGAGAAAAGTCAATCTTTGCCACTGTCATTCCCTTGGGCAGCAGCACAGATTCTGCAGTTGTGTTAGAAACGGGCAGAAAAGCGCAGCCAGAGGAAAACCGGAGGAGGCAAGAGGCGACGAGAATTCCACGGGAGGTGCAGCGAAACGAAGGAGCCACAAGTGCATCACCGTCGGTTACTTGGGTAGATGCGACAGCTATCACGTGTTCGTGACCAGGGTGCAGGACGCAGTCTTCAACAATGACCAAGTTGGAGATCGAGGGTGATGAAACTGGAATGGGCGCATCCGTTGTATCCGTTATGTGAATGACGTTCTCTTTAAAGGATATAACAGCGGAAGCAGAATGCAGAAAGTCCCAACCAAGGATAAGTTCATGAATGCACGTGGGCAACACAATCATCTCGATGTGGTGACGTATACCATCAATAGAAACACGAGCCGTACACTGTCCGTCAGGTTGAATCAGCACGTTATTTGCCCCACGCAACACAGGTCCCACATAGGGCGTTCTGACTTTACGGAGGCGCGAGCACAAGTCACTACGCAAAACAGAAGTGGTTGCACCGGTGTCAACGAGAGCTTGCACAGGAATACCTTCAAGAGTCACTGACAACATATTAGCTGGGCGAACAGGAGGTATTTTTGTTGGTCGACGGGACGCAGTTTTCCCTCCAAAAACTGCAATCCTTAGTTTTCCGAAGATTGGTCAACAGGACGGGAGATGATTGGACGAAGCGGCGATGCGGAGCGGCGATAGGGCGATGGAGAGCGTCGTCTGGAGGAGCGGTATTCCTGATGTTGACGAGGGGACACTGGAGGAGACGGAGACCGGTACTGCGCGGACGGGTAGGTGTCTGGAGCATAAAGATCTGGTCTTCGGAACCGGTCTCGTTCGAACTCAGCATAGCCTCGTCGTTCCTCTTGCTGGCGGCGACGGCAGTAACGAGAAATGTGGCCTCGTATACCGCAGTAAAAGCAAACAGGACGGGATTGACGCCACTGAGGATACAAGGGTGCAGCAGTCATTCCACCTCGCATAGCAGCCAAATGGCTACTAGCAGTATCCGTAGAGCTAGATGCCCCGGGAGCAGGCGGAATCGCAGCGATCTCCGCATATGTGGGCATTACCGTTTGAACAACCGGTGCTGCCGGTGTCGACCTGGGCGTCACATCGGCGTATGTGGGCATCGGGCGTGCTGGCGGAGCGACCGGGGATGTCGGTGTCGCCATTGCCGCTAACTCCTGCTTAACAAGATTCCGCAGGTCGAATGGTGGAGACGGAGCGGAGGCGACAGTGGACCGCTGCTGTTCAAGGTCTCGAAGTTCTTCCCGGATAATTGTGCGGATAAGGGTTTTTAATTCAGAGGGAGGCATCAGGCGTGGATCACTGTCTTGTTGAAGCCGGAGGGACTGCAACTGGTCAAGGCGTTGGCATGTCGAAATGACGTCGTTAACCGTAGCGGGATTGCCAACAGCCAAGGCGTTGAATGCGATTGGGCCGATTCCTTTAAGGATGTGGCGAACGCGCTCATCTTCCGTCATGTCTTTATTCGCACGGCGACAGAGGGCCAAAACATCCTCGATATACGAAGTGTACGACTCATGTGCCAGTTGTAGACGCACAGCCAGCTTCTGTTTCGCGGCTTCGGAACGACCCGATGAGCATCCGAATATTTGTCGCAGTTTGTTGGCAAAGGTCGACCAATCAACGAAGTCAGTTTCGTGATTAAAATACCAGGTTTGGCTACGCTGGTCAAATAGAAAGGAAGGTAGCTCAGTTTCTCTGCTTCGGTCCATCGATTGGCTGAACCCACACGGTTGTAAAGGTCAAGCCATTCCTCGACGTCGTCACCGCGAAGACCCGCGAACACGGGCGGTTCGCGCTGAGGGCTGGTGACAGTAGATGAAGAGCGGGCAGCCGCCGGCGTAGGGGCTGTAGCGTTAGGGCTAGGCGTTAGGTCCGATGTCTGCATACCTGTGTGGGTGGCTGGGTGCAATCGGCGACCAGATCGGAGCTCCAGGTGGGAAATGAACGTAGGAGGACGTCGGGATCTTACCCCAGCACCTCAACCACTCTGAAAGACGCAGGCAGACTAGGTACGGCGAGCAGGCAGGGCGAGCAGAAGCGTTTATTCTGCGATGTCTGGCTCGGCTCAGAACCACACCCAAGAGAGAGGACGATGATGATGGGTATGTGCAAGTGGGAACGATCAAATGCTTGGAATGTGCTTACAATATATATATATATATATATATATATATATATATATATATATATGAGATATAACAGACAGTAATGCCAAGGATTGTACCGGGGAAGTTATTAAAACCAATGGAATGTAAATAAGAAGAAAGAAAAGTGGATGAAAAAATTACCAACTGTGAGCAGGTTTACCTGCTCACAGTTGGTAATTTTTTCATCCACTTTTCTTTCTTCTTATTTACATTCCATTGGTTTTAATAACTTCCCCTGTAGAATCCTTGGCATTACTGTCTGTTATATCTCATTAATATTGTGTTAAAACACGGAAAAACGAGCCCTTAGGTATACACTTCTTTCCCTTGTTTCATATATATATATATATATATATATATATATATATATATATATATATATATATATATATATGTATATATTGTAGGCATCTATTATGCGCTTCATCCTCATCTGAACAGCAGTCAATCATCATCATATGTTCTGGCTGACAATCATCATCTGCTTGGCACGAGCGCTTCTTTGGCGGGTCCGTTGCGCTTGTTCGTTCCCGAGTTCACGGCCAATAAACCTCGCTACAACCGAGTCGTCATACGTGGTGGAGGTGGATTGACGTTCCCAGTACCTCTACTTACAACGCCTACTCGCTGGAGCTCCGTTCAGGCCGCCGCTTGGACCCTCAGTCCGCCAACATGTCTCAGAGTGAGTGGGTGGATGCCCTTTCGGCTCCCGTCTCTGCGCCGCAAGCCGTCACTGCGCCGCAAGCCCCTCCTCTTTACATCGTAAACCACCAGCGTGACCCTCCGATCTTCGCTGGTCTCCGCGGCGAAGATGTGGAGGACTGGCTCGATAACTACGAGCGGGTAAGCGCAACTAATAACTGGGACGACTCTAACAAGCTCCGCCGAGTATCGCTTTATCTCACGGGCGTTGCCAAGACATGGTTCTTGAACCATGAGATCGACCTCACCGACTGGCCTGCCTTCAAGCAGCAGCTTCGCCAAGTATTCGGCACGCCAGCCGTTCGATCCGCTCTAGCGAGGAGGGCCCTAGATACTCGCCAACAACATCCCGGCGAGTCATACACATCTTATATCGAGGATGTCCTTGCGCTTTGCCGGCGCGTCAATTCTTCAATGTCCGAGTCGGACAAACTGCGCCACATCCTGAAGGGCATCGGAAGCATCGCCTACAATGCCCTTGTTGCCCAGAATCCTTCTACTGTCACGGACGTCGTCTCTACGTGTCAGCGTCTCGACGAACTTGATTCTGTTCGCCTTCACTCGGGCAATAGTGAACACCGTACCGCAGACCGGGACCTGCGTGACATGATACGGGAGATCATACGAGAAGAACTTCAATCAATGGGCATCTCACAACCTTCTCCATCTGTCACACAGCCTTCGAGCATGGCCCTCCGTGACATCGTAAGGGAGGAATTAACATCATTCACCGGTCCAACCTACGTCCAGCCACCTCCGTCTAGCCCTCCAACGTACGCGCAAGTTGCGGCCGCGCCTCCTCGCAACGTAAGCTCTACTTCACCGCTGCCATCATTCACGCCGGTTGCTGCTGCACCACCGGTCCACTTCCGGCCAATCCCACCCGACCCTCCGTCAGTCCACTTGAGTGCGCTCTCTCCCGGTGTGCCGAACGCCCTCTACTACCCGCCTTGGCGCCCGTCTCGCCCAACATGCTTTTACTGTGGATATCGTGGCCATATATCGCGCTTCTGCCGCAAGCGCCAGCAGGACGAGCGTCGCGGGTACGACATGCGCGAACGGGACTTTTCCAGAGGGGATTCTTACGCTCGGCGTTATCCATCTGGACAGCAGCGGTCTCCATCTCCGCCCGCGTCGACTGAGACGCGGAACACTTACCGTTCAAGCCGACGCCGATCACCTTCGCCCTTCCGTCGCTCCTCCTCTCCTCTTCGGCCAGCCTCGTTTACTACTGATAACCGGTCGGAAAACTAAATGATGCAGTTTTCGGAGGAGAAACTGCATGTAACAGTAGGACTCGTATTCCTCCAGCACGCCCGTTCAACATGGTTTCTGTTACGGTGGAAGGAGTTCTCGTGGACGCTTTGGTGGACACCGGTGCTACAGTTTCTGTGATTAGGTATGATTTGTGTAAACGCCTGAAGAAAGTAATGACACCTTATAATGGACCCAATCTAGTCGAAGCCCAGGGGAACGCTATCCGCCCTTTTGCTCTTTGTACTGCTCGTGTGTTTATTGATGACATTTTGCATTACATCGAGTTCACTGTGCTTACCCGGTGCTCTCACCAGCTAATTCTAGGGTGGGACTTCCTATCTTCTTCTTCAGCCGCTATATGTTGTGGTGAACGGATTCTGCACCTAACTAATACGGACTCCATGTTCGACGAAGGCGTCTACAAGCCTCTACGCCTGTTCGCTCGCGAAGATCTCGAACTACCGCCACATCAAGAACGAATTGTGACCCTGATCTCTAAGGACATCGACCACGGTGACGTCTTGGTGTCCCCTTTGTCGACTTGCGTCGCAAAAGGCATAGCCCTTGCATCAGGTGTCGTACGCTTTCACCATGGCTCCGCGCTCGTCATTGCTACGAATGAAACGCCAGAGAAAGTTCTCCTGTCAGAGGGCACTGCAGTAGCCTGTGTTGTGGATGCTGAGCCTGTCAGCGTCACGCCACTTAACCCTGCCTCTACCAACGACCGTTCTATGAGTAAGCCTGCCTCATCCTCTCCCTTCACAGCTCTTATCAGTGATGACTTAACAGCTATGCAGGCGCAGCAGTTGCTTGCGTTATTAGCGAAACACGCCGATTCTTTCGACACCTGCTCCTCAACGTTGGGCCGAACTACCACTGCAGCGCATCGCATTCAGACGGAGGGAACATCTATTGTGCATCGCCGCCCGTACCGCGTGTCTCTCGCTGAGCGAAAAATCATCGAGGAAAACGTCGCTGACATGCTCCAACGAGAAATAATTCGTCCATCAACTAGCCCTTGGTCATCCCCTGTTGTTTTGGTACGGAAAAAAGATGGCTCCGTGCGCTTTTGCGTTGATTATCGGGCACTTAACAACATCACACGCAAGGACGTATACCCTATGCCACGCATCGACGACGCCCTTGATTCACTGCAAGGCGCCGAATACTTTTCAAGTCTTGATTTGCGTTCGGGATATTGGCAAATTCCCATGCACGATGACGACAAAGAAAAAACGGCATTTGCAACCCCAGATGGCCTATACGAATTTAACGTGATGCCTTTCGGGCTCTGCAATGCGCCCGCGACGTTTGAACGCATGATCGACACCGTCTTGCGTGGTCTGAAATGGAAGACGTGTCTCTTCTACCTTGATGACATTATCATCTTTTCATCAACGTTTTCTCAGCACCTGAGCCGCTTGGATGACGTCCTAACATGCCTCGCCGGTGCGGGTCTGCAGCTCAACACTAAGAAGTGCCGTTTCGCCACCAAATCCATCAAGGTTCTCGGTCATGTCGTCAGCAAGGACGGTATTCGCCCTGACCCCGAAAAGATCGCTGCCGTCCTTCGATTTCCATGCCCCACAAGACTTAAGGATTTGCGAAGTTTTCTTGGCCTCGCATCATATTTTCGTCGCTTCATACAAAATTTCGCTTCAATAGCTGCGCCACTTCACAAACTACTAGCATCTAATGCACCCTTTGTGTGGTCCGAGGAATGTCAGTCGGCGTTTCACCTATTGAAGACAGCTTTGACGTCAGAGCCTGTACTCTGCCATTTTGATGACACCGCCCCAACACTCCTGCATACCGACGCCAGCGGCTGCGGTATAGGTGCTGTTCTCCTCCAACGCGATAACTCTGGACGGGAAAGGGTCATCGCATATGCTAGCCGAGTGCTAACTTCTACCGAAAAAAATTATACCATTACTGAGCAGGAGTGCCTCGCTGTGGTTTGGTCCATACAAAAGTTCCGTCCTTATCTGTACGGCCGTCAATTCACCATCGTAACGGACCACCACGCCTTATGCTGGCTTTCTACAATGAAGAACTTGTCCGGACGCTTGGGTCGTTGGATTTTACGCCTACAGGAGTATCAGTTTGAGATTATTTATAAATCGGGCAAAAAACATCAAGACGCCGACGCTCTTTCTCGTTGCCCACTACCTACAGCTTCGTTCGACACTCCAGCTGCCACCTCCAACGACACCAGTGCGGACGTGACTCCCACTTCTGTTGCCTTGCTCACCTCGCTGTACCAACCGCCAATCGACGATGAACAACCCTTCAGTTCTCACCAGCAGGCTGACCCGTATTGTCGGCGCATTATAGACCACCTTTCAGGAGCTACGCGTCCACCCAATGCACGCCTTCGTCGACAACTCGAGCACTTCAAGTTTCAGGACGGTGTGCTGTATCGTCACATATATCATCCTGACGGCACACGCTGGGTACCTGTTCTGCCACGCGCTCTTCAACATCATGTACTTAACGCCTTTCACGACGATTTGACTGCTGGCCACCTAGCCTTTCACAAAACCTACGACCGCATTCGAAGCCGCTTTTATTGGCCTGGAATTTCTACCAGCGTAGCAAAGTACGTGGGTTCCTGCTCTCCATGCCAACTTCGCAAACTTCCGACATCTCCCCCAGCTGGTCAGTTACAGCCAATGACGTGCCCTACAACACCTTTCGAGGTCGTCGGTGTCGATCTTTATGGACCCCTTCCTGTTACTGGTGCTGGAAATAGATGGATAGTCACCGCCGTAGACCATATGACACGCTACGCCGAGACAACTTCAGTAGCTACTGGTTCAGCATCGGAAGTTGCTGACTTCGTCCTTCAGGCCATAATACTACGTCATGGTGCACCTCGTGTACTTCTGAGTGACCGTGGAAAGGTGTTCTTATCACAGCTTTTAGGTGAAGTCCTTCGCGTTTCTGGTACCACACACAAGATGGCGTCTAGCTACCATCCTCAAACAAATGGTCTGACCGAGAGATTTCATCGAACCCTTGCCGACATGATCGCCGTATACATTCAACCGGATCACAGAAACTGGGATAAACTTCTACCGTTCCTCACTTTCGCCTACAACACCGCTGTTCAGCGCACAACAGGCTACTCACCGTTTTATCTCGTTTACGGACGTTCACCTACTTTCTTTATCGATGTTTCCTTCTTCACCAGCAATGGCCCTACATCACCATCTTCTTGCGAAGAATATATTTCTCGCCTTGCCCAGTGCCGCCAGCGCGCTCGTATGAACACGGAAGCTACGCAACAAGCAAGGAAGGCCGTCTACGACACCTCTCATCGTGTGGTATCATTCCGACCGGGTGACGAGGTGCTGCTATTGACACCAATTCGCACACCTGGTCTCTGCGACAAGTTCCAGCCTCGATTCATCGGCCCATATGTTGTTTTAGACCAGACTTCACCTGTCAACTATCGTGTGACGCCTCTTGTCGTGCCAACTGACCGTCGTTACCGCAGCACCGAAATTGTACACGTTTCCCGCATGAAGCTTTTCACACGACGTTCCTCGTCACCTTGACTACCCGCCCGCAGCGGCCAGGCTGGCCGCTTCCACAGGGGGGGAATCAGTGTAGGCATCTATTATGCGCTTCATCCTCATCTGAACAGCAGTCAATCATCATCATATGTTCTGGCTGACAATCATCATCTGCTTGGCACGAGCGCTTCTTTGGCGGGTCCGTTGCGCTTGTTCGTTCCCGAGTTCACGGCCAATAAACCTCGCTACAACCGAGTCGTCATAATATATATATATATATATATATATATATATATATATATATATTCACAGCAGCGTCATCACATCTACAGATAACCACAGCGCCCTCTGTTGCATATAAGTTGAAAGTTACATGCAAAACGGTTACCACTGACGCCCTCTGTTGCTTATAAGTGGAAGGTTACGTATTACTTACGGACAGACGGGAGACGGCGGATATCGTGAGGTCTTAAGGAGCTTCGCGCCTAAAAGAACCTTCGTTTTCTTAGCGTGGTAACGCATCATACTCAGACAACTAGGTGCATCAATGCTACACGGCTCAATCTCGATTACTCTTTTCTTCGCAGGATTTCTTCTTTTTTGTCGCAGTGCCTTTTTAGCTGAAATGCATTCTGGGTACCAGCAAATTCTCAAAAGCAGCCCAAAAGACACATTTTGGCCCTTAGTGGCTGGCCCAGGGCGCGGCGTGCCAGTGTTCACTGAAGCTCCTGCAATGTGTTTTTGTCCCATCGTCTAGCACCACATCGGTGAAGTAATCTTACATGGCCCTAAGGGATAGCACAACTGCGTTTCTCAATCTATTCACCCGCACTATCACTTTTATTTTTCACGCCAATGCTGGGCTGTATTCTAATCAGGGTGATTGTTAAAACACCAGAACCCGCGTGGCGCATTGTCTTCACTAACATATCACCTTGGTGGCTGAGAAAAGTCTCCAGTAAGGTCGTTGAATGTATTATGGACGAGTGGCGCTTTAATATCCTGCAAGCTACAATTGCTTCAAAGTAAATGCCAAGCAGCAGTAAATGTATGCTCCACGCTCTTCATGTACATCTCTATCCGCAGTGTACGTGGCTGTTTTTTTTACCCCGTCCTCATTTATTTCATCCTCTGCAACAGTTGTTTTTCACCCACTTGCTTTACTTCAATTGACACAGTTATGCTTGGATTCGCTCATACTTTCCTGTCGCGCCGTGGTTGCATGTGCAAATCGTTTTTCTGGCGATACGAAATCTGAAGTTTTTTTAGGCGTAAAAGTATTTGTTTGCTGCATTTTTTTACAGCGTGCACTTCATCTCGGGGCAAAAGACGTCAGTTCAGCTCGTAGGCTTGTATATTTCCAGTACCCTAACCGACCTATACCACTGTTCTTTGGTTAGCAATTTTATATCTTGACTACAGTTTACTACTCAAGACAAAAAATTCTTTCTACTGGCTCAAACTTCCTCGGGTTCTCATTATGTTTTGAGGCTACGTTGCACAATACACACACTAACCGGTTTGCTTTGGTTAGGCGGACGCAGTACCTACGAGATTGCCTACAAGATTCCATTGAAGACATTGTAAATAGAGTTGTTTTTTTGGCAACATTCAAAGCAAGCTTATGATTTTCTGCAGAATACTCCCAGAGGAGTGACTTCTTCTGAGGCTTCACCGCTCATTACAACAGCTCATTTGTGGCAAAACAGGTGGCTCAAAGCAAAAACCCAAGCAAAGGGGCGCTCAAGGATTTTTGTATCGTGCGTTTCATCGACGTTTAGCCAATCAATCAGCCAATCAAGCCATATTTCTGATTTTGTATATTTAGTTACCTTATTTGGAAATATTTTTAAAACATTGATTGAGTAACCCAATTGAAAACTGCATATGCAGTGGTATTTCAATTCAGTAAACACTAAAGTCTGTGAAGCTGATAATTCAAGACAAAGTTAGTGAGGTCAACTATATGTGGTATCGGCGGTCAACATTCTGCCATTTGTTAAATAAGGACATCATCGGTAGCACCAATAGCAATGGTGGAATAGTAAATTTTGAGAAAAAAATTACCATCTTCGCGCTTCTTTAGGTTCTACTTACACGTAATTCACGAAATGTAATAAGCTATGTAGTGTTATTGCTATTTTTCCTATCGCATTAGATTTTGGCATCTATTTCTCACGGTATACAACACCGAAGTTACGTAGTAATTTCTCTGATTACTAAAAATTTTATTGCTTGCATTATAATAAAACTTTTGCCAGACTTCCACCAGGAGGTATTTTTTTGGACTTATTCGGGGCCCAGAGTGGAATGAGGATAGCGCAACAAAACAGAATGAATAAAATGTGGACAACATAGCCCCAGACAATTGTTAACAGCGACCAACTCAACTCCAGAAAAATTAGTCTATCTTGTCGTTGCCATCACTTTAGAGAAATTGCACTGCAGGAGAAGCCCACAGCCAGCTTCAGCAGCAGCGATGATAGAAATGCAGTTGATTGCACATGCATACTTTCATCACTGAAACTTGGATGGTTTTAAAAAATTGAGTTTATTTCACTGAAATTGAAATTGGCCATGCCTGAAAGACACAATGTTTGTTATTATTTTCGGCCTTTTTCTATAATACGATATCGTTCTTACGTTTACTGATAAATTTTCATTATCTTCCCGAATGTAGTTCATAGTGTGAGCGCGTATCATCTTTATGTGAAGCCTGTATTGCTCATTGTTTGTTGCATCCGCCTCAACTTAGCACGCAGTTGAACAGCAAGGGCTGGTTTATAAGAATCACCGTTATACACCGTCAAAGCAAAAGCACCACTTGTTGCAACTGTGACTCCCGCCCCTGTCATTGCAACTATAAATAGAGGGCGCGAATCTAACGCTGATAAAAATTTGCAACAGTGGCTGAAGCTTCGGTAGCCAAAAACCGAAACCGGACAAGATTGTAGATGGTGACCTCTTCTCTCTTGAAACCCACGGCCGCTTCAGTTTTTCATGAAGGTCGTTTTCGCATCTTTGGATCGCCCATTTGCACCGCTTCGTCTTAGGTGCACTCCAAACATCATGCGAATTAATCCGTTTACGGCCAAATATGACAGATTAAACGTGAGTTTTATACCAGTACACATCGCATGTACCTACTGAGACTATTCCCAGCCAAGGAACGTCTGAATTACCCAATTGTTCAAGTTAACGGGGCTTGTACTAAAGGTGTTTCTTCGTTTCTGTTAAGAAAGTAGATCGAACCAAAACATTCCTGATTGGAAATTGTCCGCTTTTCTTTGTGTTATTTAGAGGTTTAGATGTTTTCTATTGATTGTCATAAATATACAAAACACCGCAAGATGTGCATGCATTGCCACCATCATAGTAGTGCACATATTTTGTCTCAAGCTAAAACACTTACCACACTTGGGCCAGGTGTTGGGCTGAATCGCGGCTGATGCTGAAAAGAAAATGCGAGTTTGGAAATGGAGATACCTGAATGCATAATTGTGCAATTACATACATTATGCAGCAGCAGTACCTATAACGTTGTAAAAAAATGTTCTCTGAACAATGTTGCACCAATGACACGGTTTTAGAAAGGTTATATTGTTGATGTACACTGAATGTCCGAGATCAGCCTCGGACACTGTTTGTATTCTTTAGATAAAGATTACAAAGTTTTTTTTAGGCTCAACATTTAGTTAGAGGCCCATTGGCTGCATTTTAGAGCGGTAAATTTCATTTTCTCCAATACGCCTCGACAACAATACCTTTCAGTTTCTGAATAATGGGATCGGCGTGATGCCACAATCGTTCTACATACTTCATTTTTCTTGGGTTAATACGCACGTGCACTGTAGCATCCGTAATGCTTTTAGAGCTGGAATTTGTAGTATTCGATTTTAAGCACTTGTGCCTTTTAAAACAATCAATCCAGTACATAGTTTGGTAATCTGCCTTGGCGTTGAAAAATGGAACGCCACATCACAACCACCTTAGAAGAAATTTTACTAAATCCATCGTTGGTTTTCTGCCCTCGTGGCGAAATAACTCTTGTAGCGGAGCTCCAGTAATCAGCTCTTTACCTTTCGCCTAAACGTAGGTATATGCGCCTTTAGCATTTTAATATGATTAGACGCATCCTTTTGTCTTTCTTCAATGCATGAAGTTAAATTAAGCAATTGGCCAGATGCGTGAATAGAATACATGTTGACAACGAATGAAAATGACCTGTATCGAGCTGGTGCCTCAGAGAATACTAGAGGTGATAGAAATTAGGTCAAACCATTTAGTGCAAGCTGCATACATATTGCATAACTACTAGTTGATACATATATCTACAAGATGTCGATGAAACGCGCAGGGTATAGTGACACCAGAGTGTATTTGTATTTGAGTGTAAAGCGAAGGCAAAAACACGTGGAGTATTCTTTGAATTGTAGTGTTCCCAGTTTGTCGGCGTTTCAATGTTAGCCTTCCTTTGTTTTCATATATGAGAACTCGCATGCTAAGGCCACAGTTTGATCATGTAGCATGTCTTGTGGAAGGCTCCAGAATTTTAGTTGATCTGGATTTGCGCAGCGTATAGTAGCATTTCTCAATGCACCGACCTCTATGATATCACCTTAATGAAAACGCGGCCATCACGGCAGCGATCCAGTTGTGACTGTTGCTTCAATAGCAGAAGAGTGTTGCGCATAATTTGCTTGTCTATTGTAAAAGGCGAGGAACAATTTTTCGAACTCCAGAGTTCCTTTTTGTGCTGCCACTGTCATGCGGTTTTTTGAGAGACTTTGCTGCCGCAGTTGACAATGAAACATGATTTTCGCAAAAGATTGACTTTCATAATCCTTCTTTTTGATGGCAGCTATACGTAACTCACCAAACGGACTCAATCGTACGCCTTAAGTGCCAATGTGATGTTTGGCCCTCGCAGCGCCAGTCCGATTTTCAATGTGTATAAGTTAGACGAGATGTTGTGTATTTTGTGAACCTCAAGGAAACATAGTTTACTTTAGCAATAAACACTTACCCCACTTGGACCAGGAACGGGGCTTGATGGCGACGGACCCTGGAACGAGTCGTCATCATCATAATGATCATCATCCGGCTGACTACGTCCACTGCAGCACAATGCCCTCACTCGTGTCTCGCTACTCAACTCGGTCCCGTGCTTGCTGCTGCCACGTTGTACTCCCCAACTGCCTTATCTCATCTGCCAACCTAACTTTCTGTGTCCCCCTAGCCGCTTGCCTGCTTTGGGAATCCAGTTAGTTACCCTTAATGACCAGTGTTTTTTCCGCCTACGCGCTACTTGCCGGACCCACGTCCATTTTTTCTCCTTGTTTTCAACTAAGAAATTGCTAACGTCAGTTTGTTCTCTGATACGCTCTGCTCTTTTCTTTTTGTGAAGCTTGCCCCTAGCTATCATTTTCCTTTCCGTCGCTCGCAGCGTCATGCTCAATTTAAGCTGAACTTCTTTGCAAGTCTCCAGGTTGCTGATCCGTTGGTTAGTACCGGCAGGGTGCAGCTGTTATATACCTTCCTTTTGAGGAATAGTGGCAATTTAACAGTCATGATTTAGGAGTGCTTGCCGAATGTGCTCCACCCTACTCTTATTCTACTTGTTGCTTGAAGACTGTTGTTTGGCTCCGTGGTTATTACCTGTCCACGGTAGAGGTAGCTCTTTACAATTTCAAGTACACTAGTACCTACCTCAAGACGCAGTTATCTTCCGAGATTATTGCACATTACTTCCGTTTTCTGCATATTAATTTAAAACGTATACCTTTCTGCTCTCTCTATGTATCTCAGTAATCATGTGATGTAATTTTTCTTCTGAGTTACTCAGCAATGCAATGTGACCGGTGAAGCGCAGGTAACTAGGGTACTCTTATTTAACTCTTAAATCTAACTTCTCCCTATATAAGCCTCTGAAAACTCCCTGTACACACGCGGTGAATGGCAATAGGAGATTGCATCCCCTTGTCTTACACCCTTCTTGATTGGTATTCCGTCGCTTTCTTTGTGGAGCGCTATAATGGCAGTTGATCTTCTCTGAATTTCTGCCAGGATATTTTGATAAATCATTGCTCGACACCCTGATTTCGCAGTGCCTGCATGACTGCTGATATTTCTAATGAATCAAACGCCTCCTCCTTTACTATGAAGGCAATAGTGGTTGGCTGTATCATGAGTACTTCTCTTTTACCTGATTGATAGTATGAATCTGGTCGATTTTTGAGTAGCCTGTTTGAGATCCTTTTTGTTCCTTTGGTTCACTGAATTATAATCTTGTATAATTATTTTAGCAATTACCTTTGTATATAGCTTGTATATGATGGAGAGCAAGCTGATCAGCCTTTCATTTTTCAAGCCCTTAACATTTTCTTTTTTATGTATTATGATAATTTTACCATTTTTCCAAGGCTCTTTTAACTTCCCAGTTAGGAGAAACCTCGTAAGTAGAGTGGCAAGCTTTTCTTTAAGACAATCTGTCCTCAGTCTTAAAGAAGATATAATGTTACCTGATCCTCACCAGCAGCTTTGCCCCTTTGCATTCCCTCCAGGGATTTCATGACTTCATCTGCTCTTACTTGTCAGATGTCAACTCGTGCACTGCTAGTTCTAACACGATGGTCGTGGTTGTCCCCCCTACTATATCTATCTCTGTAAACTCCCCCCGCTATTTTAAATATCCTATCCACATCGATAGTTACTTTACCTTCCTTGTTCTTTAGTGTATACATCTGGTTTTTGCCTATCCCAAGTTTCCTCTTCATCGCTTTGACGCACCCTCCGTTACTTACAGTGTGCTCAATTTTCTCCATGTTATACCTTCTTACATCGAATATCTTACGCTTTTTAATCAACTTCGAAAGCTCTGCCAGTTCTATTTTTCCTGTTGTGTTTGAAGCTCTCGTGCTTTGATGTTTATTATTGAGGTTATTCGTCTGCTGAGAAATCTTTCCAGTGTCCTGTCTAACTACCGCACCTACAACTTCCAATCCAACGCTCCGCAATGATACTCGTAAGGTTATTTCGTTGCATCAAGGCTAAGGCTGGTTTTCTTAATAAAAGGCGAGCATCTGTAATAAAGTCAGACTCCAATTCCTGTACTTTCCTCAAAGTGCTAGCTTATTGGTTGACTTCTTTCGTGTCAGTTTTTGTCGTGACTTCCTCAACTATAGACGAATTTGAGACCTTCCTCTTTTCGATCACTCCACCATATCTTACCAAGCACTGTGACATCCTGCACGGTGCCTGTGTGTGCATTGCTATGACTGTCGCACGAGCTCATGGGGAAGCGGCGCTCTTTTGGTCCTCCAACCAGTACCAACCAGCCGGCTGCCTATCCCCGCAAGGTATTTTCTCTCTTAGCTGAAAGGTGTGACGTCGTGTCGCCACGACGCCGTCAGCCGTTCTAGAGAGGACAACAAATACAGCATCTTCCTTGGAAGAGACCCCGGCGGCCGCCGCTAATTGCCCCGCTAATTAAGCAAGCAGTTCAGCAGACCCTTTGATGAGTGCTGTCATGAGCTTGGGAACCGTCCACCAGCGGCCCACACGTGACGAAGAACTGCCCCGCTGGCGCCACCTTGGAGTGCAGTGATCACGCCTCAACAATGGACGTTCACGGGGGGCATGCATGCTCGTTCCCCTCGCCCGTTATGTGTGATCTGTGATGGGACAGTACCATTTGCACGTGTTCTTTGATTTAGGGATGTGGAGAGAACATAGACTTTATAATGAGCCACCCGGCTCATTCGAAGGAGCGCTATGTAGATGAACGCCAGACTCTAAAGCTCGCCATGTAAGCAAGAGCTCCTCATGTACGAGAGCTTACCATGTACATAGTGTGAACAAAACTTCTTCTAGTCTCTCTTCCTCCTGCCTCGAAAACTTGATCCTGGACCTCCAGTGCCTGCAAACCCTAGTCGAAACAACTAGTTGGCAGCGTGGGATACGACTCCGCAATGGAGAACGACATCGACCATAGGTCAGCCGAAAGCCCTGGAATTCGGGCGGATCGGCACAACGTACCATGGCCACACGTAATGGGGTGAGTGCCTAGCTTTGTGCTTGGGATGTATCGAGTCTTTTAGCCTAGACCCGTTAAAAACTAGATACAACCAACTACTGCCAGGCCACTGTGGTTATCTTAGCACGGAGCAGAACTTGATGTTTATCTGAGCAAGGAGGTCAAGAAAAAAAGCTTAGATAATTCAATAGAAACTTGTGTGTTTTGTGGAATTTGTAAGGGTACGTTGTGGCAGAAATGGGAATGTCGAAAAAGCAGAAGGCTGAAAAAGAAACAGGAAACAGGTTAGAAAGGAAGGTTGGCCACGTGGGACTACTTGTGTGCTTAAGCTTTTGGTTCCCGCTATGGGATTTGCCAAGCCTCAATTACTCCAGACACAGAAAGGAAACGCTGGTGGATTTGTGCTTTGTCACAGCGGAGCCAAAGCAAAGCAGTAGTCATGGACCTCATGATATTAACGAGAGCTAACCTGCTAAACCTGTGTTGGGATCTTGATCTAGATTTTGACGACAATATGCCAGCATCTAAACTCCGTGAAGTGATACTCGGAAGCAAAAGTGGAAAGGTGGATATCGAGCACTTCGGGAATATGTAAGTATTGGATCCAGAAGACGAACAGAAGCAGGCAGGCAGGCAAAGAACTTTAATAATACCCGGAGGCAGCGCTCAATCCCCCTTAGGGGGCGACACCGGTGGGCCACTCCCACGGCGGGACGGGGAGGTTAAGCTCCACGGCTATGTCATGGGCCCTCTGGATGGCCCTAAGCTGGTCTCCATTGTCGTGACTTGTGAGGAGACAGGTTCAGTCCGCCTCCGAAGAGGGAGATTCGCTGCTCTCGCGCAATGCAGGGCGTTGCCACAGCATGTCTTTCAGAGTACAATTGGGATGAGCACAGCGTGGGCACCCCGGATCTATGCCATCTATGTATTTAGAGCAAGTTAGAGGTGATGCGCACGCCTCCGCCTGTAAGAGTCGTAGAATTATGGACTGAGGTCTTGTTAAGTCTTTTTGCCTAGACCCGTTAAAAGATAGATGTAACCAACGACTGCCTGGCCACAGTGGTTATCTCACCACGGTGAATGAATTTGCGCAAGTTACACTTACTACAAAAAAGGGTCGTATGGCATATTGCGGCTGAACACTATCTCTCCTCCACAAAACTTCTTTTTCTAATATATGATTCATTCCAGTTTTTTGTGCAATTACAGGCTGATGTTATGCTATAAGAGTTTGTCAAACATGGTACCAGTGCCACAATAAATCTTGCTAAACTTAGCGTAAACAAAAGTGTTCGACTCACCAGGCACAAAGAAATTTGGACTGCACCCACCACAAGAACTTTTTATGACAAACACTCATTGTCCTACAGACTACCTCGTTTGTTAAACATTTTAAACCGCGAAGATTTCGATCGTTCGTCTAAACAAAACTGTCAGATTAAACACTTTGCCCAACTGATACATATTCCTCAACAATACATCTCTGAAAATTTATGCCCATTCTTTTCTTTTTATCATTCCTTTTCATGTTCATGCCACTTTATGAGCATACATTTGAATTATTCTCTTTTCATCTTAGCGCTGTTTTCATAAACTCCTTGCATTACTTTTTGTGACGTTATACCGATATTGTTTATTTCATATTTGTTGTGCACGATTGTCTTCCATGCCTGCTGCTTTGTCAGCTTGTGAACGGGGTCAGAACCTCGTCAAGCTCTTGAGCTTTTAGTCCTGAACTCCACCTAATCAAAAGAAAATAAAACGATTGATTGATTGATTGAAGTGTGGGTGCAGGAGTGGGTATTTTCGCCGATCCAACTGGTATTGTTTGCAAATTTCATTAAAAGTTAGCAACGGGTCTCTGAAGAAAGAAGTGACGTCCTCAGCCTTCGAGAGGTTCTCCCCGGCGTGGAATGTGAGACCTCGCACCCGAGAGTGAATCAACTCGTTGGCATTAAGGATGGTTCCGTGTACGTGTCGGCCAACGTGTACCGGGAACCAGATTATGTGTTTTTTGCCTGACCAATTGGCAGCAGAGAGAACGCGCGCGGCTCCCCGACAAACTGAGCCTGTCATGAAGGCCCATGCGGCTGGGCGTGAATCCGTGTAAATGGCGGTGCGATTGGTGGCAGTGAGAGCTAGTGCCACAGCAACCTGCTCGGCGCGATCAGCGTTTTAATTTAGTAAAGTCATAGACGACAAGTGTTTGCCTTTGAGTGTTGTAACCACCGAGACAAAGTGGTCTGTAGAGCCACACTTCACTGCATCTGCGAAGGACATGTTATCCTCCATAGCGACTGCGGTACTGAGTAGGGCTCGCGCCCGTGCCTGACGTTGATGGGCGTCAGAGGTTGATGAGCGTCAGAGGCAGAAAAAAAGCTCCAAAGTTGGCACCAGGAAGTGGGCCAAACGGAGAAAGCGTCCGAAAAACCGAAGCACAGCAAAGCTCATGATCAGCGTGGTGCGTTTGACTAGGATCTTCAAACAGCGTGGAAGATTCGCAAGAAAAAGCCCGTTGTCTTCTTTGACTGGCTCGAATTGCATCTAGCATAGCGGCCGGAGAGTAAAGAAAAGCGCAATTTACGCGGCCGTGGTCTAAAGATGAACTGATGGGCAATCATCAGGACTGTGCGCGCAAGACAGTAGAGGAGCATATCGATAATGAAGAACGCCAGAGTAGGACGAAAGGCTCCCAAGGCCGCGCAAATAAGCATGCACGGGGGAGAAAGCGTACTGAGGTCAACAGTAGGCCAAAGCTCGCGATGAGCACAACGCTTTCGAGTAAGGGCTTCAAACGGCGGATAGAAATCGCGATAAAAGTGCCGTTGTCATCTCTGACGGGTCTGTAACGCATGCGTCCGAGCCACCGGTAAAAAAAGCGCATCTTACGCGGCAGTGTTTGAATGATGAATTGCTAGGCAATCATCTGGACAGTACGCGAGAAAGATTTAACAAGCATATGGGTGCTGACGAGCATCAGAGGTGGGCGAAAGGCTCCGTAAACGGCACCAAGAAGCGTGCAATACGGAGAAAGCGTCTTAAAAATTGGACACGTATCTGCATGTAATCTGGAAATGTCGCCGAAAGACGATATTCTTGCATGTGGAGAGGGTGAACAAAACATTTATTTTATGATCTTTGCCAGAAAATCGGTGAATGGTATTCCGGAAGCGCTGCGTTAGAGTGCCTCGAGCGTAAAGCGGGGGCAAACGAGCGCATCAAGTCACGTCACACGGGAGACATGAGCGCCATCTGGCAGTTTCTTTTGGAAAACAAAGCTCTTGGCCGTGCGCGCCCGTCACCGAGGTGATAAGGTGTAGAGCGCGAGGCGACGGGTAGGTGCCACCACCATCTCGTCTTAGCAAAGCGTTGAACACACTCCCCGTTCCGTACAAGCGTCGCATGGTAAGCGCAGCGTGATAAGCGCCACGGTCCTTAAAGTTTCTTTGTATGCTCTTTCAAGTAAGAAATGCATATGCAGAATATATGCGTGTTGTTATGTTGCCCCAGACATGCGCATTATCTTCTTTTTAATTGACAATTCCACAAGCATACACGCTGAACCTTGAGCAACATTGGTGGTTGCTGCGGATGATGGTGGCCGTTTCAAATACCCGATGCCGGTAAGAGTGGAAAAACAGACAATTGTACAGACAGACAGAAAGACAGACGAAAAGACAGACAGACAGACAGACAGACAGACCAAAATTTTTACGTCGAAGGTATCAAAGAAAGACTATCGTCTTTAAAACGGGCAGGTAAAAGTTGCGATGCGTTTGAGGAATGTCTTCAAATCGCGGTGCGAAATTGCCAGAAAGTTGCGGTATTGCAAGCGTCCGAGCAGCCGAGGCGCAAGAAAAAGAGAACCGCATTGTGTGCGTAAGTGGTCAGAGTGAAAGGGACTCATCCGTTTTTTTTTTCGCGGCACATTTGCCGGGTGCGGAACACAAAGGTCGGTGGGTTTCGCGAAGTAGCAGGAAGGGACGACGGCAAGCCTGCCTCGAGAAACGTCGCGGGGTAAGGTAGTGAAGCCATTCTTTCATACGTATGTTGTACACCCCGCTTGTCGAGAAGACCGTTCCGGGCGCGACCACTACGAGTTTGACTTAAAGTTCTTACGAATAGCTGTTAGCTTGTCAAAAATATTGACTCAAAACTTTTGAAAGAAATGATTTGTGTTTACTTTAGTGATTTCTACATAACTAGATTGAACATTGTTTTCGCTCTATCGTATTGGTAGCCTATAAGCGTTGTATATATATATATATATATATCTATGGGAACGATAGTGGTACACATTGGAGCGAGTTACAGGGCTCAAGAGATGAGCTCCTTCAATATAAGTTGATTGCAGTTGACGGAAAATAGTGTATGGCGCTTCCGTTGCGTGTCATGCGTAGACACAAGGAAATATCATGTTAGTTTACCACTAGTTGAATAGTGACTACGTTGCAGTTGAGATCGAAGCCGTAGAGAAGAGTCTAGCACCTATGATGGTAAAAGCAGTTTCCAGAATGAACTTATTAGGTTCACAACTGCGAATGTTGCTACGCTAAGAGAAAAGGCTGACGAAGGGCAGAATAAATGTAACGAGGCACTGTGCCAAGGTATATCTAGAGAAACAACTAACATAGTTTTAGAACGTCAGGCACCGACACACTGATGCTGTCCCAATGGTGAATCTTGCATGCAGGGTCCACGCAGATTTCGACCCGCTAGGCAACAACACCAGCTTCGGAAGAGCTGAGTGTACAGAAGATGTGAACGAGAGGCTCCGAAAGGCCCCCTAAGAAGAAGCGTAGACGGAAGCAGCGTCGTAAAGCAGAGAGTATGACAAAGAGCACAACCCGCTTCAAAAAGTTAGTAAATGTTCGAGGGCATTTCACAGAACTTGGCGTTTGTCGTCGCTGCCGGAGTTGGTTTGTATGCGTCCAAGCTGCTGGACAAAACGAAAAAGAAAAATCTCGTTGGGGGAAAAGGCAAACGGAAGGAAGGGGACAGTCAACCTTTCGTCGCTCTATCGACAGCATCTTTGATGGGCCGCGGGAGTGCGAGGTCCGTTGCTCGCTAACAGTACAGTGCCTACAATATTTAGAGTGTGATTACCGCCAAACGGCCGGTATGGGAACCCTTGACGCAGCTTGGTGATGTATCTGCTTGGTGGTGCGCTCTCCCGCTTACACGTCAGGTCGCCATGAGTAGCACATGTGTGCATTCTAGACTTCATGCGTTGTGCGTGCCTTTCGTTCTGTTTTCTTCGTTTAAACGATGCCTTGAAAAGCAGTGATGAGTCGACGAGAGAGTCACTGTTTTGTACCCGGTTGAAAGAGTGGGTACAAGTCGTGCAAAGAAAAAGTCTCGTTGTTCAGCTTGCCCATAGAAGCGGACGTACTTTAACAGTGGCAGTGACACATTCAATGGGCAGATAAGCCGCTTACGCCCAACGCAGTTGTCTTCGAGCTCCATTTCGACAAGCAGTTTGTATCACGACGCTTTGAAAATATTATTAACGAGACAACTGTACGCCTTGAGAGAAGCGACCGGTCCTTCTGCGTGGCGCCACACCCACGATCTTTCCAAATGTGCCTGCCTACTTATAAAAGCCCGTTCCCAGGAAAGGAAATCCCAAGGAGAGGTTGTGACCACCGCTTTATTTGCAAAAAAGTGGCAACGGCTCAGCGAGGTGCTAGAGCCACTGCTAGGTGAGGAGCCAGAGGAGTCTGTGACAGTGCCTTCTGAGCCTCAAGTTACTTTCAACCACAGGAACATTGCCCCGCCGTCAGGCAGCTGGGGAAAGCACGTTTTCGGTGGTGTGCCATTGAATCTCGCGTACAGTGTGTGTTCACCAGGGCCAGACGTTAGTCTTCTGTGCGCTGAAAAGCTTGTGTTGTTTACTGTGACCGACAATAGTGTGGCGCATGTGCGTGAAGTGAAAGTTGATCTGGACGAGCCTGGTTGGCCCAGCTTCCTTTCTCAAGGCTTTTGATGGTATACATGTATACTCAGGGGCAGGGTTTCTCGAAGAGTTCCCGTTCGCAGGCTCTGACTCCAACTTGACAGTATGGAATGGGAGCCTGTAAAACAAAAAGTGCGCAGGTACCTCACTTGAGCGGTGTGTAGCATACAAATATGTTCAGAGAATTCTCATCAACCAAAGGTGTCGGAGAAATAAAAACCAAGTCCAAAATAAATGTTTCTCAGAAAATGAAAACAAAAATGCAAGCTGTGCGGAGCTTGAAGGATCAAGTTAAAGCGTTAGGCGAAATCATTTCGCAAATGAAAGCAGAAAATGAGAAGATTAAGGAAGAGGTACTTTTGAAAAAGATTGACAGCCTTCCCTCTAAACAAAAAGCTGCCATTCTTGAATGTTTTGCCACTGCAAGTCGAAAATCACTTGAAGGCATGCGCTACAGTTCTGAGCGGACTCTGGAATGCGTCGTGATGCGTATTAAGAGCCCAAGACTGTACGAGGACGTACGCCGAGAAAAGATTCTCATGCTTCCCAGCCACACTTCTTTCAAGAATTTCAAGAAGTATGAGAGCAGCTTCGGTTGCAACTCCTCTGTTCTCTCTGGAATTGCAAAAAAAAAAACTGATAGAATGAATAAGTTTCATCGTCGCGGTGGTCTGATAGTAGACGAGATGAAACTTGACGAAAACTTTGAAGTGGCACCAGGTACTGAAAAACTTGAAGGCTTTGTGGAACTTCGTGCATTTACTTCGTAACATGACAAGAGTGTGCCGTGTGACCATGGAATTATTGTAATGTTTTGACCTTTATCGAGGTCCTGGCATCAAATTTTAGGTGTTTTTGCACTTAGAGAAAATGTGAAAGCCCATTTACTCTCTAAGATTCTTTTGGAAGCGGTTGTTTGGGCTGAAACAGCAGGGCTTAGAGTTGATTAAGTCACTTGCGACGGGGCATCCTGGAACCGTGCAATACGGCATCAGTTTGGCATATCCGTTATGACTGCAGCTGTCATGTCATTAGTACAGCACCCTGCTGACAATAGTAGACGTCCGTTTTTCCTTTCAGACTTTCCCCCATCTAGTTAAGTGTGTGAAAATGACTTCGTAAAAGTGGGCGACAAAACTCCAGCAGGTCACGTTGATGTGCAACCAATCGCAGCTGCCTACCAATTGGACAAGTGTGCAATAACAGTTAAGACAATGCCCAAGATCACACATGTTCAGCTGAATACGAATGATTTGAAAAAATGAAGGTTAACTATGCTCTTCACCTCTCCAGTGCCGAAGTGCTGCGTGGTCTCTTTGAGTACCGAAAGCGAATTTCAAGTCATGCTCTTATGTAAGGGAAACAGCAGAGTTCATCGCCTTTATGCAGAAATTGATTTCTGTAATGACCTCAAGGGTGCCTACAGCAGCACTGAGGAAAAACTCCGAAGGAGTAAAAGTGCTGCGAAATGCCCTGGATTACATTATAAGGCGGGAAGCCAACACAGGGCCCACAAAGGCAGGCTCTTTGTCACGCAGCACTGCTGAAGGCCTCCGGGTCACTATAAGGGGCCATGCAGCTTTTTGAATATCTCACTGAACGTGTCGGATACAAGTATTTGCTAACCTCACGTTTGAGCCAAAAGTCCATTTAAAAGCTGTTTGAGATTATTTGGCAGTTTTCCCGCTTCAATGACCACCCCACCTCATCTCAGTTCTTAACAGCAGTTAACTGTTAAGTTTGTAAAACTTATGCAAAGCGCTGAACACAAAAAACTGCAGGAGGTGCCCTCACGTCCTTTGTCGGAGTTGACGCAGCAGCAAATCATCTAGACACCATACTCATTGAGGGAAAACTTGATGGGGCTTCGAGTGTCTTTGAGCTATCTGAACTTTCCGATCATGTCTACGCACACCAGAGAAGTGAGGCCAGGTTAACGTATTACCTGGCTGGATATTTGGCCCTGAAAAAGGTGATGGCAACGAAGTGTCAGGAATGTTTTGACCTGCTTTTAACAACCGCTAAAGACACAGTTGAAGGTCTTTCTTCGTTTACGGATTTCTGTGACCAAGGAGGTCTTCTGTTCTCTTCCGTTGAGTTCTTTGCATTTATTGAGGCTTTGGAAGATGTTTTTACGATGTGGTTCAGCTGTAACAATATTCAGCGAGACAGCATGACTGAAGTTTTACAGATCGTGACGAATGTGCCCCCCGTTGGGTGGCGCACACATCAAGACGAGCTGACAAACAACGTGATCAAGTTTTTTCTTCTGACCAGGCTTAGTCTTTTTACTAAGTCCTTGAACAGAGAACGAGCTTCAGTGAGCGAAAGAAGGAAGCACTTGAAATTTAGAAGAATGACTTGAATGTTAGAGACTTGTTGGACCTTAAGTGTGTTTGCTCTTGTCCTTTTTTTACGGCGTGTAATAAGTTTGTTCCAAGGGGCATAGCCAGAAATGTTATCGAGTGGGGGAAGGCACCCTTTTTTCTGAAGTGTGGGCTGGCCTGGCCAATGTGGTTGAGTGTTATTTTGTACTTTATATGCTATGGCGAAAAATTCACTGATTTATATGTGGGGTTTAACGTCCGAAAACCAACATATTATAAGGAAAGACGCCGTAGTGAAGGGCTATGGAAATGTTGACCACCCGGGGTTTTCAACATGCACCGAAATCTGGAAAATTCACGGACGACGATGATACTGCCTAATGCGAATTTTGATTGCAGCTTCATGTTTTGAAGTTCTGGCTTTCTGCAATCGATCAATAAGCCATAAAGCACAAATTTGTGAAGAAAGACGGTGCACACCACGCCATTATTCTTTTAGAGGATAAACGAGGTATCCGCTGCATATCTGCGAAGTGTTCCGTGCCCTTTGTTGAAGGTGCATGTGGCCGAGGATTATGAATAATCATGGCTGAGCATTCTTTTGTTGCCACGAGGGAATTACGTCTGCCTCATATAAGCAAACACGAGGAGTTCCGCAAGGACCATTAATTTCACCTCATTTATTTATTATCGTATTATCATCCATTCCTGTTCATAAAAATGTTCCTAATTACGTCTACGCCAATGATACTGCTTTATCTCGTCACCCTGAGATATCAATAGTTTGTATAAAATCTTACAGTCGTATTTGAGTAAGCTTGAGGTATGGCTTGTTCGGCTGTCTTTTTTGCTTAATGTTAGCAAATGTGCTCTGCTTGTATTTCCTCCATCCGTTATCGTATTTCTTTCACTGCATTATCGAAATGATCCCATTCCACAAGTAACACCATTAATATATACCGGCCTTGTTTATGTGGACAGTTTTAATTGGCAGCAACAATTGAAATCAAACTCCCATAAACCAGAAAGCGCCGTAGAGCCCTGTGTTTTTTTTGTCTTTGCCGGATACACTTTTTGCGCGTATTGTTCTCGTAGTTATGACCTCAGAAGACCACGAACGAAAAGCTTAGCCATTGGTACAAGCAATTTCGAAATATTTGCGTGGCATCAAATTACGTAATTATGGCCCAGTGATTGCCAAATGAATAAAATGGCTTCTTTTTTTCTGCCAATCAATAGTGTACACAAAATGGAAACCAACGTCTTACTTTTTAGCCTAATACTCACTGAAACAGCTTCGGTACGTCGTCCCAAAATTGGCGCTTACCCGCCTCAATTTACGCGCCTCGACTTCACGGAAGATCTGGGGCCCCCTTCTTCTTTTTGGAGGTTTCTACTCCTCAAATGTGCCGCAATATTGATATCAATTGCAGAAGGGTTTATTGAAGAAACATGCCCCCGAAAATAAGCAGCATTGGTTACTTTTCTGAGATACTAGGGGAAATATTGTGTGGTGGGGTCAATTGACACTGCCAAGGCCGAAAGCGTTAGGGTTGCTACGCTGGTTTTGCAATAAGATTTCAGGGATGCGCAGGGATACGTTAATTATGATATACAAACTTTACGTACGCCCAGTTCTAGAATTTGGTTGCGTTCTATTTTTCAGAAGTGCTGAGTACAAATTAAGACCTCCTATTTTGCTAGAAAGGCAAGCTCTACGGTTGTGTGTCGGACTACCTAGGTGTGATGCGAATAGCACGTTTATTTGGATGCTCGAATCATTCCACTTGATGCAAGATATCGACAGCTTACTGTGCAAACATTTTTAAAACTCTATGATGCGCCACTCTCTCGTTCACAGACACTTTTCATCAAATATTTAGTTTCTTTCTTTAGGCACCCGTGGGTTCGTTATCGAAGACCACAAGTCATTTTCGTCGAGTCGTTGTCACCAAATCTTCACGTTTGCCTCCAGCATTTAACTCCCCGAACCCTATACTAGGTGCACGTTGACTTACTTTTTCATGAAATTTTTCAAAATATGCCAAGTTACTTCCAGACCATGTTCTGGAAGGCCTCCTCTAAGACCATCTCAGTCATTTTGCTAATTACGTAGTAATTTCGACGAATGCAACGCAAAATCTTCAGAAGGCTGGAGTAGGTATTTTTTCTTATCAGCTTAATTGATCTTTTGCGCTCCGATTGCCTGACTACACTAATTTATCTCGCATAATTCCCGGCGATTACGCTGGCTTTTCGAAAACTAAGTACTCAGTAATCAAAAGCTATTATTATTTCGGATGCTTTGTCAGTTCACACACATCTTATGTCCGCAAAGCAGTCTCCTCTTCTCAGGATGTTTTGGTCTTTCTTACTACGTTGCCTATTAGAAGTTTGGTTTCTTTGGGACCCCGGACATGCGGGAATCGCACTAAATAAAATTGCTGACGCGCTCGCTTCGACATCTTTAAATTTTCAGGTGGTACAAGTAGCTCCACAGTTTTATTTTATTACTGTCGAACGATTCAAACGCCTGTTAATCCTAAAAGTCAATGAAACATAGCTCCTACAAGCTCAAGAATTTCGGCTCTTGCAATTCACATGGAACACTGCAAAATGCCTTTACGGTCATTGTAAGCTGACCCTCACAAGCTTTTGCTGTAGAGTTTCTCGGTTAAATTTTTATCCTCTGTAATCAGGATTTTTATTTACTGACCTATGTGCAGTTTGCAATGAACCGGAAACAATAGATGACTTTATTCTCACATGCTGCCACTTCGCCTCACTGTGCCGAATAATTCTTCACAGACTGATTGGTACGCTCGGATTGCCAGCTAATACATCCACCCTTTTGTTGTTTGCAACCAGTCAGTTGAGTGCGGGCCGCAGTGCTATTCTGTCAGCGCTACATAAATTTATTCAGGCAACCGGAAGAATACGTCGCTAGTGGTACGGCCAGATATATCCAATTATTGGTCCCGCTTTTTCATTTTTGATAATTTGTTGTATATATTCGGGTTTATCGAATTATTCTGGACTTTTTCACGTTTCTTTTGAAAGAAAGTTTAGTATGGTTCTTATCTAATATCTCTCCTTTTTAAATAGCGTTGTATAAAAAATTACTCTTATGAGGTACAGTGTGGCTAATCCTTCTTGTGGGTTCGAGCCATTATCTAGGCGACAAGAGAAGAGTTGGGTTGCAAGTATTATACCACACACTCGCTGCGCAATTAGCATTGTGTGATCACTGGTTGTTATCTAATGCGACTTTTTGCTCTACACCATACCTGTACAGAGTCTTTTTTGTGAACACGTTTCAGGCTTTGGTCGTTTTATTTTTCTCTGTTTATTCCTCAAGACAGATTTTTTTCATCTGATTGTTTGAAGTGTGAATACACTTTGAAAGCGACCCCAAACCATCCACCGCCGTCGGCGGCGTCCGCAGTTTTCTCTCTATCTTTAAAAGAAAGAGGACTTGGCGGGCCGCAGCGCGACGCTCTACCGAATAAGCCACGGACGCGACGCTGATATCGGTGTCAGTAACGCGCCTTAAACCCCCTCCCCCTTCGCTCGCTGCAGCTGCGCGCGCACCCCTCTCTTTTGCGCGCCCGCCTTCTCTCTCAGTCTCCCGTCGAGAGCGGGTCGTGTGATGGATGTCCCGGAGGCAACGCTACCATCAACAACGAAGGCAGTACAACCGAATGCCAGCACTGCACCCGTCGTTGGAGGTGACGGTACCGCGGTGGTTTCGCCGACGTTGGAAGACAAGGCGGCACTGCGAAGGGCTCGTGAGACCAAACTTAGGCGGGCGAAGCGTGCAGCGGATGCCGAACTGCGTGCTCGCGAGGCCGAGTGCAAGCGGGCGAAGCGTGCAGCGGATGCCGAACTGCGCGCTCGCGAGGCCGAGGACAAGCGGTCGAAGCGTGCAGAGGATGCCGAACTGCGCGCTCGTGAGGCAGAGATGAGGCGTCAGCATTGAGCCGCGAACGTGGCCCAAGAAGCGGAACGACAACGCAAGCGTCAGGTGGAGAAGCGCGATGAAGGCCAGCGTCAAGACGCCGCTCGCAATCATCAACGGCGAGTGGACGTTCCCGAAGCCGTTCCAGCCAGTGAACCTGCCGCGCGGGAGAGGGTGCGAGCCCTGGACTTTGCTCGTCTGGACGCGTCGTGAAGTGTAAATAAATAATACTTCGTATATAATGTATCTGTGTACAAATGCTTCAAGACAAACAACACTGAAATTCATTAATTACACTTTAATCATCATCATCAGTAATAAAACTCCCAAGCATTTCCGCGAGGGTGGACATGGTTAAGTGCGAATGCACGGGGTGATGCTGTGAGGGGGAGTAAAGTTAAAATCCGTTGGCATTCGCCAGTGAGTTAACGTAAACTCCCCCGTGTGATCAAATTGCGATTCCCAGGAACCATTACACCATAAAGGCACCATAGTGTGATTAATAAATATAATAGCGCCAAATAATAAATACATCTCATAGCATCACCCCATGCATTCGCACTTAATTATGTTCACCCTCTTGGAAATGCTTGGGAATTTTTCATTTTAAATATACATTTTTGTCCTTTTATCAGTCAAAACGGCCAATAAAGAAAACGAAACCCGGTGTGGCTCTGTAGTAGCATACTGGACTTCACGCATAGGACCTAGGTTCAAATCTCATTCCAGCCTCGGTAATATTTTCTCTTTTTTATAAATTGTTTCTCATACCATCGGTTACATTGCCAATAGCGATGCCGCTCAACGCATGAACGGGCTCCAAGAAATTTCGAATGGTGAGGGAGTTTACGAGCCCGGAGTGCCACACACTGGCTACAACCCTGGTTTGTTATAAGTTAAAAAAACCGTTGAGACTTCAATCTCGCAATTCATTTGATGTTTCATTGCCTCTCAATTGTGGAGTGAAATATTTTTCTAGCAGAGGCTTGCGTTTAGCACACAAAAGAAGAGCAACTGAATAAACACCTCAAGCAAAGAAAAAAAAACATGCAAACGAACGTGGAGCTATCACAAGGCGCATTTTAATCATTCATTCTCTAACGCCGCGTGCTCAGCGAGCACCGTCAATTTTAATTTCGGCACTACAATCCAACTTTGAATCAACCAGAAGCTCTATAGCGTCCGCGATTAAAAATTTAACTGAAATTGTGGCCGTGTCCAGAAGGTATAAAAACCGCGAATCATAAAATAAAAGCGCGAGATCCAAAAGTGATCTGTTTGAACGAGTCACGGCAAAAAAATTGCTTCTCGACATTCCTAATTCACAATGGCCCGACAATTAAGCGGGCAAACGGAGATTCAATACACTTGTGCACGTATCAGAATGAATACAGCAGAATTTTAACGTACGGTGCTAAATAACGGCCGATTAGCTGCGCTACAAGCAGACGACCACACGGTGGGCGGACGATGGATGGATGGATTGATATGGCTGTACCCTTGAGATCGGGTTGTGGCGAACGCCACCAAGCCGTAATACTTAGTGAACCAAAACTAGGTTTATTTTTTTTCCTTTATATAGTGAGGTTGAGGACTCGTTCTTTGCAATGAAGGGTTTAATTTTCACTGTAGCCTTGACTTTAGCCGCCAATCAGGTAACCTCCTTCTAGTTAGTCGATTTTGCCCTCCCTGTCCCTAAACACCAGTGCTTTAAAAAACTCGGCGCCATCATCCTGAACTATAGCATGAAGCGCTTTTACAGAACGTTATCATGTATTCGGTAGTTTTTTCTTACTCTTCACACGCACTGCATACCGTGTCTACCCCTTCGTATTTGGCCCGATATGTCTTGGTTCGCAATACTCCCGTCCTGGCCTCAAACAGTAGAGAACTACCCCGAGCGTTATCTTAGATGCCTTCCTAGGCAATTTCCTGCTTAAACGTTCGATAGATCTCCAGTGCAGACTTCTTAATCGTGCTACTTCTCCACATATCGATCTCAGCTTCCTTCACCTTCTTCTTAACCAATTCGTTTTAGTTTGGAATACCAGTCAATTTTCTGGTTCGCTTCCTCCATTTTGTCTCGAAATTCTTCTTGTACAAGTAGCTGAATACCTTCCTAGCCCAATGCTCCTCGCCCATTTCTCTCAATCGCTTTGCAAATTTTGTCTTGCTGCTAGCTTCTCTGCCCTCAAATTATGTCCATCCCATATCACCTTGTACTCCCTGATTTTGTGTATTCCCGTGAGCTCCTAGGGCAAGCCTAACTATTCCGCGCTGCCTAATTTCTAATCTTGCTTGAACTTCTGATTTCATACGCAAGGCCGCTTTGCCGAACGTCAGACCTGAAACCATGACCCCTTTTCATATTTTTCGCGCAACATCATACCTATTGTAATTCCACAGTGCGCTGTTTTTTATCATTACTGCATTCTTGTTGCCTTTAGCCATCACATATATTTCATGTTCCCTTAGGTATTCGGCCCCATTGCGTATCCATATGCCCAGAAAGTAGTATTTGTCTTTTATCTCTAGTTTGACGTTCTGTATTGTAAGCTCAATACCTTCATTAACAATAAAAATTGATACTGCTGATTTTTTTACTGAATCAGAAATCTAACCTATCTCCCTCAATACTGCAGATGCCCATTAATCTCTGCAATTCTTCCTTGTGGTCGGCCATTAGCACTACATCATCTGCGTTCATCAATGCTGGAAGTGCCTGTTCAATGAGGTTTCCTTGTTTGACGAAAGAGAGGTTGAAGCCCAGTCCACTTCTAATTTGGCCTCTAATCTTTGTAGTACCTCATGAATGATAAGGGTGACAGGGGACAACCCTGCCTAAGCCCCCTTGTACCTAAGCAGGCTTGGATACCTGTTTTTCCCACTTATAACTGCCTTGTTACATTTATAGATATCCCTAAAAAGATTAGGAACTCCATCTTCTACACCTAGTGTGTCCAGTATTCCCCACAAGTCTTCTTGAACCACACTATTGTACGCTCCCTTGATACCCATAAATGCTAGCTACAGGGGCCTGTGTTCCTTCTCTGCTATTTCGATGCACTGCGTCTGTAAGAACAGATTGTCTTCCAACCTTCTGTGTTTCCGAAACCCATTCTACAGTTCCCCTAGCACCCCCACATCCTCTATCCATGCCTGCAGTCTTTCCTTTATAATCTTCATAGCCAGCCTGTAGACTACTGATGTCACTGTTTTACGATGGCAGTTGTTTATGTCACCTTTATCCCCCTTTCCTTTATAGATCATGCTCATCCTGCCAAGTTTCCATCCATCGGAGACTTCATCATCGATTATTATTTCGCTAACTGCCTCTCTCAAAGCCTGCTTAGTCTTCGGACCTAATAACTTTATTAGCATAATTGGAATGCCAACTGGGCTTGTTAATGTACTACTAGGAACCCTCTTCTCAGCCCTTTCCGACTCTCGTAGTGGAAATGGAGCCATTGCGCCACTTGATGCATCGTTATCTATAGTGGTGCATAAAGCACCTCTTTGTCGAAATTTTTCGGTCACCCTTGTTCTTGTATATTCGATAGCTTCGTCCCCTTCTAGCCTAGCACCTAGAGCTGTAGTTACAAACCCCTGCTCTAGGCTCGTCTCTTTCTTAGAGAGTTTTGATGGTTCTGAAATTTCGCAGCTGCATTTCTATCTTTTCATGTACTTCTGCCAGCCACTGAGCTCCATTTCTTTTAATATTTTCATTGATCAGAAGGGCTGCATCTGTTCTGCAGCTTAGAAAGATTTGCCTTTCTTTTAACATCATTTGTCGGTTCACCCCGCTGCTTAGCGTGCCTGTGTTCCCTAGAGTCTTCCTGACGTTTTGCTTTGGCTCTCTTAACTTCCTCATCCCACCAACTCCTGGGCTTGTGTCTTTTTTTCCGGGGTAACTTGTCAAGTGCCTTAGAAAGCTCTAACTCAAACAGTTTAATTAGATTCGTGTATGTCCACACTATTTATTATCCTCAGGGATTACTTTCTCAATTTTTATTAGCTATTTCTATTTGCCTTTCATAATAAAAATGTTCCTGTAGTTGCTCATCTTGTCTCACTTTCCACTTTTCCTGCTCTTCAAAACTTAACTTGATACGTTTGTGATCACTACCCAGACTTCTGCATCTACTTTCATCTATGTGCATTCCCCTGAGCTTTTCATATATCATATGTGACAACAGTGCATAATCAATCGTCGACTGCAGCCTTCCTACCTCCCATGTTATTTGCCCTTCACACTTCTCGGTACTGCAGCTAATGATCAAATCATGCCTTTCACACATATTTATGATCATTTTGCCTGTTGTGTCGGTATACCCATCTATATCTTCTATGTGCGCATTCATATCTCCTGGTATAATTATCTCGCACTCTTTTCCGAACTCCTCAATGTCCTTTGATATACACTCTACTATTGCCTGGTTTTCTCTCTGGCCTTTGCTTCCGTCCACAAGTACACCAAACCAAGGAGTGTCATTTGCCCTGCAACTTTACATTTTAGCAATAAATGTTTCTTGCACTCCTATTTGCCCTTTGCCAGTCAGTACTTTTATGAATGAATGACCCAATACCACCCCCCTTTTTGCTGCCTTCTGTTCTACTACAATATTCTCGCGCATAGTCCAGAATGTTAGGAGGTTGTTCCATGTCTCTAATATGCGTTTTTCCAAAACCGCTTTTAGCTGCTCTTCTGTCTCTCCCCACTTCAGCCTGTTTATGCCACCCCGCATGTTATTATACCTTATGTCTGAATTGGCTCGGCGCTCGTGGCTTGGTCTATTTCGGCCCCGGACTCTACCTATTTTAGATACTGGTGCCACTTTGGAATCGTATCTGTCCATACGATCTCTCAAAGAGTCTCCCTGGTTGTTTTCCTCGTTACTAGATATCCTGCACCCCGAAGGGCCCACGAGCACCCCCAAAAAGCTACGGCACGTCCTGCGTCGCTAGCCCACCTCATGATCTAGCCGTCTATCGAAGTGAGTTCTTTCTAGTTAAAAACCGCCCCACCTATGCACATCTCTGTTTACTTCCAGCACCTTAAAAACTTTCTCTCGACTCATCAAGCCATATCTCTTGGTTTGCGTTGACAACCGCTGTTTGCAGGTTGCCGGTTGCCGGACGTGTAAGTGGGTGTCGCCGGCACCCCCTAGAAATCTCTTTTCGGTGGATCGCGGAACGGCCTCAGAGCCGGCGACGTGGTCTGCCCACTTCTCCTATTCTAGACACTGTACTAATAGTAACTGAGCGAGAGTAAGAACTCTGCTTGCTAGCGAGAAGCTTTGTAGGGATCGGAGGTGAAGCAAATGGATTTTTCCATTGTTCCATTTCTTGCTCACCAAGAAAGACCAACAGAACGAGACACCGCGCGTTCATCTGAAAAGGAAGCAGATAGCCTTAGGCTTTTGACGTTGTTTACTAATGGGTTTGTTTGTTTTAAAGTTTCTTTTTGATTGCTTACGTTTTTGGGGTTTTAGTATGCGTTCTTTAAGTTCTTTAAGGCTACTAGATAGTGTTCAGGTAACCCAATTTCGGTTTTGCCCATTTCTTGGGCGTTGTACGTTTCTTTAAGATAAGTGTTGTACGGTTGCATGAACGACACGCATAGGAATCTGCGTCATGGCAGATACGTGTAAATGAGCAGGAGTGACGTTATGGTCTAAGTACGACTGAGCGCAGAGACGCAAAGATATTCCTTGCGTGTTTTTCTAAGGTTCGTGCGAAATTTTCTTTTCTTAAGTTATTCCTTTGTTCGCGTGTTTCCAGCGTGCAAGAAAAGCTAGTTTGTGAGTTTAGGTGTGAGCTTTGTGATAGTAGTAATTGGAAGGAAAAGCCAAATAGGTGTTCATCCAGGCAGGAGCACTGTGACGTAAATTTGCAAATGTGGATGTTCCCGGTGCAGGTGCAGCATGACAATTGTCTCTTCGTCAGTTCTGGGGGAACTGACGACTAGACTTGGCGGCACAAAGTTTTGGGAACTAAAACATAGCGTGAAGAAAAAGGCTTCATTTTATGAGTATGAGGCCTGGCGGGTTACAGCGGATTACTCACCCTAGAACACAGGTATGCCACGAGGAGCGCATCACTTGGCAGTTAGTTTTCTTGAAAGCAGTAATGGGAAGACTATTCTAGAATTTGGATAGGCAGTTTTGGTGAAAGCTCGGAGAAACGTTCTGATTGCTGCTTTTTGTTTGGTAATACTACTTAAGGAAGGTTGTTTTACATATAATTTAGGACTCGATGTTTCTCAGTGCGGGCAAGACGCTTTCCCATGCCTGTGGTGCTGTGTATGAATGCTTTTCCCAGAATACAGCCACGAACGGGCGGGAAAGAGTCCTTGGCTGGCCGTCATCGGCAGTGGCCTGGAAGACGGCACCACACAACGACACTTCGGGCAACCTGTGCAGCTAGTCACTCTCCGGTCGAAAAGAAAAACAGTGGCGGAGAAAGCAGTGGCTGCGAGAGGTACTGCCCGTTGGAAAGCGTGAACTTGTATTGTCGACGGCAGGGTGCGGGTTCGGAGTTCAAGGGCGTATGCAGTGTGAATAATTACGATACCTATCAGCCTTTAAATATTGCTATAGTATTTTTCTATGCTACCAGCTATTATAATCTTGTGGATAATGAACCACACGCCGAGTTCTCTTCTTGTAGCCGAGCTACGATAGCGAAGAACATGCCTATTCTGTAGTACTGTATAGGCCTCATCTGTCCTCCCGACCTCACTTAGCCCTAATAAATATCAGTTAACAGCCTCTAGCTCCTCGAATAGTACAGCTTGACTCGCCGTACTAGATAGGCGTTTAGCGTTAAACGTAACCTATGGGCCTCAGTCCCCAGCGGCTGTGAAGCAGCTGACCATGGTGGCTGTCAGTCTTGCAACACAGCAGAAGGTGCTAATGTTGTCTGGGTCTAAACAGGCTGCCATCGGAACCTGAACATGACAACGTTTACCGCTGCAACGTGTATAGCATGACAATTTTTAATAAGCAGGACGTTCGTGCAAATAAACACAGCTCTTCATATTGATTATATTTGATAGCAGTTTTGTGGTATAGCAGCCCTTTAAATCAAGTTTTCTAAAGTGTGATGAGCCTGCCTCTGGGAAACGTCTCTTCAGTTTCTTTTCTTTGATACCTGCGCCCCCTCAGGAATTATGACTTGTGAAAGCAATACGACACAAAAAAGAGAGAAGTGGCTGTTTAAGTGTCTATAATTTTGCCATTTGTTTGAGCACCGTTCAGTAATGCACTTTACGAACCATAAGTAATAGCCTAATGATCGTGATACTCTAGTGGAGATCCATAATTCGGATCTTGGCAACTGCGGAGCCTGGCCGTGTGTCACTTGTGCGCTGCACTGCCCTCACGCCCTGTGCGTGTTTCACGGTTCTTCATCCATGATTCTAATTTCGTACAATGTAACCTTATATGCACTGCTAAGGCTGTTATAATTTACGAAACTCGTATTTAGAAAATGGCTTTGAACCGCGAACAAGCTTTACAGACGTCGTCCTCCTATAGCTGGGAACACATTTGAAACGTCGTGGTTTTTTTTTCTACAACGTGCACGTCTATTTTTTTGAATGTCCGAGGCATCACCTTATGACACTCCCCCAAAAAGAAATCGCTTGATAACAACTTTCAATCACACTAACACGAGATCATATAAGACCACCTAAGACACCTGCATCAACGTTTATAAGAACGGCATAGCCAACGTGCATGTAGATTCTACACACTCATCTCTAAATTACTGAGTTCTCAACGTAGATTTGATCGCAGAGAGAAGGGAAGACACGGGTTCTCGTCTGCCTCAGTAATGCAGGTGCCTTTGGGCAAAGCATGGATGTCGATTAGGCATGCTGCTGTGGTGGCTCGAGGCTCCGCTGTATGAAGCAGCCTTCCTAGGCTACCGGTTGACGCTGCACTCGAAGCGCCGACTCGGTTCTTGTGCTCTGGCCGGGTATCCACGTCTGAGCTCAAGCCTAAAGCTTCACAGTTCATATCTCTCCACGGGCACACGAAGGTTTGCCCAGGGGCAGCTCACGAGTGACCCACGGCCAGGAACAGCAAGTACCGATGAGATCAACGGCCTCAATGGTCGACAAAGATGGGCGCCTTGAGAGGCCGACGTCCAGCCCTAGCTTGGAAGTGGCTGTCTTGGCGGAACACATCCTCAGAGAAAACGCTTTCACTCCAGGGTCAACCGGTAACCTAGGTGGGCTGTCAGATACAGCGGATGCTCGAGCTGCTCAGCGCCGACGGCAACAGCATGCCTCACATGATTCTATGCTTTGCTCCAAGGCACCCTTATCGCTACGTTGGGAGTTTAGGGCGGTTCATAGTGGCTTTATCGCAGTGTCTGCGACGGCATTTTCATACTTTCCAGTGTCATCAGGGTATGGACACGTAATTACCACAATAAAATATTATACACTGGTAATACCAGTTATTTGGTTTTCTCTTGCGTCGAGTACCGACCATGTATATAAGCTGTTTAATTTGTTATACTTTCATTTCAATAAAATATAGCATTTTTTGTGTTGGACTAAAGCACTTACCGGAGCTGCACCTAAGACGACACTGCTCAGAGGTATGGGGCTCCCAGGCTGAAAAGACGATTGCGTGACATTAAAGAGAAAGATAAACAGATGTAAATAGTCTTAGCTGAATGTTTAGTTTAACTCTGAGCTGAGATGAGAGCATTGTGCCTTTATAGTTGAAATACCCTATATAAAGAAACTATAGTTCATACATACGATAGAACCTTTGGGAAAATCGGCATAAAATAAAATGAATGAACATAGAGCGGACGACCGAAACTGCTCAGTTTGAGTTTGCCGAAAGACTTGATCCCGGCAAAAAACGACCACTCCGCCTACAGAGTTGGCACCCGATGCTTTATTGTGCTACGGTGACAGTCGTCTCCTTGTCTTGTTTATCGACTATTTATGTGCATGCAAAGTTGCGAGTGTTATTCAGCGCCACTCGTAGCCATGATGGTGAGTGTGGAACACTGCCTGGTTTACCAGATGGCATCACAAAGCACGTGATTGTTTTATAAGCGGTCAGGTGACCAGTAAACCTTGGCATACGAGCCAAAGGCATAAGGTTTGCTTGAAAGAATCCCTCGTTGTATGAATAAATGAATGTAGGTAGTCTTCAGGGCTAACGCCTTTGTGTGATAAAACCTTCAAAAGAACCAGTGGATTGGAAAGCCAAAGGATGTGCGAGGGATGTTATAATGGTGCTTTACGTGCATTGCGATAATTCTGATGTAAGTTCGGAGAGTATATCAAGGACAAAAACACAACTTGCTCTTGCCATAGACTAACTTTAAAAGCACTCGCAGTATTCGATAATACAGCTGCATAAAACTTACCTATGCAGCAAGTGCATGGACTTTCAAGGGCTCGTTTTTTTCGGATATACACGCTAACAGAAACCATGCAATAATGACTCCAACATTCACGTTACACATCCGATGCTTCAGCAAATCAACTACCGTACCGCTCTGTCCACTCGTCCACGTTGTGGCGTTCTTATAGTCATCTTAAGCTCGGAATGTCAGCCTACGCTGCATTAAGTCCTGAAGGCAAGTTTCCGTTTTAGATGCGGAAGCATCTTATACTCGCGCCTTGTAGTGCGCCGTCCGCACCGCTTCTCGAACATTCGACAGCTGACGCGCGCGCATGCGCCGTCGCGCCGTCGCCCACCATCTGTGCCGCGCGCGCTTCTCCTTCGAGAACATTCGACAGCTGACAGCCCATGCGCCGTCGCACCATCGCCATCTGTGCCGCGCGCGCGCTTCTCCTTCGAGAACATTCGACAGCTGACAGCGATTGCGCCGTCGCGCTGTATATATACTCAAGGTCGGCGCTCGCTCGCTCAGTTGCCGCTCGTCCGTTGGTTTGTACGGCGCGTCGACGTCCGAAGTCGCCGTGAAATGAATGCCAACGAATCCACAAACACAATGATCGACGTCCCTTCGACCAGCGCCGCCCTTTCGCATACGTGTGTACGTGTTCACTCATTTAACACCCCCTCCTACAACCACGTTAACCAATTTAGCCATCGACCCAAGTAAGTCGCAATTTAACACCTCATTTCACAACCACGTTAACCAAGTTAGCCATCGACCCAAGTAAGTCGCACTTTAACACCCCGTTAACCAATTATATGCTCCGCATCCTCCTCAGTGTTCCCCCGAGGGAAGCTGCGGGCAATTTTTTTTTCTAGATTTTAGTATCATGCAAATATTATCCCGGACACAGCTGACAAATAGAGATTCGCATACCACATAAATGCATCCAACCTGCTAGAACAACAAAGTTCCTATCAGCGAATGAAAGAACAAAATTTAAAGGAAACCTTTACAGTGCGAGTTGGTCACCACCACTATAGTTCATATAGTGGGGCATCTGAGGCGCAATTTTAAGGTTTCGAGCTCGGTCTCTGCTGGGATAAGCTTTTTTACCGCTCTCTTTAATGAGAATGGTATAGTTGAAACACTGCGATAAACACCCCTCATACGTACCTTGACCTTGGGTTGATTACGGTAGTGTAATACTAAGTAAGAAGCCTTATATCTTCTTTGGAGTCTATATTTTGTGGTTTTTGTTAGGCCGCGTTCACACTGAGCATTCCGGCCGCCGAAAGCGCTCCAAATCCGGTTCGGCGGTGGCGAGATTCGTCGAAAGGGCCCTCTCTGCGCCGATCACTCTCGGACCGATTTTGGCAGCGTCTGCCGCCGAATCGGTCTCTGCAGACCAATAGGAGTGCTAGTCAAGTAATTTTGAAAAATGGCGGCCAAGCCCTACTCACTTGTTATGCCGCAGTGCGGGTAACTGAATGTTGAAACCGACGGGACTTTAACCTACTCTGTGCCTACTTCGCGTTCGTATTTCGTGAAAGAGTTGACCGAGCTTGCTGTTGGCGTGACCGAGCTTAATGCGGTCTTGCAGAGTCAAACGAACCCACCAGTGCCGCTGGCGTCGGTGGTTTTTCTGCTCTTCGTGCATTAAAAGACAGCCACTTGCCAGCAAATAGGCAGTGCTGTCTTTTCTTGCTTCTTGCGTACGAGAATTGTCGAAGTATACACCACTGGATAGCGTCGTGGCGTTTGCGAGCCACGACAACAACCGGGTGACAGCGCATCCATCCCGCGTTCACCCCGTAGTAGATGGCATATTCTGCGGCGCGGGGCGCGTCCAGTGTGAAAGACACTGCGTTTCAGCGGCAGGGGAATTTTGGTCGCAGTAGAAAGCGGATGTTTCAGTGTGAACTTACCGTTATGGTGTAGATACAAAGAAACGAGCCCTCAAAATTTCAAGCCCTCACTGCTTAGCCAAGTTATATGCAGCTGCATTATGCAATGTTATGGAGGCGGAAATGTTTTAGGCCCGTGTACTCAGATTTGGGTGCACTTCGAAGAACCCCAGGTGGTCAAAATTTCCGGAGCCCTCCACTACGGCGTCTGTCATAATCATATGGTGGTTTCGGGAACTCAAACCCCACAAATCAATCAATGTATTATGCAATGTTGAGAGTGCTTTTACACTCCTAAAAAACAATGCACCACATTTATTGATGATGTTGATAAATGTTTTCTAAGCTTACTTTTGATGCTATCCTTGCATTTTGAGGTGAAATTTCTGACATGATTTTTGAGTGAGCGGTTTGGTACTTGCTTACTTATTCTGGCTATTCGCGGTGCTTCAGCTGATAGGAATTATTCTTTCATAGACTTATTTTAAATTTGAGTTTGTTCATTGCTTTTCCCCCTGCAGTTTCCTGTGATTTTTGTTCACGCACAGTGTGTATTCTTTCTATAAGCAAGTGACTAAGGTGCCAATTATTAGTTATCTATTCTATTGTACAGCTATGTTTAAGCATATAGTTCAATACTTGCCACAACTCTTCCTTGAAATACACTCTTCATTTAGAAATATAATAATGTTTATATGCTTGAACAATAGATTTGCGTCGGGATTGAATAAACTACGACTTTTAAATATGAAATTTCTTCGAAAACAGCTTTACAACACTTTTTAAACTGAAAAACATTACTGAGAGCATCTGTCAGCAGACTGAAGTAATCTGATAACAGCTTGTGATGACAGTACACACAAACTTCGTAGACTAAACGAAAAACTGAATATCTAGCTTTTAGTTTTCATTTTGAACTGAGGTCCGCAATACGTTGCCGTTCATCGCAATTCCTTACGACACACGATGAACTTTCAGAAAAATTTACAAGTTATTCTCAAAGTGTGTTTGTTTTCTGAAAAGTTACAGTTGTTTTTTGGAGGTTAAGAATTCGACAATAATAGCTCTACTATAACTGCAATCACTTTCAATTACGCATATTTCAGTGAAGAGGTTGTCATAGGTAGGCGAAAGCTTTTTGTCACTTGATATTGGGCGTTTATCGTGTCTTCAGTGCTACTCGTAATTATAGTAAAATTGATTTGGGCATCTTCACGCAATTCTTCAAATTCATCGCCATATTACAGTGAAACGTATTAGCAAGGGGGGGCTGGTAAACTTATGAAATAAAGTTACATCAATATACTCATTCCCATTACACTGATTGATTCATACGTCGCATATAATCACTAAATATACGGAACGTCCTGAGAAAGAATAAAGCCTTCAGTGATGAGAAATCATTGAAGCGTGACGTCTGATTACAGCTACGTAGCCTAAATGTCGACTAGTCTTCTTCAAGGCTGAAACCTTAATGTTGCAGTTTGGAGAGCCTCACTCACCAAAGCGATCATTCAAGGTACACATTGTATTTCAAGAATTTCGCAACACTAAATAGTTACTGAAGTAATGAAAATATTACCGACCAAGCACTCCGTACAAAAGGTAACTACATAAAGCTGAATTGTGCGGCCCCGGTGTTTAGCAGTGGGTTCAAGCTCACGTGGCACTGAAGCGTCCCACTTTTTTTTAGTTTCAGTTTTGTTCATTCAGAATACAAATTTGGCAGTTAAAAGTACGCAGACGAGTTCTTACATGTTCGTTGTATGCGGGCAAGTTGTTACATGTTCGTGCTTCTTAATGAGGTTGCACAAAGCTTTCGCTCCCGTTTACCAGTTGTAAGGAAAGGACTTAAAGACGCCGAGGAACGTCAAACCAGAACTTAAGAAGACGAGCGGAGGGCAGGCGGCATGAAGGTGACAACAAGAAATGAAGAAGAAGATGAGAAGAAGAAGGAACGTGCGGGACTAGGCACGTTCGATTACGAGGCAACTGTGCTCCAATGAGCTGATGACCAGTCGTGGCCCATAGAGGTGGCGTGCAATGATTGGGCCACGTGTGACCATTACTTGGCCGTAGGTTTTGTGGCTGGGGACGAGCCGGAGCAGCGACAGACGGGAGACAGCGGGCCGAAGCGTCGGACACAGGCGATCCAGGTTCCGGCCAGGGAACGCGGCCGTCCACGCTGCTGCTGTCCAACCACCAGCTCGGGCGGCATTGCCGGCACGAGTACTGCATCTCGGGGCGCGGCCTGGCCTGCTGTTCTCTTCTTTGCCGAGGGTATCGCGGATCTCGGCGAGGCGTCTCCGTAGTCAGACGTTCGGAACAGCAACGTACGTGGCCTGGCTAAAGGTTACGGTTGCGCTGAGCATCGCGTCTCGGCGCACGCTCTTCGCTGGACGGGCTGGCCATTCCCCGCATGGAGCATCGCCTCTCCGATGCGGGTTAACTGCTCAGTAGTTTCACCCAAGCCATCAAGCGTCGGTGTCACCAGGGTGTCGCCCATCGAGAAGGGACTAGCGAGACGTTCTGCCGGGCGAGATGCGGGCGTGTGCACGGAGGACCATGAAGGCAGACGAAGGGTGCGCCGCTCGAGAGGAGGAGTTCCTGGCAGCGTTCCTGAGCTGGACGTGGGACCCATACGTGTCGGCCAGGTCGAGCTCCGGTGTGCCTGTTCGGGGTCGAGTCTGTCGGCCTGTACAACGTCCAAGGCCGAGACCTGCTGAGCGGCTCCTGCCTGGGTGCAGTGGCCGGGGGCAGGTTCGTGGGTGAGGCCTACCGGGTGTGGTCCTCGTCAGCCGTGGCCTGATCCTGGACCTCAGGAGTGCGACCCTGCTGCTGGGTTGGCCGCGACGTCCGACTCAATGGCGCTGCACACGGTAGTGCATCCGTGCGCCGGCAGCCGTTCCAGCCGTGCCACCTTTGCCCTCACGCACGTCGAGGACCGCATCATGTCGGGATGACGGGGACCCAAACTGTGAGACAGCTGTTTCTTCTTGCGAATCGAGAACTATACGCGCTGGACACTGAGTTGGCGTAGCCACTAGCTCTCGGCATAATAGAGGTCTGACTATCATGCATGTTGCGGGACGCTTGGCGTATAGGGTTGGACATATAGTTTTATTTTCTCCTGTCACTTCCTTCTCTAGTGCGCAATATAAAGCTTCTTTTGTTCGCATCAATTATTGATGTTAATCCTTTCTCGTCCGCTATGAACAAACATAGTGACGAACGTCCGTAACCATCACACCAGTGTTTATTTCACAAGCCGCCAACTTTCTCGCATGATCGCGCTCATAGAAGAATGTAATGAGTAGTTCTGTGCGTTTTACAATGCGGTAATCACAATGGTTGTTCTCGAACCATAGGCGGTCACACTCGTCACAAATGTGCCACTGGAGAAACTCCCGCCAAAAGCGGCGTTCGCCCCAACAAACACATCGCCGCAATCGAAACATTGTCGATGCATCGCCGCGTTGTTGCAAGCGCCTGACGTCGCGATCCAACTCGGCGGGGTCTGCTCAAGGTGTATGCTTTATAGTTCACTATATATCAAGGAAAACGGTTGCGCGTGCGCTTGTTCACGGCTTCGACAACGTCATACACAATGCAGCCAAATGCGCGTGGTTTGGGAACGATGTAATTAATAATACTGCTAACGGAGGCCACTCATGACACCGCTGCCGGACAGTTTTTGTGTCACCTAACCATACACAGCTTTCGCTGTAAAACGCGGATGTTGAAGCTAACTGGCCGGGAATGCATCCTATAATGAAAGAGAACATGAAAACCATACGTCTCCTCTAAGTCGACATTTTGTAAATTCATTTCCCATGGATTGTATTACCTTAATATCTTGCAAATATAGGCTTATACAAAACTTGTGTTAAATGATAATGAGGAGCCCTCTGTGTGTTTCACTGCTGCAAAAGCTCTCCGCCCCACCGTGGTGGTCAAGTGGTCGTTAAAGAAAAAAAATGCTGGTGTAGTAGATAAGGTACTCAGCAGCTGACCCGCAGGTCACAGGATCGAATCCCAGCTGGTCGTTAGCATTTTCGATGGAAGCGCAAATGCTGCAGGCCCTTGAGCTCAGACTTTGGTGCATGTCACAGAACCCGAGTTCTTTGAAACTTCCGGAGCCCTTCACTCACGCGTCACACATGCTTTGCTCCAAGGCACCCTTTGGGACGTTAAAGGTGCTTTTGGAACGTTAGAGCCCCCCTCCTCATATAATTCAATCAAATAATCAAATCCTGAAGCTCTCTGTCTGCGCTAGTGACTTTAGCAATCACACAGTTTATTAAGTGCGATTACTAAAGTTTCACTGCTTATATAAAGAGTCCTTGGGCAAGACCACACGAAAGTCACTACGCTCGCTGGCACAGCGTGTGTTTTATGATGCCAGTACTTCATTGAGTGGCGCCAACTCTGATACTGAAGGACTTCGCTACTAACGAAATTGCTATCTTGTTGATTTTTTTTGTGTCCGCAGTGCAAGATTGTATGTTTTTCTACGCAATTTTTTCTTTCCTCCGTGAATTGTCTTGTGGTTTTCGTCGCACACGTCTTACGGTCACACATTATCTGCTTCATCGTGGCAAGAATGCGTGAACCAATAAAGTGCATCACTTGTTTGTAGCATCTAAGCCAGCCGTTCATTATGCACTACGTTTTTTTTTCAGCTAGCGTTGTTCAAGGCTTCGAATCAAAATGGGGTGGTAATAGCACCTGCTTTATTATGATGGCTATACGCCATCTATTGTGAGCAATATATAATACTGGTTTAAACTACGAGCGTGATACAACAGCGTAAGCAAAGACACGGACAAGCACTTACTGCTAACTGAACGATTAATTCGAAACCTGTGAAGCATATATTAACGTATGCAAAATCTTGTAAGTATGGTCGGTAACACCACACCACAAACCAAACATAAGAAAACTGATAAAATATATATTTACATTAAACCCACCTTACCAACAGCCACTTTACCTTACAATGAATTCTTTATCGTCTATGGGATCTGTCATGGTCCAAATTTTATTCAATCTTGCCCAATCGGCCCAATGAACATTTGGGCAAATAAATCGTACATCAAATAGACCACTGTCCTTTTAGTGGCGTTTTTCGTGCGGTATGCTATGCGTAGCATGTAGTCATTACGCACGACGCTCTATGAACATCCATGAGTACCTAGTTACAATCACAATAAATGACTTACTGGAGTAAGTCTGAGGCGTTCCAGGAGGCTTCCAGACTGAAAAAAAAAGAATTGCGTGAGACTGAGCAATGAAGAGTGGAAACTTGTTCATTCAGTATTCAGGCGAAAACAATAGTGTGTCACGAAGCCAAAAGTTGGCGTGTCAAACGCGAACACCTATTCGTAACTTAAAACAAACTGCCACTCATCGCACCTCATCTCGCACAATGTTCACGCACACTTCACCTTTGTGGTTGTCGCATTATTACAAAAAAAACGTTCGCAATACCTTCACAAGATATTTGCAAAAGTAAGAGTCAATAATTATAAAAATTATATTACCAAGTAATTGGCTTCCCCAGCAAAAAATTCACGTTGCTAGCAAAACCTAACTAGGTTGAACACCAGATACACTTATCGGCCTAGCCTAGTGCCACTATCACAGGCTGCGTCCCTTACCAAGTCGTCGTATTGGCGTCAGACTCTGTCCAGGTGGCACTGCCAAAAACGCCGCCACCAGCGCCCCCACCGTTGCGCTGGCTATAACTGGGTAGGGCGAAAGACAACCAACCGTAAACGAATGGGCATATACCCTCCTTTTTTTTCTGGGGTTGAAGCATGATTCCGAAATAATCAAGGACCTGGCAAGCTTGTAACGTCAATCTAAAGTCTTTTCAAAAAAACTAGGAAGCTTATAAATGTCAAGTGCGAGCACAACGCCAAAGTTGTTTCAGTGAGCGTATTATGACATCGTGTTTGAGGCAAGCAGTGCGTTTTGTAATACCCAAATGCCGTAAATTTTGTCATAGACATGGCGCCAAAGCGACGAAATACATAAGCGAGCATCGTATCTTTCATCAGTGGTACGAAGCTCGCTTTATCCGATGACCCTGGTTATTCTCGCCTTTGCATTTGCATTATCCATCCATCTCTCTCTTCATGTGCGTTGAACTGTTTTACTACGCTTCGCAGAACGTTCTGTTGATGGTTGCCTTCCATTTGTGTACACAGCAAATTGGGATACATACATGTCCACTTTCTCGGTCTACATTGAAAGGCGAAACCAAGGTCTCCCAGATAGCAAGGGGAATCGCGGTTACCAACGGCAAGAAAAATCTTATTGTGATCATGACCAACATTTGTGGATTTACCTGTATGACGTTTATGTTAGCATTTGCTAGCTAAAGTCAAACCTTCAAAGCGAACGAGCGTGATGCTGTGTGGTGGGGACCACTTCAAATTATCTTTGGTTGTTGCGTTCGTGATGTTCTTCGCGCGCGTCAATAACCTGCATTTAACACGGCGCGCACCACTCTCTGCTGAGCTTCATATCCGAAGCTACAATGGTTTTCCGTCAAGGCTGATTATCACACTTTCTTATGCGACCAGCTGTGCAGAACACGAGTAATTTGCTTTCTTAACATGTTCACAACGGCCTGTATCCAGCGATTGTGTCGCCATTCTGCATCGCGACCGCAACTGGAATAGATAAAACAGAATTTACATGCATGAAAATTCACAACGCAACAGAACCATTGACTGAGGCACTCCATCGTTTACCGCAGTGCTGTTGCGTCGTTCGGGTGAGTGAACTAGCAATTCTTTTATGGTGGTTCAGTGAAGCATTCAACTAGCAGGGAGAAATTCATAGCGGTTTTTCTGAGTGTTTTATGCGCAAAAACTTCTAATATTTACCTCCACCACCGTTTCACTCACGCCAGTTTCACCGGGTTGACCAGCAAACTGTGCAAAAAAAACGGGCTTTGCGCTACCGTTCACTGTATCGACAGCTGCCAGTATACGTGTCATCAAAACTCTACAGTCTAACGTATATGGAACGCTTGCTTGGGTGAGGCGTAGATAAGAACTTAACTGACGGCACAGCCAATGTAGATCAACAGGATTTCCCATTGCAAACGGTTTTTTGTTTCGCTTAGTGATATGCAGATCTCGCTGTGTAAGCATAAGAAAAGTTTGAAAAGAGAACAAGAAAGCCACGAAGAAAAAGAAAACAACCAAAGTTAAGACGTGAAGGCTGCCCAGCGCCGCCCTTCCATCGAACTTGCCATAGCAAGTGAAAGGTGCCCTATTTCATACTTTCCAGATGACCGGCGCCTTTGGGAGGAAGCTAAGCATGAAGCGTTCTCCTCTAGAGGATGGGCTTCTAAGACGACAGTGTCTCTTTGGATACTTGAACGCAGGAATATTCTTTCTGTCTGTATGTTTGTCGAATGATTCACCCACGTGGCGAAAGTTCAAGCCTTCGCACTACACCCAGTTATCTTGATTGGGTGGCTGCATTCATACTTGTAAACTTTGCGATCAAAAGGCCTGCGTTACGCATATCTGAGGCGCAATATAAATACGTAATATTAGATGGTGTGTTCCTTTCCTAGAATATACCAAGATCATCATCATCATCATCATCATCATCATCATCATCATCAGCCTGACTACGTCCACTGCAGGACAAAGGCCTCTCTCGTGTTCCGCCAGTTAATCCGGTCCTGTGCTTGCTGCTGCCAATTTATACCCGCAAACTTCTTAATCTCATCTACCCACCTAACCTTCTGTCTTCCCCTAACCCTCTTCCCTTCTCTGGGAATTCAGTTAGTTACCCTTAATGACCAGCGGTTATACTGTCAACGCGCTACATACCCAGCCCATGTCCATTTCCTCTTCTTTATTTCAACTATGATAACCCTAACTCCCGTTTGTCCCCTAATCCACTCTGCTCTCTTCTTGTCCCTTAAGGTTACACCTACCATGTTTCTTTCAATTGCTCGCTGCGTCGTCCTCAATTCAAGCTGAACGCTCTTTGTAAGTCTCCGGGTTTCTGCTCCGTAGCTAAGTACCGGCAAGATACAGCTGTTATATGCCTTCCTCTTGAGGGATAGTGGCAATCTACCTGTCATAATTTCAGAGTGCTTGCCGAAAGTGCTCCACCCCATTCTTATTCTTCTAGTTACTTCAATCTCGTGGTTAGGCTCTGCGGTTATTACCTGCTCTAAGTAGACATAGTCTTTTACAGCTTGCACTATTACCTATCTCGAAGCGCTGCTGCTTTCCGAGGTTGTTGTAGATTACTTTCGTTTTCTGCAGATTAATTTTAAGACCCACCTTTCTGCTCTCCTTGTCTAACTCCGTAATCATGAGGTGCAATTTGTCCCCTGAGTTACTCAGCAATGCAATGTCATCGGCGAAGCGCAGGTTACTAAAGTATTCTCCATTAACTCTTATCCCTAACGGTTCCCATTCTAGGCTTCTGAAAACCTCCTGTAAGCACGCGGTGAATAGCATTGGGGAGATTGTGTTCCCCTGCCTTACACCCTTCTTGATTGGTATTATGTTGCTTTCTTTATGAAACACTATGGTAGCAGTTGATCCCCTGTAGATTTCTTCCAGAATGTTTATATATACTTCATCTACGCCCTGATTCCGCAGTGTTTGCATGACGGCTGATATTTCTACTGAATCAAACACCTTCTCGTAATCTATGAAGGTTATGTATAGTGGTTGGTTGTACTCTGAGCATTTCTCTATTACCTGATTGATAGTATGAATGTGGTCAATTGTTGAGTAGCCTGTTCGAAATCCTGCTTGTTCCTTTGGTTGAGTGAATTCTATTTTTTTCTTTACTCTGTTAGCAATTACCTTTGTAAATAGCTTGTATATACAGAGAGCAAGCTGATCGGTCTGTAATTCTTCAAGTCCTTGTCACACCGAGATACATAATTCTAAAGACCCAAGTGTTTCTTTCTCTGTTCTAAACGTGTCACACTATGCATAAAAAAGTGCTCTGCTGATGCTAATATAATGCTGCCACCTACCGTTGGCCATTTATCAGTAGAACATTGTGTTTCCGAGATTACTGCCAGATCACGTCCATATACAGACAGACAACGGACGTCCTTCAATAATATTTGAAATGATCGCAGGGAAATAAATATGGTCAGACTTCGAAAAGCTTGGCAGCGAATGTCACGTTGCCAATTGTTAGGCGATATTGTTGTCGTAGTCACTGAAGTTCTCTACCACGTTTTTTTGCGGAAGCATGTCACATGATTTTCTTTTACTCAATTCTGCGCGTTGTCAGTTTGTAAACTAAATAATACGTGATTCTCTTTCATGGGGCGAGTTGTTTGAGATAACAAGGGCAATGCACTCGCAATGCTCTCTTTAGCTTGCTCTCTGTAGTATACAAGCTATTTACAAAAGTGATTGCTAACACAGTAAAAAAAACATTAGAATTCAATCAACCAAAAAAACAAGCAGGATTTTGAACTGGCTACTCAACAATCGACCACATTCATACTTTCAATCAGGTAATAGAGAAATGCTCAGAGTACAACCAACCACTATACATAGCCTTCATAGATTACGAGAAGGCGTTTGATTCAGTAGAAATATCAGCCTTCATGCAAACACTGCGGAATCAGGGCGTAGATGAAGTATATATAAACATTCTGGAAGAAATCTACAGGGGATCAACTGCTACCATAGTGTTTCATAAAGAAAGCAACAGAATACCAATCAAGAAGGGTGGAAGGCAGGGGGACACAATCTCCCCAATGCTATTTACCGCGTGCTTACAGGAGGTTTTCAGAAGCCTAGAATGGGAACAGTTAGGGATAAGAGTTAATCGAGAGTACCTTAGTAACCTGCGCTTCGCCGATGACATTGCATGGCTGAGTAACTCAGGGGACGAACTGCAACTCATGATTACGGAGTTAGACAAGGAGAGCAGAAAGGAAGGTCTTAAAATGAATCTGCAGAAAACGAAAATAATGTACAACCTCGGAAAAGAGCTGCGCTTCGAGATAGGTAAAAGTGCACTTCAAGTTGTAAAAGACTATGTCTACTAAGGGCAGGTAATAACCGCGGAGCCGAACCACGAGATTGAAATAACTAGAAGAAGAAGAATGGGGTAGAGCACATTTGGCAAGCACTCTCAAATTATGACAAGTAAATTGCCACTATCCCTCAAGAGAAAGGTATATAACAGCTGTATCTTGCCGGTACTTAGCTGCGGAGCAGAAACCCGGAGACTTACAAAGAGGGTTTAGCTTAAATTGAGGACGACGCAGCGAGCAATGAAAAGAAAAATGGTAGGTGTAACCTTAAGAGACAAGAAGAGAGCAGAGCGGATTAGGAAACAAACGGGGGTTAAGGATATCATAGCTGAAATCAAGAAGAAATGGACACGGGCCGGGCATGTAGCGCGTAGACAGGATAATCGCTGGTCGTTAAGGGTAACTAACTGGATTCCCAGAGAAGGAAAGCGGGTTAAGGGGAGGCAGAAGGTTAGGTGGGCAGATGAGATTAAGAAGTTTGCGGGTATAAATTGGCAGCAGCAAGCACAGGACCGGGTTAGCTGGTGGAACATGGGAGAGGCCTTTGTCCTGCAGTGTACGTAGTCAGGCTGATGATGATGATGATGATGATGATGATGATGACACTCTCAATTACATACGTTGTTAATTTCACGTGTATGCTACATTATTTTTAGTCGCGTGGTTCACCCTTAAACGCGTTTTTAGCCGCATGACGAAATGTTACGTGGAGCTACTTGATTTTTAAATCCCATGACTACACGTAACAGAGTATTTTGTAAGATTTAAGCATGTAACAGACATACCCCTCCAATTATTTGTAACGACACTAAACAAATTGACGCACGGGTTTGGGAGCGATTACAAAGATTAAAAGATACTTCCTCTAGTAATTACACCTATAGTGCAACTTCACAACGATCTTTCCAGACTTTCGCTTTGTTTCCAGTGTACACTTATCGATGATACAGGTGGCAATAAGGAAGATAGCAGGTGACGGCCTAGAGCAGTACACCTTGTAAGAATGGTCGAAGGAGTGGCGTTAGCCACTTAAGAGACTATGAATAGTCAGCATTCATAACCACATATAGATGCTTAAACAGTTATATCTGAAACGTGTGCCCTCGGTGTTTAGCAGTGGGCTCAACCGTACGCTGCAGTGAAGCCTTTCACAGTTATCCGTTACATTTTTGTGCTTCCTAATGGGGTTGGACACACGTTAGGCTTATGTTTACCACATTGTTTATTTAACATACTATTCATTAGGCCTCCCATATTTATGGAAATGGAGGAGTTTAATGAGCAGTTAAATGCCTTCTCAATTCGTTGATAACAGTGGTTGTTCTAAAACCACAGGTGGTCAGATATCGCAGCCGAAACCAAAGTGCTGCTGGAGAAACACGAACCAAAAGTGGGTCTTTGCTGCGGCGATTGCACAACCGCAATTGTAACGTTGACACGGTCGTATTCGCACCGGCACTTGTTCGGCGCGGTGTTGTTGCAAGTTTTTGACATCAGGGGTTAACTCGGTGGCAGGGTTTGCAAGATTCAGCAATCACTGGCACTTGTGTTTCTATTTACGCCACAGCGCTTTGGAGGGCTACCGCATCCTCGGTACGCAGTTCCTGCTGGCACTCGGCCTCCCGGACCTCTTTTTGTGCCTAGACTGCACCATCGGCGAGCTCTTTCACATTTTCACAGTTGGCGCTCTTCTAGAATTCTCCGCGACTTAATCGATTGGAAAGTCACAGGAGAAACTGATGCCTGCGCGCTCAGCGCCCCGGCTTCGACGGGATGGATGACGTTGTTCACAATGCAGCCATTGACGCGCGTTGTTGGGTACGACGCTGGGAACGACACATCTGATAGCACAGCCTATGAAGACCGCTCGTGAAATCATTGGCGAACAGTTTTTTTGTTTCTCTTAGCCATGTACAGCTTTTCCTTTAAAACCGCATTCGCCAGACTCTTTTTTTTTAACTCGAAAGTGTTCCAGGCTGCGTCCACTAAGACATTAGTTACCTATTTATGTCAGAATAAAAAAATGGCACCATATCCACGGAGTGAATGATGGAGAGTGGGGCGAAGAATTCGTCCGTCCATTCGTTCTTGCTTCCGTCCGTCCATGCGTCCGTCAGTGTGACCGTCCATGCGTCCATCAGCCCGTCCGTGCGAGCGTCTGTTCATGCGTCCGTCCCTGCGTACGTCCATGCAGCCGCCCCTGCGTCCGTTCATGCGTCCATCCATGCATCTGTCTATGTGTCCGTTCGTTCATCTATTCAACACTCCAAGTACCACCATCTCGCATCTTTTTATCATATATTCCCCATAAAGAAGCACCGCCATCCAGCGGACATTCCAAGGACTAAACGAGAGGTGGCACACGCACACTTTCTTACGGCTTGCGCTTCGGGTCCACTTCCCACCCTTTAATCACCTCGAGTTCACTGTATTCGTGGTACTGCGGCCGAACGCTCGTTAAACCTTTCGAAAACCAAGGAGGTTACGCCCAGCGAGTATGACGTAGCAAACTTTTTTAGTCAGATAGTGCTCAATGTACATGCCAATGGCTGATAATGGGAAATGAGACGCGGAGAATTCGGCTTTTACTTTCTTACGGCTTGCGCTTCGTATCTACTTCCAATTTTTAACCACCTCGAGTTCATTCATGGTATATACAAGTTCATTGTATTCATGGCACTGCGGCTCAACGCTCGCTGAACCTTTCTAAAGCTGAGGAGGTTACACCCAGTGAGTATAACGTAGCAACCCTTTCTTGTCTGATAGTGCTCAATGTGCATGTCAGTGGCTGCTAATGGTGATCGCAGCCTGCGCGTTAACTAAAAGCCGAATGCTCCTGTCTTTCATTCCCCATTAGCAGCCATTGACATGTACATTGAGCATTATTTTTTATTGTTAAACAACGCACAGAAGAAGTCTCTCACCGGCACCACCTTGAAGGTCAGAATGTTATACTTGTTACATACTACGGGGGACGAACGGGTGCCGTTACAAGGAGCTTTGCCCCTAAAATGACGCGCAAAACTTACGAACTAACAGAAGGCAAAAGGTTCCTGTCAATGGAAGTCAAACAAACGCCCTTTCGGTCCATGACATAAGAGACCGGGCACACTACTCACTGTGCCACGGCCCCATACTACAAATCTCCGCGTAATGTGGAGCAAAAGCTTCATAATGCTGACATCCACGATTACATCTCCAACGCGTCGTTTATAGGCATTCGTCTACATCGGGAAATTTCCAATAAGAGAAGTTCAATTTTGTCAATGCATTAACACAAAGCCAGGTGGCGGCATTACCCTTAGCTCCAGTGTCACTTATTTCATCTATCTATTCCAAACATGGCTCCGCGTCACCTGATTGTAACTTCAACTTCTCTACTTAAGCTGATCCTACGGAAAATGTTGGCCGTCCAATAGAGCACAAACGACGCACGTATCGCTTCTCTCAAGCGAAACATTGACGTTTATTTCACCGATATAGCCCAAGTATTGGGACAAGTTTGGCCAAGCTTGGCCTTCAAGTTTAGCCTTCATTCTGCGGTGGCTGTTCTAGCGGTCACATCACTTTTTTCTCATTATGCTGTCACCGTTAACTGTCAGAACTACAACAAGCAATCATGACTACAAGGGTTCATTCATTCGTCAATTCTGGCTGTAGTCGATTATATGGCGATGTATCACTACGCGTCTTCGCAGGAACATTCACGATAATTAGTGCAATAGCTGTCAAACGTCAAGAAGCTGTGCTAAATTTCTTTTATCATTATAGAGTGACCATTAAACCACTTCTGTAAAGACAACATTATTTTTCGTGTTATACCATTTATTAGACAGGGTGATGAACAACGCTTCTTTTGGGAAATTGTGAAACATGCGTGGTAATTAGAAAAACGGAAAATTAAGGCGCCTTCGCACTAATTTTGCCTAGCCTGAAGAACGAGTGTCACATTGTAGACTTTCATTTGAATTTTTATTTCTTTGATCTCATCTGTTTGTGTTTCTATTTTCTGTAGAACTAAATATCGATATCGCTCTCTCTATACTTTTGTCTTCCTGTGTGCATTTTATTTGTTGACCACCTCTGTGTATTTCTACTTGAGCATCTTTTTTATGCTTTCCCCTATCCCATTTATTGCTCGCTGTTGAAAAGCGATTCACGAATAGGAGTAGTGTGATTTTGTGCTTGAGTGTCCTGATTCTACTTCTCGCTTGTACCTCGTAGAGAACTTGAGAGAAATTTCGCTAGCCTGAATAATACAATGGTTCGTCGAGGTATCAAACACTTACCCCACTTGGACCAGGAACAGGGCTTCTTGGCCTTGGTGGCTAGAAATAGACAGTTTACAATGTGATAACTTAGAATAGAAAACGACAGTATTGTGGAAATCATTTTATACAGTGCTTCATATATATTTTGGCACCAGTATTTATGAAGTTGGGGTTGGATTGTTTAGGTGCCCAAATTTTGACAGACTTGATTTCTGGGCAGGTCGCAGGGACATTACATATCTGAGAGCAGTACATCTTACGAATATAAACCTTAAAAGCTCTACAATAGTTCCCAAAGGCTTGTTACTGGCCATCTGGCAGTATTCTTGCTTTACGAGCAGAACTTTCCAAAGTTTTATGAAGCTGCCTGAGCGCTGCGACCCCTAATATTTTTAAGCCACAGCACCTGTATTGCATGTGTAGCATTACGTAGCCGAGTTCACTTCAGTGATGTCAAGCATACTATTGTGTTATCTTATGGTGTAGGCTCTCGACGGCATTTTGAGTGCACAAGCATGTTTTGGTTTAAATAACTGAATAGGCCCGTGTAATCAAAAGGTGGATCCAGTGATGCTAAGATAAGCATGTCACTCATTAGCTGCAGTCATTTCAATATTATTACTACATTTCGGAGTACCCTTCACTTGCACAATAACTGTAAATAAGCATGCTTGTAGAGCCTCACTGGTTCGAAAATCACCCGACTAACATAGGCTTCAGCGTACAAATCACCTAATTTCATTGTTTATTTTCAATGAGTAACTTCTTGTTCTGTTAAGCATATTCCGCTAAGGCACTGTTATTGTAAAATATCAAATATAGGTCTCTATGCGTCTCATTATTATGAGTTCCCAGCGTGAGGACAAAGCATGTTCTTAGTATTTTTTTCACTCCAGAGTTGAGCAGTGACGCATTTCCTTTTTTACATTTTTTACAAGAATGGCAGAAAACATGAAGTGCTCAGAGATAAGAGACGGCTTTTGAATTGTCCTAGGATGATGACTACACTAACAACAGCGACTGCATTTTCTCGAGCCAACAATTCATTGCACAGCACCACAACCGATAACCAAAGAGTTATCTACCAGCAACATTTCGTGTATCATTCGATTATATAGAGGTCACATTTATTTTTGTTGTCCTGGTTTCGTAAGTGGGTTTCATGTTCTTTTCGATGAGAGGTTTTCATTTATGAAGAGTTATGTGGTTTTGCCCAACGCTGCTTACTGCTGTACATTATCTGCTGCAACATGAGAATGATGCGTTGACCAAAAAACAACATCATCGAAAAGTAAAGCCTTCCCCTGTCGTCTTTCATTCTGCGTCTTTATTTTTTTTTCAAGATAAACGTGATAGTTGAGTCTGAATGGAGGTTTTTATGCTATATCTCTAGTGTTCTCTTGTTTTCGTTTGGCTCGCATAGCAACGACCGTATGCAATTACTCACTCAGACTTATGCTTTTCTACTTGTGCATCTGAATGTTGTGTTCCATATACATATTTAGGCATATCTTCTTTAGCAAAAATTTCTTGCTGTGTCTGTGAATGTTGTGTACCGTCGCGATGTTCTGTTTTGGATTGTAATAATGTTCATTGCGAGTGAAAATAAATTTTTGAAACACTGACTGAAAGCCGTTCAGAAGGTTTTCTTATTTAAGAACGGCTTACTGGTCTCATATAGTTGTATACCAGGTACTAAAAATCGTTAAACATTTTTTTCTAAACACATACTGTAGGTGAATTCACTCCTTTTCAGCCTACTGCTCGATAAACAGGTCAGCGAGACGGCTTCCAGTTCTCCCATTGTAGAATGCTAAGTATTTGAAATATTTACCCACTTTTTCTAAACACACAATCAATAAATGATACGTCGACAGCAGCATTGTAATAATTGCGAAGCACTTCTTAGTGAACTTCAACAAATTTGAGCGCTTCTATCAATCTATCTATCTATATATCTATCTATCTATCTATATCTATCTATCTAGCCGCCTACAAGATTTTGCACTGTTGGCAGTTTTGGTGATGGTATCGACACGAAACTTGGTATGGCATAACATGACTTTATGAAGAACATATTTGACTAGTCATAACATGAAAATTATGATATATGTCATGAATGTCATGATTTACATTTCATGAGCCTGCAGCTCTTGCGGTAGTTTTCACATTGCATGATGCAAAACTGGTATGATATGACACGATTACATGCAGAACTTCTAGAAGCGACCGACCCTAACACGAAAATCATGACAAGCGTGTCAGGTAACACATGACTACATGCCACGCTCATAATGCGCTCGCCGCAGTATCGCTAGCGTGACATATACCAAATTTGGCATTACAGTACGTGAATGGAAAAAGAAGGTATGTTATTGGTGCAAACATGATTATAATATGCGAGTCATGTGACAACATGACTACATGCCACGCTTATGATGATCTGGTGGCCGTTTCGCTGGGGCCACATATACCAAATTTCGTATTACAGTACGTGCATGGACGACATAGGTAAATGACACACGCAAACATGATAATCATGACTTGCATGTCATGTGACAACATGACTACATGACACACTGATGATGCACTCGCGGCCATTTCGCTAGTTTCACATATGCCAAATTTGGTGTTACGGAACGCCAATGTATGACGAAAGTATGTGACTGGTGCCAACATGATAATCAAGAGATGTGTGTTATGTGAGAACATGACTACATAACACAGTCCAGGCGCATATACATTTCGACGTGACACGGTGCGCGTGCTCGCCGACGTTCATTTAGTGGCGTTCGGCCGGCGTGCCACGCCTGGCACCTCTCCTGCATATACTCGTAGGCGCGCACGGCACTGCGTTGCTTTGACGCATGCGCGTTTCAGTGCATCTGGTGTACCTCCATCACGAAAAAAGCAAGACGCAGTGTTGTCTGGGTAGCGCATCGAAGCGGAATGCAGCATACTTGTCCCATTTCGCGCCGGTTGCCATCGGGCCGCGCCGGCGGACGCTGGTCGTGCCTGGTGTGCTCGTGTTTTACTCACGCAACGTCACTGTGCCAAGCCCGCGCGCACATCAACGCTGAATTGAAGTATACTGGGCCCTTCAGGACGCGCTCGCGGCAATTTTTCTAGCTCCACGTATACCACGTTTGGTGTTACAAAGCGTCAATGGATGAGGAATTATATGACTGGTGCAAACCTAACAATTCTGACAGGCATGTCAATAATTAACAAGACAACATACCACGCTCATAACGTGCTCACGGCCATTTCGCTAGCTCTTCATATACTAAATTTGTATCACGCTATGTGAATAGATGACGAAAGTAAACGACCTATTCAAACAGGATAATCATGACACGCAACTGATGTACTGCCTCATTTACCTCCGACTCGTAGCGTTGTGCTGATATTGGATTGACCTATCGAAATTTCTCAATCGTGCTTCGCACATCATCGATGTACATAGCATCTGCCATTTTTTGCCAGTTTTCGTGCGGTATACGATTTCTTATATAAACATCCTGGAAGAAATCTACAGGGGATCATCTGCTACCATAGTGCTTCATAAAGAAACAACAGAATACCAATCAAGAAGGGTGTAAGGCAGAGAGACACATTCTCCCCAATGCTGTTTACCGCGTGCTTAGAGGAGGTTTTCAGAAGCCTAGAATGGGAACAGTTAGGGATAAGAGCTAATGAAGAGTACCTTAGTAACCTGCGCTTTGCCGATGACATTGCATTGCTGAGTAACTTAGGAGAGGAATTGCAACTCATGATTATGGAGTTAGACAAGCAGAGCAGAAAAGCGGGTCTTAAAATAATCTGCAGAAAACGAAAGTAATAAACAACAACCTCGGAAAAGAGCAGCGCTTCGAGATAAGTAATAGTGTGTATCAAGTTGGAAAAGACTATGTCTGCTTAAAGCAGGTGATAACAGCGGAGCCGAACCACGAGATTGAAGTAACTAGAAGAATAAGAACGGGGTGGAGCACATTTGACAAGCACTACAAATTTTGACAGGTAGATTGCCACTATCCCTCAAGAGGAAGGCATATAACAGCTGTATCTTGCTGGTACTTAGCTATGGAGCGGAAACCTGCAAACTTACACATAGGGTTCAGCTTAAATTGAAGACGACGCAGCCAGCAATGGAAAGAAAAATGGAAGGTGCAACTTTAAAGACAAGAAGAGAGCAGAGTGGATTAGGGAACAAACGGGGGTTAGGGATATCATAGCGGAAATCAAGAAGAAGAAATGGACAAGGGCCGGGCATGTAGCACGTAGACAGGATAACCACTGGTCGTTAAGGGTAACTAACTAGATTCCCAGAGAAGGCAAGAGGGTTAGGGGGCGACAGAAGGTTAGGTAGGCAGATGAGATTAAGAAGTTTGGGGGTATAAATTGACAGCAGCAAGCACATGACCGCGCTGACTGGCGAAACATGGGAGATGCCTTAGTCCCGCAGTGGACGTAGTCAGGCAGATTATGTTGATGATGATGAGAAAAAGGAGGAGGAGGAGGAGGTTGGTGATGATAGTGATAATGTAATGATGACGATTTCTTACCTACAGTCATTGCACAGTGCGCTTTTTAACATGATTGAATACATCGTTATCAATAGATAACGGACATACCCGAATATTTGAGTGATGTGTGGGCCCTGGGGGGCTTCCAGCCTGAAAAGGAAAAGAGTGGCAATGAGTAACGGAGAATAGAAACAAATACTTCTCTTAGTTAATTCTTTGTTCAGGCAAAAAGATTCAATGCGTCATGTTGTTTCAAGAACATGAACAGTTTTATTCGTAGAGTTTCCTACAATATTAACTAGAGTAGAGCCTGGCGCTAGTGTTTACGCGGGCTCCTTCAGCTGCGCTTGTACCCCATGGGAATAATGGGAAGTTCATGCTTCGGATCCGCTTCGAATGGATTACGTCCTTGAGATACGGGACGATTTTTTTTCGAGTGTAAAACAAGGTGATATGAAGTTTTAATTTTTAGAAAATTGCTTCACTCTTTTGAATGTGAATTTTGTTGCTAGATGTGTCCATGACCACGTGGCAGAGGTGAAACCTGGAAAAATTTAGCTACCAGGGTTTCCATTGCTCAGCCGTTGGGTTTCAGAATTAGCATCAAAGTATAGTGAAGTATTTCTTACAACACTTGAAAACAAACATACTTGTCTTGCCCTCCAAAGTATGCATTATATATTTATTAGAATAACAGTTCTGTATTAAGTGATACACACTTCACCTTTCGTCTGCTGCGATGCCAGAAGCGTCTTCGAAGGGGCCGACCGAGATTCTGCCCCAAATTTACCTCTCGTTTTGTTGTGAAGTCAAGTCAAAGGAGCACTGGTGGTGTGTCTACTTTATTTCACCGTTGGTTCGAATGAGTTTAGGGAAGACGCGCTCGTGAAAAAACAGGACCTCCATGAAATTTGATTTGCGTGATACGCTACATCTATGCACTGCGGTGAGTGAATGACGCTTTTTTAAACTGTCAAATACACTCTTAAAGCTCCAACGTCACAGCGAATCAAGAGACCAAGAGGTCTTCAGCTTCTTCGAACTAGAAATGCACTGTTTCAGTGCTTTTTATCACACCCCTCTACCAACGCAGCGCGAAGAACGAAACGGAAACTGTAGAAAAAGTCTGTAGACAGTTTGCTAGCTACCCCTATCCAATCCGAAGGCTGTACCTTCCATATTTCCCATTGAAGTACACGATTGCAGCGTCAGATTCTTCTCTTGGTACTATTGTATGAAACTCTATGGTTTAATCCAAACAAGAATATGATGAAACAAACTGCTTGTGTATTATCACTTATTATGGTAGCCTTCCTTCCCGAACTTTATGGCGCCAAACAAGATCAGAATTGGCGAGAAATCTCACATGATGCGCAAGCACGAAAGCTTGAAACTGGTCACACACTACCTATAATCAGCATTGTTTTTGCGAGGTTTCTGGTCTTGTTTCTTAATGTTGGCTCGTTTTTATTGCATGAATACAGTTATATTGCCATTCTTTGATAAGTGTGAGTCACTCATATATAGTACCAGTGTGATTGTCTTCTTTAGTGCCGTGAGTACATTTTGCATTGATACCCGGTAGAAAATATAAGAATTTTGCGAACCTGAATATAAACATAATTTTTTTCGAGTAACCACTTACCCAGCTTGGACCAGCAACAGGGCTTAAAAGTGGTGGAGACTGAAAACAGTACAGCATAACGACTTAGAAAGAGAAACACCAGGAGGAACACAAACGCAATACCATATATAATTTTACCAAAATTATTTATAAATATAGTGAAAATGTCTAGCTGCCAGTGTTTTACTGATGACACATTTTCTGACTAAGTTGCATGTACTTGAACACTGCACGTCTGAGAGCAGTACAACGTTCAAGTATAACTAAGTGAAGCATTCCAGTATATTCTTAGAGTTAGTTAGGGACGCTTGGGTTGCATTGCTGTGCATGAGTAACATTTTTTAGGTTTAGGTAAGAGTGCCTAAGCTGCACTGCGCTCTTGTCTCAAAATTATGGAACCCGTGGTAGCTCAGCACTTTCAGGTAAGTATATTTTTTAAGTGACTTCACTCATGCAATGATACAATAATACTTGTCAACTACTTCTTCAATTCAAATTCCTCTTTTAGTTTTAATCATTCAATATGTGTATGCCATGCAGAGTCCGCTTAGCTCGCAGTCTTGCTTTTTTATAATGTATAGAAAAGCGTTCGAATAATTCGTTGCTACCAGCTTCCTTAAATGCCAGCTATATAGGTTCAGGAACAACAAAAACTCACATTTCGCTTTACTCGAAATTTTAAGATGTTCGCATCAGGCTTGGAAGGCGAGTTCAATAAGACTCATCCTATGGCTCTCCTTGATTCATCGAAATGATATACGCAAAATCATGCTTAGAAAAATATATGACACCCTTCTGTCTTGCTGACCAAATGAACTGAGACGGGAATATGGGTGGTGAGTTGCATCAGGAATAAGGTTATCATAACGTAAAAAATCTACAGTACGTAGGCTTGGTGGGAGCATTTACCTGCATTGGCTCAATGGCTTTAGCAGTTTTTGCACAATTAAGTAATTACTTGAAGAAAAAAGCTGGCGCACAGCATTACATCACTTGCGCACAGCCCTGCCACGGTAATTACCTGTATTACATTTCATCTGGGTTGAGCAAACCACAATGCAAACCTGCTCAGCTGGTGGCCTAGTATACCGGAGCCTATTGCTCACCCAAAGGCCGGGAGCGAGAATCACGGCTGTTGAGCTTGGCCATGCAATTCGATTAAGATAAACCTATGTCCTTAGATTCATGTGCATCTTAGGGCAGCCCAAGTTATCGAGCTATCCGGAGACCTCCACTACGCCACTTTTTATAACCATACGTTAACTAGTCAATAATATTTCCCCAAAAATATCATTCACTTCTTACCTCACGAGGGGCACTACCGGTACCTACACATTCGTATGTCCACCGTGCTGCCCTTTGTGAGTGCCAAAATGAATTACCTATTAGTTGGCACAGCTTTTAAAAATGCGATATATTGCAATATGTTCAGACAGGCTTTGAAGATAAAGATGTTACATTGCGCCATTACTTCAAAGTCATCAGAAGGATTTCTTAGTAACCCCCTCAGTCACATTTACACTCTTTTGTTTCATTGACCTCGTACAACCCGCTACATTGTTATAATGTACTACGCAATGAGTCTGCTCTTTTATCAGATTTCCAGTTCATTTCCACGCCTGCTCGTTACGCTCGTCTTCATCTCTTTTACTGTGAAGATATTTGTGGAGGGAAGCGTATCTGTGGAGAGCAGCATTCTGGTATCTGCAATTTCCCGTGTTGCCTTTTTGCGTGAAGGTAAGTTTATTTTCTGGGAATTAATTCCCCAGTGTCTTCTGCGATGTTCTGAAATTCCTTCCGTTTCTATGAGCTGATGACACGTACGGTTTTGCTCACATCGCATGTTGCAAAACTGGCATGGTATGACATGATTGCATGCCAAAAAGAAGCGACCAACCCTAACATCAAAATCATGACAAGTGCGTCACGTAACACATGATTACATGCCATGCTCATAATGCGCTCGCGGCCATTTCGCTAGTGTCAAATATACCAAATTTGCCATTACAGTACGTGAATGTATTACGAAGGTATGTTACTTGTGAAACATGATAATCATGAGATGCGTGTCATGTAACAACATGACTACATGCCACGCTCATGATGCGCTGGCAGCCGATTCGCTAGCGTCACACATACAACATTCGGTATTACAGTACGTGAATGGATGACATAGGTAAATGACACATTCAAACACAATAATCATGACTTGCGTGACTTGTACCAACATGACTACATGCCACAATAATGATGCATTCGTGGCGTTTTCGCTAGTTTCACATATGCCAAATTTGGTATTACCGGACGCCAATGAATGACGAAGGTATGTGACTGGTGCAAACATGGTAGCCATCAGATGCGTCTCATGTGAGAACATGACTACATGCCACAGTCAAAGCGCATATACATTTCGACGTGACATGGTGCGCGTGCTCACTGGCATTCATTTAGTCGCGTTCGGCATGGGTTGCCACGCCAAGCACCTCTCCTGCATATACTCGTCGGCGCGCACTGCGCTGCGTTGCTTTGGCGCATGCGCGTTTCAGTGCATCCGGTGTCCCTCCGTCACTATAAGTGCAATACGCAGTGTTGTCGGGGTAACGAATCGGCGCGGAATGCAGCATGTGTCATTTCGCGCTGGTTGCCGTCAGGCCGCGCCGACGAACGCTGGTCGTGCCTGGTGTCAGACTATAGAGTGCTCGCGTTTTACTAACGTAGCGTCGCTGTGCCCAGCGTGCGTGCACGTCAACGCTGCATTGGAGTATACTGGGCACTTCACGAAGCGCTCCCGGGTGTGCTCATATTTGGGTGCAGGTTAAAGAACCCCAGATTGTCAAAATTTCCGGAGCCCTCCACTACGGCATCTCTTATAATCATATCGTGGTTTTGGGACGTTAAACCCCACAAATCAATCAATCAATCAACAAAGCGCTCGCGGCTGTTTGCTAGCTCCACATATACCAGGTTTGGTGTTACGTGACGTCAATAGATGAAGAATTATATGACTGGTGCAAACATAATAATTCTGACACGCGTGTCAATTAATAACATGACAACATACCTTGCTCATAACGTGCTCGTAGCCATTTCGCTAGCTCTACATATAATTATATTTGGTATCATGCTATGTGAATAGATTACGAAGGTAAACGACAAATCCAAATTGGATAATCATGACACGGAAGTGATGTACTGCCTCATTTACCTCTGTGTCGTAGCGTTGTGCTGATTTTGAAGTGACATATCAACATTTATCATTCGTGCTTCGCACACCATCGATGTACGTGGCCACTGCCATTTTTTTCTGGCAGTTTTCGTTCGGGGTACAGTTTCTCTTATATACACTCATTACACAATGCGCTATTTGAACACGAATGACTACATCGTTATAAAGGATAACTGACATACCGGAGTATTTGACCGACGTCTTGGTCCTGGGGGGCTTCCAGCCTGAAAAGCGAATAGCGAGGCAATGAATAACGGAGAATGGAAACTGGTACCTTCTCTTGGCTAATTGTATGTTCAGACACAAACATTCAATGCGTCATGACGTTTCATGAACATAAACAGTTTCATTCATAGGGTTTCATACAATACCTAGAATGGAACAAGGCTCTAGTGTCTACGCGGGCTCCTTCAGCTGCGCTTGTACCCCCCTGGGAATAATGGGAAGTTCATGCTTCGGATCCCCTTCGAATGAATTACGTCCTTGAGATTCGGGTTGCTTCTTTTTCGAGTGTAAAGAAAGGTGATATGAAGTTAAAGTTATTAGAAAATTGCCTCACTCTTTTGCATGTATATCTTGTTGCTTAACGTTTGCATGGCCGTGAGGCCGAGGTCCAACCTGGACCAATGTAGCTACCTGGGTTCGCATTGCTCTGCCATCGTGTTCCAGATTTTGCATCAAGGTATAGCGAATGATTTTTTACAACACTTGAAAACAAACTTGCTTGTCTTGCCCTCGAAAGTATGCATTATCTATTTATTGGAATAACAGTTCAGTATTAGGTGACACACAATTAACGTTTCGTCTGCTGCGATGCCAGGCGCGTCTGTCCAAGTGGCTGTCCGGGACTCTGCCGCAAATGTACTTCTCGTTTTATTGTGAAGTTAGGTCAAAGGAGTGGTGCCGATGTGTCTACTCTGTTTCACCGTCGTTTCTAATGAGTTTAGGGAAGACGCGCTAGTGAAAAAACAAGAACTGGATGAAATATCCTGCACTGGCATGATACGCTACATCTATGCCTAGCGCTGAATGATTGAGGCTTTGTTTAAACTGTTAAATACACTAGTAAAGCTCCAACGTCGCAGCGAATCAAGACACGTAGTGGTCTTCAGCTTCTTCGATTGAGAAATGCACTGTTTCAGTGGTTTTTATTGCACCCCCCTACCAACGCAGCACGAAGAACGAAACTGAAACTAGAAAAAGTCCGTAGACAGTTTGGTAGCTACCCCTATCCAATCCGAAGCCTATACTTTCCATATTTTCTTTGGAAGTACACGATTGCAGTGTCAGAGTCCTCTCTAGGTATTAGTGTACGAAACTCTAGCGTTTAATCCAAACAAGAATTTGCTAAAGCACACTGCTTGTGTATTATAACTTAATATAGTAGCCTTCCTTCCCGAACCTTATGGCGCCAAACAAGATCAGAATTGATAAGAAATCTCACATAATGCGCAAGCCCGAAATCTTGATTCTGGGTCACACACTACCTATCATCAGCATTGTTTTTGCGAGGTTCTGGTCATGCTTCTTAATGTTGCTTCCTTCCTCGCGCATGTATACCGTTATAGTGTCCGTCCTTGATAACTGTGAGTCACTCACATTTAGTACCAGTGTGACTGTCTTCTTTAGTGCCGTGAGTACATTTTGCTATATTTCCCGGTATAAATTATAAAAATTTTGCGAATCTGAGTATAAAAATAAGTTTTCTCGGGATAAACCACTTACCCAGCTTGGACCAGCAACAGGGCTTAAAGGTGGTGGAGACTGAAAACAGTACAGCATAACGACTTAGAAAGAGAAACACCAGGAGGAACACAAGCGCGATAGCATGTATCATTTAAACAACATTATTTACAAATTTGTAGTAAAAACTGTCTAGCTGCCAGTGTTTTACTGATGACACGTTTTCTGGGCCGGTTCCATGTACTTGCACACTGCACGTCTCAGAGCAGTACACTGTTCAAGGATAACTAAGTGAAGCATCCCAGTAGATTCGTAGACTTGGGTAAGGATGGTTGTGTTGCATTGCTGTGCAAGAGTGTCATTTTTTAAAGTTTAGGTGGCTGCCTAAACAGCCCTGCGCTGTAATCTCCAAATTATGGAACCCGTGGTAGCTTTGAATTTTCGTGTAGGTAACTTTTTCTAAGTGATTTCACACAGGCAATGATACAATATTACTTGTCAATTACTTCTTCAATTCAAATTTCTCGTTTAGTTTTATTCATTCTATAGTTGTATGCCATGCAGAGTCCGCTTAGCTCACACTCTTGTGCATTTTTATAGTGTATAGAAAAGCGTTCGAATAATCCTCTGCTACCAACTTGCTTAAATGCTGGCTATATTGTTTCAGCAATAACGAAAAATCCCTTTTCACTTTACTCAAAGTTTTAATAAATTCGCATCAGGTTTGGAAGGCGAGTTGAATAAGACACATCTTATGGCTCTCCTTGTTTGATCAGAATATTGTACGCAAAATCACGCTTTGAAAAATAAATGACACCCTTCTGTCTGGCTAACCAAATGAACTGAGACGGTATTATTGGTGTTAAGTTGCATCACTGATAAGGTTATCATAACGTAAAAAATCTGCAGCCGGTAGGCTCGGTGGGAGTATTTAGCTGCATTTCCACAATGGATTAGCAGTTTTTGCACGATTATAATTACTTGTAGAATAAAGCTGGCGCAGAGCATTACACCACATGTGCCAAGCCTTGTCACGGTTACCAACTGTATTATATTTCATCTGGGTTGAGAAAACCACAATCCAAACCTGCTCAGGTGGTGGCCTAGTATACCGGAGTCGATTGCTCACCCAAACGCCGAGAGCGAGAATCGCGGCTGTTAAGCTTGGTCATGCATTTCGATTATTGTACACACCTATTTCCTTAGATTCATGTGCATCTTAGGGAAGCCCAAGCTGTCGAGCTGTCCGGAGACCTCCAGTACGCCACTTTTTATAACCATACGTTAACTAGTCAATAATATTTCGGAAAAATATATCATTCGCTTTGTAGCCCATGAAGGGGTTCTTGCGGTACCTACACATTCGTATATCCACCGTGCTGCCCTCATTGAGTGCCAACTGGAATTACCTGTCAGTTGGCACAGCTTTTAAAATTGCGATATTGCAATATGTTCACACAGACTTTCAAGATAAAGATGTCACATTACGCCGTTACTTCAAAGTCATCGGAATAATTTCTTAGTAACCCCCTCAGTTACATTCACACACTTTTGTTTCACTAACCTTGTACAACACGCTCTATACTTATATCGAACTATTCCATGAGTCTGCTCTATCTATCAGATGTTCAGTTCATTTTAGCGCCTGCTCGTTACGCTTGCGCTTCATGTCTTTTACAGTAAAAGATGTTTGTGTAGTGAAGCATATCAGTTAAAAGCAGCCCTAAAGCATCTGCTATTTTCTGTGTTGCCCTTTTATGCGAAGGCAAGTTTATGTTCTGGGCATTGGATCAGAGAACTTCCCTAGTGTCTTCTGCGATGTTTTAGAATTCCTTCCGTTTCTATGAGCTGATGACACATACGCATAAAACTAGGAGATCGGAGATTAGCAATACTGAAGTATTTGCAATTATACTGAGCTGTGGGATGATTTCGCTGTTTCCTGTAGGCAGACGCTATCTAACACTTGCTTAATGCAGCAGATTTTATATATTGTATTGAGATAAAACACTTGCCGGAGAGTCCCTAATGACAATAACATCCGAAGGTTGGGTGCGCGAAAGCTGAAAAGAGGCATGGTATTCAAGGAATAAATATTTACAAACATTTTTGACTGCATGTTCATTTCAACGATGGCTATGAGAGAGAACAAGAACTTGCCAAACTACTAATATTGTAGGAAAGCCCCGTCATGTAAATAACTCATACGCAGCTAAATACTGCCGCACTATAGTGTATTTATACGTTAATATAAACAATGAAAGCCTTTTTGTTCATAATGTCACCTAACTTTTTATAGTGTGCTTTCGAAGATACTGTTACAACTCACGGTGAATTTTCTTTCAGGGGGCATGTATGATTGGTGAGCTTTTGCTGAGTTATTTATCTATGAAATGAGTGCTGCTTGAAGTCATTTATCTTTCTATTTGTATTAAAGTGACGCAAGCGCTACATGGTATTCATATTGTTTTTCCCCACAGCTTCTAGTGCAAATTTTTTTGCGTGAGTTTTGCATAAGTTGATAACTAAGCGTTTAATTTTCTGTGCTCCGTTGTGTGAATGTATTAGGCTGACAAAGCGTGCTCTCATTATTTCGGAAAATTACTCTTGTATCGTGTGGCGGCAAGCATCTGTGATATTGACCATATCACCTACAATACTCCTCCTAACGTCAAGCAGGACAAAGTTTCTATACCTGAAAGAAATGTTTGCTTTGAGTTTTAGTAAATGATCTTTTTTTATATATAAAACATATTAGCAGGTGATTTTATAAGATATTCGGTAATATATGCGTTCCATGAGAATAATTCAGGCACCTGAGGTTGTACAACAAACAGCTTCTTCAGTGTTCCGTAGAAACGCGCTCCATGTTTTCGATACAAAACATGCCTTGTATGCCCACTAAGCGACACTGTATATTGAATTGTTTGAATTGTTTATTTATTTTCAACATAATACATGTCGAGGGATGGTATGGCTAAAGGCAGAATTAACTGCCTGACAATGGCCCTACCACCCAAGCACTGTCCAACAGGGTTGTGGCTATCAGTAAGAAATTATACATTAGAAAGCGGAAGCTCAGCACGGAAAAAAAGAAAACAAGACATAGCGCTACTTGCAAGGGACGACGACATACATACAGGAATAGTAGAATTGAGTTCTTTAATGTAACAGGTCTTAAGCCACATGTTGTTAGAGGTCTACTCATACTATGAAAGGCACGCAAGACAGCAAATATAATTTAACAACACGCTTAAACAGGGATTTTGATGAAACTTCATACACATTGCTAAGTAATTGTGGATGTTGGTTTAGGAAACTAGGGATCATGTATTTTAGCTGTTTAGTACCATCAGAAACGTCGTTATTAGTTTTAATGATAAACAACGCAGTTTTATTTCAAACAAGGTGAAGCTTCGGCAGAATATTTTTTTGTTTCTCGACGTAAGCTCGTAATATAAAATATACATTTTTTGTATTCTCAGTATTTTGTAAATACTACAATAAAAACTCCCCCGTCTCCAGCACGTCCATAAAGCCACCTCAGTCCAAATGCTTGTAGTCTTGCCTCGCTGAATAGCGCCGGACACCTACAATAAAGTTTTCACGCACTTGCCTCCTCTGAACTCAGCGCATCTACCGGGCATAATGTCGTGTTGGATTGTTTCCATCATGACTAAAAGTATTTACGCTGCCATTGCAAATACTACGCACGTTAAAAACTGAAATTTCGGTTTTCTTACTTAAAATGTTACCTTTGGTTTTGTATCGGAATAGAAATATCTACTAAAATCTGCTAAGAAGCTCAACTGTTGCCACCGAAAAGCAGAACCGTGATTGGTGTGTATGTTAGTCACCTACAAGTGCATGACAAGGCGTAAATGTGATGGAACAATTCATAGAAGCATATGCCGTAAATCTTTAAACGCATCTCTGAGAGGGACGGCGCTCTGCTCTCGCGTAGATTAGCATGAAGTACTCAAAATCGCTCAACACGTTTTTCTTAATACAGATCCACTGGCACCCGTGTTCCTGTCACCTTCTTCTGTGATGGCATCCGAAAAATTCACTTTGTGGATATGAGTAAATTTATCCGTCACAACGTCATGAGGTGCCGTCATGAGAACACAGAAATATTACCCCTTTTTATATCGTTTTCTTGCTTTCTTTTCAGCACTATTCACAACTGAAATTAGGCTTCTGCTTTAATTTTTGTGTAATTTGACGATTCTTACACTATGCTGTTTTGAACTTGTTAAACGCCCCGCCACGGTAGCCTAGTGGCTAAAGTACTCGGCTCCTGACCCGCCGGTTGCGGGATTGAATCCTTGCTGCGGCGGCTGCATTTTTGATGGAGGCGGAAATGCTGTAGGCATGTGTGCTTAGATTTTGGCGCACGTTGAATAACTCTAGGTAGTCGTAATTTCTGAAGCCCTCCACTATGGCGTCTCTCATAATCGTAGGTAGCTTTAGGACGTTAAACCCCAGATATAAATCAATAAACTTTTTTAACTTGGGTACTGACAAGCGAGCTTTTTATAAATAAATGCGGGTGAAGTGGTGTGCGTATATTTTAGTGAGAGGCATATGCGTCACATATATACAAAAAATAAGAAGCTTAGGATAAGAAGGAGTGCTAAAGCAGTGGCCACTTATTTGAATATAGGGTCTTGCTAGAGCCAAAATCTACAAACAGACTGGTTTTTAATGCAAAAACATGAGAGCAACAATTTTGATGAAGGCCACTTTTCTTGCCGAAACATTGCCTAAACAAAATTAGTGGTCCAACTACCTTTCTCCACGTGCAGGCACAGTCATAAAAAACACGCAGGTAACACTTTTTTAAAACTGAGTTCATTTTATTCAAGCTTAACATGAGCATTGCGTAATCCTAGGTACAAATCTTGGAAAATTATTCTTGAGGCGTCGCAATATTTTTCTTGTCTTGGTGAATAAAGGCCTATAAGGCAACTCTAACCTAAAAAGAATTGTGTTCTTTGTGCGCGGCTTGCTGCTACTAACACCCTAACTGAAATCAAGCGATGGTCTGAGAGTATGTTGCATACGGCCAAGTTCACTAAAAGCTCCCAGGAGGCATGGGTGCATTTTTCATGAGTTATATTGAAGACGTCATTGATTTCTGCAGACGCGTGGGCGCCACATTGACAGTAACTGAAAATATCTGGCACCTCACAAAAGAGATTGAGGCTAACTCTTCCCAAATGTTCTTGACAAGAAGCCCGATCACAGCAAACGACGTCATTAGGTTGTTCGAAAGCTACAATGAATTGCAAGCAGCGAGTTCTGACGATACGTCCTCCAGCGCACTACTTGGCATCATTGTCTAACATGACTAGCGTTCATGACTAGGAATCACTATAGCCAAATTTAAAGCTTTTGTCTACGAAAAAGTTCCATGCCAGCATTCCTTCGTGCCATCGTGAACTTATTTACAGCGCAACACCAGAAAAAAACAGGACAGGGAAGGAGCAGAAGAGAACGAAAAGACTACGCCGTCTTTTCTTTTCTCTTTTGCTCTTTCTCTGTCTTGTGTTTTTTCTGGTGTTGCGCTGTAAATATGTTCATAATGAATCCTAACCAACTGGCCCAACTTACCGTCTTACTTTCCTTCGTGCCCTTCGTAGAACAACCAACCACAACTCTACCTTTGTCTCTCCTGGCGCCATTCAAGGAGAGGTTGTTGAGGTGCAACCAGGTGCCCGCGAGCATAATCTTGTAACTGCTCTACTAACCTACGCCACGACTGCGGCCATGCAAACTTGTAAAGTGGCTGCAGCTCCGTTGCGGCTTCTGTGAGCTATCTTCACCGCCAGTCGACTTGACCGGCACTCACACTACCACCCAGTGGCGCATGCTCGACAATCCCCCGCCATTTTTCATACGTCGATACCCCGGACACGTCAGAAGGCATTGCCGCCGCCGGGCACACGTCACCAATGAAAACCACCGAGAGCCAATTTTCTCTCCCGACTCCGACGCGCGTAACGCTTCGTCCACTCAAACGCAAGCTCGATACCAAAAGGACCAGCGCTCTTGGTTGGGACATTTTTGCTCGCGCTCACCGCACTGCCTCTCACCTTACTCGTGGACAGTCCGTTCCTAACGAAGATGGAAACTAGACAACGCAGTTCCTGAGGCAATAACTGTGCAGGTTTTAGTTAGCCAAAGTCCTCACTCGCCACCTGCCATTCTTACTGACGCGCTCCTGAAATTAGTCGCTACAGTCACTCTTCTAGATGCCGGTGCTGCTGTTTCTGTCATCGATTCTGAATTTCGCCTCCCGATATTTAAGGTAAAGGCGCCTTTTTTTTTGGATTGCCCCATTGCACAGTCAGTGCAGCACCTGTTCAACCAACCGCAGTCCGTCCGCGAACATACCGCGTACCAGCGCCTCAGGTACCAGCTCCTCACCATCCTTCAGCGCTACAGCGCGTGTGACATTTCAGGGCGTTCTGTATACGATAGATTTGGTTGTTCTTTCTTAGTGCTGCCATACCATTATCTCGAGATGGGATGCTTTGCCGCGTCACAACGCCGTCATCGTCTTTGCTGGGGGTGAGTTTGAATTATGCACACCGAATGACCGAGGCTCCATCGACACCCATCTGCCGCTAAACTTGGCGTTAACGACGACACCCACACCTCTGCATGCTGTTTTGCATTTGTACCAGTTTCATGAAGCGCGATTTCCGATGGCATGGTTTTCTTCACGCCATATCGAATATTTGTTTCCAAAAGAGTCATCTAGCTGCCTTCTACCACAATGCCATTTTTACTCATCACTCATTACCTTTTTGCCTGCATTTTTTTATTTACCCTTAGGTGCAATAAGCTATACAGAAGGAAGTGGCAAAAAAATTCACAACAAAAGAAGTTTATAGGTACCAGCGGCAATGCAATGTTCCTTGTTATACAACAGCAGATTGAAACAACAAAAAAGGAAAGTAAATGGGAAATAACAAAATTGCGTATAAGAAAATAGAAAGATACGTTCGTGTGAGAAAAATGTAAATATAACGTATATAAGTATAAAATGAGCGTTGTTATGCTTTAGTGGAACAGATAACAGATACAACAGGTAACAGTGAAATCTTAAATATAGAAATGTATAAGATGAAAACTACTACTAGGTATTCAAAAAACATGGGTAATAGAGTCACAATTGCGTCAGTATCTGAAGTTGTTACAAATGAATCGAGAAGGCAATGCCAATCGCTTGATGTGCGTGGTACATATGAATGTCGAAATGACTCTGTTTGAGACGATGGGATGCCAACTTTATGAGTGTGATCTAAACGACAAGAAACGGAATGTGTCGGAAGAATTAGTAAATCACGTAAGTATGAGTGGTGATAAATTTTATGAAAAAGGGTTGCGCAGCACAGTTTGACGAGAAGCAAGTGAATGTAATTTTAGGGTAGACTTCATTATTGTAATGCTCGTGTTGTGATTGCAGTTAGTAGTTATAAAGCAGTGTTATTTTGCACCATTTCTAATGAATTTACCAAATTATTGTGGTATGAATACCAAGCCGATGCGGCATATTGAAGTTTAGTACGAACTAGTGTTTTATACAATATTATTTTAACAGAAGGAGGTGATTACATGAAGTCAGGACTAAAATCTGAGCATGCGATTAGCGTTACAAACAACACAGTTAATATTGGTATTTCATGTTAGATTGCGACTGATATGAACTCCGAGGTACTTGTATGAGGTGAGAGTGTCTAATTGTGTGTTATGTAGGTTATAAGTAGGTAAAATGTTGATCTTTTTTGACACATGCATGAATTTACATTCTTTAGTTTTAATTCCATAAGCCATGCGTTACACCAGTTAAGGACAGCAGTTTGGCCAGATTTAGGAAGGGCGACGTCGTTAGGTCTAGCTTTTCATGAAAAATTACGCAATCATTAGCAAAAAGATGAACCGATGAGGTGACGCAAGATTGCAGATCGTTACTATAGATTAGAAAAAGAAGCGAACTTTGAACGGTACCCGGTGGTACACCATAATGTACCGAACATTCCTCGGAATTGGTTGCATTAGCCGAGACGAATAGTGAGCGGTTAGTAAGGAAACTTTCAGGGGTCAAAGTTAAGAAGTCATAATTTATAAATGGGCAGTTTACGTCACACATTGTCAAAAGCTTTAAAAAAATTCAGGGAAATGCAGTCGATGAGCAAGCTGTTGTCAAAAATGGTGTGTAGTTTGTGCACGAAAAGTGTTATTTGAGCTTTGAAAATGTTTGATTTGCGAACTCCATGTTGTGATTAAGAAAAAATTGAGTGTGACTAAGCTATTTGCAAAGTGAGAAGCCAAAATGTGTTCTAATAATTTACATGGTATACTAGTTAGAGAAAAACAAGTGCCTCGGCCACATTCAGAAAATCAACTCCACCAGAATTATATTCGCTCCGGATGAGGTGCCTTCTACCACCGTCTATGAACTGGCTGCCATTTTCGGCGGACATGTTTTAACCATTCATCGCTAAATATTTCACACCTGCACAGAATTCAGAAATCCTCACCATTCTTTAGTGCTAACGCCTTTCTTTCAATTTTGCACATAATTCTCTCTGCTGTGCCTTAGCAGTCGAACACAACATCTACACAGGTCTCTCTCACAGCTACGACAATGACCATTTCGCGTGTCTACTACAGATCGCCATGTCAGTGCTGGCCAAGCAGACGACATGCTCCCAGAGACGTCGTTGGACTTCCACAGAACCCATGAGCATCTGTGGTGCACCAGGCCACAAAGAAAGACGGTTCGATTTCTTTCTGTTTCAATTTCCGGCAGTCAATCAAGATCACACTGAAGAATGTCTATTCACTGCCACATATTGCCAATGCTTTCGACTGTGTAATCGGGTTCTTTTCCTCGTTAGACTTGTGGTCAGACTACTGTCAATTGCTGATGGCGGAGGCCGATCGCCCAAAACGGCTTTTGTCACACCAGACGACTTATATGGATACACCGTCATGCCTTTCGGACTTTGCAGCACGCCTGCAACATTCGAGCGAATGATGGACAACATTCCTCGTGGCCTTAAATGGACGATCTGCTTGTGCTGCCTCGATGACACCGTGATCTTCGCCCCTAACTTTGGCATACACTTACGTCACCTTCAGCACATCTTAATTGCTTGCCCAACGGCACTTTCTAAATCGAGCTATAAAAAGTTGATATGCCATGCGTAAACTGAGCATTTGAGGCCACATTGTTTCCAAGATCGCCGTTCTCCCAGATTCCGAAAAATTGCGTCCTGTTACGGCGTTTTCTGAACCTGCTACCATCAAAAAACTTCGGAATTTGTTTGCGCTAATCTTCCTATTTGCGTCAATTCGTCGGAAACTTTGCGTCTATAAAACACCTCTCGCGCAACACCTCGGCGACAGTAACGACTGTGGTCACCTGCTTGGGATAAGGCTTTTACCGCCTTGCAACGCGTTCTCACGGTGCCACCCATTCTTCGTCATTTCGATCCTGGAACACAAACTAAAATCCACACCAACGCCAGTGGTGTAGGCCTGGGTTCTGTGCTCGTACAGCGAAACCTCATCATATGAAATGCGTCATGGCATACGCTGGTCGACAGTCGCTAAGACAGAGAGTAACTATAGCGTTACAAAAAAGAAGCAATTGGCGATAGCGTGGGCGCTTGGCAAGTTTCACTCATATTTATATGGCTGTTCTTTCAACGTCGTGACCGACTACCTTGTGCTGCACTCCTCTTCGACGTTAAAAGGTTCACCTAGCTACTTTGCTCTCTGGGCGTTTAAAATTCAAGATTATAACATACGCGTGGTTTAAAGTTTAGGATGTAAGCATACTAATCCCGATGTTTTTTCTGTTCTGCTCTCCCTCTCAGAGCACCACTAGTCGCTCCGCTAGTGAGCCGACATGATCATATCTTGATTTTGACACCATAATTAGAAAACAATGCAGTGACCCGTGAACTGCGTCTCTTTTCACCTATCTCTCTGACACCTATGAAGTTCCAAAGGCACGAATTCTATGGCACCAAGTTCCACACCTTTATATCTGTGACACGCTTCTATATTGACGCAACTATGCATCAGAGGTACGCAAGTGGTTGCTGGTTGTTGCGCGAGCCTTGTTATTGGAGATTTGTTCCTTTTTCTACGGTGAACTCCAGTGTAGCCACACAGGAAAGTTCAAGACCTACGAAGAGATTCGACACTGTTACGTGGGATGTATGCGTTCATCCGCAACTTCGCCCACTTTTTTCCCAAATGTCAGCGCCGAAAATCTCCACCGCACGTCTCCGCATGCAAACTACAGTCTTTAACGATTCCTTTCCGACCATTCAAGCGGGTCGGTATAAACTTTAGAGGCATATTTCAATGACTCAAACTGGTAAGAAGAGGATAACAGCTGCAATCAAACACGTAACGTGCTATGCAGAGACCGCTGCTCTTCAAACGGCTCAGGAGCTCGCCACTTTCATGCTGCGCCGTTTTTCGATGCAACACGGAGGCCCTCTAGAACTCCTCAGCACCCGTGACTGCGCCTTCTTGTTATATTATGGTGGACAAGCGCTCGCTGAATAGGTTATTGTACATCGCACATGTACCACCAACCCATCTAGTTCAATGATGCTAACGAGCGCTTAAATCGTACTCTCCGTGACATGCTCGCTATTTACGTGACGCCTGATCACTCTAACTGGGACTTAGTTCTCCCGTTCAGCACTAGAGGCCGGGATTACAGGTAATAAAGAACCTACGTTCAGGCGACAAAAATAGGCAGGCAACACAATGTCAAATTTTGAAGAATATACGTGTAGGATGTGTGCACGATAGGAAAGCAAACTGAATTGTCTTAGTTTATTATGGTACAAATGCAGTAAAGGTTAAACTTAGCCACTATAATCTTTTATCTTTCTCGCAAAGCTTTCAGAATACGACCTCTCCTTTCTATTCTGGCATGGTCGAGTGCCCACTTGAGCAAAAAACACGCTCCTGGGTTTATTTTTAAGGGGCAACTCTAGAGCAAATAACCAGACCAGAAGGGTCTGGCTATTTGTTTCAGCAAGGCAAGAAGACCCTTCTGGCTTCAGGCAAGAAGAGTCTTTTTGCCTCGTAGTGGCTTAGTCTAACCGCACAGGGTCAATTTCTTTTCTGTTTGTGAACAGGTAGAACGGCTCATCACGAGGCTTCAAAGTTTGCAGCAGGCGGAAGGAATCCGTGTACATGGCGTTCACGATCTCGTCTGCCAGCATTTGCGAGGCTACGCGCCCCGGACAGAGGTGAAATGTCAGAATGAACGCCGTTCGACTTTCATCTAACGGGAACGTGCCGCAGTGTGGTGAAGATGGGGTATGCGAAAACGAATGGGCCGGCGTACGTTAAAATGGTTCGGGACATTATTGCCACCACATGCAGCCACCTTCTGTTCCGTCACCTGTGACTAGCCAGCTGAATCTTTCTTTTTAAGACTCGCGTTCGTCCATGCCACCAACGTCTCGCTCATCGCCATCTCCTCGTAGGTCACCACACCGTAACCACGACCTCGATCCCCGTTCCCCATGCAGCCAAGCACGACCCCTCCAGGGCAGGACAACTAGTCGGCGCAGTCTATGTGGCAATAACTGTGACGCTATCAAACTGGGGCAGCCCCCCCCCCCAAAAAAAAATTCTATCGAACTTCATGGACGTGTTTATGCATGGTGTTCGTGCATCTGCCCTTACCTACACAGGAGCGGCCGTATCTTTTATGGATGCAAAGTTTGCTGCTTAATCCAAAAAGTGACGACGCCAATTTTCGTGATGTACCTCTGTACCGCTAGTTCGCAGAGTATTCATCCTACAGCAGTGTGTACTGCTCGCCTGATCACTCAGAACCTTCAGTATGTCACCGAGAGTTGATGATCATTACTGCACGCTCTCTGTTGCATCGTCTTTCACAAGGACAAGGACGAAAGGGGCGTTGGTACTATTCGCCACTGGACAAGTCACTAATAACAACACCGCTATTTCGGTTATCAACTCATTCTCACATATATTTACTTTGGTTTGCGGGCAGTGCCTTAGAAGAGTGGAATCTTTCGACGCCGCACAAGTCCTGGACGTACCCGATGCATGGCACTGTCTGAATTCTTGTTCCATCAGGTATGTTTCCACGTCTGACTCATCATCTGCTTATATATTTTGTCCCTCCATTGCAGACAACCTTACATCAGCAGAGCGTTCTCTGCTTCTCACCCTGTTGCAAGCATATCGTTTTTCTTTTGATGTCGGACCATCTTTTGGTGGCACGTTCCGGGTCCCGCATCGCATCGGCACTGGTGCCCATCCACCGTTAAGGCAAGATCCATGTCACATGTCATCTACCGAACGTCGCATAATCAATGAGCAAGTTGACAATATTCTCCGACGCGACGTAATGCGGCCCTCACACAGCCCTTGGATGTTTCCTGTTGCTCTCATTGCCGAGGAGGACGATTCTGTTCGGTTCCGTGTGCGCTACCAACAACTCAATAAGATCCCTCACAAGGATATCTATTCACTGCCGCGCATCCACAGCGCGATTGACAGTGTCCACGTTGCCAAATTTTTTTGATCACCCGATTTGCGGTCGTAGTACTGGCAAGTAGGCACTGACCCTCGATTAGAAGCAGCCTTCGCTACACTCGACAGCTTGTTAGATTTTGTTTTGGTTTGCGTATAGGGCCCGCGACCTCAAAGCGTATGATGGACACTGTTCTGCACAACTGGAAATGGCACATGGGCTTGTGTTGCCTGAATGACGTCGCTGTTTTCGCTCCGGATTTCTTCACACACCTCTAACGTTTTTTCAAGGATCTCCAACTTTTTACACGATTGAGCATCGTCAGCCTCCACCTATATCTTAAGTGACAATGCGCAGAATCGCAGCTCACAATCCTAGGTTGCCTCGTGTCCAAAGATGCAATTCTTTTCGATCCGGCCAAGCTGAGTGCCGTGGCTACATTTCCCGAACTTGCGTCCGTCAAAGAACTGCGCAGTTTCGTGAGCCTATTCTGGTACTTTCATTTATTCATACGAAACTTCGCCACGATTCTATCACAGCTGACGAAGCTTCTTTGATGTGACGGACCCTTACATTCGTGGTCATTCGTGTATGAAGACGCATTCGCGACGGTCCACCATTGTTGACGTCCCCTCCTATACTACGCCAGTACGACAGTACGGCTCCAACGAAGTTGCACGGGACGCCAGCAGTGTAGGCTTAATCGCTGCGAAGGCACAGAGCGAACCCGTTATCTCCGAATATTTCATACATTCTAAGGCAACTTTACCCGAGAATGGAGTAATGGAGCCCAATAGGCGCACGCGATGAACGGATAGACCATTGAGGACCACCCACACGGGTATGCGTGCCGGGTGCAAACCACTTAGTCTCAAAAAAAAAGAACAATGCGGGCGATGCGGGCCGTGCGCCAACCATTGTCGAAAAAACTATCTGTCCACCTCTCCCTTCCTTCAGGATTTCTGCTTATCTTTCTCTTGATAGTTGGCGTTCAGTCATGCTCGGAGGGCTCGATGATCTAGAATTTGCACCACGGTGCTTTGTGCGTACGTTTAAATGAGCGTGGAGTGCTTCTTTTACGTTTCGCCGCACCCATGAAATCTGGAGAAGGTCTCGACACGTCGCCGCGCTGCGCTGTATATCTCTGGCTTAGTCAAGATGGTCACGACCAACTTACGGCACCACCATTTGCGAATGAAGGCCAACATGACAGCTGATATTACAGCAGGCCTATCGGATACATCATTTCAGTCTGACTCGGGGCAGAAATCAGCGCTGAATTTTTTCACAAGTAGGTGATCATTCTCTATTTTGCCGTACCTGTCGGGTCTGCCATACGGATCGCGCTTGCCGGCAATGGACTCGGTCGTTTTGTATATCGCACACATGAAATGCACTGCGAATGTAAGCTTCGGCGTCTATGGTTCGCCTGTGGTTTTTGACCACCCACAAATTGACCGCATTTGCCCTCGGTTGCCCGGACGCTCACTCATTGAGTGCTCGCCTGTCTTCGCCGCCGTGATGAGCTCTGGGCTGATGATATTGGGCGGGGACCTCATCGCTGTTTTGCGAGTCGTCCGAAACACGTTGCAGTTGCTCGTAGTGAGCTTTTTTGTAGTATGTCGCGTGCTGTAAGTGCACCGGCATAGGCTGGCGGGGTTTTCACTAGCGTCAGAACCAAGTCTGTAAAAATTGGCCACCATTACAGTCGGCTTCCCTGTCAATCGATTGCAAGCAGCTCGGCGCCGGCCATTAGCGGCTGCCACGGCGGCGGACTAGCGTTTGCTCGTGGCACTCGCACTCACTCGAGTTTGTGGAAAAGGGTCGCACCATCGTTGGTTTTTTAGGTGCTTGCTCCAAACCAACTAGGCATGTTTGTTGCGGTGGCCCAGCGTACGGTCGCTCTCCTGCTCGAAGTTCGCTGGCAGTGGACGCTCCATATGCAACCTGGTGTTTGGTCTCGCATTCGCTTGCTCGAGCTGAACGACGGCGCTCACTAGAACTCGCTGCCTCGGTAGCGGCACGGTGGTTCGTGGCACCCTCGGTGTGACTGGGGCTACCGAACTTAAGCTGTTGCGCTGCGGGGATCGAAATGCGTCTTTGACGATGGGTGACGTCATGGTAAAATTATTAGCATGTCCTAATTTACACGTATGTTTTTTCTCACCTTGCACGTACTTGTCATATCCGTGCATATTTATCCTCTGTCACGCCTGAATAACTATTTTTTACAATCTTATTGTGCAGCTGTCGGCACACAACGTGCACAAGGCTGGGTGCGCTGGGGTCTGCAGTGCCTGTCATCTATCGCTTCCGTCGGAGGATCTTCTTAAGGACTGTACAAGATGTGACAACAAGGCTCGGTTTGTATGTTCCACCACGCATTCTCTTTAACAATGGAGAAACTTGATTGTGTATAGTGAACAATAAAAGAGTTTATTGTCTCACTTTTGTCTTTTCTTGTTGCAGTGACTGCGAAAGCAGTGACACACAGGTGGATAAATTATTTTTCACGTGTTCTTATCCGCGCTTTTTGTTTCCCGCAGCGCCGGAAAACAGGCAAAAAGTTTATTAGGCCTGATGGACAGTAAATAAAAGAACAATACTTGAACTGGGGAAAAACGTTCATCCGATTGTAGTATTAAAGTGGACCAAACATTTGCCTGGTGAGGTGCAACTGTGAGGAGTAATGGTCGTTCGATAAGGTGTATATGTGAAGACTAAACGTTTGTCCTTTGAGGTTACAAGTGGGACTAACAGTTACCCACTATGGTGTGAATTGGAGGGCTAAATGTTTGTCCCTTCAGCTGGCGTGTGGGCACTAACTGTTAGTCCTGGTGCCGTTGGTCTCTAAAGGCCTTATTGGTTGAGGCAGCTGCATTAGTAGTCAAATGAATGAACCAAACAATCTTTTAACAGTCTTTTGCCTTAGAGTGTAGGATATTCAAGCCACGTGCTCACATGAGCCGACACACAAAATCACACCGTCATGTAAAAAAGTACATGGCGATTGTCTAGGCCCTTAAAAAGTTTCGGCCTCTTTTGTATGATCGCCCGTTTAATGTTGTCGCCAATCATCATGCGCTATGCTGGCTGTCGTCAATGAAGGATCTCTCAGGCCGTCTTACCTGAACCTCACCTGCTAGACTATGCCTTCCGTGTGCTGTGACACGACCGACGCAAGCATGATGACGCCTACGCCCTCTCGCGCTCACCACTGCCTGATGAAAACGCCCCCTGCCCAGTAACTTCAATTGCTGTTTCTCTCATCGATGTTCACATTATTGCCCCCGAACAGAGCAAAAATCTTTGAATCGCCCAGCTGATCGACTTGCTCCCTGATCTATCTACAACACCAACTACACGCGAGTCGTCAAGCTAACTATTTTGATATACGTGGCGGCCTCTGCATTGACGAAATTACAACGCGAACGGCCAGCAGTAGTTCTCGTAATACCCCTCAGTCTGAGGTTGTAAATGCGTGAGTCCTTGCACCTTGATCAACATTGCGTACACAATGTGGCGTCCAATCTTACTACTGCATTTGACAACGCTCTTTCTGGCGAGGAATGTACTGCTATGTGCAGTTGTTCGCTCCTGCCTCAATTGCCAATTCCACAAACCATCAACGCACATGTCACCAGCTGGACTACAACCGTTACCGTGATCCCACCGGCTGGTCGGTCGTGTGGGTATTGATTTGTATGGACCACTTCCTCTGACGACTGCTAACTGCTGGGGCATCGTGGCCGTAACCGTGTAACAGGATACGTCAAAACCACCGCCCCCACTGCGGCTACTGCGTGCGATGTTGCTTGATTCCAGCTACACCAATTTATACTGCGTCATTGTCCAACCCAAGAGCTTCTACAGGATAGAGGCCATGTGTTCCTGTCAGAAGGCGTCGAAGCCATTCACACAAAGTGCCTATCTGTCCACTGCTAAGCTGTTTTAGAGTTGGGGCCCCAAGAAGTTTGGGGACCCAAAAAGCTTGCGACGCGCCAAGGTGCATGTGCAGAACCCAAATCAATCTTGTGCTTTTGCGTTCGTGTTGACCCAAAGCACGAAAATCGAAAACTAGCTTGGGCCCCCAGGGCGTCTTGAATCACTGGGGAGACAATGCAGACGCCGCACTAGCCACGGGGATATATGGCCTACGTCTCCCATAATTTTTAGGGGCGAAGCTCCTTATGGCGTGGGCTGTGCGTCCCCTGTATGTAGCCACCTCTAGTTTAGTTCTTGCAGTGTTCACTAGATAGCGGTACCGTCCCCTGTATGTAGCCACCTCTAGTTTAGTTCTTGCAGTGTTCACTAGATGGCGGTACCGTCTCCTGTATGTAGCCACCTCTCGTTTAGTTCTTGTAGTGTTTACTAGATAGTGGTACTTGTAGCTGATGATGAAAAGATGCAAGATGTTATAAACTAGAAAGCGGTACTTGTAGTTGATGAAAGACGCGAGATCTTATAAATTAGGAATGATGTCACATATGGCGCGTGTCATTGGTTGAAGGCAATCGTTCGATTTATTGCGGCGACGTACGCTAGGGGGAGCGATGTAATAAATCGAGTGGGCAAAATGTACAGAGGATTCATGGTTTACCAGGTTTACCTCCGGAGCTTTGCCCACTCATCATCATTCACTTCGTGGATATGGCGGCACTTTTTTTATTTGGCCACAAGTGGCGCCCCATGCATGTGACCCCGTTCACAAACTCTGCTGATTCTCTGAATGCAAGAGCAACCTAGGAGGCGTACCTTGAGGACAGTGTCTTCGGCCCCTCATTCTCATCTCTCTAATACTGCGTACCACTCGTAGACGAATAGCCCGGCCGAACGCTTTAATCGCACACTCAGCTACGTGCTTTTGATGTACTTCGCCGCTGACCACGTGAAGACAACCCGTCAGGACGCAGATAGACGTGGGAGCGCGTTCCTCAAAGCAGTTTTTCAGTGTAGCTGTGAATGCCGAGCTCAAGCAATTGAAGCATCGTCTACCACATTGTTTTAAAACGATGCGAAGAAGACAATGCCTAAGGACCCGGAGAATTGCAGGCACAAGTTTCTTACAGCAGTACTTTACAGAGTTGCTGTCAATGCCTATCTCAAGAGTGTGGAGTATCGTTTACCAGATTTATTTCAATGAAGTAAGTAACACGGTGTGTAAGAACGAAGAAATACGTGGGCACATAAAGCGCAGTGTTGTTGGCTAGCTAGTGAATTAGACAAAGGAAAAGAATGGGGGAGGAGTACTGATGTGATTACGAAGATAATGTAACATAGGGGAGATAGTAAAGCACAGCGGAGCCATAAGTACTGTTGTACACGAGATTTGTCATATGCGGTGAGTGGGCAAGGATGAGTAAAGAAGAATACTGGGTATAGAGAACATTAGTGAAGGGTCAGAAAAGCCAGATGTGTTCAAAGTGGTTGGAGGTTTCGTTAGCGCTCAACCACGTTAATTTTATGCCTACTTTTGCATCGCTTTGCATTTCGTCGTCGAGGCTGTTCCTCGGCTGCACTGTACATCGGCGTTCTCGACGTTAAAAATAAGAAAAGTTGTGGAAATTTGAAGACAAAAATTCACTCGTAGGTGGCGCAGTAAGTCGGCCTAGGATTCATACTACATAGCTGATAACGTCTGTTTCTATGACATTACAACTGGCTGCAATTGCATCCATTTTTCACGCTGTAGGCTAAGGTTGAATTTATTTATTTGAGTGATAACAATCAAAAAACAAAAGACACATGCTTGATGGCTTCGCTTTTTTTATCGTCGTGTATCTTACTGAAGTTTCTTAAGGATTAGGAATGTAATACTTTTCTTCATCGTAATGAATATTCAAATTAGCGTTACGATTAAACACTTACCCCAGGTGCCCCGCGAGGGCGTCCATGCTGAAAGAAGACAGTACGACAGTCAAAAATAAAGAATGCGAAAAAACACCTATGGTAATGTAAAAACTTTTTTAGGAAGTTTATATCAAGCAGCAGTACTGGTTGCTTATTCAGCTATATCGCTGGAAACATTGTCTTTATTGGGCAAGTTGTAAGCTAGGCAGTGAATCTTTCTGTAAGGCTTAGCGTTAGAATACAAACCTTGCCAACCTTTCATCCCCAACACTGGTGAACGTCCTTTTAGTGGGTATTCGGTCATACTCTATTGCTCCAAGATTAAATTTTAAAAGCATGATGAGCCAGACCTAAAAGATGATAGCATTCATTTTTTAGGTGTAAAGTTCACATTATTGGCATTGTTTAGCATTGATAACTACTTTGTTGCAGTGACTTTCACCGTTACAATTCTATTTTTGCTGCTGTAGCTAGATTTGCGTGTTTTTGTGTATTATACAGACGGATTCTTGGGCTCTCTCAAGATGTCTCCGACATCTTTTCGCCTAAGGACCTCCGACTTGATGTTGTTGGAAATAAACTTGACTTGACTTGACTTGACTTGACTTGATAATGCGCAGTTCTCACTTTCTTACGGTAATTTATGGGTCTTTGTCACCTATCGTCACCTACATTATTGGATGGTACAAGCAAGCAGTGCACTGTGTTCATTTCGACAGTCATCTTTAGTACACTAGTAAAAGTGTTCACAAAGTTCAACCAGGTGAGCTTCGTGGACATCGAATAAACAGTGAAGCTCGTAGCATTCTCTTTATGTGGTTGCCGCATTCCTATCTAATTATTGTCTTTAAGACATACTGTTACAGTATTACTAAATAAAATAACCACTATTTGTGTAGCAATGAACAGGCCCTATAGCCACCCTCTTTTATAACCACGATGTTCTTTACGAAAGAGGTGTAGTGGTGTGACTATCATTATGCGCATCATTTGTTCGGTTCGCTAAAAATTCATCATTTCGCTAAAAATTCACCATTTTTAGCGAAAGGAAGTTCATGTGTGTCGTCTATTCAGTTCATTATTATTCTCAATGCCCATACCCTATTCTGCTACCTAGTGGAATTTAGTAGCGTCCTCTCCAGGCGTGTCCGTAGACGACGCAATGGCAATCACTCCCTCGTTCGGCTGTGCTGGACTGAGTGCTAACGCGTTAGTAAGAAAGAAATACAAACACTTTGTATGTTTCCTGCGACGGTGAACAAGCCGAGCCCTTCATGACACGAAAAATCTATAAACCTTGCAAGACATGAAGTCTTAGTAAAAATACTTGGCAACTCACGCTTTCAATGATAGCCCATGGCGTTCCGATATCAGCTTCGCGAGATGTTCTTTAGCCACGTAGGCTAGTCAAACGCTACCATCTGACATTTTTAGTTGAAACTAAGGTTGTTTTACACGCTCATGGCATTTGTGAGAGCTTTTGTAGTGCACGAATCTTACAACCATCAACGCGAGCAGGCGTGCGCCATGCAATACTCTGAAACCGGTCAAGGCTAGCCGATTTTTTATAGTTTGTTGATATGCTGCAATACACAGCGAGTGATTTTCTTATTGTTTGAATAGCTTGAGAGAAAATCTTCTCCATGCCCAAATCACATGGTGACGTGGAGTATTCGCCGTCATTAGGTGGAGGAAATTGTTTAGATGGCTTTCAGCAGTGACATTGACTGAAAAAAATATTGCCTAGGAGGATTTTCCACTGGATTCAGACGACTGTGCAAGCACGGAAAGTGACAGCAATCAAGAATGTTGAGCTAGTATCCCAAGAGGAGCGTGCTTCACTTTGCGCACTCTAGAGTGTTACTTTTTCCACCCTCGAAAGTCTCTTTGCAATAATAGCACAATATCAATCAGCGAGTTGTAAGTAACAGCACACTTTTCATGTGCGTTGCATGTAGCACACCTATTGGGGATTGCATGTAGCACAGCAGGCCACGAACACGCTTCAGCTTGATCAGCGAAACGAAACGGTCAGAGCTATGATACATGCGGTAACGCCCGCAGTCATCTCTGATAACTTCTGCTCTTTTCGGCACCTTTCAAATGGCATTGTTATTCGACTAGTGTTTGCAGTGTTCAATTCTTCGGCGTTGGGAAGTCCACACATGCATATTCTTCCAATTCGTTAGTTAGGGGATGCTGATAGAAGCAATTTACGAGTGCATTGCTGAACTTTTGAGCACAATTGTGACGCAAAATTTACTGAATCACATGGTGAATTCTTGTGTTCTATTAAAGAGACAACTTCATTTCCCTAACAGTGCAAGTATTATAGATGGTCTAATATGTTTGCTCACCAACACCGTGGTAAACATTTTGCCCCGTGCTGCGCCGATAGTCCTACTGGCTAGTGGCCTACCTCTGCGATGAACCCGTCAGACACGCTTGTTGCACATGACCTCGTTTTGCCGTTCAGTTTATACGGGAATTCTAGTTCGCGCGGTGTTCATTATCCACAAAATTCCGCAAATTGTTCTTCACGCACAGTAACGAACCTCAAGTATAACTTTTCCCACCGGGGCAATTATTAGGTGGTGAGCTTGTATGGTTTGTGAAAGTACATCACTCTAATATGCATTTCAGTGCGGCTCATGACTAGAAGTAATGAAAGTGGCTTCGTCAGTCCGCGAGTTCTCTTTGTTCTATTGCTAGTAAACAGGTTGAGGCTTATCTGGGCGCCATCTGCAGCCACACAACACGCCACAGACACTTGGTGGGCATTGCAAATAGTCTCGTCATTTTGTACAGGGCTACAGGTGCAAGGTTACGTAAATTTTCGCAAAAGGAGAAATAGACACGCCATGGCCTTCTTTAAAAATTTGGGGTCTTTTGTTAATATTTTTCTTGTGGTGCTTCCTCTATGTCTTTTATTATACGAAAAGCTGGTGTGACGCAGCATGCTGTTTGGTATTGAAGGATACCATAGTTTACTCATAACACTTGCCGGATTGTTGCTAGGAGAGTAAGGTGAGCGAAGTCGGTGCGGCAAGGACTGAAAAAGAAAAAATGCACGTGCAGTGCGATTAGAATTGCTCCCGATGTCATAAAGTATGCAATTCATGTTGGCAATTGTTCACACCTAAATACTCATTTACATTGAAACAGCTAATGACAGCCGTGGAGCTTTGGTGCCCACAAGACACCACACGCGGATCGAAGAGGCACTACTACCACATACAGCAGCCAGAAGGCGTTCAAAGAAAACAATGTTCTGCCAAATGAAGATAGCAAAACGCATGGGAGAAACAAAACAAAAGTAATATAACAAAAAAGAGACAGATAAAATGCATAGAAAGCAACCGATAGATAGAAAAAGAGGGGAATGAAGGAAGTAAAAAGCTATAAATGCAAGAGAATAGAAGGTGTCAAGGACGGCACAGACATAGATACAACGCCTGTTTAGTAAGGAGGCTGTTCTAATCTAACTTCCACTTTTTGTGCTTTGCGGCAACTGCCCAGGCACCAGAACCTCCATGTCGGTCTTGGTCATTACACTCGGCCATAGCTGCAAGCACGTGAACTCTGGTGGGCGTGGCTTACAGCATCGCAGTGCCCTGTCTTCGCCTCGTTGCGAGTTTCCTCGAAGATTTCCCATAAACGTGTCTGTCTGGTGGACGGAAGTGGCTATTGTATTGACCGGCGGTGGCTATGTGGTTATGCGGTGGTTATTTTGTAGTGATCGCAGGTCTTCGACGAGCTGCAGCGTGGCATGGAATGCTTCCGATGATGATGATTCTGGTGTGCGGCGCTGACTGTGTCGTTGTAGTCGCATGATTCAGCAGGTCGCATGCAGTCTAAGGTCCGACGAGTGATCTAGGTTGTAGATCGCTTCCACGTTTATGCCAAGAGTCTGTTACTACTGACTGGAGGAAAAATGTGAATGTAATCATACCTCTCTCCACGCCCCACCATGTTTGATAAGCTTATACAAAGGTACCTTAATTGTGGTGGTTCTCACTCCATACTTCTCGACAACCGGTCGATCAGAGATGGTTGCCGCACAAGAAAGCTTTGTGTTTCTGCTATGTAGCCTAGAGGCAACCAGTGGCAGTCCAAATCAACCGGTTCTTCTGCGCAAAGCCCTTATACGCTGGGGGCCAGGGATGGCGCATACTGCTTCTTATGGCTAGGGCTCCTGGGTGATACATTTGTCTGTTAGTGCGACAGTCAGGGAATTCTGAGGCCATGTTCACACTGAGCATTCCGGCCGCCGGAAGGGCTCCGAATCTGGTTCTGTGACGGCGAGATCCACCGAAGGGGCCCTCTCCTCACCGATCGCTCTCCGATCGATTTTTGCGACGTCTCCCGCTGAATTGGTTGCCGCGAACCTATATAAGCCCTAGTGAAGGAATTTGTAAAAATGATGGCGAAGCCCTACTCACTTGTTATGTCGCAGTGTACGTAAGTGAATGTTGTAACTGACGGGACTTTAACGTGCTCTGTGCCTACTTCGCGTCCCTGTTTCATGGAAGAGGTGACCGAGCTTGTCGTTGGCGTGACCGTGCTTGTTGCGGTCTTGCAGAGCAAAAGAAACCCACCAACGCCGCTAAAGTTGGCGGTTTTTCTGCTCTTTTGCCATTACAACACAGCCACTTGCCAGCAAAGTAAGCAGTTCTGTATCTTCTTGCTTCCTGCTTACGAGAATCTTGGTAGACTAGACCACCGGATTGCCTGGCGGCATTCGCCAACCATGACAACAACCACGTAACAGCACATCCATACCGCATTCATCCCGTGGTAGATGGCATATCCGGCAGCGCGGGCTGCGTCCAGTGCGAACGACGCTGCGTTTCGGTGGCAGGAGAATTGCGGTTGCTGTAGATGGTGGTATAAACAATATATTACAGAAAATATACCAGAGAAATATGGCATATTGCATGATTGAGTGGCAATACCCTATTCCACCATCCCAATGAAGTTAGGCGCTGCTCCAGCACGCCTCACAAAGGAGTTTAGCATCCAAAGTCAAGTGGCCGAGAAGGTACTCCTCCCAAGCCTCTCTAGTTGGGATGGCGAAAGGGGGTGAAAAAGAAAGGGGATTATTAAGGCACAACGGGGCGACGTGGTGGGTGTCGGCCAAAACTTGGCACGTCGAGCAGGTGCCACTGATTTCCGGCAAAAAATGCCTGGCGAGCGATAGACTAAGATAGGCGTTCATCTGGAGGCAGCGTAGTAGTCGCTCGTCCGCTTTCTCCAGACCACTTGCGGGGTACGGGTACAGTCGGCGCGAAGCCCGGTAAATGGAAAGAATTTCACGAAAGCGTGTCAGATTCGTATTGCAAGATTCCAACACGGGGCATGGAGGGGAACGTCCCGGAGGAGAGAAGCGTGGGCAGCGGCGTTCGCCGCTTCATTCCCGGGCAGGCCCGAGTGGCCTGGAGTCCATACTATACGAAGGGGGTGAGGGTTGAACCACCAAGAGGCTGGCCGAAGTAGGTCAGCTGCCAGCGGAGCGATGGAACTCTGGAGGTAACAGGATGAGCGTGAGTCCATCAGGAATGATGCTTGAGTTGGTATTCGAGGCGGGCAAATCAATGGCAACCCCCTCAGCTTGCGTCACGGTGTTGGCTATAAAGGAGAGGGCGTCAACGTGGTTTCCCTCTGTGATCATGGCAGCCGTGAAGTGACCTGAGGGGAAGGGGCCCAAGACGCCTACGTATAAAACGCTAGGGTAGTCGGAGTGTCGTGCCTGAAGTGCCGCGGAACGTGCTAGTCTGCAGGCGGCATGTCGCTCTGGGTTTGTGTTGCGGAGTTGTGGTTTCACCCATAGTTTTTGCCGCCAAAGTTCCGGTACTGGCGTCAGATTGTCTTGATTGAAGATCACATTGATGCCGAGCCTGTGTAGTAGACACCGCCCTGAGGGCGTCTGTCACAGACGGTTAATGTGGCTAACACGGTGAGCTTCGCGCAGCTCTGCAAAGAAGTTTTGTACCCCCAGTGCCATGAATCGGCTGTTGTAGGTGGCAATGGGAGGGTCGTGCACGTTTGTATACTTCACGAAGGAAGACGTCCGTCTAGTGCGTGTGCTGACGAAGCAGGCAAAGGTAAGGTGAGGTGTACAGGACGCGACTGGTCACAAACGCATGGGCCGACTACATGGACTTGGTACCACGGAGGCCGCCGCGCTGGGTAGATACCCGCCCTGTCATACGGCTCATCTATTCGCTGGTGCGTCGGAGGCTTGTTATTGTGTCCTTTGATTCCAAACATAAAGTGATGTGAAGCCCAAGAACTCGAATTTTCTTGACTGATATAACAGAACAAGACGGAAGAAAAACATGGGTTGAAGGTAATTCGGATACGGAGAAAATCGCTGATTTGGCTGGAGAGCACTCAAGGCCAAACGAAGTAGCTTAGGCGTTCACAAGAAGAGCAGCCTTTTGTAGGCGCTCTTTGATTTGTGCTGGAGAGCTGGTGTTGGTCGAAATTGTAATATCGCCAGCGTATAGTGCGTGGTGTATTCCCTCGACCACGCGCAGAAGGGAGGGGAGGTTCTTCATGGCCAGGTTAAAGAGTAGCGGGTGAGAGAACAACACCTTGGGGTGCACCCCTAGTACGTAATAGGTACGGGCTATGAACGATAGAATCGAGGCGGATGAAAGCGGCGTGATGAAATAGAAAGGCTCAAATTTAATTGAAAGTGCTCTGGTCGCAGTTTGTGGTAGAGAGGCTAGAAATAATACTACGGTGTTTGACATTATCAAACGCTGCTCTAAGATCAAGTGTATGGTCCATAAACGCCTGTCTGTCTACCTGGAGGCTAGGGAGACCTTTGCTGACACGGTCGCTGTAGAAAGTGGGTGCTTCACTGTGAACTAGGCGTAAAGACGTCGCACGGAGCGCTGCTCACGGCTGGTATCGGTGTTCAGCGCGTCTCAATCAATGTCCGTGATTTCGTCTGCACAGGGGCTCCGGAAATCAGATGGGCAGTCGAAGTTCTTCTCCTTGCAATCCTTTTCTACTAAAGATGGCTTGCTGTCAAAAAGTAAGACGGCACCGTTGCTTCGATGTCCTTACCGAGCTTGAGTGCCAATACGTGCACTGTTGTGGTGTTGAAGTGCTGAGCAGAAGAACTGCCATTCATGGTAGAGTTTGGGTCGACAGGTATAACGTTGTAGGCGTGAAAAGGCGGCCGCAATACATACGTTCACCTCGCACATCATTCCGGCGAAAATTTAAGTTTTTATAGTGGTCCTAGACTTTGGCAGGATACCGAAGGTGACGGATGGTCACCCACAGCATTTTCTGCCTAGTCCAGACTTCGCGAACCCCACTCACTTCGGTAGTCGCCACCCAGATTTCAGCGTGTCTTTAGAAAGCCGCGGAACTGTGTTGTTTCACAGGAAGGCGGCGATGGTAATATGCCAGGTGATGCAGAGTATGCCGATGCAAGCGAGGATGCGCAGTGACTGAAAGCTCTGTTAGGGAACGCCGGAGCTTGCGGTGATTCTCCTGTGAGCTGGCCTCAAAGTCATGTGAGGCGACTACACCCACAATCGCATCGATGACGTACAATTTGCCAAAGCTGCAGGAGAGAGCTGGGAGCTTTACGCTATTACAGCAATGGTCGTTATGCAAAGTTGCGTGATGTGTGCCGTAGCTCGGCGGCGCTGTTGGGCGATCTGTTTGAGACGCAGTACCAGCCTGTGTGGAGGATACAGCAATTACAGTTTTATCGGCGGAAAAATGCATGACCAAGGACGCATGATTTGCGTCCCTTGGTATACCAGATTTGGTAGAAGTCCTCAAGACGGGATCTACGCCATTGGAAACACCAACGGCATTTCTACGCAAGCGCAACCAGAGTTTTGTGTTGTGACGTGGTATCGTGGCGTTCACGAAGCGATTCTGACCCGCCGAAGAGACCTAGACGGCGTTCATGGAGAGTCCTTATAGCGCTGAGAGGTAAACAGGTGTCAAAAGGGCGTCCGTGCGATCTTTATGCGAGATGAGTGTATGCGCTTTCTTGGCGCGCAGTAATAGGTAACCGAAAAACATTGGCAGCATATCCACGGAGTGAATGATGGAGAGTGAGCGAAGCGTTTTTCCGTCCATTTGTTCTTGCTTCCGTCCGTCCATGCGTCCGTCTATAAGACCGCACATGCGTCCATCCGCCCATTCGTGCGAGCGTCTGTTCGTGCGTCCGCACGTCTATCTGTGCATCCACCCCTGCGTTCGTCAATGCATCCACCCCTGCGTCCATCCATGCGTCTAATCGTCTTAGCAGCCATCCGTGCGTCCGTCCATGAATCTGCCTGTGTGTCCGTTCGTCCACCTAATCAACATCCCAATTACCACCATCTCGCATCTTTTCATCATATATAGAACCACCGCCGTCCAGCGCACATTGCAACGACTGAAGGAGAGGAGGCACATGCACACTTTCTTACTGCTTGCGCTTCGTGTCTACTTCCCACCTTTAAGCACCTCGAGTTCATTGTATATACTAGTTCAGTGTATTCATGGCAGTGCGGCCCAACGCTCGCTATACCTTTCTAAAACGAAGGAGATTACGCCCAGCGAGTATAACGTAGCAACCCTTTCTTGTCGGATAGTGCTCAATGTACATGCCAATGGCTGCTAAGTAGGATTGAGAGACAGGAGAATTCAGCTTTTGGTAAACGCACATGCTGCTAATTTTTTTTAATTTCAACAACGCACCGTAGAAATCTCCTACACTGCACCACCTAGGAGGTCAAAATGTAACACTTGTTACACATTACTACTACGACTAAGAGGGACGAACGGGTGCCGCCATAAGGAGCTTCGCCTCTAAAAAGGAGAAAGAAACGTTAGAAAGAAGCAAGAGGGACATGGCGGGATTAGAAAGGAACAGGAACTCCACAAAGTAGGGCAAACGCAAACTAACTATGCCAACTTTGTCAACAATACCACCCGAGCACCCACCCTTCCCTTAATAGGGGGATCCACTTGGGGGCAGATTTAGTGAGAGTGTGGAATTTCGTAAGCACCTGAAACTGTGAATTTGGCCATTGCTTTGTTTAATCACTACTTCATTTTTTGTAGATTGTAATCAGTGCCATCTTTTGGGGGGAGGGGGAATGGTGTGACGTATAAAGTCATGTAAGGAGTAGCTAAAAACGGAATGCTTAATGGAATAAACATGGCGTATGAGGCAGGCCATGTCTCCCATTCATCATAGCGTCACATGCACACACACACACACACACACACACACACACACACACACACACACACACACACACACACATATATATATATATATATATATAAGGTTTATGGTTTCACGCTCTTAAACCTTGTTATTGCCTATGAGAGACGCCGTAGTTGAGAACCCCAAAACGTTTCCATTCAAAGGCATCGCACAGTACACCAGCATCTGCCATTTTGCCATCCGCAAAATGCAGCTGCCACGTCCGTGTTCGAACCAGTGACCTCCTGTTCAGCAGCCGTGTACCCTAGGCACTCACTTACCGCGGTAGACAGCTATCCTTTCCTGTAGGTCGTTTTAAAGAACTGGGAATGCTAGGATGCTTGAAGGGGCCCTGCAACACTTTTTGAGCTTGGTCAGAAAACGCTGCTGAGTAGTAGTAGATGCTCCCGACAACAGGCGAGCCAAATAATATTGCGCAGCGCACGGCCTGGATGTCACAATGAATTATCAATCTCAGAGGAAAATTGCTTTTTCTTCCCTGAAGAAAATGCGGAAGACGCTGAAAAAATCCCTCGTAAAAAGCCCATTTATCAGCCGTTAACTGATTTAAAAATTTAACAGAGTTAAAAGATCACCATGGGAGGCCTTGGTTTGTCCACACGTGCGCGCGCGATTCCACTGAAAAACCCATGCATTCTAAGAAAATAACAGGAGTGCTCAAGGTCACGAGGCGCGCTTGACGTTTTTCTCTGCCTCGGCCATCCTTCCCTGCTTAGCTTCCAGTGCTTTCGTCGGCACAGGAGAAGAAAGAGTGCAATTGCTCCATATGACCAATCTTCATAAATCCACTTGCACGTGACGGATTTTTAATATTTTTTAGCATTGCATCCGTGAAGCAATAAGCTTTTTCAGCTAATTTATTCTATGGGTACTTGAAATAGTGTTTCGGGGCTTCTTTAGGTCAGTCCGTTATTCCCGTAACCTTGCAAGAATCAAACAACCTTATAGGCTCTGTGATTTTATTGTTTATATCTGGCTGTTACAAAACACCCGAAATAGTGCTCTTCAACTTTATGAATTCAGCTCCACGTTCTATGTCTATTTTTGTTGAACTTTAGAATTAGACTTTCGGAGTTGATTTTTGGGGAAAACTAGGCATTTCACGAAGTTAATTTCTCGTAAGTCCACATTTGTCCGAAAGTCGGTGTCCAATTTTGTTGAATGTAGTTTCATTTTATTCTCAATTAAATCTACACGTGCAAAAATGCTCGTTATCTAGTTACTCTCTTGTTGTTTGTAAATTACATTTTGTCGTATTTTGTAGTTTTTCTTTTACCGAAGGATGTAATGGTGGCCCAGTTGGTACTTATGCCTGTATGTATGTACATGTCTTGTCTTTGTGTGATGCATGACATATTTGTAGCGCCAAAAGTCGAGACGAAATAACACAGAAAAGCCTGTCTCTGCCATTTAGGTTTTTGTTTACGTTATAGATGTGCTTTAGGATAGCGGGCGTTATAAAATATAACGATAACAGATAACATATAAAGTCCGTGTCTTAATCTTGTGCATACATCTATATAAAAAGCAAAAAAACAATGCTCACTTTTGTTTTAGGTGCACCGTAATGAATATGGGCTCCCTTGTCTTCGTTTTTTTGCGTACCATTATGTTGTTTATATACTGAGTAAACGACGTTGTTGGTTTGCACTGCTCTAAATTTCCAGTATGCTTTTAGAGGGCAGGATATAGTCAAGGTGCCTCTCAGCTGTTTCTGCTTTTATAACCCCTCCGCTTCTTTTTCAAATTACGCAGAACTGATTTGGCAGGATCTCTTAACTTTTTGCTCAAAACTCATAACTACAGTGAATTTCTCGATTACCTCTGAGTACTTCTGGTGTTTTTTCAACATGAAAGTGTTTTATTACGGGCTCCACCATGATTTCAGTCACGTATTTCCGTATCGAAATTGACGTCAAAAACCTCGAGATCAGCATAAAAGAAGAAAAAAATACCGCCGATGGAAGACGAGCCCTTGGCCATTCTGACTATGGAAACGAAGGTTCATGATTCCACAGCCAGGAAGGCCACAGCAATAAAAGCGTGATAACTGAGTGTGCCTTCAGTGTTTCAGTGATGTATTCTCGGTGTTTTGTTGTGGTGTCACGAGTGCGGCACACACTGAAGCCTGGACAATACAGCGGCACCGTGCAATGGACGCGAGATCATGAAAAACGAAGGCGTTAACGGGTGATCGCAAGTGTCAACAGATGGCGTGAGAAAAAACCACGACCAATTTCAAAGTGGCACGTCACTGACATTGGAGAAAACTGCAAGGACCAATCAGAAGGTTGCACTTCGGCGGGAGAGCAAAGGGGAGGATTATCGGCTAGAATTCCGTGATGGTGTCTGACTTGTACCGCGTAGAAGATGAGAGATGTTGGTGTCAGTGTCTGTGCCGTTGAAGTTCAGACTCGTGCACAAAAGGCGTGACTGCTTCTCTATGCAGGCGTCCTCGGCAACGGGGCATCCTGGGGACCAGGCGCGCCCTCTGTCCCAGCAGGTTAACCAGGTAGTGGAAGCTCCGTGGCGAGCAAACTTCGCCATATTCGTTGCCTAGGAAGACTCGGACTAGGCGTGGGGAAGCGGCGTGGATGTCAGGGTTCATACTGTTGACTAAAGGAGTCGAATACGGAGGGCCCAACGGCGCTAAAGAGTCTACATATGTCCGAACAGCTGATCCAAGCAGTTTACCCTGCTGCAAATTGCCTGCCGTGAGGTGAGCACGGGTGCCTGCCGTCTATTTGCTCACTGTGTACTTGGGCATGAAGTTCACAAAGGGTGCAGAATTTGGCCTCTGCGCTGACTTTCCCTCTCAAACACTCACCAAGCACCTTCGCCGTCAACGTAACCACACTCCAACGTTTTCGTTTTGCATGAACTGCACTCCTTCATTGCACACTGCCGCAGTAGCATTCACACCATTGCGTTTTCTACAGTGGGTACACTACAACAGAACACAGAGAACACATTATTCACTTAATCCGTACTTACTCATGATCACCGGGAATGATACCACCTGCACCGCAGCAACGTTCTGTGGAAGCTTTACAGGAGCGCCTTATATATCGAACTCAGCCTTTTGAAATTGGTTTCGGTATAGTGAAGCAATTCATTGTGACCATGACGTCTATGAGTAGCTCTGGACCGCGTCGTTTACAGGCATCTGTCCCATTCACCGTGTTTTTCAGTCGGAGAAGTACAATTTTGTTGTTTTGTTGACGCAGGGCCAGATGGCTGTCTTACGCTTGGCTTGATAAGACAGACGTTTGCGCTACTTGGGGATTAGGAATCAACATATTTGCGCAGCGCAAGACTGCAAGTGAAGCTTTACTGGTGCTGTATTTTGCGTTCTTTCATAGTCATTATACTTACGGTGGAGTCTCATGGGGCAACACTTATGCTTGTCATTTATCATCAATACAGCACATTCAAAATCAGTCAATCCGCATTGTCACTTCTAGTTCTTCACAACCGAACGCCTACACAGTACTACGCTCTTACAATATCTTGCCAGTAAATCTTTTGTTCCGGGTAAATCATGGGACCTTATTCCACAAACTGCTGTATAATCAACTCGCATTCCCATTTAATACACCTGATCTTTTGCAGAATAGTAATGTGACCAGGTTTGCGGCTGATAAAAATTTCCTGTACCCCCCGCTCGTACTAATTATCGCGATATCCTTTTGGAAAGCGTTTCCTTCTAGCATTAAGCGTTTCACTTCAGTTCCTTTGTTCAAAAAGTCCACGAAAAATCATTTTCTCAAACACCCTTACTTGTGATTGTTTACCTGTTTGACTGGTTTGTTCTTCGTTTCTTTTTATACCATGTAGCGTATTTTGGGTTGATTTGTGATATAAAAGTGCATTTTGATGTATGTATATTATGAGAATGTTTTGTTGCTCTGTATAAATTTTACCGTCGATTTGTATCGACAAACCGAGGGTCCCACTAAAGTCTCTGGCTCTGGAACCCTCGTCTGTATATCTTAGATTTTGTACCTTGTTTTTGGAAAAAAATAATACACTTGAAACTTGAAACTTGAACGACGTAACTACAGAAGAGACAAGGACAGAAAGAGCACTGACATCAACTTAAATATTATTAGCGATTACGCTGGAAATATATTTGTGACAGAACATCATCGCGCAATCGCGCAACCTATTGCATCACAGCAAGATAATCATTCCTTGTCCTTGTCACTTCTGTAGTTACGTCTTAGCTACTCGTTGTGTTGCGCTGTGCAAATATGTTGCTTACGCTTGGCGTTTGCCTCAATCATAGCATTCATTCAAAATGAGACGTAGCTTTTCGTCGTGTAGCTGTAACTGCTCATTCTCCACTTATGCTCGTCTATCGAAAAAACGCGGCCAGCTAGTGGTGTAGAGACGACGCTCGTTGCGATTCTCGCGAGTCGGAAAGTGGCGTTCAATACCTTAACAAGTCACGCTTGGGGACCTTAGCGAAACTTAGGCGTTCATTCAGTAATGGCTCTCCGGAATCTCCAATTGCTTTCTATATATCCGTTCTCACCATTAACAACACCTTCCTGAAGCTCGTATGACCACAAGCATTTGTTTAATCACTGAACATAGACATTAGTCGTCGCAACCAAGATGTATTACTAAGCATCAGCATTTGTGCGTTCACATTAGGTGGTGCTACTTTCCCTAAACATTGACTCATTGTGCAAGTTGTCTTATATCAGCGTACAGGAAACATTAAGCTGCTTCTTTAGGCCTAAGTTAAACAGGCCTTCCATGTTATTCCGATGTAATGACTGAAGCACCAACCAAGCTTTTTGTGAATAAACATCAATTAACTGTTAATCTCGTAAGGCTAACGCACATATTTCTTCCGTGTGTCAAATCAAATGCCCCCGGCACTAAATAATAAGGTTACTCAAAAAAACAGGTCCAACTTGCGCCTAAAATATACGCAAACGTATGTTCCCGATCTTTCCGCATGAGAAAATTTGTAATAACTCTATCACTGCGGCGTAGTGGCACCGAGTTGCAAGAAGTATGCTGTATTTGGTGGTTATAGTTGCCACACTTGCTTTGCAAAAAGGTGCTATATCTACCACGTAGAATACTGAAGTCTACGTGAATCAGTCTCAGCACTTTAAAATTTGTATACTTACTTTTTTCTTGGGACACGTTGACTTCCCCACTAACATTGCCAGCCATATTACGGTGACGTAAATGGCAAAAAAGCAATATTTATGGCTCATATTTAGGTCTAACAGGCTCACAAAAGAAGGCCAATTAAAATATTGCTGCTAAAGCGTTCAAATGAGGTTCGCGATTGCTAGCAAGAAACGACACTGAGGTATATATTACTAGCTGTCGAGCAGCAGACTAGAGTGCACTAGCTCACTACGATGTTCTTGCATTCCAATAAACTATCTAAAGTTAACTCATGCTATTGTAAACGAAATAAAATTGTTTCGCTCACTCAATCTCTCTCTCTGATTTAAACATCAGCATTCGCTCTGTAATCATTTATGGGGATTGCGTATCGCAGAAGTGGTGATGGTATGAACTTCCTAACTAGTGCTTACGATGCTATTTTGCTTCCAGTATATAACTTGCCCACATCTGCACAGAAGTCCATATTATCACGAATTTTATTCATATCTTTTCATCCGCGACGTTCTTGAGGATTTCGTTGCCTCGTAAATGTAGCAGCGTTGGAAGTAATCCCATTCAACAATAACTGCGCAGATTTTGTGGTATTACAGTAAACAAGTTCCCTCAGGCCATGTTTGTCTGCATATTTCAAGGCACCTTCTTCAAGCACACAAGGTGGTGTGTCATAAGTGCAATTACCTAGCATCGCAATAGGATTACATGAAAAAGAACAAAAAACGTAAACAAATACATTTGCAACCTCGTCATTATTATGAAGAGAGACAGATGTTCCATGCGTTATGACGGGGTTTTTTAGGCAAAGCCGTCATGATATAACAAAAAACCTTAGGTACTAAATTTCTTTAGGAAGTTGCATGAAAATTATGAAGCGATTCAGACAGGCTGGGCCTAGTTTGGATCTGAAGGCCACACTTACCAAGGCACTTGGTGATCCTTTTCATGTTAGATTCGTGCTAGGTTGTATCACTGCTGCTCCTGGCATCTGGCAAAGAAACTAGAAGGATGATCCAAATATTCATGCGGGGATCGCAGCAGACAAGCTATCGGCCCAATGCTAAAGCCATATATAAAGTTGACTGTAATTGGGAAACACGGCTGTCTAAAAATGAAATGAAAATATAGGTTTGGTCGCTTTATTACAGGAATCAGTGAAAGGCGAAAGTAATCGTGTTCTTACAGCAGTTGATTAATGTTTACTGCACATTGCAGTAAGAGAGCTTGCTCTCTTACTGTCTCTCTTACTGTCAATCACCATGTCTATGGTGATTGACAGCTATAACGCCGCTAAACGTGAATGCATCCGCGTTACCGCTTAGTCATACATCCTCATCCCAAAGACTAACAATGACCAATATTGAATCAACAAACCGTTGTAGTGATAGGTGAGTGCGAAACCGGAGAAAGCGTTGTGACAGCGAGAAGAACTCGACTGCATAGCCGCTGAGTTGCTCGGAGGATTTCAAGTTGATTGGTTGTACCACCCGCGGTCTCCGACGCCAACGTAGTTCTCACCGACTGGTTCGCCCTCCGCTACCTCCCGACGCCGTGAAACCCTCGCCTTATGGTGCCCCGTCCTCGGACTTTCGAACGGCTCTCAACTTTGCTACCTCCCTCTTTTACTGCCGCTCGCCAGTCTTATTTGTTTATCTAGCTATATCTTTCCTATATTCTTTTATATCCCCTATTCTCCCATCCCATACAAGGCGCTGAGCAGTGCTCCCGCAAGGGCTGCAAAAAATATTGCCTTCTTCCCTTTACAAGCAACCACTAATTCAATTCCACAGACGCTGACCTTAGGCTGAGGTCGCCTACTTACGGCATGTTGAACTTATCGAATGCCGCAGCCCGACCAGAGGGAAACGCATTGCGTGTTGTTCCTTGTCTGTTGGCTGCCCACGCTTTCTTTTTTTGCGGAATGAGTGTAAGGGGTGAACGTGGAGTTGTTACATTCAGACGCAGCACCCACGTTGCTTTATTTGTTGCAAAGCTAATTTTGGTACATATGAATGATATCAGTTGCACCAATACTTCGGGTAAGATCGCCACCTGGGAGTGTGCTTATTTTGACAAAATTGCACATACTCTTATTACAATGTAAGCAAAAACTATCCGAGATGAAAGTTTCTCATATGACCCCCCAAAACTCCCCTGTCCAAAATATTTACTCCCTGGTATGGAGTGAACTCGGCACATGTCGTCGTAAAATGCCTCCTGTCTATTGACGGAGTTTATGAAAGACAGGACCTTGTGAAACTCCCCACGTGGTTTCAGGTCACGTGGTTATAAACTCCCTATGAGAGCTTTAAAAACGCTTTTTGGTTATTACGCGCGTCTGTGCGTGTGTGTGTTTGTCTGTATGTACGGTAGCCTTTTTGCACGTAGATGTGAAACACCGATGTTTTGTGCGGCTGACCATGTGAGCATCTGTCGAGAGACAATGAAATTATCAGAGCAGCGAAGATTCGCAACGACTGGTTGGTGGTTAGTGTGAACATTTCAAGATATTTCGCACCGTTCAACCTCGCTGGACATCGATCCGATTTCTCAACAAAACGCCGCGAATGCCACGCTTCAGACGGCCGAGTTACAAAATATTTGGAAGAATAATTTATTGGTAACAAAAGTACGCTGTTATGATCATCAGCGACTGCTCCTGGAGTTTCACCGTGTAAAATTTCAAAGTGGTCCGAAATAGGCTTCGCTCGACCATGAGAGGCTGACTGGCAACCGGTGTAGAGTTGCGCAGCCAACGCACTCGCCCCGACTCCGCCGATGGTGGCTTCTCACAGTGTCACCGGTATTTCACCAGCTGCAACATCTAAGGGGTAAGAAGGCCGCGCTATGGCGCTTTGCTGTCGGTATCAAGCCAGCGTCGTAGCGAGCTCGCACGGCGCCCCGGCCGCCATGGCGAGCTCTACGAGCGAGCGCCGACCCCCGGTGAGACAGTGATTGAGTTTCACAAAAAGAAATAAAAAAGGCTACTGGCAGTCTTCAGCGCTGTGTGACCTTAGCTATCAAATGACTAACACAAAGGAGCGTCGAACGAGGCGTAGATACACAGAAACGGCCTACTGAATGCATGCCGACGCAATGCATGCGAGGAACACTAATCACGACTGCGAACTGTCCCGTTCGTTCAAATCAATCGCTTCGTATCTCGAACTGCGTGGATATCGCACTCCTATTTCTGTGCAAGGCAAAATTAAAGAGAAGAACACTTCACAGCAGCAAGCATTTTGTGATCACCAGCTGTCATTCATCATGTAACCGTACCGCACTCCTGAGTGGGGCCTAGTCGCCTGACGTGGTAGCGGCGGTGTATCTCGGTTCACCGCTAAAGCTGCAGAATGTGCGTCATTGAAGTGTTCATGCATGAACGCTCAGGCTTTGTGTACGAATCTCTGCATTTACGGATTCGCACACAGTACTGCTAATTCAAAAAAGCAGCCCGCATGCCAAAGTGCCAACTGACAAATGGCTTTCGGTATAGTTAAAATGTATTGAATATTAGGCGGGTTTAGGAGCGAGGATATGTGTGTTGCAGTGCTTACATCAAGCTATCGCAAATATAAATCTAAGCGGTGCATACGTATTGCCTAATCATTAGTATAAGAAGGATCTCCTCAGATATGTATGGGAGGTCAAAATATTGTGCTCTTATATACCCGGTTACTAACGTGTGAGTGTGCAGCGCGAGTGGCAAGTTGTGGAGAGTGAGAGAGGTGTAATATTACGTAAACGTTATATGCATGTTTGTTTACTGTGTTCAATATTGTGTGGTTCGAAGGCAATTAAATTAATGTTACGCTTGCAATGGTAGTGCTGCGAACGTGACATTTTTACTCAGCTGATGTAAAAATTTACTCCCATACTGACCTAAAAAAGATCTTCGATGAATGTTACTTGAAAACTCCCCTAAATCCGCCCAAGAGCCCCCTCCTGCTAGGAAGTAAATTGTTCACTTCCTCCGGATGGTGTTTACAAAACCTCTATCGGGGCATGCGCTAGAGGACAAGTCCTTTACTCCCACCTCGGCTTATTTTTGTTTACAGTGTACAAGCCTGCCAACTGAGGTGGTTGCATAGAAACGACGTGGACTCGGAGCTCACAGGTCGACTCCCAATAACTAGACTTTTTTCTTTGTCGCCTGAGTCTGTGTATTTTTTTGTCACTTCCATGACAGAAATACGTCATTAAAGCCTTGGTGTGCACGGCATAAGATACGTTCGTATTAAAAACATAAAAAATGCGTGCAGCCAAACGAACCACCCCACAGCGAAACACGACAAAATATAAAATATTTGTGCAGTAGACAGGTAGCGTTGGCATTGACGAAATGCGGCTACTGCTTGTCGGTCGTAAGCGGTTCTGACCTCTTGTCATCGTCAAGGCAAAAGACGAGTGGCTCAGCATATTAACGAGTTTTATATATGAAACGAAACCATGCTAGGGCTGAAACATCGCAAATTTGTGCTCAATAAAACTGACTCAATATCTAGGGAAGTTATTTGTATTATCTGTATTCGATTACCATCAAATATGCCAAACTTTCGGTCCCATATCATAACGAGGTTACAACTTGCTATAATCTAGCTTAGTTGGGCCTTACCCAAATCACGCTTATAAAATTCCCATTCAATCTCAGCCTTGTTGCGCGAGCTCGTGCATCACTGTAAGTAACACAGCTTGTATCAAGAAAATCGGTGCTCTGCTTTGAAGTACGCAGCACGAACCGCTTGTCACCATCATAATCGGCAGTACGATAGCAGGGCAAAGGCCTCTTGCATGTTTCGCCAAATAACCCGGACGAGATTGATTCGTATTCTTATCTGCCCATCTTAATTCTGTCTCTTTCTCACACGTGTGGCTTTTCTTGGAACTTCGTGAATTACCCTTAAATACTAGCAGTTTTTTTTTACATAGGCGGAGCATGCCATGCTCCTGCCAATTTTTTTTCTTTGTTTCGACTTTCATATCTTCAACCTCCCGTTATTCCCTGACCCACTTCGCTTTTCGGCTGTTTTTAAAGACTAAACTTAATTTATAAACAAACCGGCCTGCTTAGTAGTGGCAATAGAGCAGCCCAAACTTACCGAAAGAAAGAAACTCGGCTCACAATACGATGCCATCGCGAAGCAACAAAAAAAAGAAGCCATAGCGTTAGTAGTAGCTACGCCACCCGAGTTTGTTCTTGCCCAGATTTCGCTGCCTTGGAGTGCCTCGTCTTTTTGTTGAGTTTATCTGAGGAAAATTTCAAAAAAATTCAGGAAATATATGCAGATTGTCTGTACGGACATGCAATGTTTCTTTCGTACGTTTTTCTCAGTTTGTGACACCGACATGGTCAACGACAACCCTCCCTTGTCTAGACATTCGGCCGTGTCCGTCCCTTTTGGCACTGTGCACTCTCACCGCACTGCACCGAGGTTCTCTCAATTAGTATATTTGGTTGTGGATGTTTGGTTGAGGAAGTATAAAAAATGTGGCGCCATAACGAACTGGCGACTAAATATATCTTGGCTCCGTCATAGATCAGCTCACCTGTAACGCATGAATCAGGTTTCGAAACCTGAACGCTTCGATTCCAACTAGGTTCGTTTTCAAGAGACCGGTTAGGGATGTGTCTAGGTGACCTACGGTTAGCAAGCGTCACGACAAGCAGCACTTGAATCCAAGTGAAAAGCCATAGTGTTATCTGAAGTTCCACGTCCCAAAACCACGATATGATTATGAAAGACGCCGTAATGCAGGGCGCCAAGAATTTTGGCTACCCAGAGTTCTTTAACGTGAACCTAAATATACGTACATGGCTCTCAACTATTTCCACTTCCTTCGAAAATTGATCCGCTACAGCCATGATTCGATCCTGTGACTGTCGTGTTGGCAGCCGTGTGCCATAAGCACTAACCCACCAAATTGGGGCAAAAGTGGGTGGCAAGGATGCGAGAACTGCACGCGCTACATCGATGGTGTACTGGATATGTGCAACCACGTGAATATCTTCATAAGTTACTGGGAAAAAGTCTGGCACAGTTTCAGAGACGTAGACGATGTTCCCTTCTAGACGTTGCTTACGAGAAATCACACCACAATTCCTGCAGTCATCCGACATTGTCAGATCTTTGATAAGTATCAAGAGCAGCACGTGATTCGCTATCAAGGCCTCACGATGACGGACACCCTCTTAAGCTTTTCGAAGACTTGAGACATCAGTGGTAGCCCACCAGCTTTCAATGGAATGGTTAACTCATGATTCGGCAAACTTTTAGGCTCCGGATCTTCAACACGACATTCCTATCGAAGTTGCTAAGGCCTCCCAACACATCATCTAACAACCACCCATCAACTATTCACTGCATGTCTGAATGCACATTAGTAGGACTGCACACTATACGCAACACGAATGTTTCGAATGTTATCCTTATTTGTGCGGCCATTCCGTAACTTAATGACATGTTTTGGCCGCAAATAACACACACAAAACACACACACATTTGCGGTCAAAGCATGTCATTAAGCAAGTACTTACTAGACCAAAAAATAGTATTGTTAAAATATATTCTGTTACTTGTACGACAGTCCGCTGATGTGTAAAAGCGAGGAAGACGACAGTGCCTCTAGAGTAAAATTGCTCGTTTGTGGCACTGGATCGCACTAGAGAAGTATGTAGCATGGATGGTATTTTCTGAAGCGTTTTTCGCTAAGTAAAATCTTGGCCGCGTCTGTGCAGACACAGGCTTTCATCGGAATAATACGAAGTGCAGCAAAGAGAAAGTCGCATCTTAAGAAGCCAACACGTGTGAAGATTTCGTTGCAGTCACTAATTTCCTCAATATGTGTTCATTGGTGCCTTTGTTTATTGCCATATTCTCAAATTTGCTTAGTCATTTTTTGTTCTCTTTTGCACTCAAGGTGCTTGATTTCTGCCAAAAAAGGTCACGTTGACTTCAGCACGTGCTGTGAATGTGTCATCACATAATATTTGATGAGGCAGTCGAACATCTGCGTTAATTCAAGAAGGGTATCTTTAGACACATTTAACGCCAGATTTTCTCACGGGAGTACTATATTCTTCGTTAGTGTCGCTTAGAAGGAAAAAAACGCGCAAGCGAAAATTTATTTTTTTGTGCATATTTTCGGCGTAGTTATTGATGGATTAGTGACAGTTGTGTATATATAGCAGAATATACTCTTCATTGTGACAACTAATATTGCCTCATAACGTCATGGAAGAGTTATCGTTCAACGACAAATCCCTCATTGTGTTTGAAAGTGAACACATGACCACACCAACTCACACGTAAGTCCTGCTGTGGCACAATTAGCCAATAGCGAAGTAAAGAAACATGCCGAACAAATGGCAAATATTATATTACTGGTGGCTTAATAAATGTAACGCTTGGTTTCGAAATTATCCTAGCATTAACCTTACTTTAGCAGTTGCATATTGGAATTATTTGCAAATACGTATATCTCCATAAAAGTGTCGCTCTAATATATTTTACCCATTGTATATGGACCTTCCTCTTTACAGCAGTTGATACAAGGTTAGTAATGAATTTGAAAATTTTGATTATCAATACATTACTTTTATAAATGTGCATCCTTTGTATCGTAAAGAAATATAGAGGTCTTTCAAGGAACCTAGACACTGAACCGCTCTTCCTCAAACACGAAATTCTTTCTGTTGAAAACGTTTATACTTTTAAGATGATGCAACATACTCCTAAGCATAAAGAAACAGGATTCTTACCTACGCACTGCATCGACTTAGTATGGCTTCAAAAATTTTTTCCGCAAAACCAAGAAAATGCGCACTAATTACGGAAAGCAGGACATTGCATACAAAGTTATTCAGTAGATAAACCTTAACAAATCAGATATAGACTCTACATTGAAATATAAACCATTTAAGTCTGCTCCTTAACCACTAATTTTCTCGACTACCGTCATTGTAGATATATAGTCATTTACACGTAAGAATAATTGTCCGCCTTGTATTTGTTTATTTTTATGATTGTTCACTGTAAGTCTAAAATGTGATTGATTCCAACAACGCTTTTTTCTCAGTTCTGAGTGTATTCGGAATGTATATTATGTGGAACGAAGAGTGTTTTAAAATAAGTGCTTTTCTTTGTATATCCCCAAAATGCAAATTCAGAATGTTTGACTATTTTAAATATATAAAATATATATTATGCGCATGCCAGTATTTTTTACCAATGAAATATGTACTGCGTGTGAAAAATGCAACCGATGTATAGAGTTGTGTTGCGGATGTGTAAATATATATGTCACTGATGCAGACTGTTTTAGTTAATAGAGGGTGAGACCTCGTCAGAGATTAAGCCTTTTGTCTTCGCCTCTCACGAGGAAATTCTGTATTTCTTTCTTGCAAATAAACAACGTTGAAGGAATGTTGAATGCAGCACCAGCGTAATCTATAGCACCATGCCCCTTGGTTGTAGCTTTTAGTCTCCTTCAGCTTTATATTACAAAATTGGCAACTCCATCTTTGTGAATTCTTGAGAAGGAATCTTATCTCATAATCTTTGAGGTATGGACGCAAAGTCGGTGCAAGCCTATCATTTATCCTTGAGTAAACCAATGGTTTAGGATAAGCGAATACTAGCGCAGTGTTATCTCAAAATATACGCTTCCTTGCTATCGTCCACACTGTTAACAACCATTCCTAGACGTGGCGATGAAGATCAAATACCACTCATCATCGCCTTTTCTCAAAACAGTTTACACAGCAAAAGTTGTTGTGATATCCCAACTCGGGTCACGCGCGGCGCAGTAGTTGTCCACCGCCACCACTGGCGGTGTCCGTAAGTGCTATCCCACCAAATAAGACAAAAACCTAATACCAAGAACACAGTGGAGCTCAAACCCGGGTTCACGCTGTGCGCTTCATTGCTCCACGTTGTACGCAAATAACTTTCTCTCTCAGAGGAAGCATTCATGAAATGTGCCTTCAAGATTGAATATGCTGTGTACGTAGGTTTTCAAATAGAAATGCACAGAATGAAAAAGAGAAATTGCAGCGTACGTAATGCTACACAATCCATAATATGCAACAATATCCGACCATAAATAGCCATTCCCAAGCGTATCAAGTAGTGATGAATGTTACCCCAGGAATAAGAGATGAAACACTTAGAAGATAAGAATTGAGGAGCTCCTCGCTTGTCGAGAAAAGTGAAGACCAAATTTAGCGTGCGTTTTTGCCTCACGGCAGGTTTAGTTCATTCCTTTCTTCCTTCGGCACTGTGTACTGCTCCCTCAAAGTTGTTTTATTTTTTCGAACGCTGGTAATCAAAGCGATACTATGGGCTTAACAGTGCAGCACTACCATAGATAGCTACAGCGAAAATGGCAATTGTGTGGAGCCGTGAAATGGGTAACGGTGAAATGAGAAGTTTTTCCCAAAATATTTAGGCAATCAGAATGCTCAATAAAAAAATTGCACTGTATCTGCATGTTAATGAGCAGATGTCGTCGAAAGACGATAGTCTTGCGTGTGGATCTCTAGAGTGAACAAAACATTTATTTGATGTTCTGCGCAAAAAAAGATTGTTGAATGAAATTCTGGAGGCGCTGCGTTAGAGTGCTTCGAGCGTGCAGCGGAGGCGAACAAACGCATCAAGCACGTCAAACGTGATACATGAGCACCATCTGGCAGTTTGTTTTTTTTCGGAAAACGAAGCAAGTGGCTCTGAGATGGAAGTGCGCGCCCGTCTCAGTGGTGATGAGGTGTACAACGCAAGATGACGAGTAGGTGCCACCACCTTCTCGTCTTAGCAAATCGCTGAAAACACTCGACTTTTCGTGCAAGCGTCCCATGGTCAGCGCAGCGTGATAAGCGCTACGGTCCTTAAAATTTCTTATGTATGCCGTTTCTAGTAAAAGGCGCACATGCAGAATATATACTTGTTGTTATGATCTACAAGACATGCGCAATATTTGCTTTTTATTTGACATTATGCCTAGTATGAACGCAATTCTTTGAGCAACGATGGTGGGCGCTGCGGATGGAGTCGGTCATTTCAAATACCCGGTGCCGTTTAGAGTGGACAAACAGGCAATTGTACAGACAAACAGACAGACAGACAGACCAAAATTTATGCGTCGAAGGTCCCCAAGAAACAGTATCGTCTTTAAATTCCCCTTCCTAGTGAGTATAGAATGAAGTGATCAAATATTATTTCAAAACGGTGAATACAAATAGGGACGACACCATCGCACCTTCAAGATCTCCAATTTATTGCACCCGCGAGCACCCGGTTTCACTGCTCTCCAGCCTTCAGAACGGGCTACACTCGAGGAACTCAGTACTGCGCTCGTTGGGGCAATCGTATATGTCACAAGCCTTTGACGCAATAATCATTATTGTGGTACATGGCGCGAAAGTAGGAGATTACGATCAATCGGACCAAGAAGGGCCATATTTACGCCATTCTAACAAGCCAGGTATAAATGCTAAAAGCAATTTCTATTCCTCTGAGCGGTAAAAATCGGATAACAGTGATTTTTCCGCCAGTTGTTTGGGCGCACTATGCCGTTGACAAGGGATAGGGCACATTCCTGTCCTCTTCTTTGTATCACAAAAAAAAATCGGCATGTCTTTTCACAATGTCAACTCATGCGAAGCACACACTGGCCTGGTAGGTATGAGGCGCATGTTAGAATGCCTTTGTTAATTCGAACTTTTGTAGTGCTCCCTTTGTCGAGGTAGTGTTAGTGACAAACACTGCTTCTGCATTGTATTACAGCGTTACTGTGAAATGTTTTCATTACTGTGTGTAATATGGTTTATGGTTTCTGCCAGACATCGTCTCTGTGAATGAGGTATGGGTTCCCGTGTTGGAGCAAATCTTTTGTGACGCAACCGTAAGCATCAAAATCTGCAGAACGTACCATGGTTTGCTTTAGAAAGGACAAGTGCTGTCCTTCTCAAGTTCCCCTTGGTACGCTTATCTATTTATGCTCGTCTTGTTTGCGGAAAGCCTGATATCCTCTTGGATACTGCTTTAGTGAGGTGATCGCCTTTCCAAAGATATTGCTACATGCATGTTAATATTTTGTGGGACGATGCGCGTGTGTGCCTGACGCAGAGGAATAAAGGTGCTCTCCACTCGTTCGCTTGTGAACTGGTCACGCCATTGCTGCTGGTTTTAAGTAAATCTTTTCCACGGCCTCGTCGATACGGCATCCTGTTTTATTCGTAACATATTTGGTGGAGATGGAACGTTCCCCGTCCTCACCACGAAGCTTCGCAGTGGCCGCACCGTTCCGTCTCCAGCCATGGCTACCAATGACAACCCGCCAGCGTCTCCATCTGTAGCTCCAGCCACTACATATCTGACGATGCCCTACCCGCGTGATCCCGTACATTCTCCGCACAACCTGGGCTTGACTTTGACTACTGGCTCCGCAAGTATGAGCGTGTTAGCCATACACACCAGTGGGATCCTACCATGATGCTCGCAAACGTAATCTTTTACTTGGACGGCACTCACGTGTTTGGTTCGATGCCCATGAGACCGAGATCACCAGCTGGGATATCTTCAAGGAGCGACTACGCGACATATTTGGGGACCCGTGTGGTTGTCAAATGGAAGCGCGAAAGGAACTCGCCACTCGGGTGCAGTCCTCAACAGAGTCGTATGTCTTGTACATACAGGACGTGCTTGCGTTGTGCCGGAAAGTAGACGAACAAACGCCAGAGAGTGAGAAGGCGGGTCACATACTCAAGGGCATCGCGGACGATGCCTTCAACTTGCTCGTGTACACTAACGTCACGACCGTCGATGTGATTATTGAAGAAAGCCGCCGCTTCGAAAGGGTCAAGGGCCACCGTGTCCTGTCTCAATTTACGCGACTACCAAACACGGCCGCTACATCTACCTGCGCCGATCTCATTTCCACGCCACCCATGCAGGAGAATTTGACACGTTTTGTTCGACGGGAGCTTGAGGCATCAAGTCGGGTGCCTTTTCCTTCACTTCCACTTGACCATGGCGCTATACAAACGCCTCCAACGGTCTCTGTTATTCAAGCCATCGTGAGGCAAGAAATTGCAAAGCTCGGATTTCCGGTGGCCTGCTCTGTCTCCCAACCCACCTGATTGTTTTATTTGTGGGGTTTAACGTCCCAAAACCACCATATGATTATGAGAGACGCCGTAGTGGAGGGCTCCGAAAATTTCGACCACCTGGGGTTCTTTGACGTGCATGCAAATCTGAGTACATGGGCCTACACCATTTCCGCCTCCATCGGAAATGCAGCAGCCACAGCCGGGATTTGATCCCTCGACCTGCGGGTCAGCAGCCGAGTACCTTAGCCACTAGACCACCGTGGCGGGGTGTCCCAACCCACCTCAACACCGATGACAATAAATGCACGCTGCACAACTCATATTTTCTTACGCGATCCCACAATCCGACGGAATGAAAAACAGTAGACGACTAGCCAATTTACTTCCACTGTCTCCAGGTTGGCCATGTCTTCCGCTTCTGTCGCAGTACTTGGACGCCGCACCCTTAGAGCCAATTTTCTTTTCCTCGGTTATAAGCCCACCCCCATCGGTATTCACCCAGCCGTGAGTATCCTGCTTCCGATGCACCTTACAGCTGCTCTACCACTCCTTTGCTGTCACCGCAACACTGCCGTTCGCCGTCGCCCCAATCCCGCCGCTATTCATCGCCGACTAACTACAGATCTTCCCGGACGGAAAACTAGATTATGCGGCTCCTGGAGTTGGTGCTGCATCTAGTGCGAGTGACCCAAATTATCCGTTGTCGCTCCCTACTAATAACAACTTGCTGGAAGTGCATGTCGATGGTCTTTATTTGACGGCCTTCGCTGACACTGAAGCTCAGGTGTCGATCATGAGGGCTCGTTCCTGTCGCCGCCTCAAAAAAAGTCGCAACACAAGCCGTCCATGTCACCGATGGTGAAACTGCGCCGTCATTGGAATGTGTACCGCACGTATTAACCTTGGCGACAGCCGTGTTTCTGTTTTATTTACTGTGATCGACAATTGCCCTCCTAATATCATCTTCGGGGTTGACTTTTTATCGACTCATTCGGCGCTGATCAACTGTTCCGCCGGAACTCTCTGTTTAGAACTTCCTCTTCTTTCAGATTCTCGCCCCGAGAAGCCGAACAAACCTCTGTACCACAGACCTATGTCGGATACCGCCAAAAGACCTCATATTCATTGAATTGGCTACAAGTTCACCCGTTGTTGATGATGAATATGTCGCGATGCCCATTCCTGAGGTTCTCCTGGCACGCTACATCACTGCGCCACACTCCGTCGTTACTACGGCCTCTAACTGAACATGTCTGCCCATTATCTATTTTGCTTTCACGCAGCAAGTACTACCAAACAGAATTTCAGTCGCCACGCTTCGACCCTTAATCGACGCCCACGTCACCGCTTTTGCAGCAGACGCATGCTACGATCGTCCATGTCGCCCGCAGGATGCCACATCCTTCGATTCGGCCTTGCGCCCCATGATCGACCCGAAACTCAAACCTGAGCAATCCGACGCCCTATTCCGCCTTCTGGCTTCCTACCGCGATATATTTGACACCGACGGCAGTCCACTCGGTCAGACTTCTGTCGTAAAGCACCGCATTAATACTGCTGATTCTCTTCCCATTCACCGCTGACCATACCGGGTGTCTACCACAGAGCGTAAACTAAATCAAGAAGTTAACAAGATGCTAGCCAAAGAAATTACTGAACCCTCCTCGAGCCCTTGGGCATCTCCCGTTATGCTCGTCAAAACGAAAATGACACGTGGCGATTCTGCGTTGATTACCGCCATCTTAATCGAATCACGAAAAAGGACGTTTATCCTTTGCAATGGATTGATGACGCCCTCAATTGTCTTCATGGCGCGCGTTACTTTTCTTCAATTGACCTAGGTTCTGGCTATTGCCAGATTGCGGTGAACGAGAAAGACCAAGAAAAGAGCGCGTTTGTAACTGCCGACGGCCTATACCAGTTCAAGGTCATGCCGTTTGGGCTATGCAACGCCCCATCCACATTTGAGCGTATGATGGACTCGCTATTGCAAGGGTTCAAGTGGTCAACATGCCTGTGCTACCTGGATGATGTTCTTTGCAGCGTTTGCACCGTTTTTCAGCGTAATGCAGCGTTTGTCAGCGCTTCTCAACATCTTCCGCTCTGCTGGTCTTCAACTAAAGTCTTCGAAATGTCACTTCGGCCGCCCATAGATAATGGTGTTGGGTCACCTTGTCGACGAATCAGGTGTGCAGCCTGACCTAGAGAAAATTCTTGCCGTCGCGAGCTTTCCTGTACCTCAGTCTGTGAAAGATTTCCGGTGCTTTGTAGGACTTTGTTCCCATTTTAGAAGGTTCGTGAAAGATTTTGCAACAATCGCTCGAGCACTCACCGATCTGTTGATGAAAGACGTAGCTTTTACGTGGGGTTCCGCTCAATCTGCCGCTTTTTCTCAACTCATCAGCCTGCTGACGACTCCACCTATATTGGCGTACTTTGACCCGTCCGCTCCGACAGAAATCAGAACCAATGATAGTGGTCACGGGATTGGAGCCGTCCTGGCCCAACGCCAGCGGGGACACGACCGAGTCATCGCATACACTAGCCGCCTTCTCACAGCTGCCGAGTGCAACTATTCAATAAAAGAGCATGAATGTCTTGTTCTTGTTTGGTTCGTCAGGAAGTTCCGCCCATATTTATATGGCACGAGCTTCTCTGTAATAATGGACCACCATGCACTATGTTGGCTTTCGTCATTGAAGGATCCTACTGGCCGGCTCGGGCGCTAGGCTCTGCGACTGCAAGAGTATACCTACACGGTAATGTACAAGTCCGGACGCCTACATCAGGATGCAGACTGCCTGTCCCGCTACTCGGTTGTGGAGTCGAGGTCTATGCCTGACACCGACACTAAGCCTTGCGTCTTTTTCCTATCGCAAATAACATGCATCGGTGACGAATAGCGCCATGATGCGTCCTTACGTGCTATCATTGAGCGCCTCGAATCGCGATCTTCCGATCCGTCCTATCGTTCATTCGTGCTCCACGATGGTGTATTATACCGCCAAAGTTTCGAGCCGGATAGACCGGTCCTCCTGCTTGTCATTCCGAAACACTTTCGCTTGGAAGTTCTACACAAACTTCATGACCTTCCGACTGCTGGTCACCTTGGTGTGTCACGCACTTACGACCAATTACGCCGACGCTTTTTTTGGCCAGGCCTTGCACGCTCAGTGAAAAGATACGTTGTGGCTTGTGAGAAATGCCAGCGCCGAAAAACATCCACGCTTCCCGCCAGATGCCTTCAACTGCTTGACATTCCGTCAGAACCGTTCTTCCGCGTTGGCTCGGACTTACTTTGCCCTTTCCCCTTCTCTTCCTCGGGTAACAAGTGGATAGCCGTGTCCACCGACTACGCCACGAGTTATGTCATCACACTGGCTCCTCCAACAAGCTGCGCCACAGTTGTCGCCGACTTCCTCCTCAAGGACGCGATTTTGCAACACGGAGCCCCACGGCAGCTGCTTACAGACCGTGGCCGCACCTTTTTGTCGAAGGTCATAGCCGACATGTCGCAGTTCTGTCAAACGAGACACAAGCTGACTACGTCATACCACCCGCAAACCAATGGACTCACGGAGCGTCTAAATCGAACTCTTACAGACATGCTCGCAGAGTATGTTTCTACTAACCATACCGACCGGGATATCGCGTTGCCGTACGTCACATTTGCCTACAATTCTTCTCGCCATGCCACTGCCGCCTACTCCCCACTTTTTCTGTTATTCGGCCGAGAACCTACATTACCCCTAGATACAGTCATTCCATCTACCGCGATACCGACCAGCGAATATGTCCTTGACGCTATTACTCGGGCTGCCTATGCACGCGAAATTGCCCGCACTCACTTCTTGGCCTCTCAAGAGAACCAGCGACGTTCGTACGATCAACGGCACCGCGATGTGCACTTATTACCCGGTTCATTGGTGCTGCTGTGGTCCCCGACCCGTCAAGTCGGGTTGTCGGATAACTTCTTTCCCGCTACATAGGTCCATATTGAGTCCTTCTTGAAATTACTCCTGTGACATACGAAATTACCCCTGCTGCCCCATCGCCTTCAACTGCCTCACAGACCATCGATATCGTACATGTGGCACGCTTGAAGCTTTACCACTTTCCCGCTGACGTTTACATCTAGATGCATCAAGACGGCGCTTCTGCCGCCGGGGATTATGCTACATGCATGTTCATATTTTGTGGGACGATGCGCGTGTGTGCCTGACGAAGAGGAAGAAAGGTGCTCTCCGCTCGTGCGCTGGTGAACCGGTCGCGCCATTACCACTGGTTTTGAATAAATCTTTTCCACAGCCTCGTCGATAAGGCGTCGTGTCTTATTCGTAACAATATAAGCATATATAGCATCACGCAGCTACAAGGAAATTGGTCCGCATAAAACTGAAGGCGCGCTCTGCCCCCTTCCTCGAAATGGAGTGTTCGACAAAGCAATCCTGGCTAACGTAGAGACTTCCTTGTGGTAACTCCCCACATGAACAACCCGGCTCACTTGTATATCGCTGCATTCACAGAGTGCTGTGCTCTTCTTTTAGTCAGCACGAAGACCACATTTAATGCTGTGTAACTAAGGACTATGTGCCTCATTTCTTCAAGACTGAGTTGCCTAGGTAATAGAACAGTTTACGAACTGATGAAATTACAATGATTGTGCTTCTATATTATGTATTGGAGAGGCTTTCATATGCTGCTACTTTCATCAACTTGAAATGTAACATAACCGCTGTCCGTCATTAAATATACCACATGATCAGCATCTCTTACGCAGCAAATATTTTTATTGCAATTAGGTAGTATTTGGTTCTTTAGCTTTGCTTCAGTACTCCATGATGTAGATGGGGTCGCAGGCTACCATCTGCATCAGATGTTTTTTCTGGAACATAAAAAATCTGTTGGGCTGCAGAGAGTTTACATCGTTTCATTGTGAGTCATTCTTAGTATGCGAATGTATTCGTACACGACCGTTTCAATAGGTTACAGTTATTGTCGCAATTTATTATTACGACATGTCACTTCACGACTTCACAATGGAGAAACGCACACCTGCAGCTAATACCATCAATCATCTTTGGCCAAAGCTACGAGGCTCTAAAAAAGGGTATCAATACGTGTAGGCTAGGCTCATTGCAAAATTGCATTAATTTCAATCAAGTGTTCAAGTGTGCACCTACAATGCCTGCGTGACTTCTTTCTGACAATTTGGAACGTAATTCAAAAATTCTTGACTGGCATTTTACCTGTACACTTTGACAATAAGATGGTCGTGTCACAGCAGCAGCCAACCTCGTGTAATCTTCCACTGCACATTTTCTTTCCTTGCTGATTCTATATGATTCTTCATTCTTTCAGTTTATTTTCGAATATGTTCAGTGTTTGTTAATGAAGCGAGCTATGGCAACATCAGTTTACTGTTTTGCATGTAACAATTAAGAAGAATTCTGATGGATGTAGAGTGGGAACAGTAAAGCTTTTATAAAGAAGGTTGATGTCTTTAAAATATGAAAAACGCTGCTTTTATTAGCAATACATAATAATTGAAATAAACACCATAATTTGTCAAAGAATCTAAGAGGCTTTTTTGTCTTTTGGTCTTTTACGCGGACACCATGCGCACTAGAAACTACAGCTACAACCAGCGTTCCCATGCAGAGTTACGCGAGATAAGGTAATAGAAAGGCAGTAAAAATTTTTACTTTGGATGACAGTCAACTTCTTTGTCACTGCAACAATCGCTACACCCTAACGATGAAGCCGTGTTGACTTATTTTTGTCAAAGTAGTTTCATGCACGGGCATATAACATAGCAGGTATGTACTTGAACTTGCCGTGTGCTTCTAGAGGTTGCCTAAATGTTGAACCTATTATCAGTATTGCGCACACAAGGACAATGACCTGTCAAATGCTGTCCTACGTGGCAGCATCCTGTCGTTTTCGCTTGGCGTATTAATTTATGTGTTGCGTATTCAGCGCGCCTACGTCAAAGTGAAGTATTTTTATTCTTGGTCTTCGAACGCCTTGATGACAGCAACGCCTTGATGATAGTGATTGGTCTTCACAAAGAGCAATGAACGGCTAAGGAACTTACTTCTTCACCTAGTAGCTAAAACCGACAGTGACAAGGAGGTTATGTTTCTTTGCACGACAAAAAAAATGAGAAAATGATCTTTCCTGTTTTCGTCACGCACAAAAGCCATATTTTCGTGGATCGTAGACGAACTTATACTGGCTAGCCTAGCGAAGTGTACTTCTAAACACCTGGTAGACTATACTTTCTCCTCGATCCATTTGGTTCCTTCTGAGAGCTTCCGTGAGCTACAAAAAAATAATATTATTAAGCATTCTTTACATTGAAGACTTGTGGTATATTGGGCGAGCTGGCTGAGATTCATGGCGAAACTAAATGCGTGGACGACGTAACACAGAGTACAAGACACGAGAAAGGCGCTGTTTGAGAACTGAAGCCTGTTGAAAGTATATTCTGCCTCTCATAGACGGCAATAACGTCGCAACAGACGAAGATATGCCCTCATGTGAACACAGGTGCATGAAATAAAGACAACGTAAAAGTTTAGCATGCTTCGAAAAAAAGAAAAGTTGTCACTAAAGCGAGCTTGGTTCACGAGCGCGTAACTGCGAAAGTAATCGTATAGGTAATAAAGACGAGGTTTTTTTGGGATACTTCAACACAAAGATTTGTGTGGGTCTCTCTGTCTACTGTCAACTCGTTTTTGCGTCAGTTCAAATGGCTAAAAACCAACCGCACCCACAGCGTCAAGAAATAAAACATTCATGCAAAAGCACTATAGACATTTTCTTTATAAGCAAGATAATATTAGGTTATTGAACCTTTGTTGCTAGTGCGGTACTATGAAGCCTTGTGTGTTGGCTTCGGCATGTCCTGTGTAGTCTAATTTTTTTGAGTACAGCATTTCTTGCATTGATATTTATTATTCCTTCAGTTTGCGTAGTCACACCAGTTTATATAGAAAAATAATTGAGACAACCTTTCGACTGACATAACCATCTTCGTTGATTCAATAGTTCATAAGCACAATGTTAAAATGTTATCTTACCCCTAGAACGTCGTGAAAATGTTGTTCAAGGACGACAAGGTTTACAAACAAGGTCTGAGTAGTTTTTCAAATGATTAGTGGCTTCTGTACACTACATGTTTTCCTGGAAGTTGAGTATCAGCACTTCACTGCGGAATTGTTCGAAACCCCGTTATTTATAGCACCGGCACGGATCATTTATTTATTTATATTTCAATGAAATATAAGAAAACCACTGTGTTAAGGAAGAGCACATAAAACGTTCAATTGGTGTTCTGTGCAAGAATATCGACGAGTGTGATATTTAGTCCAGAATCTCAATAACGCTGGCCGCGTGATCACATTTTTCACGAGTGCTTCTTGGGTTATCAGATCTGAGCTGAACAGAACTACTCACCTCCACTTGGCTTGTGTCCTAATTTACAAAGGTATAATTTCTGGACATTCACATACCATTTACTACAGCGTGGTTGTCTTATTAGCATAGAACCTGCACTGTGATGCATTTGTGTCATGATCTTAGACTGGATGAACGGATTGGATTTTTGTTCTGCAGATAATGCTATGCTACCTGCAATTCCGTACTGAGGTTTTTCCCCTCGATGCTGGACATGCGACAGATTAACTCATCGAGATGTTTTCTCGCGTTGGGCTACCCAAAGTTATTATGCCAAGCCAAAGGACGAGCTTTACAATACAGCTAAAGAAAGAGATTGACCGGTCACTCGCCTCAAAGAACGCCTTACCATGCGCCATGGCAAATGAACAATTAAAAAGTTTAGCGGCACTGTAAAGAGAATGACTAAGCGAATGTGCCAAGAAAAACCAAAAACCTGTGAGAGCTACTTTGCACCACTGTTTCGCCTACAGATTGGTACCGCAAGCGAGTCGGGACCTCTCGCCCTACCAGTTGATTTATAGCTGGTACATCCGAGAAGCACTTACTATTTTCACAAATTTATAGACTAATGAAAGCATTGATGGCGAAACCCCTACCACGTATATTTACCTTCTAGAATTTAGCCAATTCAGCGTTAAAAGTATTTTTCAATGCTAAAAGAAAAATCCTGGTTTTTAGGAATCTCGGCGTTATATCAGTTTGAGCAAAAGTTCCGCGCACTTTTGCGTTATCGTGCATAGCTTGTCTTTGAAAAGAGGTCGGTACTTTGCCAACGAAGAGTCGGGCGCCTTTTTTACACTAATATTGGTTGTGGTTGACCCTAAATTGTTATTAAGGTTCTTAGAATTATGCCCAGTTCAGCTGGACGGTGTGTAGCCCATCCTGGCCCAGTAGAGGTTGTACCTTGCGGTCCACGACATAGAGCGGAAGAGGCGCCAATCGTCTTGCGCGCAGCTCGTTGACAGAGAACAACCTCTGGGATCGTACGAGCTCTCCTGTGCAGGTATGATGTTGTAACTGAAGTGGACCAAAGAACAGTGAACAACTGACGGAACTCAGTTTAACATGACGGAAAGAGCCGCTCCCGCGTCTAGCTCTATACTAACCAAAGCGCCATTGATTGCCATCTGTTTAGTGACTGAGTGGAGCTTAGCCATGGAGACGCCGTTTAGACTGAGCGCCGAACATTTCTGCGACACAAGCCTGGGCAGCTTCACATTCTTTTTACCGGTCTTTTAGTTAGACGAACTCTTATGACCAATTCAGCATGCTCTCTAAATATGTCACTTCTTGTCGCAGTTGAGACAGGTTTCGAGCACATGTGCGTATGCATCACTCCAGTTCTTTGGCGAACTGCTCCAAGAACAGCTTTTACTTCTTTTCTGGGGCTCAGCTTGCACCTTTTGAAAATCGCTGACTGAGAAGTCACTGCTGCGTGCCACGGCGCTACATCTTTCCAGTGCGCTGCATCTACTCGCCCCCATCAAAATATTTTCGCTTATTTCAGGATTGTTTGCGGCACTGGTGTGAGGTTTACGTGCATGATAGTAAGTGAAAACTGGCTGGTGTGACTGGGTAAAATACACATCTTTTTGACAGTGAAAAAACCATTTAGTGTTATTATTAGACAAAAATGCGGCAATTATATTGCTGAAAACAATGTTAAACTGACAAAGGCCGTCAGAAGTGATGAATACGGTTTTCTCGCGCTTCATCTCGTTGACGGCTTTCTGCCAGTAGCCTGACCGAAGGTCAGTAGTGGAAAAATAAATAGCACCGTATAGGCAGTAGTGGGCGTCGTCGATGCGCGGCAGAGGGTAAACTTCTTTTTTGTAATCTTGTTGAGGTGACGGTAATCGACACAAAAGCGCCATGTTTCATCCTTTTTCACAAGGATGATGAGAGAAGCCCCCGATCTGCATGAAGGCATCTTCTCGGCTTCCCGTTGTATGCTCTGACGCGGAAACAAAGTATGGACGTTAGTTAATGGGAGTCGCGTGGCCAGTATTGCTGCGTTGAGTGACGATGGTATTTTAGCTGGAAGAGGTACTGGCAAATTTGAAAATGTCACGATAGCCCTCAAAAACGTGGCAGAGCACTGCAGCTTGCCCAGACATGAGGTACAATGGCACAATTCGCTCGATGTCGACGCTCGAAGAACGTGATGGATTAGAACCACTGACTGAGCTGCAGCAATCGTCAATTCTGAAGGGCTCGACGTCGTCGTCCTAAAGAGTTGTAATTTTGGCCAGGGAGATACGCTGTGGTATACAACTTGGTGGTGAGGGAGAAGTTGACAAACGGAAGGCAAGTGTGGTTTCCAGTAATCGCGAGAATCGCATGCATCGCAAAAACCTGATGTGTAAACTTCACGGCAGAAGTTGGGGCTCATATGATCACCGTTAGGTACTGGTGACGTGGAGGACAAGCAGACGTGCGTGACAGAGCTAGGTGGGAGACGCGTTAAAATAATGCAGCAGAGGCAGCTTTGTGGTGGGCCAGTCCGGTCGAAGAGGAGAGCTAAATCTAGTGGAGAGATCGAGCTGAACAGTCTACGAGGGCGGAATGCGTGGCTAGAAAATTCATACCAAGCATGAGTTCATGAGGGTACTGTCCAATAACGGCAACAAGAATGACAGTTTTTCTCTCCCAAATTGAGACTCGGGAAGAGCACATGTCGAGAATTGTGGCAGTTTCTTCATCAGCAACTTGCAAAGCTGTCTTGAGCGTGGGTGTGACAGTTTTTTCAAGCTGGCGGTGAAGCGTAGCAGTCATAATGGACACATGCGCGCCAGTATCTATCAACTCAGTCACACAAACATTGTCGACAATAACGTCTAAAAACTTCTGGCTTAACGGTAATGTTAATTGAGGATTTCTCGCGTGGGTCGTCAAAGTAGCTCCGCCTCGAGAAGCTACATTGCCTAGTGTTTCGGTCAGAGTGCTGCCAATGGGTCGGGAAGGCAGCACGGTGTTTTGGCGGCGACCGGCACTGACGATGAGCAGAAGACAGTGACCGGTCGCAGCGAGGTTTGCTTAGAGGTGCGGCAGTAGCGGAGATTCTAGTCAGCATCAATGGAGGAAGTGCTGACGATGACTAGCGAACGGACGTGGCGTTAAGGGGAGTGGCATAATGTGACAATGGAGCGCAGTGGCTGCAGCAGTGGCAAGCGATATGAGCAACGCATAGGCAGTTGAAACAAAGGGGCCTGTCATGAAGGGTAGAACATTCGGACGGATTGCGTTGTCGAGAATAGGTAGGAGCAGAGCGAGGAGCTGAGGGGGGACGATAAGAAGGCTCAGCTGAGCACACGACAGGAAAAGGATGTAGACCGACATTCGACAATTCTTGTCGAACGACGGCCTGTATCAAATAAACTTTGGTCGGGGAAGGCTCAAGCATCGGGAATGGCGTGGCTACCAGTTGTGCTGCTTCGACCTCTCGAAAACTCATGCGTGTGAGGTTATCACATCGAGGGGCCTGGTGGAAGACCTCGCCACATTAGGTAGTAGCCACCCTGTTGGGAAGGCGCACAATGCTTTCAGCCACCTGACAGGGTTTAGCTTTTTTGAGAGGTTGGCAATTTTAAGGATTGGGTCGATGCTCGTGACGTTGTTAAGAATCAGAAGGTTGAAAATATCTTCGGCAATATCTTTTAGGGCTTGATTGACCTTCTCGTCTTCCGACATGCGCTGGTCGGCATTGCTACAAAGCCAAGACGTCAAGAATGTGGGAGGCATCAGACTTGGCAGAAGACTATTGATTGATTGATATGTGGGGTTTAACGTCCCAAAACCACCTAATGATTATGAGAGATGCCGTAGTGGAGGGCTCCTGGAATTTTGACCACCTGGGGTTCTTTAACGTTCACCCAAATCTGAGCACACGGGCCTACAACATTTCCGCCTCCATCGGAAACACAGCCGCCGCAGCCGGGATTTGATACCGCGACCTGCGGGTCAGCAGCCGAGTACCTTAGCCACTAGACCACCGCGGTGGGGTGGTAGAAGACTGTGCCCATGTGGCGAGAACGTTCTTGGCAGTGAGCTGACAGCCCCATGAATCACCAAACAGGCCACGGATCTTTTCTTTGAAGAGATCCCAGCTCATTATTTTGGCCTTGTGGTTTAAAACCATGCTCACGGAGTGTTGTAGAGGTGTACAATATCACGTTGGCGAGCATGAGCATGGAGTCTCAGCGATGAGTAGCACTGACGCGCTCGTGCAGGTTCAGACAAGTGTCAACATCAATGTACCATCACCGAAGAAAGTGCCGAGATTTTAGAGGTGAGGGAGTGTGACGTAGGTTGTGGCTTGGGCTGAAAACAGCGGCATAAAGGAAGTACCAGCAGTCGAAGCCGCCGACGGGTCACCAGTGTTGCGACCGCTACTGGTCTCCATCAAGGTACGGAAGTCGTCAGCCTCCACCAATAATGTACCGAGTAACTTCTTCAATGATCTATTTACAAAGCACAGAACTCAGCAATACCACATGGCGCCAGTAAAGCATCAATCAAAACTGACTTCATCCTCCTCTTTCAGGCAGCTGCGATGTGGCAGCTGTTTTGTTTGAATATGTATTTCTTAGACAGCGTTCATTTTCAAGAACCCGCTCGCTTGCTCGCATCATTCGCCACATATAAATAAACTATGCCATTTACATCAGCTACAAAAATATATTGCAGAGAACCGTTCCAACACTTAGATTGGAAAAGGGTCACATCAATTGTGTTCAGTTGATGCCTCATGTTTTGTTGCTCACAGGCGTCCCATCTGGTGTATACAATTTCCTTTTCGTTCAGGCCTCCGTGCAGCACTTGAAGTAAAAGAAGGCATTTGCCTTTGCTATGGACCCCAATATCAAAGCATTAAATGGTGCGATATATTCATCATCCACAGGCTAAAGAAGGAGGCATGATGTACCACTCTTCTTCTGAGACATGGCTGAATTGGTTCAGCTGTGTCGCCTTATCTACAGTGACGGAAGACCACAAAGGTGTGACAACAAACACCGTTCTGTGTAGGCGGTTTGTGAGGCAGGAGTGTTGTGCGAGATTCTCATGGAGTGCAGAATGTCTAAGGTCGGACAAACTGGCATTGCGCTAATAAAAGAACTATAGAAAACGAGCCAAATTTAAATAAATGTAATGAATTCGCACCTTTGCGTCAACTTTTCGGCACTTGAGTAGTGCCACGTATAAACATTTCACACATGCTAGGTATGATATATTGTTACTGGCACAGCAATTTAATTTCTCACATATTATGTCAAGTGAGTATTGTTCTCATCAAGTGTCATGTTCGTAGACGGCAGTACTTCCTTAAACGTCACAGAAAAGAAACTTAGATTTGGAAAAAAAAACACTCGCCTTTCTTTTGCCAGGTATAAGACATCCAAAACCAAAGGGTGAGGCACGCTGTAAAGAGGGCAGCTCTTCGATAAACAAGAAGACTTCAAAGAACCTAGAACAAAAACAAATGTTTACATAGCAAAAATCGTTAATGTTGTCTTACCAAAAAGTATGCGATTAATAATGTATAATAAAAATCACAACATATGGACATTTAAGATCAATAAAGAGACCATGGTTAACGAATAATATATATATATATATATATTTATATATATACAGAAGAATAACTTCGGTTGCCGCAAGGTTATCAATATGAGAGTAGATGTGCTTTCACATAACAACTGTATATTGTGCCGACGTTCCGACGGGAACCCCGTCTTTTCAAGGCATTGAAAAAGACGGGGTTCCCGTCGAAGCATCGGCACAATAAACAGTTGTTATGTGAAAGCGCATCTACTTTCATATATATATATATATATATATATATCTATATATATATATATATATATATATATATATATATATATATCTATATATATATATATATATATATATATATATATATATATATATTGTAGTTGGGAATTCGCAAGGCACTAACTAGCGGGACCATCTCTCTCTGAGTGCGAAGAGCGAGTGTGTGCACGAGCTGTAGACGGTGGACTGCTCGAGCATTTCTGTCCGTACCGGCTGCCTGCCTTCTATCTGGCGTCGCGATTAAACTCCCTTTCAAAGTGGTGGAAGTGTGCTGGGTACGCAAACCTGGAACTTCGAAGCCGGAAGCTGCCCACTGCATCAGCAATGCATGATCAGACGACCGAGCCAGGGACCCCCTGCGGAGCACGGCCCAATCTCAACTGGTCATCGTACCTACCACCCTGCGCCAACGGGATCCCCCCTTCTTCAGCGGCACCGAGGACCAAGATGTGGAAGACTGGTTGCAGCTGTTTGAAAAGGTGAGCGCCGCCAACAAGTGGAACGACCCCTCGAAATTGGAGTGCGTCCCATTTTATCTCAAAGACGTCGTCAGCCAGTGGTTCAAAAACCACCGTACGGAATTTACCACTTGGGCCGCTTTCAAGACCACCCTTGCAACTGTGTTCGATCGCCCCGCAGTGCGCAAGCTGTGTGCTGAACAGTGCCTACGCGGACGAACACAAAGGTAGGGCGAAAACTTAACTAACTACACTGGAGATGTTATCAATTTATGCCGGCGATTTAACCATCAGATGAGTGAACAAGACAAGATCAGGCATATCTTGAAAGGAATAGACGATGATGCCTTTCAAATGTTGCTGGCAAAGGGCCCAAGTACCGTATCCCATAGAGTTTTTCACAATACTTACTAGAGGGAACTCTGGCGCTAGTGTCTATGGGAGTTGCAACACACGGCGCTTCAGCGAGCATTGAAATGATGGGTAGTACCCACATTTGTCTAATTTTCGTACTTCTGGCCTGCTTCTGGCTCCGTGTGTGTTGTTGTGGCTTGGAGATGTTTTTTCACGAAAACATAAATTAGCAAATGTTCACCGTTTGCACTTCACAACCTTATTCTTTTAAGCTTACTATTTCAAATCAAATCCCTAAATTCAAAAGGGTTCGTTCTTTCTTTCTAAACAAAACCGTAACCAGTAATAAACAAAGCCGAAAGTACGATTCACCGCCCGCAAGTACGAGGACCAGGCAAATGTGTGTACTACCCATCATTCCCATGGTCGCTGAACGATCGCAGCACCAGAGTGCCTTCGAGTTAATTTTGGGAAACTCTATGCCGTATCACAACTTGTCACCTTGTGCCAGAGCTTGGAAGAGATTCGCAAGCAACGTGCATCAGTTCGGAGGTCAATGACAGCAGACGACTCTCTCGCTTCCCTGGCCGTCGGTGGTGACAACACCCTGCTAGTGCAGATAAAAGAGTGTGTACGTGAAGAGGTCGCACGACAGCTTTCGTGTCTCTCGTATTTGCCGACTACCGAAGCACCAACGAACCGCCTAGCGCCGACAATCAGACAGGCTATTCAGGAGCAGGTCTCCGAGGCGTTGCCATTACCTACGCCTGCCTCTTCATCAACACCTTTTGCCGTGCCACTGACTTACGCGGCCATCGCGGCAATGCCTTCTATCATCGCGGCAATGCCTTCGTCTGCCATTCTATACGCCACAACCTGCGCGACCTTCCACCGCACCGATTCCAGCTACACAGCAGCACGTTGGAAATCCTTGGCGCACTGCTGACAACCGGCCGATATGTTACTTTTGCGGGATTTCAGGTCACGTTGCACGTCTATGTCGTCGGCGCTTCGCAGCTAATGCACCAAGATACCCTGACTACTCGTTTCGGCCTCCATACCACGCGCCTCATTTGCCACCTGAAGTTCACGAACGCGATGCCCAAGCTGCTTCCGGCACCCAAACCTCCGCTTCTCGACGTTCTACTTTCCGCTCGCCTTCCCCTTCAACAAGTCGTCGTTCTGTGTCGCCTATGCATCGACGACCTACCTCCATTGAGACAAAAACTAACTGCCGCAGCTCTGGAGGCACGAGCTGCGTCATCTTCTAATCGTTTAAGTCCTCGCCTGTCTCCCACCAATCTTATTGATGTAATTGTCGAAGGTGTACGAACACTTGCACTCCTAGATACTGGTGCCACAATATCTGTGATTAGTCAAAGACTCTGCCGCTGTCTTGCTAAAGTGATGATTTCTCCCATATTTTCTCTTAGCACTGCGAGTGCCCAACAAGTTTAGCCCATCGCGGCATGTACGGCAAAAGTGGTTATTCGAGGTGTGTTGTACATTGAATTTCACGTGTTGGCTTCATGTTCCCACGATGTCATCCTAGGACGGGATTTCTTATCACGTCATTACGCCGTCGTGGACTGCGCTCGGGCTGAAGTGGAGCTGTTAACGTTTCGTGATGCGCCTTCTGCTGATGCGGCCGTATCTAGTGTGGCTAACCTTGTCGTCGCGACGGATATAGACCTTCCTCCTTTCAGCGCCCAGTTTGTCTCTTCCTGCTGCACTTCACTTTCTGACGCTACCGTCCTATTTAAGCCATCTGACATCTTCGGTAGCTGCCATCACACATCACTGCCATTCAGCGTTCAGGCGCTTTGTCAAGACACTACCGGAATATTTATTTCCCATCCCAACTAGTGCACCCTCAGTTTGCGCCGCAACGAGACGCTCGGCCACTTTCAGCTTATCAATGAAGGTACTATCGTGCCTGCCGATTTTTTCGACACCAAGCCGAATATGGAGCTGAACGCGTTGGTACCTCACTTTGCCTGGAACAGTGTGTCGTGCGATGCATTTCATTGTTCTATTGACTGCCATATAGCCCCGGCTCAACGAGAGCAGCTCGTTACCCTGTTGCATAAATTCAGGCGTTCGTGTGACTTTCCCCAAGTGGTGCTAGGAAAAAAAACACCGTTGTGCACACAATTGACACAGGGAAGAGTACTCCTTTGCGCTAGCGCCCCTATCATGTGTCCGCGGCAGAGCGTCGCGTAATTGCAGAACAAGTAGACGACATGCTACAGCGTGGAGTCATCAAGACTTCTTGTAGTCCTTGGTCTTCACCAGTTGTAGACGTCAGAAAAAAGGATGGTTCGATCCGGTTTTGCGTAGACTACAGGCGCCTAAACAACATTACGTGGAAAGACGTTTACCCTCTTGCCCGCATAGACGACGCTCTAGATTGTCTCTAAGCTGCAGAATTCTTTTCCTCGTTTGACCTTCACTCAGGTTATTGGCGGGTCCCAATGGCTGAGTCTGATTGTCCAAAAACGGCGTTTGTCACACCGAATGGTCTCTATGAATTTATTGTAATGCCATTCGGACTGTGCAATGCGCCCGCAACATTTGAGCGAATGATGGACAGTATTTTACGCGGTCTCAAATGGAACATATGCTTGAGCTATTTTGATGACGTTGTGGTCTTTTCACCCGAATTCACTTCGCATCTCACTCTTCTGCGTAAAAATCTACAGTGCCTTACAAACGCCAGGCTTCAGCTTAACCTGAAGAAATGTCACTTCGGGGCTAAACAACTCACCATACTTGGTCATGTCGTCTCGAAAGCTGGCATCCTTCCCGACCCTGACAAGCTTCGTGCTGTTGCCGCATTTCCTAATCCGACTACAGTTAAGGAACTACGGAGCATTGTGGGCCTGAGCTCCTATTTTCGTCGGTTTGTCCAGAACTTTGCTTCCATCATCGCTCCGCTCACCAAACTCTTTGCTGGCCCTGCAGATATTCCAAATTGGACAGCGGCCTGTGACGAATCCTTCGCAACACTGCGCAAACTCCTTACCTCACCACCCGTACTGCGTCATTACGATCCTACTGCGCCGACAGAAGTACACACGGATGCAAGTGGCGTCGGCCTCGCTGCAGTACTCGCGCAACACAAAGCAGGTTTTACGGAGTATGTGGTCGCCTATGCCAGCGCGCGCTCACTAAGGCAGAAGCCAACTATTCTGTTACTAAAGAAGAGTGCCTGGCAATTGTGTGGGCGTTAAACAAGTTTCCCCCCTGTTTGTACGGCCAAACTTTTGATGTGGTAACTGACCACCACGCACTCTGTTTGTTGGCTTCACTGAAAGATTCTTCTGGTCGCCTCAGACGTTGGGCACTACGCCTCCAGGAATTTGACACACGCGTCGTCTACCGATCGGGGCGAAAGCACTCTGAGGCAGATGCGCTTTCACGATCACCCGTGATATCTGATGATACGGAATTATCAGCCCTTAACTTTCCCCTCTCTGCCGTCAGCGTCACAGACATGTCATTCGAACAGTGGAAAGACCCTTGGATTGTCTCGCTCTTGAATATGCTTTCTGACGCATGAACTTCCGGTTACCTGCGAGTTCTTCGCCGCAAAGCAACGCATTTCGCCATACGGGATGGCCTTTTATACCGTCGCAACTATCAAATGGTGGGTCGTAAATGGCTGCTAGTCATACCCAGCCATATGCGGTCTGATATGTGCGAATATTGTCGTGCTGAGCCGCAACATGCACAAGCCGATGCTCTAATGACGTATGAACGGATCCGCCAGCGTTGCTACTGGCGGGGTATGGTGTGCACGTTTGTACGCAAACACATTCGCTCAGGTTACGTGTGTTAGCAGCGCAAACAATTTCTCATTGCAAACACATTCGCTCATGTTACGTGTGTTAGCAGCGCAAACATTTTCTCACTGCAGCCTCTACCATGTCCTGCACGCCCAATTGACCGTGTTGGGATTGACCTATACGGCCCGCTACCGTGCTCTGCTGGTGGTAATCGATGGGTGATTGTGGATGCTGACCATCTGACAAGGTACGCCGAAACGGCAGCGCTACCTTCGGCTGGTGCTCGTGATGTTGAAACCTACATCTTGCATCGGTTTGTTCTTCGTCATGGTGCACCACGAGAGCTCCTGAGCGACAGGGGCCGCGTATTATTGTCCGAAGTTCAGCAGCAGCTCTTACATTCATGCCGTACGGTACACCGCACATCAACAGCCTACCACCCTCAGACGAACAGCCTAACGGAACGTTTCAATAGAACCCTCGGAGACATGCTCGCTATGTATATTGATTCCGACCACTCCAATTGGGACGTTGTCCTTCCTTTCGTGATGTATGCCTACAATACGGCGATTCAATCAACAACGGGCTTTTCTCCATTTTTTTTCTCTTATATGGTCGTGACCCATGCAGTACACTCGACACAATTCTGCCATACAATTCTTATGCCTCCGAGTTTGGCCCAGTTTCTGAAATGGCCGAACATGCCCGAAGAGTGTCGTCAGCTTGCATGGTCCTTCACAACCGATAATCAATCCCTCCAGAAAAATCGCCTCCACCGCGTTCTTGTTCAGCACACTTTCCCCGTCAGTTCTACCGTGTGGCTCTGACTGCCTTTGCACTCTCCTGGACGTTTTAACTCCCTAGTTTTCACCAAAGTATACATGCCCTTACCTTGTCATACGGCACCCTTTTTCTCTCACCTATGTGATTGAACAGCTCAAGCCGTCCACGGACAAGCGCCGCTTTGGTCGTGAGACGGTCCACGTCAGTCGCCTCAAGCCCTGCTACTACCCTCCTGTTCTCTCGTCACCTTGAGTCGCCAAGATGGCTCGTCTACGTCGCCGGGGTATTGTAGTGGGGAATTCGCAAGGCACTAACTAGTGGGACCATCTCTCTCTGAGTGCGAAGTGCGAGTGCGTGCACGAGCTGTAGACTCTGGACTGCTCGAGCATTTCTGTCCTTATCTTACCGGCTGCCTGCTTATTACCTGGCGTCGCTGATAAACTCGCTTGCAATATATATATATATATATATATATATATATATAAATATATATATATGTAGCCAACTTGAATCAGTCGGATGACGCGGCGAAACTGGGTCGTGTCTACTTCTATCTCGAAGACGAAGCTCGCACATGCTATCAAAATCGAGAAGAGGCACGCAAAATCTTCTTTCTTTGCTCCAGATGGTAGAGCCGCTCTTGCAGTCGACCCACTACGTGTGGGTGACAATATATATATATATATATATATATATATATATATATATATATATATATATATATATATATATATATATATATATATATATATATATATATATATATATATATGACGCAGGAGGCGTGATGGCTGTACGATGAACCATTTATTTGTCTTCGTCTTCCTCCTTCTCTACTTCTCTACTATTCTACCACACCGTTCTCGTGTGGTTCGTCACACGCTTCCCCCCTCCCCCGAGAAAGACGTAGGTGCAGGGGCGGATGATATCGTTTAAGTCTCCCGACATGAACGATGTCAGTCTGGCGACCGAGTGGAGCCACGCTGTGGTCGATCTCGTAGTTAACTGCCGAAATCTTGCGTATGATCGTATAGGGTCCTTCCATTATTGCGCTGAGTTTGCCGCGGTTCGGGTGCCAGGGTGTTTCATATAGAACAAAGTCTCCCACTTGAAGCTCTAACGGAAGGAACTTCTTGTCATATATGATTTTGTTTTTCTCGTGATATGCTACTGAATTACGGACTGCGTTTGTACGAGCTCCTGCAGATTTTCGGTAACGCCTGGAAGAAGATAGGGATACGATGGTGTGCCATACATAAGAAAGCAGGGTGAGTAGCCTGTGACTTCGTGAGGCGTTCTATTGTACTCGTCGACAACGTCCGAGAGGAGACTCGGCCATGGTTTTCGGGGTTCATCGTTGATCTTGCATCGGAGGCGAGTAACGATCGTCTGATTAGTGCGCTCGTTTAGGCCATTACACTGCGGGCGTTGTGAGCTTGTTAAAAGCTGATGAATATTGTTGTGCTTGAGGAACTGCTTAAACTTGCCGGCAGTGAATCCTGTGCCGCGGTCGGAAAGGAACTTCCGCGGCTTTCCAGCAGCGAAGATACTCTTCAGGCAAGATATGTACGCGTCACAAGTCTCATTCTTGTGTGCGAAAGCCCAGACATAACGGGTGGCATGATCAACGGCTAAGTGAATGAATCTTTTGGATGAGCCGTAGTTGCCAAAACCTCCGATAGTGTCCATGGCCAGAAGATCAAACGGTTGTTCCAATGATGGCAAAGACTCCAAGGAACCAAATCGTTTGTTCTTCGGTTTCTTGCAGCGCTGGCAGGTATCGCAGTGGCGTATGTACTTGCTCACGTCGGTGATGATGTCGGGCCAATAGTACTGTGGAGAGAGAAGCCGCAGCGTCTTATTTACCCCTACATGACCGAAAGCGTCATGAGCTTTTTGGAGAAGAGAAGACCGGAGGGCAAAAGGCACATAAACTTTTCGTATTCCCCTGCGTGTCACTATACTCCGTCCGTTCTCAATGGTATGCTTTCCGGGTGGTTTGTCGTTGTCATGCTCTCGAAGTTGCTCAGCAGGTAGGAGTTGAACTACCGGGCTCCGAGATAGTGCATCAGCTTCAATGTTGTCAATGCCCTTTTGGTGTTTGATGTTCACGTCGTACATGGAGAGTTTCAAGGACCACCGGAAAAGTCGGCCCCGGGGATTCTTGATGCTTTTAAGCCATTGCAACGCTGCGTGATCTGTGATCACAGTGAAAGGTTTCCCATGTAGATAGCAGTGCCATTTATCGATGGCGTCAATAATTGCCAAACATTCGAGTTCTGTGATGGCATAATTAGTTTCGTGTTTTAGTAACTTCCCTGAATGGTATGCGATTGGGTGCTCTCTACCTTCATCATCAGCCTGCTTCAAGACGGCGCCGATACCTCGGTTGAATGCATCGCAGTATAGCACACAAGGCTTAGTGGCATCGTAGATGTTAAGGATTGGCTCTTCTGTCACGCATTTCTTGAGCTGAGTGAAAGCCAGTTCACACTCCGCATCCCAGTTCCAGGTGGCGTCTTTGCTGAGCAGACGCGTCAGTGGGTGAGCGATTTGACTGAAGTGGTCGATGTATCGCCGGTAAACATTGACAGTGCCGAGAAAACGCTGCAACTCTTTAGGGCGTGATGGTGTCGGAAACCACAGGATTGCGTCCACGTTGCTTTGCTTTGGAGTGACGGTGCCATGCGAAACGTTGTGTCCCAAGTACTCAATGGAGGTTCGAGCGAATTGACATTTCTTTGATTTCAGCTGATGCCTTCGCTTCAAAATGCCCTCCAGATGCCTCAGACGGTCTGGAAACGTGTCAGAGTAGACAACAATGTCATCGAAGTAATTCGTGACGTTCTGCAAACGGTGTTTTGCCAATACGAATTTGACAGCCCGTTCGAAGGTGGCCGGAGCATTCCGAAGGCCAAAAGGCATGACGAGCCACTCATAGTGACCGGTACGTGTGACAAACGCCGTTTTCGGAATGTCATCAGGGTGAATCTTCACGTGCCAGTAACCTAACGTTATGTCTAATGTCGAGAAGTACGTAGATTTTCCCAGAGAATCGAGAACGTCATCGATGCGAGGGATGGGCTGATAATCAGGCACCGTCAATTCGTTCAGCTTGCGGTAGTCGATGCAGAAGCGCATGCGTACTTCCCCTTTTTTCTCTGCCAGAAGTGCTGGCGCAGTGTATGGGGCGGTAGATAGTCGTATGACACCTTGTTTGAGAAGCTCATTGATCTGTCTGTCCATTTCAACGCTGTCAGTTTCTAAGCATCGATAGGGAGCTCTACGAATGGGAACATTGTTGTTGAGATGAATGCGATGCATTTCGCCGTTGATGCACCCAATGTCTGTCTGCGACTTGGAAAAAATGTCATCGTACTTGTGAATAAGCTGCTTCAATGCCAACTGTTGAGTTTTATTTAGATGTAGTACATCACAAACTTCAACACCTTGCAAAGACGCGCCCTTATTAACCGTGGTTTGGTTTTGTGTACGAGAATGGAGGATGTCTTTCCCTTGGCGTAGTGTCATAGTGTCAAGGTCCAGCGACAAGTTAAAGAGGCAAGCACTATCCAAGCCAAGAAGTAAGTTGCTCTTCATGCCTTGTAGAACATGAGCCTGAATTTCTCTTGTCACTTTTCCTATCTGTACCTTTAGATTAACGCGACCCAAAGTTTTGGTAGATGATGTGACTTGTTGAACTGAGATGCATGAATTCCTCATTATTTGCAGGTGAAGTGCCTTCAGCACTGCTTCGTTGATACAGGTAATCGTAGCTCCGGTATCAAGTGTAGCGCTGACAGGGTATCCGTTAATGAGGGCATGAAACTGAATTACATGAACTCTGGGTCGCCCTCCTCGTTTCCCTGGTTGGTGGAGAGGGCGGAAATGCTTGCGCGTCGTGGGCATTCATTATGCTAGTGCATCTGTCGGGGTAAGCCATCCATCGCGCAGTGTTTGCACTCACGCACGGGTGTTCGTACCGGGGTATACGTGGACGCTGACTAGTTCTGTCACTTGTTACGTTAATCTGTGTATTCCGAGCTGGTGGCAAGCGATGCAACTTCATTCTCTGCATGGTTGACTCTACACGAAGTGCAGCTGTAAGCCATGCCTCTGGTGTAGACAAGGTAAGCCCAGCAAGCGCCATCTCCATATGCGCAGGAAGGCCGTCGATTAACCCTGATATAAGGTGCGTGTCCTTTAGTTCGGCGAGGCGTCCGAGAGACATTTTTTCATTATAGTATTCTTTCAAGCTCTGGCCTGTTCGCAACCGGCAATGAATGAATTGGCGAAAAGGATCCGCGACGCCGCTCGTAAAGCGTCCCTTCATGCGTTCACTTAAGCTCTCCCAAGACGCGTCTGTGTCGAAAACCTCGGTGAGAAACCATCGGAAAGCTCACCTTCAAGGTAATCGGAGAAGTAGCACAGCTTGTCTCGCTCCGTCCATGCTGCGGCCGCAGTCCTCACCTCAAAGAGTCGGAGCCACTTGTCAAAGGGGACTTCCGTAGATGCTCCGAGTACTTCTGGATGTTGATGACTTTCTTGGATGTGGCCATGATGAAGGGCACGGTAAATCCTGTCGACCTGTGTGACGCAGGAGGCGTGATGGCTGTACGATGAACCATTTATTTGTCTTCGTCTTCCTCCTTCTCTTCTATTCTACCACACCGTTCTCGTGTGGTTCGTCATATATATATATATATATATATATATATATATATATATATATATATATATATATATATATATATATATATATATATATGAAGCATAATAATGAATGGTAGAATGCAGTGGAATAGCATAAGCTCTTAGTTAATCAAGCGTCTTTCTGCCTAAGATCCCGCGAACACTACAAAAGAATTCTGTAATTATTTAGCACTACATATATAGAACACCGCTACCAAAAGAGATTTCTGAAAAATTTATTGTACTTGCGCTGAAAACCAAAGCGATGGTTGGTATAGGCCGAAAAAGAAGAAGTCAGAATGAAATAGACTATAAAATTCTCTTCAATAATCGCCCAGTGACGTCTCCAATGTTATAAACTACTCCTTAAAAAACTCATGGGTGCCGCAAGATTGAAAAATAGCAAAGGTCATTCCTTTACTAAAACAGTCAGGAGGAGGATTAACAGTCGATAATATCAGACCTATTTCTCTAACATCTAACATGGTCAAACTAGTAGAGAGGGTCCTACAAAGCCGTGTTAGTATTTGGATGGCAGACAATTTGGTAACGAAACCGAACCAAATCAGCTTTCCTAGTGATTTCTCTATTTTGTGTGCACATGCTGACTTGAACAGCCGAATACAGCTCGCTTGAAAAAGAAGACCATACGCTGCTTCAATAAAGCTTGACATAGCCAAGGCGTATAGTATTGTGGAGCATTTCATTCCAATAAATTCGTTAAGTGATTAAATTTTCCATAATATTTTATTGAGTGGGTGGCAGACTTTTTAAAATAGAGAAAATTCTACTGCATCCAAAATGGATTTTTCTCATCCAGGTTTAAACAAACGCGTGGTGTTTCCTAAGGAGTAGTCTTATCTCCAGTGGTACCTATAGCTTTAATGAGCACAATTCCAGCAGAACAAGAAGTCACTGTCTACATTTTTGCTGATGACATCGCATTCTTTGCTGCTGACTGTGATATTTGCTCACTACAACTTAAATACACAGATATAATATTATGTCAGAAATTTGGTTGCAGTCGATTTCATTACTGTTGAATGTCAGCAAAAGTGCGCTCATGGTGTTTCCGCTTGCAGACTCAATTTCAATTTCAATTCTATATGAACAGGAGCCCTTCGAGCAGTACACTCTATAAAATGTTTGGGAATCTTTTATAATGAAAACCTTAACTGGAGTCCACACATGTAGAATATGACTGCCAAGGCACAACGGGCCTCAGGCTTACTGCACAAGCTATGTAACCGTAAATATAGATTAGGAAGGCACACCGTTATAATGTTGTAAAATATGTACATGTCCACCATCATGGGATTCAGATGCATACTATTCTCGGGTGGCCCTGCCTATAAAACAAAACCTCTAGTTGTCTTCGAGCGAGAAGCACTGCGATTGTGTCTGGGACTACCTAGGTTTGTGGCTATGACTGTACTGCACCAGAAAGCAAGCCCGCCTACATTACTTAGTCGATTTCGCAATTTGACAGTAAGGCATTTTTAAAATTTTATACCTTACCGGCAAGAAGATATCAACATGCTTTTATTGCAAACCCAGACGCCTTCTTTTTTGCTCATTGGCCACGGTTTCACACACCGCAGACAATTTTTGTACAAAAGAGTTCACAAAGTATAAATGCGATCATTAGAAAAATATTTGAGACTAATGGCTTGAATTGTATTGGTATAATTGAATATGATGATATTTTCCCCCAAAACGCTAAGTTTTACTCTCTCAAATTTTTAAATAACATAATATTATATTACTTGGAGCATGCAAAAACTAAATATATAATAGCCACAGACGCTTCAGTAAATTATCGAAAGGCAGGTGTACGCATCGCCTCTGATTCGCTTGACTTCTCCTTCTCAGTTAGACTGCCTGATTTTACTCCAGTTTCTGAAGCTGAGCTCGTGGCGATTATTTTAGGTCTTTGAAAACTTCTGTCAAATCAAAACAACGCAGTCATAATGACGGATTCTCTTTCAGTTTGTGCAGCTCTTACAGCTTCTGAGAACTCTAGAATGCTAAGGACATTCAGAACGTTAGCACCACTGCAGTTGATACCCCTGAGTTACTATGGATTCCGAGACACTGTGGATTAACATAAAATAAACTGGTCGATTCCTTAGCATGAGCCGCACTTGATGGCCCAATTTTATCCGTACTGTCGGATGTTGAATATATTACAGCAATAAGATATTGAAAGTAAACAATCTGCACTGATATCATAAAAAAAGTAACTACATGGACAGAATATAACCACCCCAAGTTTCCATAGCGGCCCCACTGGAGTGAGTCCAGAAAGCTCGACGTTTTGATAACTAAAGTTCGATGTCGTGTCCCCCCCCCAAAAACCTGTATATACGAAGAGCTGGTCAGAAGATATTACCCCTCTGCGCATTCTGCGGAGAAATGGAATCAATTGAACAATATCTTTTGTTTTGTCGCCGATACGCTATACATAGAAAAAGAATTCCATTTATTTCATTTCTGAAACTAGGCGTTACACTAACGGCAGAATTTACACTAAGCTTCGGTGCCTCAGTTTTAGAACATTGCCACAGAGATGCTTTCAATGCCGTTTGCGATTATATTCAGGCATCCAAACGTATCCCATTGTGCACTTACATCAAATAATTATTATTTAATATCCAGAATAGAAAATTCTAAATGGTGATGTGAAAAAAGCCGCTTAGTGTTATTCATAACACATAAAATCTCAAAATTTCTTAAAATGACAATTTATTCATTTTATTTGCTCTTTTATGTGGTGTTTCCTTACATGAGTCATATCATAATACCAATTCTTTACACATAGTTATATTGCTGACAGAAAAAAATGCACTACGCTTCTTTGGCCAATCCCCATGAGTGGTTGTGAGCCATGAGTCTAGTTGAAACAAACAATAACATGGCGTATGAGCCAGTCCACGTATCCTGCATCTAGCGTCACACAAGTCGTCACGATGAATACCTTGCAGCCAGTTCATTAATCACCCATAATCATCGAATACCTCAGCAAGATGCAGTGACCAAACGTGGACCACACATGTGCATCCCAACTTTACATCATGAACAGCATCATGACAGCATCATCATTTTTTGACATCCCCAAGTATACCGGATCAGCAGACAACGGACCCGTACAGGACTGGTTCAACCTATTCGAGCTCCACGCCGCCACTGCGCCCTGGTCGGAACGGAAGATGATCCCCAACTTCACTGACTACATCTCTGGTGAGGCATTTCAATTCTACTTCACACGCATATATTAAAGTGAAAAGTCATGCAAAAATATTGGAAAGGAAATGACCGTTTGATTTTAGAAAAATATAATGATGACTACGACGAAGACTCGAGTATACCAACCCATCCACAGGCGATTGCACTCTATCGTCAATTCCATAAGCAGTCTTCATGAATTTGAAAGCCCAGCGCGAATCGACAACTGCCACAAGAAAAAGTGGCACATGAATTCACTGACAGGCGACCAGGCGTATTTTGGGAGGAACTCAATCATTAGGCGCGCCTCCCTTCTGCACGAAAGTCTGCATTTACAAAGTCGTCGCACCAACATATGACGTGAGCTGTCACTCGCCCTACTAATGCCCTTCTTGCTTCGTCTCGCACACATGGTTCACCACCTAGTTTTCAATGACGCAGCTCTTCAAAGGCTCCTAACGGTCACTATTCGGGTCATAAGGACGCCTTGTACCTGGTAGACCAGCTGACGCATAGGGGAAATACAGGACAACGCAATGATGACTCGAACAGTGAAAATCAGTCTTCACACATTGGATCAGCTCACTTTCTATCTCGCACACTTGACCCAGCTCCGGGATTTTCATCGCTTGGCTCTTTTGTCACTCAGAACGCTCACCTCAAGCCTCGCACGCCCACTACGGTCAGGACAGAGCAGCGGAACTCGGAGGATATTCAGCCATGCACAGCGGCTTCTATCCAGATTCATTCGTCAGAGCAGCACAGCACGTTAGTTGCACGGAAAGACGGGCGCTCAGAACTGAAATCTGACGAAGCCACGCCCATCGCGGTGTCACAATCTAGTGCACAGCCACCCGAAAATCCAAACACAGAAGGCTCAGAAGCACCAACTCTCACAGGGTGCCGGGTGCCAGAAGCCTTTGTAATTAAAGGTGTCGCAAGTATTAGTGATATTCTTCCAGTCAAGTCTGTGCTGCTAACATCACTGCACGAAAAGCAATGACCAGCTACCAAGTGAGCTATACATCAACTGACCAAGAAAAACATTGCCTTCTTCCAGAAGGGCTGCCACCACAGCATTTTTCGCAACACCACCAAGACCCGCACAAGAAAATCAACCAGGTTAAGCGACATGCTATGAGACATGGACAGCCATAGTCCTCGAAAGACCAATCGCACTTCAAAGAAAGCCATTTGCAAGAGACTCAAGTGAACCATCAACAAACTCAAGATGTCGCTCTCTAGAGAAAGACCACATTAGGTTCGAGACCTTTTGCCGAAAAGAAACATCACACAAGTTTTCTCTGGCAAAGATCAAGACGGAGCCTGCGATCAAAGCGATTGAAACAACTGGAGACAAGCCAACACAAAAGACAAGCAAAACCACACCCTGTTTTTCAGAAAGAAGCAGGGATCGGCCCGTTAGCCAACGATTGCGCAATCTGGCCGTGCCCCATGCGTACTATTCACGACAAAGAACACGACGTGTGTGAAACTCGTGCCATAAGTGTACCAAGGCGTTCCACAGTTGTTTATTCCTTGCAAGAATTGCTGTGTCATCACCATTCGCTGCCTTCAAGCCGTACTTCTGCTGGCCAGTACGCAACAGTCAACCTCGCACACCAGAACTCCACCATTTACTGGAATGTTGCACTCTCTTGTGAAGCTACAGTGTGTTTACGGAACTTTCCTGGTAAATGGAACGATTTCCTCTTTTTGACAGTGTTCACTTCTAAGTCGTGTATGTACAGTTTTTTTTCTGTTCGTCTGACTTGACTTCTAGTAGCGGGGAGAGGAGGATTGATCTGGCGTATGAAGCAATGGTTGGTAGAGGCCGAGTAGGCAGTAGTCAGAACAGAATAAACATGGCGTATGAGCCAGGCCACGTCACCCGCATCTAGCGTCATTTATATTACTAAGATACTCAGAGGACGCATGGAAGAATAGGGGAACGAAGTTGATTGATTTATTTGTGGGGTTTAACGTCCCAAAACCACCATATGATTATGAGAGACGCTGTAGTGGACGGCTCCGGAATTTTTGACCACCTGGGGTTCTTTAACGTGAACCCAAATCTGAACACACGGGCTTACGACATTTCCGCCTCCATCGGAAATGCAGCCGCTGCAGCCAGGATAAGAACCCGCGACCTGCGGGTCAACAGCCGAGTACCTTACCCACTAGACCACCATGGCGGGGCAGGAGAACGAGGTTGTCACGAGCGGTGATCGGCCAGATCCATGAAGACAGAGAATTTTATAGCTTTTTGGATGGATGCTCTTCTAAAAGATATAAGCAGACACGAGGTGTACCTCAGGGCTCAGTATTATCCCCTGTGTTATTCAACATAATACTAAGCTCCATTCCAACTCATAAGGATATCCAAATTTATGTGTATGCAGACGATTTCTTTTTTTTGCTACAAAGAGTGATCTGCACTCATTGTATCAGGCATTACAAAATTACATGAACATGCTAAAAGGATGGCTTGACAATATCTATATGTCATTGAACGTCAAAAAGTGCGCTTCTGCCATTCTCTTTTAAAGATCATGTCAACATTTTCCTATGTATCGTACTGAGCTCATTCTTCAGGTCGAATAAATACCTAGGCATCGTATATAATAGGACGCTAAATTAAAAAAGCCATATGGACCAGGTTGGCTGAAAAGCGTCACGTGCCTTGGGGTGTTTACGCAAATGCGGAAACAGAAAAATAGCGTTGCAAAGGAGTTCATTGATAAGGATTTACAAGATGTATGTGCGGCCTATTATGAAATTCGGCTGCGTAATATTTTCAGGCAGCGTGGCTTACAAGATGTGAAAGTTATTAATAATATAAAGAGAAGATTTGCGCTTGTGTCTTGGACTCCCCAAAATTTTGGGAAATAATGTTTTGTATGCGAAAGTGCGTCTCATACCTTTGTTAACTCGGTTTAGAATACCTACAGTTCAAACTTTCTTAAAAGTATACAATTCGCCTCTTAAGTTTTTATTCAAGAACCAACAGCATTCTTAGGAACACAACGCTCCGGACTACACTCCCCTCAGATTAGGTTCGTCCAAGCGATACTAGAGCCTCTCAATGAAAATATTTATCAGATTGCCATACCAAAGGTGCCCAACTCAAAACTTGAATTTACATTGAATCATATATTCCCCTCTAATTCGAAACAACTGCCCCTTCAATATTTAATTATTCGGTTACAAGATCACTTGACTGATCTGTCCATAAACAACATTATTGCGACGAATGCATCCGTATTGAACGAAAAGGCTGGAGGACGCATCTACTGTACTTCTCTCGACTGGTCTTTTTCAGTTCGATTACCAGATTAAACGCCCATATTCATCGCTGAAATATTTGCCATGATTCTAGCGCTTCGTAAACTTCCTGCAAGCGAATGAGAAGCAGTCATACTTACCGATTCTCTCTCATTATGCACTGCACCTTATACAGCAAAAAATTTGGCACTATTGAGTATGATTAGCAGCTTGTTACCAGCAAACCAGAAAAAATATCACTTACTATGCATACCCGGCCACTTTGGGATTTATCTAAATCAGATGGCAGACTCGTTAGCCAGAGCATCTTTAAGCAGACCACTCTTACCTATTTTACCTGATTTCACCTATGTAACAGCACTCAAATATAGAATTGCTTGTTTGCACAAGGAAAAAAATTATCATTGGATAAAGTCAGAGACTTCGTAGATCTAAGATTTTGCTGGAACAAACAGTGGTGTGTATCTTGGCAGTTAGAAATTACAATCACCAGATTACGATACGTAATTCCGCACGTGACTTCCTACCTACATAAAGCTGGACCAACTGCATCTCTGTTATGTCTTTTTTGCAAGGAATCAGAATCAATAGGTCATTTCTTTTTATTCTGTCAACGATATTCTTATCAAAGCAAAAGATACCTGGTCGAACCGATTGAGAAGCTAGGTTTAAAAATAAACGTGGAAGTAATTCTATTCTTTGGAAGGATTACATTAGGTTATAGCCAGAGGAATGTTTACTCTGCCGTGTGTGCGTACATAATGGCAACAACAAGATTACCTTGTTATTCTATTGTTACTATTATTTAGAGCTACGAGACTACCTGAATGCCTCACTTACCGCACTTGATGATTCTGCCGCCCGGTTCTTGGCCGATCCCCCTTTGTGGGCGAGTGCCAGCAAAGCTCAAGGCTCATCATCATCATCACCGTAAACTCTTATTCATGTCTTGTAAATAAAGGCATCTCACCGTAACACGATTGGTAGAAGGTGCGGGGCATAGCAGAACGATCCCAGGCGAACGATCACAGAAGCGCTACCTCAAGAACTACGCCGAAGCCACCGACTGGCTGGTCTACCAGAGCTCTCGATGGATCCGATTGCTAACGGTGACACCACGCACTCTCCGTCTGGCGCTAAGTGGGCCCCGACACATGGTACTACGAAGCTTCTCTGAGAGGTTCGGAGAAGACGTCGACGAATGGCTGAAACACTTCAACCGTGTGAGTAAATACAACTCTGTGAATGCGGCCGCCCGGTTGTCCAATGTCGCATTGTTTCTTCAAGGGACGGCGTTGATGTGATTTAAAAACCACGAAGAAACAATAACGACCTAGGAAGCGTTTCATAAAGAAATAGCGAGCTGCTTCGGGGACCCATTGATGAAGAAGAAGCGCACTGAGCAAACTTTAATGCAGCGTGCTCAAGTGTCCGGTGAAACATGCACAACCTACATTGAAGAGATCCTGAAATTGTGCAAGTCTGTAGACCCATGAATGAAAGAAGATGACAAGGTTGGGCATCTTCTCAAAGGGGTTGCTGAGGGTGGATACAATTTCCTCATCAGCATGGACACCTTGGCGAATGTAGTGGACGTAATCCAACACTGCCGCACGTTTGAGACCTTGAAGGCTAGGCGCATCACTCCTAAATTTGGTGGACTTGCCAACGTCACCACCGTTGCAAGTGTCAACGTCCTTCCAACATCCTTTTGTGATCTTGTCTCAATGATCAGGCAAATTGTACGCCAAGAACTTGGACGACGTGATGCTGTCCACCCGTCGAAGGCACCTGCTAGCAACACGTCCCCGCCATACGACGCAATGTGTTCTGCCGTTCATGCCACGCTTTATGATGTGCCCCAATAAAGAGCGCCAGAGCTTCCAACCGTCAACTTACATCATCGCCACGGTTTCCAGAATGCCTCCCGCCAACCACCTGCAATGGTGTCTTTGTGGGACCATCATGGGTACATGGCGCCTCGTGGAAGGTTTGGCGACGTGCGTGAGACCCCTGTGTGCTCTAACTGCGGTTTCCGCGGACATGTGGCTCAATTTAGTGGTAAGAGGTGTCGCCCCCAGCAGCGCTAGTACTTAAGTCGCCCCCAGCAGCGCTAGTACTTAGGGATTATCAGCTTCTTCTCGACAAAACCTCTGGCGCGGTGGTATGCGCTCAATGAGGGACGCGTACGTTGGGGACGGTTTCCAGCAAACTATCCACAGTGAGACACATGTAGGACGCAATTTTCACCGGAATTAAAGCAACGACTCGCCTTTCTCTGTGCGAAGCTTGACGCTCCCCGCAACATACCGGTTCCGTTCCCATCTACTGGTCGACGCGTCACCTGCCCGCCTCCGGGAAACTAAGTGGTGCTGCCGATGGAGGTGAGGTTGCCGAACATCTTTCACTACATCCACCTATGCTTCCACCCGTTCTTATGACACAAAAGAGGGTCCCCGTGCCTATTGATAGACTTCCTACGATGACTTTGATAGATACGGGAGCAGCTGTTTCAGTGATGAGTCTTAACTTCAAATTGTAACAAGGACGTAAAGTGATGTTTCGCTGAGACAGTTGTGCATCATTTGTTGCAGTGAGTGGGGAGACACTGTGCCCAATCGGTGTGTGTGTTGTTAGTGTCACTTTGGGCGACAAGGTGTTCGAGGCTGAACTCGCTGTCCTGACCAGCTCCACCCAAGACATCATCTTGGGGATCAATTTTCTACGCGAGTGCGGTGCTACTGTAGATTGCGGTGCTGGCGAGATTATGCTATCGGCATTTACTGACGATCCCAGGCGCTGTCAAGGATCTATCACCATCATAGGATGTTCTTGCCGCCCAACTCGATGAAGACCGTACGTGTTGACGCCTCTGCCTCGGACGGCGGCATGTTTGACGTTCTTGTGAAGCTGATTCCTCTCAATTGCCTAAGAAAAATGTGCTCGTTCCACATTGTGTTCTGTTGATTAGTGATAGGCGATCAGCCTTATGGGTGTCGAACTATTCCAATGAACCTGTCATGCTACCTTGCGGATTGCGACTCGCCCACTTCGAACAAAATGCGACCAGTTTTATTGCGTCTTTAGGCGACGAGAGCGTAGATCCTATTCGTGCGACGTACCATACAGAAGCCGACTTTCTGAGTATGGTAAACAAGTCAGTATCATCAGAAAAATGTCAAGCTTTGGTCAAGTTCCTTGCGACACACGCTACTATATATGACTTTGTGCAGAATGAAGAGCAAATAAGTGTATCCGAGTCGCGTACTCGCCATGCAATTGGCACAGGATCCGCTCACCCTATCCGGCAGAAACCATACCGTGTCTCATCTGCGGAGCGCAAGGTCATTGCTCAACAGGTAAAATAGATGTTAAAGAAAAGGGTCATCCAAGAGTCGTGGAGCCCTTGGGCTGCCCCTGTCATTTTTGTCCGAAAGAAGGATGGTACATGGTGATTCTGCGTGGACCACAGATGGCTCAACTCTGTTACTAAAAAGGATGTCTACCCACTTCTCAGGATTGATGATGTCATCAATTGCTCACATTCGGCATCATATTTCTCCTCCGTCGATTTGATATCGGGTTATCGGCAAATAACCATGCACTCGAATGACAAAGAGAAAACGGCCTTCATGACCCCAGATGGTCTATTTGAATTCAATGTAATGCCTTTTGGCCTACGCAATGCTCCAGCCACGTGTGAGCGCTTCATGGACTCTGTGTTACGTGGACTAAAGTGGGAAATTTGTTTCTGCTGTCTGGATGACATAATTTTTGCCGTACATTCGATGAGCACAACCATCGTCTAGACATTTTTGGCCGTACATTCGATGAGAACAACCATCGTCTAGACATTGATCTCACCTGCCTTGAGAGAGCTAAGCTCATCCTGAACTCCAAGAAGTGTCACTTTGGCTGCCGTGAGACTCTCGTTCTCGATCACCTGGTAGACAAGCATGGCGTTCGACCCAACCCGCAGATAGTCGCTGCAGTCAACAGCTTCAAACAACCTCAGTCTGTACGAAATTTGTGGAGCTTTTTGGGCCTATGCTTGTACTTCCGTCGCTTCGTGCCCACGCTCGCCAACCTCACTTGCCCTTTGACATCCCTATTCAGCAATAACGCACCTTTTCGGTGGTCAACAGAATGCGAGTCGTCTTTTTCGCAACTCAAGTTTGTTCTTACGTCAGGGCCCATACTTCACCACTATGACCCATCTGCTGCCACAGAAGTTCATACCAACGCCAGTGGTGTAGGTATCGGCGTCGTCTTGGTCCAACGTCATGGAGCTCCTGAACACGTCGTTGCCTATGCCAGTCGCTTTTTAAGTAAACCGGAGCGAATATATACTGTCACAGAGCGGGAATGTCTCGCGGTCATATTCGCCGTGCACAAGTTTCGCCTTTATATCTATGAACGCCAATTCTCGATTATCACGGACCACCAATCTTTATGTTGGCTCACTGGCCTACGGGACCCATCTGGTCGTCTTGCTCGTTGGGCGTTACGGTTGCAAGAACACAACTTCGAAGTATGATAGAAGAGCGGTCGTCGTAATGCTGACGCCGATTGCCTTTCACGGCTTCCCCTTCCGACAACCGAGTGTGATGCTGACAACTTTGATGAATATTTGGCTCTTGCGGATGCTCCGTTTCCTGACCTATGACCTAACAACTTTCCGAGCAGAGCAACGCAGTGACAACAGTCTCGCTTCTTTCTTTATTTCCGGAACAAACGGTCAACGTGGTTTCGTCGTAAAGGATGGCGTTCTTTACAAAAAGATTTATTCCGGTCTAGGCTCTCGCCTACTTCTAGTTGTGCCTACAAGTCTGCGACAACACGTACTTCGAGCAATGCACGATGACCCAACATCTGGCCATAGAGGTTTTTCTAGGACATTTTATCGCGCGCAAGAACGCTTCTTCTGCCGATGATGCGTAAAAGTCTGTCTGCATACGTTGCGAGCTGTGAGCAATATCAACGCCACAAACGTCCTACAACTCCGCCAGCCGGACTACTTCATCTCATAGCACCCCCGGGCTCACCATTTGACGTCGATGTTGACCGGCTCGGCCCTTTTCCGCGATCAGCTAATGGTACCCGATGGACAATTGTGGGCGTTGACCACCTCACAAGTTACGCCGAAACCGCGTCGAGTTTCACAGCTCTTGCTGTCGCAACTTATATTACGCCATGGATCCCCTCGTGTCATCAACAGTGATCGTGGACGGCAATTTCTTGCCGATGTAGATGAAGACCTCCTTCGCTTTGCTTTGTGCCATTTTCGTCACACTACCCCGTATCACCCACAGACTAATGGCTTGACGGAACGAACTAATAGGACTCTCGCCAACATGATTTCCATGTTTGTTGATTCCGGACACAAATTATGAGACGTGATCTTGCCATTTATAGCTTTCGCCTACAACACTGCTCAGCACGAAACAACGAAATACAGTTCATTTTATCTGATGTACACGCGTCAACCCTGCACAGCTCTTGACACTATTCTTCCTTTTCCCGAGACTGAACAACCTACGCACGCCGAAAGCATTTGCCGCGCAGACGAAGCCCGCTGCATCGCCTGTCTTCGGACTTTCGTCTCCCAGAAACGCTCCAAGAACCATTACGACAGAAGTCACCGGGACCTATTGTATGAGAAAAGGGATTTGGTGTGGCTTTGGACGCTGCTTCGCAAGTGCGGCCTCTGCCAAAAGTTTCTGGCCAACTACATTGGTCCGTTTGTTGTCCTGGAATGTCTCAGCGATGTCACGTACGTGATATCTCAGCTGTTGTCAACTGGCTGCCGCTGAAGCAAGACCAACGTCATTCATGTTGCCCGTTTAAAACGCTATCATCGTCGCAACGAAGCCTAACTCACCCGGTGGGCATCGTCTGCAAAGGGTAAATCGCTAAGATATTGAGGAGACGCATGGAAGAAGAGAACGAGGTTGGCACGAGCGGTAATCGGCCAGATCCCTGAACTCTCGCATTCATCATCTCATGTGAATAAAGGCACCTCACCGTAACAATATAGATATATATATATATATATATATATATATATATATATATATATATATATATGACGCAAGTTAATAAATAGTATAAAGTATTGGGATAGCACAAGCTCTTAGTAATTCAAGCGTCAAACGCTACAATAAATTTCTGTTCTAATTTAGCACTAAATAATGCAGAACACCGCTACCAAAAGGGATTTCTGAGAACTTCGTTGTACTTGCGCTGAAAACTAATCTTTTTCTAACTGCGTGATTTCGCTTTGTGGAAAGCCAGTATTTCTGTCGTACAGCATTCAAGGAGCAAATTTTGAGTCCTGTGTTATATATAGCTTCAATATAAAATTACATCTCACATCAATTTTCTGATATTCAAAGAACAGCTGAAAAATTTCATCATTGTGAAGAGATTTTCCTGGCTTGATAAGTGATATTCGCATAAGTGCTTAAACACCTCTTTCAAGGTTGTTGAATGGTTTACCAAGTGGACAAATACAATGTATTTCAATATAAAACGATTTGAAAGACTAAGTCAGGGTGCATCAAGGGCTCATTTTTTGTTAGACAGAGCCTAACGCAACGATTACACAAAGTAGGTATGACAGAAAGTAGCAATACGCAAGTATGCAATATTAATGCACAAAAGTTGGTATCACATATTTAGTGGTTGCGTTTAACTATCGTGAATAAGAGTATCACAAGTTGAATATATATGATTCTGTCACAAAATAGTTTGGCTACCAGCCGACGAAATATATAACTTTCACAAACTGCATCTGAGTACCCCCTAATTCCGAGGAGTGTTTTAAGTCGCAGTTGTTAGTGTTCCCCTAAACACTATTTGACACAGAACAACGTGTAAATGTGTTAGCCCACATTTGTAGAGTGTACAGCAGCCACGCCAAAGAATTAAAGTAAAGAATGGTGTCGAGAGAGAAAATAACATCTCTCAACGTTGTTCACTGCTCATTTAAAAATATGTGGACAACTAGATTGAGAACTGAAAAAATACAAAATATGGAAGATGAGCCACTTTTGAACCTGGCATTTAGTGGTGATGTAGTGACCAGTAGAAATAGCGATGCCTTATTGAAAACACACAGTTGAGTCAAACCAAGACACTATAAAATTTTTAAAAGGTACGAGGATTTGTGGCACAGATGTTGAAAAATTTCGCGAAAGAGAATACGTTGCTGATGACAAACAGGTTTCGCTTTTAAATACCCTGTATAGTAGCTTAAGTGTAAATCAATGGTTTCATTATTTATAAAAAAAATTGTAAATGACCGCGTTCACAATGCAATGAACTATGTTTTTCGGGCTTTGATCGAAATGGTGCCATAATACGCTGTGTAATGATGATTGTAGTGGGTCATGCAAATCTCGGCACACACATTGTCAGTGACGCTCGCACGAGACGCTCGGCCCGGACTGTCGCTGATTTTAATAGCTAGGCCTACGCTCCTACCTGGTCTGGGATAACAGTTTTGACTGTCTCCGTTCTATATTATAATTGGTGGAGTTTGCTGGGTCTCCTTGCAATCCTGGAGTTGCGAAGCCGGACTCTACCTGCTGTCATGACCACTGCATCTGCCACAAGCCCTCCTCCTATGGCTTCCCAGGCCATCGTGTGCTCCGGCGCGGTCCGTCAGCGGGATCCTCCCATATTCAGCGGCACTGACGATCACGACGTCGACGACTGGCTGGCTACTTACGAACTCGTGAGTGTCTTGAACAAATGGGACGAAGCCACGAGACGGGCCACTGTCGGCATTTACCTCAGTGGCATTGCCCACTTATGGCTTCGGAACCATGAGACCGACGTTCCCACCTGGACAGCATTCAATGCAAAGTTCAGCGAAGTCTTTGGTCGTCCTTCTGTCCGCAAACTTCGTGCGGAGCAGCGCCTTCAGTCGAGATCTCAACTGCCTGGTGAGAACTTTACAAGTGAAGACGTCATTGACTTGTGCAAGCGCGTCGATGTGAACATGACAGAGGTGGACCGCATCAAGCATATTTTTAAAGGTATTGACGAGGACGCTTTCCAGATGCTCATATCAAAAAGCCCTGCTACTGTCGCCCAAGTTACCGAGCTCTGCCAAAGCTATGAGGAGCTCCGCCGGCAACGTCTCGTCACCCGCCGTACTGTCCCACATCAGGAATCGATGTCCGGCTTAACTCCCTCGCAAGACCCCGTCCTCCTCTCGCAGATCAAAGATTTCGTGCGCGAAGAAGTCGCCCGCCAACTCTCGCTCATCTCTGGCCTACCGGAGCGCAGTGCACCGCTTAGCCCTACTCTACGGACTATTATACGAGATCAAGTGTCTGAGGTCCTTCCTCCGCAGCTGGTGCCACCAGTCAATGCACCATTGACGTACGCCGAAGCAGCAGCACGACCACGACCACAGACGTTCCAAGCGCCGCCTCCACAGCCTGCTCCTGTTTATGCCGCCCACCCGCCACGACCTCCACTTCGCCGAGTCCCTAATCCATGGCACACTGCCGACAACCGACCGACCTGCTTTTCGTGTGGTCTACCTGGGCACGTCGCACGTCTGTGCCGCCGCCGCCCACTCCACTCACGTGAAAACCTACGTCCATACGAGAACGATTACACGTACACTCAATACACCCCAGACCCCGAATTGTACGCTCCTCGTCCAAGCCACCGACCAGCTCCTGATCGCCGATCTCCTTCTCCACGTCGACGCTCGCCCTCCCCGATGCGCCGACGCCCCCCTACAATCGACGCGGAAAACTAAATGACGCAGTTCCCGAGGCAAGAACTGCGTCTTCGTCGCAAAGCACAAGCCCTCTTCGTTCGCCGCCGAATGTAATTAATGCCGTTCTTGAAGGTGTACCCGTACTTGCCCTTATTGGTACTGGTGCTGCAACTTCTGTCATCGCCGAAAAAGTTTGCCGTTCAATTCGAAAAGTGACAACGCCTTACTTGGGTTCATGTCTTCATACTGCCACTGCACAGCCTGTGCAGCCTGTGGCCGCGTGTACTGCCAGACTTGTAATTCAAGGAGTGCCCTACACAGTCCAGTTCGTAGTACTTGCGCACTGTTCTCATGACATCATTTTAGGTTGGGATTTTCTCTCCCATCACCAAGCCGTCATTGATTGCGCCCGTGCCGAAGTCGCCTTTTGTCCCCTTGGTGATGCGCTACCAGTGCACGATCGCCCTTCCGACGCGAAGTTGGTCATTAGTGACGACACCCAAATCCCTCCACGCGCTACTGTCTTCGCACCTGTGTCGTGTTCCACCGTCGTCGACGCTACCGCATTCTTCACGCCTTCCGCTGCTTTCGTTCATCGCCACCTATCACCGCTCCCAACCGCTCTCGTTACTCTTCAAGGTGGTGCTACCAACGTGCCTGTGAAGAATCCGTTCCCATTCACGATTACGCTACTTCGAGGCGAATGTATTGGTTCGATAGAATCATTCGAAACCATCGCTACACTTGACGTTCCTGATGAATCATCGGAAGTCAGCGCCCTCTCCTGTAGTTCCGTGAATGACCCTTCCACCACCGACATTTTCAACCGTGTCATCGACGAAGGCCTAAACCCACAACAGAGGTGTGAGCTTTTGAGCCTCCTTAACAAGTTCCGACCATCTTTTGACAGTCACAGCGCTACTTTAGGTCGCACATCTACCGTATGCCACCAGATCGACACAGGTAATCACCCACCACTACGGCAGCGACCATACCGTGTTTCGCCAACTGAACGCCGTATCATCGATGAACAAGTAGGTGACATGCTAAAGCGAGGCGTCGTTCAACTGTCAAACAGTCCTTGGGCGTCGCCGGTTGTTTTAGTTAAAAAGAAGGATGGCAAGATACGCTTTTGCGTAGATTATCGTCGCCTAAACAAAATAACACGAAAGGATGTTTATCCTTTGCCTCGAATAGATGACGCCCTCGACTCTTTACAAGGCGCAGAGTTCTTTTCCTCCCTTGATCTACGCTCTGGGTACTGGCAAGTGCCTATGAATCCGGATGATAGGCCAAAAACTGCATTTGTTACACCAGACGGCTTATACGAATTTAACGTGATGCCATTCGGGCTATGCAATGCGCCGGCAACATTTGAGCGCATGATGGACACTATCCTACGAGGCCTCAAATGGAACACGTGTTTGTGCTACTTAGACGATGTAGTGGTATTCTCACCCGATTTTTCCACGCACCTTCGTCGCTTGGAACAGGTTCTACGCTGCCTCTCTGCAGCCGGCCTGCAACTCAACTTGAAGAAGTGTCACTTTGGAGCGCGCAAGCTGACCATTCTCGGACACGTCGTGTCGAAGAATGGCGTTCTTCCTGACCCCGCTAAGCTACGGGCTGTTCGCGAGTTCCCGAAGCCCGCGTCTCTCAAGCAGCTGCGTAGTTTCATTGGGCTTTGCTCATACTTCCGCCGCTTCGTCCGGGATTTCGCCTCCATCATGGCGCCTCTGACAGACCTACTTCAGGGAGACCGCAATCTATCTGCGTGGTCTCCAGCTTGCGACAGTGCCTTTGCGAAGCTCCGTGAACTGCTTACAACACCACCCATACTGCGTCATTTCGATTCAAGCGCTCCCACAGAAATCCACACAGATGCTAGCGGTGTCGGTCTTGGCGCTGTACTCGCACAACGAAAGCCTGGTTACCAAGAATATGTTGTTGCGTACGCGAGCCGCACTCTTACAAGAACAGAAGCAAATTATTCGGTAACTGAGAAAGAATGCCTAGCGATTATCTGGGCCATTACAAAATTTCGGCCTTATCTGTACGGCCGCCCTTTCGATGTTGTTACCGACCACCACGCGCTCTGCTGGTTATCCTCCCTCAAAGATCCCTCAGGACGCTTGGCACGATGGCTTTACGACTCCAAGAGTACGACATCCGCGTCATTTATCGCTCAGGCCAGAAGCACGCCGATGCCGACGCTCTTTCGCGTTCGCCTGTTTCTACTGATATTGCGAGTGTCTCCATCCAAGACAACTTCCTTCCACTATCAGGACCCATCAACATGGCTGCGGAGCAGCGCAAAGATTCGTGGATTGCGTCTCTGATGGATTACCTATCTGAAACACTCGCCCACCCGCCATCTCGAGCGCTACACCGACAAGCCTCTCACTTCGCGATCTGTGATGGAATACTTTATCGCCGCAACTACCACCCTGACGGTCGCAAATGGCTACTCGTCATACCCAGGCATCTCCGCGCCAGCATATGTGCTGCTTTCCATGCCGATCCGCAGTGTGCGCATGCCGGTTTGTTTAAAACCTACGCCAGACTACGTTTTCGGTTTTATTGGCGCGGCATGTACACATTCGTTCAAAAGTACATTCGATCTTGCACAGAGTGCCAACGCCGCAAGCGCGATCCTAGCCGTCCTACTGCACCAATGCAGCCGTTACCGTGCCCAGTGCGACCATTCGACCGGGTTGGAATAGACCTTTATGGTCCTCTACCATATACATCAGCTGGGAATCGCTGGATTATTGTAGCGATCGACCATCTCACGAGATATGCAGAAACGGCCGCTCTACCAGCCGCAACGGCACGTGACGTTGCGTCTTTCCTGCTGCAACGTTTTGTTCTGCGTCATGGCGCTCCACGTGAACTTTTGAGCGACCGAGGCCGCGTCTTTCTCGCGGATGTTATTCGAGAACTTCTTGCAGAATGCCATGTAATTCACCGCTGTACTACCGCATATCGCCCACAAACAAATGGCTTGACCGAGCGTTTCAACCGTACTCTTGGCGACATGCTTTCTATGTATGTCGCCTCCGACCACACCAACTGGGATCTTATCCTTCCTTACGTAACGTACGCTTACAACACGGCACCTCAAGCGACGACAGGCTTTTCTCCATTCTTTTTACTTTATGGTCGAGAACCATCATCTCCAATTGACACCATTCTCCCCTACCGACCCGACTCATCCGAAGGCACACCACTTTCCGAAGCCGCGCGGTATGCGGAAGAATGTCGGCAATTAGCTCGCACCCTTACAACACAAGAACAAGGGCTACAGAAATTTCGTCACGACGATGGACGGTCTAACTACCAATTTTCGCCCAACTCTCTTGTTTGGCTGTGGGTGCCCCCCAGTGCTGCTCCTGGTACCTCTACAAAGTTTCTCAGCCGGTACCATGGACCTTATCGCGTCATAGAACAAACTTCCGCTGTTAACTACCTCATCGAACCCCTCACGGCCACTGTGGACCTGCGTCGCCGAGGCCGCGAAATCGTACATGTGAATCGCCTCAAACCATACCACGAACCACTTGTCCTCACGACACCTTAGAACACTTACTTGGCACCATCTTCAGCGAGGGGGAAATATGTAATGATGATTGTAGTGGGTCATGCAAATCTCGGCACACACATTGTCAGTGACGCTCGCACGAGACGCTCGGCCCGGACTGTCGCTGATTTTAATAGCTAGGCCTACGCTCCTACCTGGTCTGGGATAACAGTTTTGACTGTCTCCGTTCTATATTATAGCTGCAACAATTATATAACGTTTTTTACCTCTGCGCAATACTTTAGTTTTTCGACAGCTTTCCTGAAAAAGAAATTGCCTATTTGTTCGCACTGCTCACCACATAAAATAAATGGTTGCGGCTATTTATTTCAGCTATCTGATAAATAGTAAGAGCAATTGTTCAAGCACTTTCTTTGAAAAAAGACCCCAAAAGGACAGTTTTCACTCGATGACGCTTGATTTTTTATTCATGTACATTGTATATGTGCACAGAATTTCCTGATTTGCTTTTGACGTCAGACGATGAGCCCTTTCTGCAGAAACTGCAAAACCAGAAGAGATGATTGGCTCTTCAAACGTTGCTTGTAGAAGGGTGCACTGTGGTGCGATACTATTTTTATTACCGTACCTTTTCTTCTGCAGAGTTTATATATATGTTGTTTGTTATCCTTATCACCGCTGTTGTGTGTACTCTTTCTTTCAAATTTTTTTTCCATTTAAGCTTTCTGTAATGATGCTTCTGAATATATAATGTATCCTGCACATGTTGAAAATCTTCCTAATTCCCCCCTATGTAATGCCCTCCCGGATCCTTAGAGTATGTAAATAAATTATTAAATAAGTAACCTACCCACCACATATTAAAATGCAGGCAGACAAGGTGCATCACTCATCTTCCCAGACAAGGCTAAGGCGGTTCAGCTGCGTGATCGTAACAGTAGTGACGAAAAACCGCTAAGATTTGGAAAAAACACCATACTATGCACCGAATGCCCCGCATTAGTGACATACAAGATGCTCCCGACGTAGCGAGACTCACGTGCATTACATGCATTATCGTAATCAGTCACTCAAAAGCATGCCACGCGTCTCGGTCAACTGAAGCCGAGCTCAGAACACACGCCCTTTATTTCGATTCCTGCTAAAGCGCCATTTGTATTCCGTAGTTTTCCGATACATTTCTATGTATGTGGCCGACACGTTAATCTTCGTCTCTGATTTAAAGTGCTTAGTTGATTTTCTTGCTTTAGCTTTCTAATTAGCCGATGCGCATGAGGCCTGCATTACGGTGAGCGGGTACCCGGCTTTACTCAAACGAACAACTTGCTGAAGAAACGAGGTAAAAACAGTATGAACACGCAATATCTTCATCGTGGTAAGGAAACAAGACATGATGGTGCGATTCTACAAAAGTTGCCTCCTTCTACAAAAGCTGCTTTCCTTCTCCATGCTAGGAACATTAGCACACACCTTCCAGAAAAATTTGATACTGATACTAAAAAATAGCAATTTGCTGTATGCGGGAACTGTCGATTTGAAGATCTGTATTTTTCCAGGAATAAATGTGAAAAATAAACCAGCTGTTCATCAACAAGAATCACTCGATGCGGACTCTAAGCAACCATGTCATAGCAGAACGACGCACGTGGCGACGTGCCTTGGTCAGATTTGGACGTCTTATTGCAGCAGTCGAGTTGGTCCAAAGGCTCCCATGCGCACGCATCCCACCTGTAGCCTTTCACAGTCCGCGCATTCACGCAAAAATGGAGATAAGTGTACCTTGTCTCAACAGACAGAACACTATCTGGACTGTAGAAGCTGTGCTACAAATTTTTTATGTCTCATTTATTGGAAAAACATTCTACTACTCGCACTGTAAGTTAGATGTTGCGTCTTCATGAAACTTCGCTCCATACACTATTCATAGCGACACAATTTCACTTATTTCTGTCACGTTAAGCTGGTATCTTGAGAATTGTGTACAAAATGACTAAAAGTTACAAAAACGCATCATTTGTTTTTTGCCTTCACAAGAGCTCGCTGGTGTCATAATTTCCATAGTAAAAAGCACCATAGCACACTCACGAAAAGTGTGTCACTAATTCAGCACGTCCAAGATGGAAATAAAACCTGCGCTCTTCGGTGTATAGTTTTTGCCAAGGAAGTTAGGGGAACTTACTTAGAGCAGAATTATTACTGGAGATCACTTTCACAATTTGAAAGTAGGGATGGCTTTTTTGCCAGAAGGACTTATACTCTTCCCTTTATCAATACCACCAAACTTCAGTGTTGAAAAAGAGAGGGCACGGCACGCATCCGGCGAACAACATGCCTAAGACTTTGCTTGCACCTGTGCAGGTTATGTTGTGTCTTTCTGCCTTCACATTGCCGTGCTGCCTCGGAACTGCTATCGTTCTACAGGACGGACAGCAAGACGAGACTGAAATTTATCTACTGGCGAATACGCAGTCATACGAATACGACAGCGGAATCTTCAGAGGGCACGGCACGCATCTGACGAACAACATGCCTAAGACTTTGCTTGCACCTATGCAGGTTGGTTACTTTACGAATGTTGATTGTTACAGAAGTGACAATCAATTTTCGTTACTAGTACCGTGCCCTGGCAGATGGTTCAGTATTCTTTGTCATTGCTGTACAACGATTTCAGTCCTGCTGTCGGACGATGTAAAGGAAAACCCTTAGCCCACTAATACTCAAATGCTACAAGCTATTTTATAAAACCAAAGAGCCTCGGACCGTAAAATGGACGCACTAAAGGAAAAAATTTGTGCATTGAATGCTAAAACAGAAAAATTAAGTGGCTATCTTACGGTAATACAGGAAATGAATAAAGGAATTGAGATCCCAGAGCAAGCCCCGCCGCAGTGGTCTAGTGGCTAAGGTACTCGGCTGCTGACCCGCAGGTCGCGGGTTCAAATCCCGGCTGCGGTGGCTGCATTTTCGATGGAGGCGGAAATGTTGTAGGCCCGTGTGCTCAGATTTGGGTGCACGTTAAAGAACCCCAGGTGGTCTAAGTTTCCGGAGCCCTCCACTAAGGCGTCTCTCATAATCATATGGTGGTTTTGGGACGTTAAACCCCACAAATCAATCAATCATGAGATCCTAGAGCATATCGTGCAGCAGCAAGCTGCTAAACCTGCAAATTATGAAAACCGCCGTCGACGCAATAATCTTTTGGTTTTTGGTGTTCCCGAAAGCAAGAAAGCTTCAGCTGTTGATTTGAAGAAAGTCGTGGTCGATGCGATCTTTAAAGAAACCCTTGGTATAGAAATTCATACGATTGAAAGAATTCATCGACTTGGTAAGGAAAAACCTGGGAAATATAGGCCCATAATAATGAAGTTTTATGATTACCGTGAGAAATAAAGTGTTCTGAAAAACTGCAATAAACCTGAATGATGATATGTGGGGTTTAACGTCCCTAAACCACTATATGATTATGAGAGACGCCGTAGTGGAGGACTGCGGAAATCTAGACCACCTGGGGTTCTTTAACGTGCACCCAAATCTGATCACACGGGCCTACAACTTAAATTGGAAGAAACTTAAGGGGACCAGTATAACCATAAGCCACGACTACGCCCGAGACACGGTTGAAATAAGGCGCAAGCTATGGAAATGTGCAGCTTCAGGTAGGGCTAAAGGTGCGCAGGTTAAGTTGGTGCATGATAATATTAAAATAAACGGTGATATATACGGCTGGGATGTCACTCGAGAAGAACGATACCTGTATCAAAATCATGCAGATAAACAGAAATAGAGATATGCTCTTGAAGCTGCCGGTGCAGGAAGGAGCACTACAAGAAACGAAAGCATGTCATCTAACGCACTAGTAACGCCCTTTTCTTCACCACAGCCATAGCTCCGGCTTCTTTTATTTAATGCCCGAAGCATCGTTAACAAAGTAACTGAACTTGAATACGTTTTGCTATCTTGAAGTCCTCATGTGGTGGCCATAACTGAAACGTGGCTACACAGTTGTGTCCCTGATAACTGCATTGTGCCAGAAGGCTACAAAACCTTTAGATCCGATAGAGACTTGCGAGGGGGCGGGGTCGCTATCATAGTAAAGAACTCTGTTGTGGCCACGCATGTTTGAAGCAATGTACCTGACCACCCGCAACAGCAACAGACTATCTTGATAAATTGAACAACTTCCTTTGTGCCCATATAAATGGGAACACCAGGCTAATTCTTACTGAAGACTTTATTCTGTCTCACATTAACTGGGACGCTTTTTTGCCTGGACACGTCGAGAATGATAGTGGAGAAAAGATGTTGGAAATTGTGTTCGCTCATAACTTAACCCAAACAGTGAGCTTATACACGAATGACATCTTCGTCTCGGTCAGTGTTGGACCTGGTGTTCCTTTCAAACAAATTGTGTAATTATGAGATCTGTGTTGATAAGGGAATTCCTGATCATAGATTGGTCTTTGTTACTATTTCACCGAGTGTTTCGCGAGCTCGAACCTATAAGACTGTGCAAGTAAAAGATTACACAAGCGCGGATGACACATCAATTCTTGACATGCTCGTGTACTCAATTGGTCATTTTGAGCACGCATCCGAGTGCCAAACAGTTGATGAATTGTGGCAACATTTTAAAGATAATAATAAATATTGCATCGACAAAGTCGTTCCTAGTAGATTAAAACAAACTAGAAAGCGCAATCCGTGAATATCACGAGATATAATTCACAAAAAGCGAAAATTAAAAAGGCTGCGGAGGAAAAGAAACCATGACTCTGAGGATATAGCACGTGCACGAAAATAATTGAAGAAATACTTGTTGAAATCAATGTGCACTTTTTTAGTCAAAAATTTAGTTCTTTTATTGAACATTCACCTCTCAAGTTCTGGCTTTATATGTCCAATCGGTGCGATAAAATTGACCAGCTGAAACGTGGAAATGAAATCGTGACAAAGAATATTGATATTGCAGATAGTCTTAACATTTTTTCGGTCAGTTTTTACAAGGCGCAGATTTGACACTAAAACAGATGATGTAAGATGCCACTTATCTGAGCCGATGGGTCAGATTACTATCAGTCGAGAAGGAGTATTGAATATACTATTGTCTCTTGATTCCAAAAAAAACATGCGGGCCTGATGAAGTACCCACCCCTTTATGGAGCGTTATTGCGGAGTGGATATGTTGCTACTTAGAAGTTATTTTTCAAAAATATATTTTTCAAAGCTGCAGCTGTGCGCCATCGGACTGGCGCACAGCTGTAGTTGTCCTTGGGTGTAAAAGTGGTGATCGGTTGTCCGCCAATAATTACCGTCCCGTATCACTCACATCTATCTGCTGCAAAATATTGGAACATGTCATTGTCAAGCATGTCATCACATTCCTATAAAATAAAAATTATTTTTATTTATATGAGCACGACTTTAGTACTAAAGTTTCGACTTTAACACAGCTTATTGAAACTATTCATGACTTTGCGACAACTTCAAATATGAATGAACAAATTAGTGGTATCTTCATAGATTTCGCTAAGGTCTTCGATAAGATACTTCATGACAGATTACTGTATAAGCTTCACTGCGCTAGACTAAGTCAACTTTTACCTAATTGAAATAAAGCCTACCTAATTGACAGGAAGCAATTCGCGAAAATTGATAACTCTATGTAGAAGTGTTTTCTATGGTTCCACAAGGCTCGGTTCTTGGGCCCTTATTGTTTCTGATATATGTCAATGATATCGCAGATATCGCAAAACCCCATGTTAAGCTCAAACTGTTTGCTGATGATTGTTTAATACACGCACGAGTAACTGGTAGGAAGGACCAATTGAACATTGCCGAATGTCTGAAGGAATTACACTCATGGTGTGAAGCTTCGGGAATGGAAATCAATTATTTGAAATCTACCGTCACCCACATTTCTAAGAAAAAATGATAATTCCATTTGAATACTGTATCGGTAATCAAACCTTGTTGACAGTTAATGCATTTGAGTACCTAGGTCTCACAATAACGCATAACCTAAAGTGGCACACACATAATGCTTATGTTTGCTCTAAGCTCTCAAAAAAATTGTATATATTAAGAGAAAAACTGCAGGGTGCTAGTATGAACGTAAAACTTCTTGCTTTTAAAACTTTTATACGGCTGATACTGGGATGTGCCATTATTGTCTGGAGTCCCCACCAAAAAGTGATTGTAAATAAACTTGAACGCATACAACGGCTTGCAGCTCGCTTTATATGCTCGAGATATAAGCAGAACGACTCAGTCACAGAAATGCTACAACTATGTTATCTGGAGACGCTTCACAACCGCAGACCCACAAATAGATTAAAATTTCTTTTTCTATAATAGAAGGTGAGTTTAAAGTTAACAGAAATGACTGCATAAAACAACTTGGGAAACGAATCGAAAGGGCAAACCATGCACGAGTACTGCACCCTTACTTTGCACGAACGAAGGCGTACCGTCATACTTTTTTCCCCGATGTCATTGATGATTGGGATGGCTTAACGAGTAGCATAGTCAATGCGGCTAATGTTAGTGAGTTGGTGCATTTACTTGATTTACATTTATGTGATTTATTGTAAATATTATTGCGATTGTTGTTAGTTGCATTGCGAATCAGGGTGTGTTTTTCGTTTGAAAAGTAGACCTTTCACGGATTTTTATATATGTATACCTGGTTTATCATTGGGAGATGTATAGTTATATCCCAATTTGTTTGTACAGTGTGTCGTACCTTTCCTGTCATGAACCTCAATAGAGGGTCCACATTATTTCTGAATAAATAAATAAATAAAATTACCGCACTTTCCACTTTCTGTCCTAAATTATGTTCTTTATCATCTCAATACGTCTGCTGCTACAGTACTTATTCTGGGTACCTCTAGTTATTATTCTGCTTTCCTAATCTCCCGAATTCGCTGACACTTTTCAAGAAACACTGGTAGACCGCTAATATAGTGTACAGAAGAAATAAGGACAATAGTCTTTCTTGGGGAACTACGACGAAAAAATTTTGCTTTGATCTGTCTGTCTGTCTGTCTTTTTGTCTGTATAACTGTCTATTTGTTCACTCTTAACAGAATCAGGTACTTGAAATGGCCCACCCCCTCCACAGTGCCCACCAATGTTGCTCACGATTTGGTGTTCATACGTGTTCAATTGTCGACTAAAAGCAAATATTGCGCATGTCTGGGGCACTATAACAACACGTATTTATTCTGCATGTGCGTCTTCTACTAGAAAATGCATACATAGGGACTTTAAGGACCGTAGCGCTTATCACGCTGCGCTAACCGTGCAACGCTCGCACGAACAGGTGAGTGTTTCCAACGCGTTGCTGAAACGAGACGGTGGATGCACCTACCCGTTGCCTTGCGTTCTACGCCTTATCACCCCTGAGATGGGCGCGCACACCCGTCTCGGAGCCACGCGCTCCGTTTTACAAGAAAAATGCCAGATGGCGCTCATGTCTCACATGTGACGCAACTTGATACGCTTGTTCGCCTCCGCTGCACTCTCGGGGCCTTCTAACGCAGCGCCTCCAGAATACCGTTTACCGATATCTTGCGCAGAACATCAAATAAACCTTTTCTTCACTCTCTACACACAAGACTATCGTCTTTCGAAGACATTTGCAGATTACGTGCAGATACGGGGCCATTTTTTACTTCAATTTATGCTAAACTCCTCGTTGTTGTTATCTATCATTTCGAGTTCGATGACGCCTACCATGGCATATATAGTCCGACTCGGGCAAGTATTTCATTTGAACGCATACTCCCTTTTTTAGGCATTCTTTTCTAAATACCTAAAAGTTAGCAGTAGTAACTTTCTTCTTATTAACAACCTTCGAGGTTTACATTGAATGACAAGTTGACACCTGCATGGAAAAACACAACGAAGATGGCTGGTTAATTGGTAAAAGGAATGCTAACATTTTCTCATTCAAGTAATTGTTTGTAAATAGTCATTTTTCTTAGGAGCGCCCGTCGCGTTCGTAGTGTTCCGTTCTATTACACACTGTTTACATGGTGCGAGAAAGAACCTAGCGAACAAATGTGACTATTAAGACAAGCCAGTATATAGTAGCACAAATTAGGTTTACAAGCCGAAATCGCAAGCCGCTAGTACCACCAGTTCACCCGTTTGAAATTGTACACCCTTGAGGGCTGTTGAAGAAAATAAAGAGCTTTGACGAATGGAATGACTGGCAGAAGTCACATATCCCGTGCTTTGTTTTGAGGACCTTGCACCTACGTGGCATGGGAAGTTCAAAGCCTACATGCTGAACGAGGGCATTCACGGCAATAATGGCTGAATGCACCTACACAAGTAGCAAATAAATTGTGAAATATTTCTGCACTCTTGGAGTTAACTCGGAGATTGGGCAGTCGGTATAAATATACATATTAGGAACAACCTTGTCAGGTCAACTCCTACTAAAGTAAGTGAGCAATAGACGCTGAACTTCTCTGCTTTGTGCTAAAAAATACTTTTACGCTTTTATCATGCAAATCATGTCGAACACATTAGCCAGATTCGAGTGGGCAGCAACAGTTATAGCAAAGATGCTGGCGAAATTCATTTCGCAATAAAGTATTAACCCAAGCAGTCTATCTGTTCATAGATTCAACAGAAGTATGCGGCGCTTATTTGAAAACTGTCGCAAATCTGTGCATGGATCACGGAAGTGATACGCACGTAGCAGGCACCTCTGACTTTATCAAAAGCGTAAGCGGTCAATATCGTCCTAAACTAAACGAGGCATCTGATACACAAGACAGATTGTGAACAACAGCTAATGCGGTGCATCCACACCTTATCCAGAGTTCAAATGTAAACCATACGGCACATCAATACAAAACTTCCGAAAGCACCTCTTTACCTTTCCGCGACAAACCGCACGTCTGGCGTGCTTGACCCAGCATCTGCCTGCCATCCTCTAGAAGGTATATGTTACACTGTTTTGTGAGGTGTCTTCACCACCTTAGTGTAATTGATCGTACATTGGTCATTCCGATGCGTTTAGACGCTAAGCTCTCAAAGCGCGAGGTCATACGTTCCCCGTCTGAAAATAATTGCGGCATATCCACAAAGTCGCCTATGATAATTGGGTGAAGGATTGGGATCATTCAGTCTTATCGTAAATCAGCCATGATATTGAGCACTCACGCATAGAGAATTATGGTCAAACAGTGTACAGTTATATACAGTGTTTATTGGTTATAGCCAGTATGGTTTACAGCAAAATATGTTATGAGATCACAACGAGCGTCGCCTGCGCCGTTGTTGTGCACCGCCGCCATTGTTTATATGCACTATCTGCAAAAGAAGAAAAAAAACTAATTATACGAAAAACAAGACGAAAACATTGGGATTCTAACTCCGTTGTTCTGCGTTAGAGCCCTGTATTTTACTACTCATCAACGCCGGTGCTTGAAACTCCATTGTAAAGGGCTTCGAGCAAGTTTGATGTCGGGTAAAAAGTCGTAGTATCAGCAGTAATAGAGCGTTTTACAAAATAAAAAGAGAACAACCAGACGCCACACTATGCGAAGTGCGTAATAAGTTAGTCATCAAATCCTACAAACCCTTACAAAAGCTGCAGCCATAACTCTTCATCTTCTTCCGCCACACCTCAAAAGAATTTCATAAAACTTCTTGAAAATGCGTACAGCGTACCACGCTCATCCGAACAATGACGAAGGATGGCACTGTAACTGCATTGTTTTTGCATGCCCTTCCTCTGTAAGCTATGTTATATTACTACATTGTAATGTTTTGTACATCTGTTTCTTCTTTTATATTTTGTCTTTTCTTTTCTCGCCCCCTTTACTGAATTTCCCTACGGGAACCTGTAAGGTAACTTGAATATATAAGTAAATAAATAGTGAATAAGCGCTATCAAGGTGTATGGGACTTCCAAGGTTTGTGGCTGTTAATGAAGTGCTTCAGGACGCACTTGTGCCAAAAATATATGATGATAGCACATAATATTTGCACAAGCTTTCCCTAAATTTTAAGCCCTATCCGCTGGGAGATTTCAGTGTGCCTTTATTTGTAACCCCAACGCCTTCCTGCTTGTTCATCGGCCAAATTCTGAGGTAATTTTTGTCCAAACGAAACTGGAAAGCGTAAAGGTGGACTTTAGTATGGTCATTGAAACAAGTAAGGTACACTAAAATATCACTTAGAATATGGTAGAAATTTCTCTGCACAATCTAAGTTTGAATCCTCCAGAATTTTTTAATCACAGAGTGATTGATTGATTGATATGTGGGTTTTAACATCCCCAAACGAATATATGTTTATGAGAGATGCCGCGAAGTAGGGCTCCATACATTTCGACCCTCTGGGGTTCTTTATAAGATTAGAAGATTACACTGTACAACGGAAAGTATATTACAAAATATCTTTAGATGCTTCCATGACTTGTAAAAAGGCAGGTGTAGGAATATTCTGTGATGGCCTCGGCTGGTAATTGTCAGTGAGGATGCCGAATTGCACTTCTTTTTCTTAAGCTGAGCTGATCGATTTTATTTTGGCGCTTCGAAAAGTGCCTTCGAGTGAAATCATTGAAATCATCATGACTGACCTCCTTTCAGTGTGTACAGCCCTTACAGCTTCAGAACTATTAAGAGCTTCGTGACTTCATGCATATTAGCACCACTAGAACTGAAACGTTTTAAATTACTATTTATCTCAGACCACTGTGACATACAGCTAAATAAAGTGTTCAATTTGTTAGCCCGAGCTTCCCCTGATGGACCTACGATTTCACTACTGCCAGAAATAGAATGTAAAGCACTGATCAGATATCAAAAATTAGCAATTCGTACAGATATGATGGAGATTATTACGAAATGGAAAGATTATCAGCCCATCAAACTTCCTTTGAAACGTCTGTGGAGCCATGGTGCAGTTTGAAGTCATTTGGATATAATTCAGAGGCTGTGCCCTCGTTAAAATGCAATTTACAAAAATCTGGTCTGGCGATGTCTCCCTTGTGGCTATTATGCGAAAAAACAGCAACTATTGAGCGTTGTTTTTGATCAAGTAGGAAATATTCAATATTTAGGTAAATACTTGTAGTTGTAAGTTTCAGTCCCTCCACTTTGATAGATTGCTACACAATTGTACTTGGTGTACTATGTTTTATATTCCGGAATCGCAAAGAATTCCTACAAGACGTTTTCTTTAATACACTCTCGCAAAATTCTAGTGATGTAACTTTCATATGAAAAAATTTAGGACATACATCTGAATTTGATCAGGTGAGTTAAAATCCTCTGTCTGATCAGCTCGATTATTCAGTCTCTTGAGATGGTATTAGCACTTACTTTATTGATTTATTTTCAAGTCAATAATTTATTTATATATTGACTACTACATGGTTTTTTTCTAAGGTCTGAGAGAAGGCACCGGCCAGAATTTAGAGATAACAAACAAACAAAAGTGCTCGCTACTACACAAACGTAATGGTGATTAAAGGCGTAGTATGAACATTTCATGTGTGCTGTAGCAACTACGCACAGAGTATTTACCAAAGGCTCTAAAGGTTTTCTCTTCCGGCTTTCGCTGTGACTGTTATACGCATTCCGCACAGGCATGGCATTTTGTTTAGTTGTAAATTTCGCTTTGCTTTCACTGCTACTGCTTTGTGGTACTAGATCTTGCCTTATGGCTGACAAAAAAGACGTCTGGGCCTATTTCCCTGGGGGTTTTCCGTTATTTCCAATCATGCAAAATTCCTCGTAGCATATTGAGATATCATCAAGTACGCAACATAGTCATCGTCCGCGATTATCATAATCATCTATATCCTGATCAGCCTCATCGCCATCACCACGACGATGATGCCGCTCACGCTTCACGAAGCCAAGCCTGCATGTTCTGTGTCGTGATGACAGATATTAAATGTGTGGTTCGTTTGGTTTCCTACAGTATGCGGAATGTAGCCACTTTGGTGTATAGGCCAACAATGCGACGTTGAGACTTTTGAAAGTTGTTTCAGAAACGGCAGGTAATTTTTTAAATGAAGAAATTAAATGGCAATTATATGTTATAGAATAAATTTATATAACAAGTAATATGTTTTGAGCTTGTATTCTAGACTACCATATGAACCTGATGAGAAAAATTTGGAAGAACTTATTTAGGTTTTACCTTGTTGAAAGACGAAGAAGTTTAGATACGAGAATAAAAATGTACTCGTTGAGTAGCTACAATAAAGTTACATCATCATCATCATCATCAGCCTGTCTACGTCCACTGCAGGACAAAGGCCTCTCCCATGTTCCGCCAGTTAACCCGGTCCTGTGCTTGCTGTTGCCAATTTATACCCGCAAACTTCTTAATCTCATCTGCCCACCTAACCTTCTGTCTCCCTTTACCCCGCTTCCCTCCTCTGGGAATCCAGTTGGTGACCCTTAATGACCAGCGGTTATCCTATCTACGTGCTACATGCCCGGCCCATGTCCATTTCCTCTTCTTTATTGCAGCTATGATATCCTTAACTCCCGTTTGTCCCCTAATCCACTCTGCTCTCTTCTTGTCTCTTAAGGTTACACCTACCATTTTTCTTTCCATTGCTCGCTGCGTCGTCCTCAATTTAAGTTGAACCCTCTTTGTGAGTCTCCAGGTTTCTGCTCCGTAGCTAAGTACCGGCAAGATACAGCTGTTATATACCTTCCTCTTGAGGGACAGTGGCAATCTACTTGTCATAGTTTGAGAGTGCCTGCCGAATGTGCTCCACCCCAATCTTATTCTTCTAGTTACTTAAATCTCGTGGTTAGGCTCTGCGGTTATTACCTGCCCTAAGTAGACATAGTCTTTTACAACTTCAAGTGCACTATTACCTATTGCAAAGCGCTGCTCCTTTCCAAGGTTGTTGTACATTACCTTCGTTTTCTGCAGATTAATTTTAGGACCCACTTTTCTGCTCTCCTTGTCTAACTCCGTAATTATGAGTTGCAATTTGTCCCCTGAGTTACTCAGCAATGCAATGTCATCGGCAAAGCGCAGGTTACTGAGGTACTTTCTATTAACTCTTATCCCTAACTATTCCCATTCTAGGCTTCTGAAAACGTCCTGTAAGCACGCAGTGAATAGCATTGGGGAGATTGTTTCCCCCTGCCTTACACCCTTCTTTATTGGTATTCTGTTGCTTTCTTTATGAAGCACTATGGTAGCAGTTGATCCCCTGTAGATTTCTTCCAGAATGTTTATATATATTTCATCTACGCCCTGATTCCGCAGTGCCTGCATGACGGCTGATATTTCTACTGAATCAAACGCCTTGTCGTAGTCTATGAAGGCTATGTATAGTGGTTGGTTATACTCTGAGCATTTCTCTATTACCTGATTGATAGTAGGAATGTGGTCAATTGTTGAGTAGCCTGTTCTAAATCCTGCTTGTTCCTTTGGTTGATTGAATTTTAATGTTTTCTTTACTCTGCTAGCAATTACCTTTGTAAATAGCTTCTATACTACAGAGAGCAAGCTGATCGGCCTGTAATTCTTCAAGTCCTTGTTATCTCCTTTCTTATGTATTAAGATGATGTTAGCGTTCTTCCAAGGCTCTGGTACTTTTCCCGTCAGGAGACACCTCGTAAATAGAGTGGCTAGTTTTTCTAACACAATCTGTTCTCCATCTTTCAGCATATCTGATGTTACCCGATCCTCACCAGCAGCTTTGCCTCTGTGAATGCTCTCCAAAGCTTTTCTGACTTCTTCTATCATTACCGGTGGGGTGTCGTCTGGGTTACTGCTAGTTCTTATAGTATTAAGGTCGTGGTTGTCTCGGCTACTGTACAGATCTCTGTAAAACTCCTCCGCTATTTTAACTATCCTATCCATATTGGCAGTTATTTTGCCTTCTTTGTCCCTTAGTGCATACATCCGCCTTTTGTCTATCCCAAGTTTCCTCTTCACTGCTTTGACGATTCCTCCGTTTTTCAGAGCATGCTTCATTCTCTCCATCTTATACCTTCTTACATCGCATACTTTACGTCTATTAATCAACTTCGAAAACTCTGCCAGTTCTATTTTGTCTGTTGTACTTGACACTTTCATGATTTGACGCTTCTTAATTAGGTTCTTCGTTTACTGGGATAGCTTGCCGGTGTCCTGTCTAGCTACCCTGCCTCCAACTTCCACTGCACACTCCGTGATGATACTCGTCAGATTATCATTAATTGTATCTACGCTAAGGTTGGTTTCCTCGCTAAGAGCAGAGCACCTGTTCTGCCGTGACACTCTGAATTCTTGTACTTTCCCTCTAAGTGCTAGCTCATTGATTGGCTTCTTGCGTATCAGTTTCTGTCGTTCCTTCTTCAAGTCTAGGCGGATTCGAGCCCGTACCATTCTATGGTCACTACATCTTACCTTGCCAACCACTTCCACATCCTGCACGACTCCTGGGTGTGCAGTCATTATAAAGTCTATTTCGTTCTTATTTACGCCATTAGGGCTCCTCCATGTCCACTTGCGGTTTTCTCGTTTTCGGTAGAAGGTATTGAAAATACGCAGATTATTGCGTTCTGCGAATTCTACTAGTAGCTCTCCTCTGGCGTTTCTAGTGCCGATGACATAATCTCCTACTGCCTGGTCTCCAGCCTGCTTCTTCCCTACCTTTGCATTAAAGTCGCCCATTACTATAGTATACTGTGTTTTCACCTTACTCATTGCCGATTCCACGTCTTCATAGAAGCTTTCAACTGAAGCGTCATCATGGCTGGATGTAGGCGCGTAAGCCTGTACTACCTTCAATTTGTATTTTTTATTCAGTTTAATTACAATGCCTACCACCCTTTCATTAATGCTATAGTAATCCTCTATGTTGCCAGCTAAGTTTCTTAGTATTAGGAACCCTACTCCCAGTTCTCTTCTGTCTGCCAAGCCCCGATAGCAAATGACGTGCCCATTCTGTAGCAGAGTATAGGCCTCATCTGTCCTCCTAACCTTACTCAGCCCTATTATATCCCATTTAATGCCTTCTACCTTCTCGAATACCACAGCTACACTTCCCTCACTAGATAACTTTCTAACGTTAAGCGTTGCTAAGTTCAAGTTCCAATGGTGGCCTGTCCGTATCCAGAGATTCCTAGCGCCCTCTGCTGCTTTGCAGATCTGACCGCCGCCGTGGTCAGTTGCTCCGCAGCTGGTGGGGACTGAGGGCCGTGAGTTAATTGACGAATGCCTACGGGAGGTGGTGGACAGATACTGCACCAGGGTGGCCAATCCTTCTCTGGTGAGATCATCGGTGCGTACCGGCTTTAAGCCGGTACGATCAGACAGTAGTTACACTCGACATCAAAGGCATTCCAGTACCAGCGTCCATGCGTGAAGCATCGAAGGTTCAAATATTTTCCTCTGATATTTTTAGCCCATTTTTTTTAAAAAGAAGTACTGAGAAGTCGAGTTCTAATAAAAAAATAACTTCGACAAGACAAAGACTACTGTTCTTCATCGCCTTTAGTGGCATCGTCATTAATACCACGTGTAGTTGGTATCTTGTGTGTGGTGTGCCGTGATGGTAGAAAAAGATTCTATTGTCTGGAACTTGCTTCTTGATCATCTTCAGCATCGTCACGATTGTCAGCGTCAGCGGTGGCTACGGAGCAAAATGCCGATGCGAATGCCATTAGAGGAGCCTCGACGATAAGGTGCTTCACTTCTAAAACCATCCGCCCCGTTACCTAGCAATGCCCAAAGCACAGCTCTGCACCGCTTGTGTTTCACCTCGCCTAGCCTAGCAGGCTTCGAAAAGCAGCCAACGCGAAAGGCACGCTCTTATACGAAGACACTCTGTGCAGTAAGGACGTTGACATTGGATGGCGTAGCACAGGCAAAGTGCAAGTTACACAGCACCCATCCTCTGACCGGCAGTTTCGTGGCTAGGTCTGCACGGAGGTTTCGGGAGCTGGGGCTTTAACATTCTCGCCAGCTTCGCGATAGCTTTCGGGGTTCGGCTGCAATCGATTTACACCAAAGAAAGACATTTAGCATTGCTTCAAACGTCAATATTGAGACTCTGAAATTGCCCAGCTTGACTGTTTCTTGAGCTTTGCACAGTGACAATAAACTTTATTTTTTTTATTGGGGAAAGGTCTGGTTTATTCTCTATTCAAGATAATCGTTACATAAAAGAGCTCGTTTACATCAATGACGGCATTGTTTGTTCAGACATGAAATTCTTACCCGAACTCCACCTAAGGTGACAGTTTCAAGGTGAGGAGGACTTGAAGGCTGAAAAAGGCATGACAGCACTGAAAAAGTGAGTATAGATCTGCACAGCTACCTGTATCTACCCAAAGCCACATTCTATGGCTAAGGGTGGAGCAGCTGTTTCCTGCCAGACGTAACGGTGTTCGTCATTTACAATCAAGCAATGCCTAAGTTTTATTCATAATGGCACTAAATGATGTCATTAGTCCTGCAGATTACGGTACTAAGTCCCCATGAGCTCTCTCAGATCGTTAAATGATCAATTAAAATGGCAAGCTCATATTTGCGCAGATGTTCAATCACGTTTTTGAACGTCTCTTAAATTATTGGCAATTCAAGCTACTGAAGACTCTGCAGCACCTTATAATCATAAAATTACTGACAGAAAACAGGCTTAGGTAAAGCATTCGACCAGTTAATCACAACCAAAGCTGTACATTGTAACTCTATATTGGACATTGCAACGCAGGTAAGCACAGAGTAATAGATTAACACACGAAGGTGAATAAGTACATATGCTTGCCCTTCTTATCGCTTCATGTTTGCAGATTTCAGCATGCGACGTAGCACGAGATTTTAAATGAGATTGAATTCTAAGCAGGTATTGCTTCTGGTATCCACCTCACTCATTTATAACCCTTTAAAGCCCGGATTTTTTTATGTCAGACACATCTTTGGTGTGTATTTTACTAATACATTGGGTATCACAAGAATACAAACGAAATATTTATGCACTCGTCTGTGTAATTATGAATTTGCAGCCATGACATAATTAGATCATCACTAACCTATAGCCATCAAATGACAAGTATGACAAATTTATTGCTGCTCTGCCATATAGCGCACAAAATCTGAACAAACGTAGTATTTGAAAGGGTTAAAGCTATTAAACGAACTTCACGACTTCAATTCAAAAGTGGGCCTTCCCACCTCTGCTCGCCAGCGTAATTGTCACCAATGACCTCAATCCAGATTCTTCTTTTTTACGCCTCCATGCTGCACAATAACGAAACAACAAATGTGTCGATCGCAGTGGAGATAGTTGGAGAAATACTTGTCTACTATAGAGCATGGTCATGTTTTCAAGGTCCTAGTTGAAGTTTTGTGTAGTGTCCACATAGTACTGGTATACAAAGGCCACGAAAACCCAATCTTAAGTAATTTTATTTTGTTTGCAAATTTTACTTCTGTCATTTACTTTTAGTGAAGTCAGCTGCAGAAGCTCGACATTTTTATAAAGCAAAAAGCAAATCTTGATTTACTATCAGGGGGTAAAGATCTTTCAATATCCGAGACACCTTAGGGCAGTTTAGCATCATTTTAATCCTTTTTGATGACATCTATTGTAGTGCTTCTTTCACACTCATTTGATTAACAAAGTGAGACTTCACTGATTTTACCATCAGAATTCGGCAACTGGCTGCCCAAAACCAATGTATGAAATTGCTCAATCACAAGACCAAACTTATGGCACAGTTTCTATACTGCTAGTTATACCAGCATTTCATTGGCGAAGTTTTCTATTGCTAGTTATAACCGCATTAACAATATAGGGCGTCTTGAAGTTTTCAAAAGCTGTGACGACGTAAGGTGAATTGTGTTTTCCTGCCCATAGTATGTACACTTCCCATACGTGGGGCATTTGCAAATGCTCTTCATCAAGTTCTCTGACAAGCAGTTAGTTTCCTTTCAGCTCATGGGGTGAAGGTCAACATACTTCCTAAACCATGAAGACTGGGTTTCATGCTAGTATTTGCTGTGGACAAGCGGGCGTTACCTAATAGAATTATTTTAAATCAAAGACCAGATATTCAGGTAGAAATAAACGCTTACCTCATTTCCACCAAAGAAGACAGTGTCAAGACTTGGGGGACTAGATGGCTGGAAAAAAGAATAGCATTGCATTCAAAACATTATTGCACATACACACCTAATCTTTGTGAATTACGATTATGAGGAATGTCAAAATGAAGTGCTGGTATTTGTGCAAGCTTCAAATTATCAGCAACATCTAAATTTTGTAGGTAAATTGTGTGCATCTACAAACTCAAAAACGCAACAGCATTTGCAGTTTAGAAATAAGAGAGGCCCAATATAATATTTTTAATGCTGGTAAATAATTTCATATGTTTTTGACAATATCGCTCAACACTGAAGCTAATTTAGTGCCATTAGCCCAGTAACTGCTAATGCAGAGTCGACCAGAGCTCTCTCCGCCGGCAAAATGATCATTTTAGGTGACCATTCAAATCTTGACGCTCTTCAGGAAAGGTTCAAAGCCTCTTTCAATGACTTAGGATAGCTTGTCGCCACTTAATTGTTGACGGTTCTGCAGATGATGATCACTATGGCAATATTGTCACTTTCTCGTAACGTAGACCAAGGCAGCAGTCATCGTGTTCAAAAATTGTGCCAGGAAAACGAAAGGATAATAGCACAATCAAATCGAGCCGTACATTGATAGCAGTGATGCAAGCGTAAGCATCGGATGAATGGCATTTGGTTTCTTGTGTTCGATGTCGGTGTGCATGGCCAGCATATGGTAATGGTCTCAGTGAGGCTCTTTTTGTCTGTAGGTGGTGGTAGTGCTCCACTGCTAGGGTTCTGTGTCTTAGCAGTCAGAAGCACTCACGTTAAGTGTGAAAGACCCTAAATTGTTTCGTTATGGTGGTCCCTGGGGCTGTTTTGGCAGGCCTATTCTCCCACTTTAGCATCGACGAATCGAATGGCCGTTTCCGAATAGTTGACAAAGTAGTGCTTTCGTAACAGTTCGGCTTTCATGAGTCTGCTTCATGCACGAGTCCATACAAAGAAACCATCAATTGCAGTACATGGTTCCACCTATATTTGACAGAGCTGTTGAGATTGTGAGAGGTGTTTAGAATATTCAGCAGTTCTCACCTAAGTAATCAACCAATACCACTAATACTAGAAGAGTACCCAAAATATGCATTGCGGTCACATACCTCAAGCAAGTTACATTTGGGTTTGTACTTCATACATGATCTTTTTCACATCAACACTTTTGTTTGTCGACCTTAGCTCTACGTCAGAATCCTCCGAGGAGCAAACAGAAAAGTACCTCTCGCCTTTCAGCAACAAATGTCATCATACGGAGAAGAACCCTAATGAAAATCCTGGATTGGTATATGCTGGAATCTTTAGTGGTTACGGTGGAAAGAATAGTGCATATGGTGGAAACTGTAGTGGGCATAATGGCTGATGATGGCGATAGTAGAAAAAATTATGGCATATGGTGGTGGTGGTGTTGAGCCAATGGTGAAGACGGTGAAAATGCCAGCTGATGAAGGCTAGAGGAAAAAGTTGGTGGCAGATGGTAATGGTGGTGGCGAGCCAATGAGGGTGACAGTGGAGAATGCCGGCTGATAGTGGCAAGGCATAACGTGTTTGGTGGAAAGCTTGGGGAACAAAGTGGATTATGGTGGTGTGATAAAAGCTTGGTGGATGATGGTGGCATGATGAAAAATCACATATGACAGTATGTGAAATCACTTATGCATAGTGTTTTATTCTTGAATGCGCAGAGATATATGCCTATAGTAGAAAAACCAACACTGATCACTAACCTTTCTACCACGTTTATTTTTTATTTCTTTCGTGTCAACAACGCTTCAATTTTTTTGGTATGTAGTTTTTGCGACCGTAAATATGTTCACATTTCGCGCGTGTACTTACAACAGTTTGACATCCGCGATGTGTTTCTTTGTTGTGATGTTCAGAAGACTTGAGGTGTCACCATGAACCGTGACAATAAATGTTTTAAATCGGCGCGCCATTGTCGAGAAGTAAATGAGGTCAAGTTCACAATTACCCAGCAGAACGCAGCCGTCATTTGATGTCGCCACGATTGAGCGGTACGTTTAAGTGAACAAAGTGCATGCGAATATGCACAAACTTTCACTGTCGACATTCGTCGAGATGAGCCCCAGCGAATTTGACTTTCACCCTTCTGTTCTACCATCATGAGTTCCACCAAAGATTAGTCATACGGACCGAGCCCGTACATGTGCTATCGGCGCTTCGAGGTTTCAGAATACACAATTTCGACGAGTAAAAATGAAAAGACAGCACAGCTGCGGCACCATTATCCTAAATGAAGCCTTTTTTATTGTGTGAAGTGTTTGTGCAATAAGCGACAAACATCGATGCGACACGCTTGCAGCACTTCCACCAAATGTACGCCTCCACTCACCGACAGCCACCGGTCGCACTCGCCAGCACTTGAGTGGCTCTTATGCGAGAACACAGACTCGTCAATTCGTATGCTTACTGAACCAATATGATAACATAATGTTTCTGGCGCACTGCATTCGTTTTGGCCAAGCCGTTATGTAGTTCTTCCTAACTACAGAGCAACAGTGGTGCGCTGGCACTACGGCGCTGTGCGTTGCGCGAAAAAAACACAGTAAACTGTCTGGGCGTATTTATCTAATGATCATAGAAGCGTCATGAAGTTTGAAGAGATATCACCCTTCGGAAGGAGCGAGAAACGGATATTAAGCTTGGCCGTAACCGCTGATAAACTCTACTTGCTCCTCGGTCCACTGAGTTCTTTTTTTTTTGCGGTTGTAAATTGTAACAAAAACATAGCGCTCTTGCCATTATCGCAGTGGCAATTGTTACAGGCAGCACTTGTTCTTGTTTACGAAATGTGCAAATTTTAGTAGCAGGTGCAAAACCCGTCCATCTTGATGGAGTGGCAAACAGAGCTGAAGTTAAACAGTAAGTTTGTGAGTTGACTACTTCTTTAACACTATATTTCCATCTGTTGGCGTGGTGCAGAGGTTAGTGTGCCCAATGGAAAATCTGAAGTGGCAGGTTCTATTCCGCGCTATCGCACCTTTTTTTACGGGTGCTTTTTTCATCATTTCAATACAAAATATTTTTAGGGGCAGCTAATCACGGTGGTTCTGACACTGCTTCGCGCACCAGCATAGCCAGCTGAAGTGCACCATCCACCATCCGCTCCACCATACACCACCAAACTCCATATGCAACCAACATTTGCGGCACCTTAATCCATCAAAATGGTGGATGTTGAAATCCACTATTCCTATGGGCGTTTTTTCAATAGGGGACACTGCAAATTTTGTTCTGGGACGTCGGGGGACTAACATGGAAACACTTGACTCTGCCGCTCAACAAGCGGCTTTCTTGCCATCAACAGGGTGTCTACACTTGGCGTCTGAACTTCAGTATCACCCTGTCACTCTCCGAGATGTTGCATCTACCGGGACTCCTTCTTATTTGGCAGAAAGTTGTAAACAGCGTTGAATGAGGGTTTGCTCAAATACTAAGTTATAGCTAAAAGGACATTTGACACTTCCTCCGAAAGGTACGATAATCCATTTTTCTTTGTTTTACACGGTTCTAGATGTCCTTGTGTTATGTCACTATCTTTTACTGAAGCTACTATATTTTTGTGTAACTAATATTTGAGCGTGCTAACTTTTTCAGTCACATTATTCTTTCAGGTCGATTGACAACGGCTACCCATTACAAGTTTTTCCATGAAGAAATTGCTTTAACGAAAAACTTGGTTGATTGACATGGGGGGTTTAACGTCCCAAAATCACCATATGATTATGTGAGACACCATATTGGAGGACTCCGAAAATTTGAACCACCTGGGGTTCTTTAACGTGCCCCCAAATCTAAGCACACGGGCCTACAACATTTTCGCCTCTATCGTGAATGCAGCCGCCGCAAACGCAATTCAATCCCGTGAGCTGCGGGTCAGCACCCGAGTACTTCAGCCACTAGTCCACCGCGGCGGGGCAACGGAAAATTTCCAAGCTCAAAGTTGTGATATGAGCCGCTTAGAGTTGGCGTTTTGTTTCATGTCAAAAATTTTTGCAGCAAGCTCATAAAAGACTTTGTTTTTTATTTGCTCTTTTTTGCGTAAGAGATCATCACCGTGGCCGTCCACATCACCATCACCAGCCTGACTATGCCCACTGCAGGACAAAGGCATCTCCCAATTTTCACTAGCCAACTCGGTTCTGTGCTTGATGCTGCCACATTATTCGCCACCCTACAAAACGTTTCGTGTGCTGGCAACAATGAAAAAAACAGAGATGGCTGCGCTTAACAGGTTCACTGAGCACTTTCGCTCCAGGCTTAAATTTTCTTGATTGTAGCGTCGGATCACGTTTTTTCATTGAAGACGAAAAATTGCTGGCCACGGACCCGCTCATTGTCATCAGCAGATTGAATTTCACTGAAATAGCCTAAATAGTTTATCTGTGCGAGCAACATTGAGCATCTACAGTGAACCGCATCAAAGTTATTCAACTTCAAGAACCAGTATAGCAAGCCTAAGATTGAAGAAAGCAGCTTCTTATGTGTAGCGGGCTAAAGGCGCTCCCACTTTTACGCTGCGCTGCTATTCTGCTGCAGGGAAGGCCTTAACAGTTTTCGAGGTAACTACGGCGCGGCTCGTACTGCCGATTGCATGAATCTCATTGAGTCATCACACACTGACTTGACCAGAGAAAATGGAAATAGTGATTTCCTATTTGGTGCAAGCCTTCTTAGCAATCCGGGTGAAAAGAAGGCGATAAAGCGTTGTTTTATTACTTTTCCTCGACTCACATTGGTGTTTTTTTTTTCGGTCTGGGTTTATTACCAAACTTAACTTTCGCACACTGACTTGACCTTCGGCATACGACCACTGGCTCATCATAACCTAATAATGAGCTCACTTAACCACAAAATCAGATTGGTTTCATGATAATATTACTACTGGTTCAAGAGAAAGCGGCGAAATGGCGCAAATCCACTCCTGTAGATATGCTGAGACTTTAGTTCGCACCTTCTTTTCTAAACATGGTAACAAAATTAACAGGGCATGCTTTATTTGCAAATACTGTTAACGACTTTCCCCTTTAAGTTGTTTTCCATTCTTTTTCAGCTCCTGTGGTAACGGTTATCGATACCTATTTTAGCCAAGTCGTACCATAAAAATTAGTTGTAAGTAAAACAGTGCTCATGTTGTGTTCTTATTTGTACAAAGATAGTGTGAAAGACATTGGCAGATGATGGCTCGCAAGTCTCTCTGCGCTTTCTAGTTACGTCATCTGTATCTGAGATAGTGCCTGGCACATGTGATTGCATTAATAGTATAAATCATACCCTGGTGATGACAAAGTTATTTTTTCTATTGCAGTCTGCCAAGTTTTTACTGTATGCATGGTGGACGTTGCGTAATAGGTTGCGTTCACGTGAAACATCACATATTTTAGTTAGAGAAATGCGCTTACCGGAATTCCACCGAAGTAGACAGTGTCTAGACTTGGGGGAGTAGAAGGCTGTAAAAAAATAATATTGCACTGAATGAATGTATACACATAGAAACATAACCTTTGTTGTTTATGAAATGAATGCGAAGGACTTCAAATGAAAGTGAACGCATTTGTGCAGCCTCCAGTATTCTGCCAAACTGGCATTTGATGGCTGAAGTATTCGCATCGACGAACTAGCACACGTCAAACGGTTTGCAATTTACAAGAAAAACGCATCGAAGTTTGCATTGCTAATACTGTTTAATATTTTTCTCAGATCTTCAGAGAATATTAGTCATTACTTAGGCTAGCTTTTTAAGTGTCATGAGGCAAATAATATATATTAAAAGTGAACAATAGCCCTCTCCGACCGCAAAGCTTTCATCTTTAAGTGACCGCCTGAAATGAGAGTTGCATGCAGGGACGTTTCCAAAGCATTGTTACTGTAACGAGGGCAGTGGGCATGGAGCTCGAGTATAGAAAAGGAAGAAGACTTGCTGTGATCGCAGGCTTGCGTTCAGTTAGCCCTTGCGCTAAATAAAGCTCTCCTTCGCCGAGTGAACTCCTGCTTGTTCAACAACCCGTTTCAAGTGGTGGAAGTGCGGGGTACATCTGGTCCTCACCCTGGAACTTCGCAGCCGCACACTCCAACGACCTCCTACAATGACTGATCCGGGGCCATCTCTTGCTGCTACTCCAGATCTCGCATCTGTGCCTGTCTTCTGCGCTGGCGCTCTCCGGCAGCGCGACCCCCCCATATTTGGTGGCACAGAGGACCAAGATGTGGACAACTGGATTGCCGAATATGAACTGGTGAGCGCGGTTAATAAGTGGAACGCAGCCGATAAGCTCACAAATGTGAGTTTTTACCTGACCGACGTGGCAAAACTATGGTACAGAAATCATCAAAGTGATTTCAGTACCTGGTCGGAATTGGCAAAAACTCTCGCGGAAGTCTTTGGCCGTCCTGCTGTCCGCCGCCTTCGTGCTGAACAGCGCTTGCGGGGCAGAGTACAGAGAGCAGATGAAACTTTCACGAGCTACATTGAAGATGTGCTATTTCTCTGCAAGCTCGTCGATTCGACTCTGGACGAGGCAGGCAAGATCAAGAACATTATGAAAGGAATCGACGACGGTGCCTTCCAAATGCTGGCTGCGAAGAGTCCCCAGACGGTCGCCGAGGTGATTCAGCTCTGCCAAAGCTATGATGAGCTGCGTAGGCAGCGCGCTTCTACACGTTGCGCTGCTCAAGACACCGCGGACATCTCATCCCTCGACTATCGCCATGACACCGCCGACCACTCCGCGTTGATGCCAGCCATAAAGCAATTCATACGCGAGGAGGTCGCCCGGCAGCTATCTACAAGAACTACCGAGCCGATGGCACCCTTCACAAGAACTACCGAGCCAATGGCACCCTTGTCGCCTTCGCTTCGCCAGGTCATTCAATTGCAAGTTGCCGAAGCATTGCCGTCAGCTCAGGCTCCATCAACTGTTACCGCACCACTAACGTATGCAGCCGCAGTTGCTCGACCACGTGCGCCAGCATCTCCGGCCTTCTACGAAGCTACTCGCCACGTTTATTCGTCGACTCCACCTGCCCGCTCGTTGACGGTCCCGTCTCCGGCTGTATACGAAACAACTCGGAATGTTTATATGACGCCGCCGCCTGCCGACCATTTACGGTTCCTTATTCAGCGAACAGTGCCCCTATCGTCAGCCAATGGCGCACTCCGGATAATCGGCCAATATGTTTTTCATGTGGCATCCCAGGCCACGTAGCTCGTCACTGCCGTCGTCGCAGCTTTCCTTCTCACGACATTGCAGGGGCCTCACATTACATGCCCACCATGCCCACTCAGCCGCGATATCCCGTTCCTGCCGATCCACCTCTAGACGTACGTCCCGGTCGCCGACCATCCGGCGCAAGCCGTTTACCTTCTCCTCGTCGTCGATCTATTTCTCCGATATTACGTCGCAACAGCCCACCGCGAGGGGAAAACTGACGGGCGCAGTTCCGGAGGCAAGAACTGCGTTGGCAGCGAAAATTTCAAGACCTAACTGCTGTCCCCCGAACGAAATCGAACTCTATATTGATGGCATTAAGGTGCACGGACTTGTTGACACTGGAGCTGCCGTATCTGTAATTAGCGAGAAACTGTGCCGAAACTTGAAGAAAGTGACCACACAACTTACCGACCTATCTTTGCAGACAGCTACGTCCCATCATATTGCCACCTAATATGCTTGGGTGAGATCCGGCAGTGGAAGAAGACAAAGACGATCTGTCTGAGCTGCTGCTTGCTCCCAGGGGTGGTGAAAATTTCGGGGGTTGAGGCAGCATTCACTTGACGGTCAAACAGGGCAGACCGTTGGTGCAGTACTTGTTCCATTGTTGCCGCTTCAGTAAGGAACTCAGCAACACTCTTAGGGGGACTACGCACCAAACCAGCAAAAAGTTGTTCCTTCACACCACGCATGAGGTGGCGCAACTTTTTTTCTTCTGCCATAGCAGGATCCGCTCGCTTAAAAAGCCGTGTCATGTCCTCAACGTACATCGAGACGGTCTCGTTTGGCATCTGGATGCGTGATTGTAGTGCACGCTCCGCTCGTTCGCGGCGGTCGGGACTCCTGTAGGTCTCCAGAAGGCGACGCTGGAACTCGCGCCAAGATGTTAGAACATCATCCCTGTTCAAAAACCACGTCTTGGCACCGTCCTTCAGGCAAGTGTACACGTTCCGGAGCTTCGCGGCATCATCCCAGTAATTTATCGCTGCGACACGTTCGAACTCACTCAGCCAGTCGTCAACATCTTCATGCTGCTCTCCATGAAAGGGGCTAGGCATGAGCGGGTTTTGGACGGTGCAGTAGATCGGCGTGGAAGGCGTCGGAGCTTGCACGGGATCTTGTGTTGAAGTCATAGTCGCTGCGTCAGTGGTTTGCGTCTCAGGTGGTAGGCCTCGTTGGCGGCGGCTTACTCTGTGAACAGGAGTGTCCACGGGTGCAGGGCTTGTGTTCCGGCTGCTGGACGGGGTCGTGGGCATCGGGTGGATCGTGAGACGTCGTACCCAGCACCTCCACCAGTCTTGTCACGTTTCTTATGACAAACTTGGTTTATTGGGTTCGTTGAGTTGACTAGCCAAGCAGCAGCTCAGACAGATCGTCTTTGTCTTCTTCCACTGCCGGATCTCACCCAAGCATATTAGGTGGCAATATTCAGCCTTCAGCTTTGTGCACTGCACGAGTCGTCATTCAAGGTGCGATGTACGTCGTCACATTTGTAGTTTTATTCCGTTCCTCGCATGACGTTATCCTTGGGTGGGACTTTCTTTCGTCAAATTCTGCTTTGGTCGACTGTGCTCGTTCTGAACTCGCGTTATCTGTGCCGTGCTATGACCCCGACGATGGTGCTTCGTGTAGAGTGTTTGCTGCTTCTGACGTTGACATTGCGCCTTTCTCAGCTGTTGTTGTCTCGGTTTCGTGTGCCTCCCCTCCGAAATCGCCTGTGTTGTTTATACCATCGGTCCCATCTGCGTGCCGTCGAAATATCATGCTTCCGTTCGCCGTCGTCATTTTTCGCAATGGTCACGCTGCCATTTATGTGTGCAATCCCTCGGACAGCCCGTCATCCCTACTACGTGGAGAATGCCTAGGAAGCTACGAACCTTACGCGTGCATTCTTCCGGCTACTATACCCGATTCTACGGTTTCGCTCCCAATCTGTGCTGTCACTCCTACCAACGCGCCTAATGATGCTCTGGACGTATTTTCGGATGCCATCGACTCTGAGCTCGCACCAACTCAGCGCGAAGAGATTATAAATCTTCTTCTCCGCTTTCGTTCTTCATTCGATAGTGACCAGTCAGGCTTAAGCCGAACCTCTGCGGTCGTTCACCGTATTGACACCGGTCAACAAGCCCCGCTAAGGCAGCGTCCGTACCGTGTGTCATCTGCTGAACGCCGTGTCATCGACGAACAAGTGGACGACATGTTGAAACGTGGCATCATCGAGCCCTCCAACAGCCCCTGGGCTTCACCGGTTGTTCTCGTCAAGAAAAAAGACGGATCCATCTGGTTCTGCGTTGACTACCGCCGACTCAACAAGATAACGCGCAAAGACGTATACCCTCTGCCGCGCATCGATGATGCTTTGGACTGCCTACAAGGAGCAGAGTTCTTTTCTTCGTTAGATTTACGCTCAGGCTACTGGCAGGTGCCCATGGCAGAGGGTGACCGCCCGAAGACAGCTTTTGTAACACCGAATGGACTATATGAATTCACCGTTATGCCCTTTGGCCTCTGCAATGCGCCTGCCACTTTCGAAAGTATGATGGATACCGTCTTGCGAGGTCTGAAATGGAAAACGTGCCTCTGTTATTTGGATGACATTGTGGTATTTTCAAGCGACTTTGCGACTCACCTCAGCCGCCTCGAGAAAGTTCTTACGTGCCTTTCCACGGCGAGACTTTAACTTAACTTGAAGAAATGCCACTTCGGCGCTCGCAAGCTTGTAATTCTCGGCCATGTGGTTTCTAAAGACGGCATTCTCCCGGACCCTACGAAACTTAATGCAGTCGCGGCGTTCCCAAAGCCAACCACCATCAAAGAGCTTCGAAGCTTCATCGGCCTATGTTCTTACTTCCGCCGGTACGTCCGCAATTTCGCCTCCATTATCGCCCCCTTGACCAATCTTCTTGCCGGAAGTTCTGATTTGTCAGCGCGGTCGCAGGCGTGTGATGATGCATTTCTGGAACTCCGACGGCTCCTCACCACGCCTCCCATACTGCGACATTTCGATCCGTCCGCTCCAACGGAGCTTCATACGGACGCTAGTGGTGTCGGGCTAGGGGCCATACTGGCCCAACGCAAGGAGGGCTTTGACGAGTACGTCGTTGCCTATGCCAGCCGCACCCTCAGTAAAGCCGAGAAGAATTACAGTGTAACTGAAAAGGAGTGCCTCGCCATTATTTTGGCAATCGGAAAATTTAGGCCTTATTTATATGGACGTCCGTTTGATATTGTAACAGACCACCATGCGCTTTGCTGGTTATCTTCACTAAAAGATCCTAATGGTCGGCTCGCTCGGTGGGCATTGCGGTTACAGGAGTTCGATATCCGTGTTTTCTACCGTTCTGGCCGGAAGCATTCTGACGCCGATGCCCTGTCACGTTCGCCATTGGCTTCAGAGCCTGTCGGCTCGCCTATCTCCACTAGTGCTGCCTTGGCCATCAGCATTTCGGACATGCCTTCCGAGCAACGCAAAGATGCTTGGATTTCTTCTCTTTTGGACTTTCTCTCAAACCGCACGCCCGCTCCAGTTCCCAGGACGCTTCGCCGTCAAGCAGGACACTTCGCTATTCGGGATAACCTGCTTTACCGCCGAAACTACAGCTCGATCGGCCGTAAGTGGTTGCTCGCCATCCCCCGACATCTGCGCTCTGACATCTGTGCCACGTTCCACGATGATCCGCAATGTGGCCACGCTGGTGTGTTAAAAACATACACCCGCTTGCAGCTGCGGTACTACTGGCGCGGTATGTACCGTTTCGTTCGCCGTTACGTAAGGTCTTGCCTTACGTGCCAGCGACGCAAAATGCCCACACAACATGCCACAGGTCCCTTGCAGCCGTTGCCATGTCCAGCACGAGCTTTCGATCGTGTCGGAATTGACCTTTACGGTCCGCTTCCTTATACTTCGAGTAGCAACCGCTGGGTCATTGTCGCTATCGACCACCTAACGCGGTACGCTGAAACAGCTGCGTTACCTTCGGCTACCGCAAAAGACGTTGCGTGTTTTATACTGCAAAACCTGGTTTTAAGGCATGGAGCACCTCGGGAGTTACTAAGCGACCGTGGCCGCGTTTTTCTCTCCGATGCTATCAAAGCGTTGTTGAGCGAGTGTCGCATCATACACCACACTACCACAGCCTATCACCCGCAAACTAATGGGATGACAGAGCGTTTTAATCGTACACTTGGGGATATGCTGGCCAAGTACGCTTCATCCGACCAGTCAAATTGGGATAGCATACTCCCTTTTGTGACATATGCTTACAACACTGCAACGCAAAGCACGACTGGATTTTCGCCTTTCTTCCTTCTTTATGGACGCGAGCCATCATCAACAATGGATACCATTCTTCCTTATCGACCGGACCCTTCAGAGATGACTACCGTTTCTCGAGCAGCAGCACACGCTGAAGAATGTCGGAAGCTTGCTCGTGCGTTCACGTCACATGACCAGACGCGTCAAAAACATCGCCACGACGCGTCAACCACGCATATGAGCTTTGCTCCGAACTCACTGGTGTGGTTATGGATTCCTTCCACTCCTCCAGGACTCTCCCACAAGCTTTCGTCCAGGTACCATGGGCCTTATCGAGTTGTAGGCCAAACATCCCCTGTTAACTACCTTGTCGAGTCGCTGGATGCATCTCCGGACAAGCGCCGTCGCGGAAAAGAAATCGTACACATCTCTCGGCTCAAGCCATACCATGACCCTTCTGTGTACACCTGTCCTTAGGTCGCCAGGATGGCTCCCTCATCGGCCGGGGGTGATTGTAACGAGGGCAGTGGGCATGGAGCTCGAGTATAGAAAAGGAAGAAGACTTGCTGTGATCGCAGGCTTGCGTTCAGTTAGCCCTTGCGCTAAATAAAGCTCTCCTTCGCCGAGTGAACTCCTGCTTGTTCAACAACCCGTTTCATTACAAATTTCAGCTGCTGATGACTCTGCAGCTAGGGAATAATATGAAAACACTGCTCGAACACAGGCTCAAGACGCTTCGGGTGGCTTTATGTTGTTTGGCCTCATCTGTCTTTGGCGTAGCGAAACGGCCCACGTAAATTGCCTCGATTGTATAAATCATACCTTCGTAATAGCAACGTTTTTTTTCCTATTGTGCCCAGTCCAATTTTCATGATGTGCAGGGTAGGCGAAACATAATCAGATTTTTTGTACACAAGTATTGACGAATTTGCTTATAGACAAAATACTTACAGCTACTCCACCAAAATAGACAGTACTGAGACTTGGAGGACTGCCAAGCTGAAAAAAAAGATAGCATTGCACTCAAGAAATTGATTCACACATACGCGAAATCTCAATCTTTCTGACCATAGGGCATCTGAAAATGAAACGCTGGAATCTGTGCAGCTTCTAATATTCCGCCGAAGACACATTTTCTCTGTAAACTATGCGCATCTATGCACAACATTATCTAAATGACTTTGAGGTTTACGAGCAAGGCACGACCAAGTTTTTATTGATAGTGCTCTTACAGCTTTCCTTACTTTTTCGGGCAGTATTGTTCAACACTGATGTTAGCTTCATGCCGTGATGAAATGGTTGTATCATGCAAATTCTACGTAGCTTTTGCGGACAGCAAATTGGCCATATTTAGAGACGAGCTCAAATCTAGGTGCTATGCAGGGAAGGTCTCAAGACCTTGTTTTACTGATTTACTGGAGCGTATTACAGATTCAAGCTTCTGACGGCTCTGCAGCTAGTAATATATGGATAGTACTAAAGTAACATGGCCGTGAAGTTGACGGGGGCAGTAATTTACGAAACTATTTATTGGGGTAAATCAATGCCCGGCAATCGATAGGAGAACAGCACAAGCGATTAAAATTATACAGTTAGAGCGGCGAGGAAAACGTAGGCCATAGAGTGAACTGATCTGCGGGGATGTGCACCTGCATGAGGTTGGAAGGAACAGTAGCGAAGTAAGTAAAAACTATATGCTTCGGGTACCTTAACACGCTTTGAAAGACTTGAGGCGGTTCGACTGTACGAAATCGGGTTGTGGCCAGCACTGCTCACAGTCCACCATGCGATCAAGTACAACTCGGTAGTCGAGTGCGCCGAGACGTGAAACAACGTTGTATAGCTAGAAGCATCACGGGAAAAAATCACAGCGTATCCACGAACTGAATGATGATAAGTGGGGCGAGGGGTCCGTCAGTCCATCTGCACTCTCGTCCACTCAATATTTGTTACCTCCGTCCGTCCATGCGTCTGTTCGTGCGCCCGTCCATGCTCCGTCCGTGCGACTGTTCGTGCGACCATCCTTGTGGCCGTTCATGCATTCGTTAGTGTGTCTGTCCGTGCGTCCATCTTCGGGTACTTGCACTCATCCGTGCATTCATTGTTTCTACCGTGCGTCCATCTACCCGTCTGTGCTTCCATTCTTGCGTTCGTCCGGGCATCCGTACGTCCCTCCGTGCATCGGTCTATGCGTCAATTCATGCGTACATCCGTCCGTCTATCCCTGCGTCCGTTCGTGCGTGCATCTCTGCGTTGTCCATACATCCATCCGTCCGTCTATGTGTCCTTCCATGCATCCGGGCATCCGTCTGTGCGTGCATGCATCCGTCCCTCCGTGCGTCTGCACAACCGTTCGTCCATGCGTTTTTTTGTGTCGGCGCGATGCAGTGTTATCAAGGCATGCCGCAGCAACATCACATGCGCTCAGTATAAATACAAGTTTCTCAATAAACCATCGTTCTTGTGGTGTTATCTGGCTTTTTGTAGTATTTGGACAGTGACATGACAGTGTCGACAAGTAGACCCGCGCAATCACGAGTGCCGAGCGGCCGCCAGAATTCGGAGAGGCGGATGGTACCTGGCCAACTTATCGTGTTCGTTTAGAGGCTTACTTTTAATCTCATAACATCGCAGACGAAGTAAAGAAACGGATACTCTAGATAGCATTACTAACGGACAGTGGAGTGCGAGTCGTTCAGTGGCGTTGCCTCTCGAAGAAGGTCAACAAGCTCACCTACGACTAATTTGTTGAGTATTTGGAAGATCATTACACCCCGCACGTCAACGAGACCGCCACAAGCTATGCCTCCTTCATGCAAACACAAAAGGCTGGTGAGTCTGTTGAGGATTTCATTGTTAAAATCAGGCGGCTGACAGAGAAGTTCAATTTCAGCACATCGTTGGAGCGCATTCTGAGGCATCGAATTTTCTGTGGCGTGCACAATGAAGACGTCAGGCGATATTTATTGAATCCACGGAAACTCGCGCTATAACAGGCACAGCGCTTTGCTATTTCGGCGCAAGACACCGCTAAAAACGCTCGAACAATGCATACTACCGACCAAAGTGCTGTAAATTTCGCATGCCAGAGGAACCATGCTAAGCAATTGTGATCGAAACCGAATATTCGCGGCTGCTGTGGCCGGTGTGGCAGCGAGAAACATGTAGCGGAGGAATGTAAACACCTGCAAACGGTATGCCACAGGTGCGGCAACTGAGGCCACTTGAAACGATTGTGCCAGTCAGCCACGTCACGTCACCGACAGAGCTCACATGCGGATGTACGTAGGCAAGGGGCGTACGTGGCGACAGCACAAGACTGCTCAGCCTCGCATGATAATGAGGCTCTGTACATTTTACAGGCCGTCGTTCATCAAGAATTAGGCATTTGGACGTGAAATCTATTTAAAAAGTAGTAACCACGAATAGCGTTGCTCTGACTACGCTGGTGGACACTGGATCACACGTAAGCATAATTTCAGCATCCGTGTTTCGGAAGTACGAAATTAAGTGGCCGCAGTGGCGAAAAACGCAGCTAAAACTGTCCTATTTATTGGGTGAACTTGCAGTGCTCGGACAAATACGTATGACAGCTAGATGCAACGGCAAAGATATGCAAGGCACGGTCATAGTGGTTGATAGCTCGGGACCATCGTTATGTGGCAGAAAAAAGATAAAGGCTTTTAACAAAATCGGAGTTTCCATGCTGACAAACGTAGTCGCGAGCATACACCCCATTAAGTTGAACGAAGCCAACACGAAACTAGAGGCTCTGCTCAGCGAATATGCTGATGTCTTTGCTCGAGGTCTTAGTTTTAGAAAGGGATGATCGGTGACATTCCAGCTGAAAGAAAAAGTAGTTCCGCGGTTTTTCAAGGCCCGCACCGTACCTTAGGTTTTACGGGACAAGATCTAAGAAGCGCTGGATCAGCTAGTAGTCCAAGACGTCATTACGCCCAGGAAAACCGCCGAATGGGCAACACAAGTCTTACCTATCATAAAAAAGAATGAGTCGCTCAGAATCTGCCGAGATTTCCGAATGACTGTCAATGCGGCTACTGTGACGGAGCAGTGCCCGCTGCCGCGAGTGAACGACATTTTGCAAATATGAATGGCGGGGAAGTTTTCACAACAATAGACCTACGCCAGGCTTACAACCAGTTACCGTTGGATGAAGACGCCCAGAAAAATGCTGTATTGAACACGCAAAAGAGTCTTTTTTGTTTCAAACGATTGCCTTTTGGTGTGAGTTCCGCACCAGCCATGTTTCAAAGACAGATGAATGCACTTCTGAGCGATATTCCAGGAGTACAGGAGTATCTGGATGATATCATGATCATTGATAAACGAAGTGACATGTCGCGGCTGCGTCAAGTCTTTCAGAGATCACGGCAATATGGTCTACGATTGCACAAAAAAAAATGCAAATTTCGACAACGCGAGGCCACTTTTCCCGGCCTTCGTATCGATGTTGGTCTCGCCACGGTGCTCTAGTGGCTAAGGTACTCAGCTGCTGACCTGCAGGTCACGGGATCAAATCCCGGTTGCGACGGCTGCATTTTCGTTGGAGGCGGAAATGTTGCAGGGCGTGTGCTCAGATTTGGGAGCACGATAAAGAACCCAGGTGGTCTAAAATACCGGAGCCCCTGCACTATGGCGTCTCTCATAATCATACGGTGGTTTTAGGAAGTGAAACTCCACATGTCATATAATCAATCGTACCGACACTAACGGACTTTGGCTGACAGAGGACAACATTGACGCCGTTCGCGAAGCGCCGGAGCCTGCATCGGTGAGTGCACTGAAGGCTTTTTCTGGGTCTTGTGAACTATTACGGCATATTCTGGCCGAACCAAGCAACCACACTGGTACCGTTGTACACGCTTCTCCATAAAGGGGCCAGATAGCAGGGGAATCAGGAGCATAAAGGATGTTTTCGGAAAGTTAAAGAGCCAATAGAATCGTCCAAGTTTCTGGCTCATTTTTATGGTTATAAGCCATTAAAGCTGGAGTGCGACGCGTCCCCAGTAGGTATCGGAGCGGGTTTTGTCCCACGGTGTCAATGGTGCTGTTTACCCGATTGGTTTCTGTTCCAGAAAGCTTACAAAAGCAGAATGTATTGACTCACAGTTGAAAAAAGAGGCCCTAGCACTTGTGTTTAGGGTTGCATGGTTCAAGCACTATTTGTACTGTCACGAGTTTGTCTTGGTGACTGACCATAAACCTCTTACTGGGTTATTAAATCTAAGAAAGGCGATACTACCAATGGCAGCCGCTCGGATTCAGCGTTGGGCCTTGTTTCTCTCTAAATACATCTATACGGTACAGTAACGTAAAAGCAGTGAACATTCAAACGCAGATGCCCTCCCCCGGTTGCCGCTGTCAGTTACAGAGCCTCGAAAAAGCCATTCCGATGAACGGGGTATGTTTTGTTTGCCCAATCGATTGAGGAAACCACTATGTGCGCCTGAGATATGAAAGATATGACCGATCGGGACCCTACTCTTCAACAGGTCTTCGAGTGGATTTTACAAGAATGGCCGCGGTTACGACCCAAGATCGCGAGCAGTACCGGCCATACTTCAACAAAAGAATGAAACTGACCGTAAGTGACAATTTGGTATAATAAGCCATCACATTGTTGTACCTGTAGGGGCAAGAAAACGCTCACTAAGCCTGCTGCATGAAACTCATCCCGGTGCAGTTGCCATGATGAGTATCATCAGGACGCTATTCTGGTACCCGGGACTAGACTCTGACATTGAGTGACTGGTCAAATCATGTGATGTTTGTGCACAGACTTCCGTGCTGCCACCTGCTCAGGTGCCTACATCCTGGTCAGCGACCGGGGAGAACTGGAGCCGTCTGCATGCCGATTTCTCCGGGCTGGTGGACGGCCACATTGTCTTGGCCATCGCTGACTCGGAAATGAAAGGGATTGAAGCGGTGCTGATAAAAAGCTACTACGTCTGAAACAATGGTCAGAACTCTATGTTCAATATTTGCACTATTCGGGCTTCCAAAAACGTTCGTGTCAGAAAATAGACCACAGTTCGTGAGCTCATGTTTTCGCAAGTTCTTGGCACGTAACATAATACAGCAACTAACAACAGCACCCTATCATCCACAATCGTATGGCTTAGCCGAGAGAGCGGTGCGCACGTTCAAGGAAGGTTTAAAAAATCCTGAATATGACTTGATTACAAGGTTGGATAGATTTTTGTGATAATATCACTGAACTCCGGGAAAATATGGGAAGTCACCGGTTGACCGTTTGCTGGGTTATCAGATTAAAACGAAGAAAGACAGGATCAAGTGCAAAGAAACGTTCACCAACGAGAGCGTTCACCAACGGTAAGTGCAATAAATTTCAATGCAGATTACACGGTTTGGATGCGCGGATTTGGAAGAAGTCGAAGATTGATTCCAGCAGTAGTGGATGACCATCAAAGTTTCAGAATGGTTACCGTGGATTGTGCTTAAGGACTGCATTGCCGACATTTAGATCACCTAAGACTTCGAGTGGAATTGGTAAACAGTGGCCCAGGACAGAAACAAATGCAGGAGCCAGTCGAAGCCACCGCTGAAACTGTGCAAGACAGCCCGAACAAAAGCGGTCACAGAATCAGCCCCAACACCACCACTCTTGCGAAGATCAAATCAGCCACGGAAACAGCCTGAACACTGTGGTTTTTAACCGGGTAAAGATGAGGTGTCTGCGCGATGCAGTGTTATCAAGGCACGTCACGGCAACGTCACTTGCGGTTAGTATAAATGGCAGCTGCTCGATAAATCATCATTCTTGTTGCGTTATCTGGCTTTCCTGCGGTATCTGGGCAGCGACATAACTCGTTTGTCCATCCATCCATCCATGGGCATCTACCTGCCCAGCCCCTTCATCCGTCCACTCCTCCATTCTTTCGGCCGTCTGTCTCTCGGCTTGTCCGTCCGTGCATGCGTCCGTCCACCCGTTTATCTAGTGAGAACTGCAAGTACCGTTACCTCGCATCTTTTCATCATAAATTCGTCATATATAAGCAGTCCAGCAGACATTCCAAGGACTAAACATGAGGTGGCTGCCTAATACTACGAATACTGGTTTTTTTACTGTACATACAATGCGGCGCACGACCCACGGCTTTTAAGGAGCTTCGCCTCTAAATGTTTTTGACTAAGTCGATGTCGGCTTATCAGGCTCCGGAGTTACACTCAGTCACCGGCCATATATTCTACATAGCATCGTGGAAGGTTGTAATACTAACTGTTCCTTTGTCTTGTTTATGCGCAGGCAGGAAATTTCTCAGAATTCTTTCGTGTGATGAAGGTAGACGGCGACTTCGGGGTTTCCGTTCTTGTTGATGTTGGGTAGAACTGTGTCGAGCAATGTTGCTGAGCTCCTTTCGCATACCAAATTGCATGGCATCGTCCGCGCCATTTTTTGTGCGAATATGTTGTAATAAAAGTGGCGTACCGAAGGATTTCTTGTGTTTGGACGGTCGGCGTACCAGTCAGCATAGTGGAGATCGTCTTTTTAAATGCTAATTGTGACCTCTTGTCTGTGGTTTATAGGTGGTGATAAGTTGGTCTCGTCTTTGGCTGTGTCTCAGCATCGCCCAAGTTGGATCAGCAGTAAAGGAACTAAATCATTAGGTGATTGTGGAGTCTGAAGCTCCGTTGCAAAGGGCAATGAGCTGAGCTGTTTTGCTACAATAATTAGGGCAGTGGGCAGCTACGTTGATTCGCGTTTCACCACACGCTGAAAATTTGAAAGGCTCTAGCTAGTCTATTTCGATCTGCTGGAAGAGTCGACGAGAGGGATCGACTGGCCCAAATACTGCTGACCTTTTTAGCGTTGTTTCGCGTCACTGGCAATGTCGGAAGTCATCACATATTGAGCGACGTCGACGGTAAGGTGGGGCTACTGGTACTTCTTGTGCCTCCTGGCGAGTGGGTTAGGAAAATCAGAGTGGCCAGCACTCATGCAGTCATCACTGGCTTGAAGAATTCGGTGTCTCCGTATCGAAGGTACAACGGCCACATAGTTCACTGGGGCTGGTAAGAAGTTCTGCTTTACGAAGACATTGTTAGGCAAGAAAAGTCACGCTAATTTTTATGAGAACCCTTTGCGTACACTAGTGGTCTCGCATTCCAAGTACTCTCTCAGGCTTCTAGGCTCAGTATCAATTCACTGCTGTTGATCGAGGCCGTCGGCATTTTCGAGACCAAAGTAGGGTCGATTATTTTCGCAAGGTTTATTGATGGGTAAAGAGATGATGTCATCGCCTTTGTTTTGAATGAAGTACCCGCTACGGTGGTCTAGTGGCTAAAGCATTCCGCTGCTGACCCACAGGTAGCGTGATAAAATCCAGGCCATGCTAGCTGCATTTTCGATGGAGGCGAAAATGCTTGAGCCCGTGTGCGTAGATCTAATTGTAGGTTTAAGAGCCCCTGTTGGTCGAAATTCCTGAAGCCGTCTACTATGGCGTGTCTCATTATATTCTTGTGGCTTTGGGTTGTTCAACCCCAACAATAATATTGTTTATCGTAAGGCGCTGCACATGCCAAGGAAGACAGTTTACTTGACTGTGCATTGCCTTCGTGCATTAAAGTTTTCTGCTGTTGTTGTCACTCATTCTTTCGGCGTCCTTGTTTCTTCGTGCTGCCGTTCTTTCTTAAAACCAGGTTTATCTCGAGATCGACTTCTGAGGGTGGATCGATAGGCGCGTGGAACAAGCATTGGACGCCATAGTGCTTACGTCCGCAATTATAAATTACGCTCATGACAAATTCCCCAAGCGTCAGATTCCTCCGTTCCAGGTTCTCGGAAGGTTGCTTCCGGATTGCTGACCGCAACAGTGTGGCACCGTGACGTGGCCGAAAGCAGCAATTGAGTTATTCGAGGCTACACAATTTACTTGGGCGAACGTGTGCGCAGATTGACGAAAAGCAGTTTACAACGAAAACACACTGTAAACTAATAAAGGCAAAGAGGCCGTTTGCCATGTCCGCCTCAATCTAACAGTGACTATTTTCTTTGGCTGCCGGGCCAACGGTCACGAGTTCAATGCCGACCATGGCGGTCACATTTCTATGAAACCAAAATGGTATAAGCACGTGTACTACACAATGTCCGTGCATGTTAACAAACAACAGAAGACTGAAATCTTCGGAGCCCTTTACTAAAGATTATTGTAAATTGTATCGTGGTTTTGGGATTTAAAACCCGACATTATTATTATTAAGGAGTCTGTCATCATAACTCTGATCATCGTGGGAGCACGTCGTCTTTTATAACTGAGCCATTTTGTTTCCCAATTTTATCTGTTGTGCTCGCGTAAGTTTTAGACTAAACTCGTTATTCGTGTCCCGCGCGCAACCTTAGCAAACTCATCTACAACAATCGCGAAACCTTAAAAACACCGCCGCATGACCTACACGGAGCGTTGGTAAGTCTGCTCGGATCAAACTCGAATGCATCAAAATATACACACGCAGTAGTATCGTACTTCGCTGCACAAAAACTGTCTCAATCGATTTTACTTTCATTCGCCTCTTCTGCATCCCGTTTACGTTGTACGAAAAGGTGATGTCATTTACCACCTTGTGGTGGTGGTCTCGTCACTAAGGTACGTGGCTCGTGACCTGCAGGTCCTGCGATGAAATCTATGCTGCGGCAGCTGCGTTTTCGATGTAGGTAAAAATGCTATGGCTCGTGTGCTCGGGTTCGGAGTGAACATTCAAAAGCCCCAGGAGCTGAAAAATTCTGCAGCCCTCCAATACGGCGTCTCTCATAATTATATGGGGGTTTTGGGACGGCACACTTCACGTGTAAACCAATTATTGATGTCATTTTCCGTCTTGTTTGGTGATCTAAGATGACGTAGTTTGTATTAATATATGTGAATGGAACTTATTACATATTTGAATGGAAATGTCTTACTAATACATGTGATGATTGAACTAACCCACCAAACACCTTTCTTCGCCCTTTATTGTTTCGTTTCGCAATTATTTTATTTGTATGTGTATTACCACCCTGCTTGGACCTCGAGTCTGTAGTATTGAGTAAATAATGATAAATAATAACACTCACCGGAAGGTCAACAGCTTGTGGTAATTGAAGTTGGCCACGTGCTGACTGAAAAAACAAAAAAGTATGGCGACAGTATTGCTGAAATTGTTTTCGAAATAAGAACAGGGCAATATAGAAGGAGATATTCATCTTAGCAGATACTAATAACTATAAAATTGAAGCAGCTTTTCACAAAGAGGCTTCAGCTTCGAAATGAAGGAAGTATGAAGCTGGGCCACCACTTTTTACTCTATTCGGTGTTGTCTCTGTATTCCTGTTTACGTCGTTAAATTTATCTATTTTCTCATCTTTATTTATTTCTCTCTTTTTTTTGCTTCTCTGTATTGCTTTCTTATTCATTTTACTTCGCGCATGCTTTTACTTTATGTACTGTAATATGTATACTTTTAAACTTCCTCGCATTAACTGTCATTAAAGTGCTTTATGACCAACAGCAAGAGCACGTCTTGCTGAGGTGCCGTTCACACCTCTCATGTGGCACTCGTAGTATTCCCGTTATTGAAGTTAATCGGCGCGTCTTCAGTCTACGGGTTTGGTTTATTATTCTGATACATCCCGCGGCTAGTTTGTATATGCTCTTACTTTTTGTTCTCTGGTTCGTGAACCCGATCAATACAAACGTGTTTGAAAAAAGGGGGTTCTCCAAACTACGTTTTTGTTCAGTCTTTTCTCATTTAAACCAAAACTTTGCTGCTGAGCCTGAGCACCCGCTCTTCCATTTCAGTGAACTTGAAAGCCTTCGCCAATATTCGTACCGCCGTTAGCAGTTCATTAGAGCTTTCTCGTTCTATCTAGTCACGCTAGTCGAAAAGTAATTTGTCATAAGCTACAATGAATGACTTCTTGCCATCGCAACCACAATGTAACATGCTCGAGGTGCGGACAGGAGTACAATTGTATAGGGTTTTTAGAAATTTTGCCACGCATGCAGTCCTGGTGCAATGGAATTATATACGATGCTTTGGAGTGTGTGCATGACTTTCCACACCGTTAACATTATGTCAAACGTGGGAGATGTGTACGCTACTTTTTCTCTGTTCTATTGAGTTCCTGCTTACTACGGCACGTGAGCTACGTGTAATCTGTGGCGAGGTCAACGAGTCTGTTTCCCCGTATGGTCTACTAGAGCAAGCACAAGAGAAGAAGTGGGGGGGGGAGCAATCGTTCACTTGGCGAGGTGTTGGCAACCTTTCAAGCGTGTCTTTCCGGAGCAATAAAACGATTTTACTCTCTTTAGTAAGGTAAAAAGGTTTGTTCGTTTCTGTCCATTGAAGTTTAAACTCGTTCACTCATTTGAGCCCAATTTTCACTATTCAGAGCCAAGTTTTAGGTTTTTATTATAGGTACACCATATTGTAAGAGGGGTCATGCCACCTGATGCCTCCTAGTGGACGACCAGCAAGAGCCTTAAAGTCCTACAATAATACTATGTGCACCCCACCATGTGAACCTAACATGCACCATTAGTGGTACCTTTATTTGAGCAAATTAGATTATTTGTAAAAGATATTGCATTAAAAATGATTGCAAAAATTAAGCCACATGGGCGAAAGGAAGTTGCATGCGCATCATACGTGCGATGGAGCTCACGTTCTGTGCTTTTGCAGAATATCAGCAGATGTGCAAGCATTGTTTGAACCAAATATGCACAATGCTAGAAATAATCGCAAAAAGTGCACAATTTAGCTCATGTTTACTATTCATAGTGCTGGCGCATGCCTAATGCTTACCAAGCTGTATGAAATTACCTAATGCTGAACTCGTCAAGTCCAAAGCTTTCTCAATAGGCCAACACTGTGTGGATATTAGATAGCGCAGCATCACTCAGGCACAAAAAAGACGCACAAACTTACTTGCTTACGTTTCAGAAACAAATTTTAGTAAATGGGTTTCGCACCTCAGTTTGATAAACGCACACTGGGGTGCACATTTCATTGTCTTTGTCCCTATTATTGCGTTAAAGTTGCGCGTTTGTCCTACACTATTCAAATTCTCGTAAGAAAACCAGCAATAACAGGGTTTCTATCTCTTTTCAAGTACCCTACGTCAGGGGTTTACGAGCATATTGGTGCCAGAGAACCCTGCAAAGCTGCATGAAGTGTCAAGGAACGCCCCTCCCTCTGGTGAGCTTTCTTCATTTATAGTTTCAATAATATTAGGTTCAAGGGTATATTCAAAAGCAAGAGTATAACAAGGGTTGTTTGATAAATGTTTCCACTTTCCATGTATGCTACCGGCACTTATCTTCAAATAATCAAAATGCGCATGTAGGTAATATAAGGGCTCCGTTATTTAAACCACCGGGTGTCCCATTTTTGAAGTTTGGCTGGTTACAAACTGTTCGCAGGATTTATTGTGTGGCTCGCACGTTTTGTTGCGGGCGTGAAACATGGCCGTTCCTAAATTATTTCACCTCGGGATCGCCATCTGAGTGAATTTAGTGGGCAGGTGCGTAAACAGAGAAAATTTGTCAGTGGCTCGCAGAACCCAGATAATGAACCTACGGAAACACTAGGTTCCGCGGGAACCACTTTTAAAACCCCAGCTGTGCACCATCCAAAACCGAAAATTCACAATCCACCAATAAAAAGAGACAACGTGAGAAAAATTGAAGTCGCCCCATCAAATCGATCCTTGTATGCACAGTTTGGCACGTTTATATATCAATAACAAGAAAAAGCTCATGCCTTTATAGTGTATGGGAAATTTCGAAGAGTGTTAAGATGTGCGCTAGCAGGCATTCCAACGCACTAATGTGAACCGACCAAGGAGACGAATAGGAGTGTTTTGAAGATGAAAAACAATTTTGTCTCAGTCTTCTACCTGTAATATTTTCGTAAAAACGACAGTTTTTTTTCATGTCTCAAATCCTTCAATCATGATTTTTCCGCACAATTCTCTCTTTGGTAATGTCTCCTGTTTTCGACCTGTGCTACGTTGCTACAAATTTGTGACTAGTAAGGCGCAAGAAAACACGCTCTAGTTAAAACATTGCGTTTCTTATCGTGTTGCGTGTAATTTTTTCTTGTTCGCCACCTATTCAGCGTTAAGTAGTACCTCCTGTAATTATGAAGGATGACATAGTTGGCATAGTGATAATGTATCTATAGGATTCAAAGTTTTAAGTACACTTGCTAGGGGTGGCTGTGGTGGACGCCAGACATAGAATAGAATGACACAACAATCAATAATACACATAAGCGCATACTCCGAAGTTTCTTTTTATTTTATGAAGCTTTCATAAAGCACAGAAAAACTTCTCAAGTAATCCATAATATGTAACAGCAACATTGTTTGGGTGGTCTTCATCGAGCTGCTTCGTACATATGCTGGGACGGAATATCGTATAAGTTCTAATGCCGAAAGTACTTTTTCAATATCCGGCGCTCCTACCAAATCTTTTTGTATTGTCCAAAAAATAAGCAGTGCTAACTGTTAGCTAAGGTATCTGAGATGTAACTTGTCATTTACTTCTGTCAGTTCAAAGCTGCCCTTTGCATAGTTGGAAATTCAGGCAACCAAGAAACGTGCTCCAGGGAAAAACAAACGAGGAGGACAAACCCAAGCTTCCGAAGGCCATTTACTTATGTAACACGCCGACAGATACATGACGCAGCTGATTCCAGCCTTATCCTAGTCAGAACGTAGGAGATGAAAGAAACTAAAATACAAAAGCGGGAAATATACGCAAGGACAAGTTGTAGAGGTTTAAGTTGTGGTTAAGGGTTTAAGTAAGCGATTTCGTTTTTTTTTCTTTGAAACCTATATAGTGTTTATCATGCGTGTCAGGTAGATATTCGTGAGTTGCTTTGACACGTGATTGTTGGAATTTAGCGATTGTATTCATGGTTTTTCTTCACGTGCACACTCTCAGTACTGAAGCTTTGATGCTGTAGAATACCAGCTATCCCACTCCTAGACCTCCTTTTCTTACAAATCTTTCATCTGAAGTAAACTTTAATAGCAGCTTTCATTCAAAACCGCTATTATTTATAACCTCAATGTAAGGACCTCTCATTTTGAGTACGCTCGAATATCACTGAACAATTTATTATTGAAAACTGTCTTGTTACTGCTTTGACAAATTGAATTAAATACTATTTACGGCTTCTAACTTATAACTACAGGTATTCTGGTCTATGCGTGTATTAAAATTGTCTCAGTGGCTCACACTGCACGTTTTTTCGCCAGCGTTTTTATGGCCCAGCTCGGTTGCTGATCTCCGCACCTTTAAAGAATGCAACTTCTAGGTTGTTTACAACCCTGGTCGTTTGTATGGTTAAGCCGATTCTATATCATCGTGTCAGGCGTGTTGGAATGCCACTGAGGCTGGCGTCGCATCAATATTGGACTTTCTTGATATCGCTCATGAGAAACACCAAGACCCGGCTTTACCTGCTATTATCGGCAGTCTGAGTTATTCTACGCCAAGCAGTTCACTAAACTAGTACTTGTTTCTGAGAGGCTTCCTACCGCCACAGCATGAGCCCCAGCCGCCTTGACGCCTTTCTCAACGTGGCTTGCCACTTGGCTTGCACCTACTACGACACCTTCATAGTGGACCTACCACTGGTCAAGCGGCAATATATAGCCCACACGTAAAACCGCGTCTGGTACCGTCTTTTCTAGCCATGCCTCTCTATCTCTGTCGAAAGTAAGTCGACAGCTGCAATAACTGTGAACGTCGAATATAGGCAACAGCGCTTGCAGTTGATATCCTTTCTTCTATTGAAATCCCTGCAAAATCACCAGGCTGTAGATAAAGAGCATGACATAACGTATCAATCTATACCAGGCCACTGCGTCATTCACGAAAAGGACCATGCAGATGAAGCAACCCGATCTGCTCTTGATGATGCCCCTTGTGCAGCTATGCGATTATCAAGAATGGAGGCTCCTACAAACCTTTCATCACTTGCCGGACAACTGACGCTCACTCAGTTTAATTCGACGGCATTTATCAACGTTCATATTCATAAATTGGACGTAAACTTTGAGCTTCTTACATCGGAAATAACCAGAGGTGAAGAGACGCTTTTTTGCCGTCTTTAGCTCCGGTTGGCTTTTACGAATACTTCTTCGTTTCAACTCAGAATAACCAGTAGCCCAACACACGACACTTGTGGTTGCGCGGAGACAATTTCTCATTTTCTCTGTGAGTGTCATTGCTTCGGTGCGCCCAAAAAAGAAATTTCGAAATCTCTAAATTTTTGACACTCGCCTATTGTCGGCAGAAAGGGTATCACGACACTGGCCCAGATGTTCCTCGGTACGCAAGGCATTGAAAGCTTTGGTGCGCTTCTTGTGGGCAAGTGGTCATTGAGACAGTCTGTACACAGTGTCGTTAATCGTACTGTTGTCCTTCTTATTTTTTCTCCATAACGTGTTTTTTCTGACATATTTTATTCGCCTGACCTCATTCTCTAGCACAGGGTAGCTAGCTGGTCTCAGAACTGCCTAACCTCTCTGTCCTCTACCTTTCCTGGAACCAACTCTTCAAGCAAAATCATTCTACTGCGTGGGGCTCGTCGCTGTCGAGCCGTTTTCTTCTTCTGCGTTCGGTATCAGGTGGATCGCTGTAGCAACCGGCTACGGGACATATTAAGCGATCGCCCGCGCTATTCCGACCAACCACACTACCGATGTCACTGAATTTTTACTGCATCACTTTATCTTCTATTACTCCCCTACAGCTCCGCATCTACCGAGGCCGATCATTCTTCTACCGCAACTTTTAGTGCTGCATCGTTCCGGTTCTATGAGCTACTAATTCACAATGGTATACCACCCGCAAACTAATAGACATAGCTCCTGAACCGCATTGTCAGTAACATGTTGTTGATGCTTGTTTTCGCACATCATCGCCACTACGACGGAACGTTACCCTACATCACGTTTGCTGATAACTCGTCCAGGCATGACAATACAGGCTTTTCCCCGTCCTATCTTCTTTAAAGACGTCAATCATCTGTGCCCTTTGGAGCACTTGTTTCTACTTATTCAAGATCACCTCTCACAAACGTTTTCGATGTGATAGCGCAAGCCTACACAGTCTGACTTATCGCCCGATAACGGCCATAGTATCCCAAACTTTCAGAGAGGCATGTACGAGCACTACCACCGATACATTTTGTATGTGCTCTTGCGAAAAGCACAGAAGTGCCACCCCCTTATTAAATGTGAAGCACTTCTTAGCAAACTTCGGCGACTTTGAGCATATCTATCTATCTATCTCTCTATCTATCTATCTATCTATCTATCTATCTATCTATCTATCTATCTATCTATCTATCTATCTAGAAACCTACGACTTCTAGCTCTCCTGGCTGTTTCATAATGGTATCGATACCAAACTTCGTATGACACATGACTTTATGACAAGCATATTTCACTAGTCAAGACATGAATATTATGATACATATGTCATGAGTGTCTTGATTTGCATTTTATAGTCTTGCTGCTTTTGCGGTGGTTTCGTTCAGATGACATGTTGCAAAACTGGTGTGGTATGACACGTTTGCATGGCGAACACAAGCGACAAACCCTAACATAAAAATTATGACATGCGTGTCATGTAACATCATGACTACATGCCACGGTCGTGATGCGCTCACGACCGTTTTGTTAGCGTCAGGTAGACGAAAATTGGTTTTATGGTACGTGAATGGATGACAAAGGTATGTGACTGGTGCAAACATGATAGTCATGAGATGCGTATCATGTAGCAACATGAATACATGCCACGCTCAAGATGCGCTGGAGGCCGTTTCGCTAGCTGTGCTTATACGAAATTTGGTAGTACGGTACGTGAATGGACGACATAGGTAAATGACACAACGTAACGTGATAATCATGACATGCTTGTCATGTAACAAAATGACTACATACCAGACTCTTGATGCAATTGCGGCTGTTTTGCTCGCTTCACATTTGCCGAATTCGGTATTACGTGACGTCAATAGATCACGAAGGTATGTGACTGGTGCAAACAAAATAATCATGAGATGCGTGTTATGTGACCGCGTGATTATATGCCACAATCAAAGCGCCAATACACTTCAACGTTACCAGGTGCGCCGGCGCGCCGGCGTTCGTTTCGTCGCGTCACGCTGGGGTTGCCACGCCAGTCGCCGGTCCTGCCATATATACTCGCAAGTGCGCCGCGCTGCGTTGCGGGCACGCATGCGCGTTTAAAAGCGTCTGGCGTCCCTCCGTCACGAAAGGTGGCTGACGCAGTGCTGTGTGAGTAACGTAGTGGGTATGAAATGCAGCATGTCGCATTTTGCGCCGGTTGCCGTGGGGCCGCGCTGACGGACGCTGGTCGCGCCGGTCACGCCTGGCGTCAGACTAAAGAGTTCTCACGTTTTACTAACGTATATTGTCGCTGTGTTCAGCGGCCAGTAACACCGCCAATGGCCTAAGGGCCTAATGGCCCCGTATTCACATCTAAACACGGTTGCGCTTAGCGGAATATGGTGTAGCCTTTTCCTTCTTCTTTGTTAAAATGTATTCGTAATAATATCAATAACATGTTCAATATAAATTCATATATTGAATTATTAGCTCATCGCCCAGAGTGGCTATGATCCACAGTAGAGACATCGTCGTTATCATCAAGACTGGAGAGCGCCAATGCCTCAATGATTGTCGCCACCTGCAAATATCTGTAAAAATGCGTTTAAATGTAACATCACTTCGCGGTCGCACCTTGTAAATAATTTTATTTTAGCACCACTATATTTCTACGCTCGTTAAAGTACTCCCCAATATGTAGGAACAACGCGACGTATAGTGCATAAGTGTAATGAATGCGCGAACCTTTGATGAAGTTCGTTGTGAAATTCCAGAATTTTCCTATACCGGAGGAGTCGGTAGCTGTCCCCATTTGTCTCGAATTTACGAAAAGAGAACCGAAAACGGATGCTCGTGCAGCCACACCTGTATTCTCTTTTCGCCACAGAACCTCTTGACTCAGTGTCAATAAAATGCGTTTGAGTAACGGTACAAGCCCCTAAAGGGTTAAGTTGTATTCTTTAGGTCAAGAGTGAGATGCACCATCTCGCCTAGTTGCAAAACACTCCCCCGAATATATAATGATGCATGTTGAATTACTGTGAGGAGCTGCAAAGGCGATGGCGAGCTATTTCACTTATATATGTTGCAGTGTGCTACCAAAGGGTTAGCATAAGCATGTGCGTTTCTTAGTGAATAGCCGCAGCCATGTCTGCAAGCAACTATTGTCACACAACTGAGAGCATTTCTTGAATACACCAACACTGCAACTACAGCGCAGTGTCTTTAACACTGCTCCGTCTTCCTTGTCTGTGCTGTTCTTTTATTTTCTTGCTGTTTCATAGCATCGCTCGTTTTGCATGACTGGAGTGTACTAACCGAACCTAAGTGACAGTTACTCCCCTGCCCAAACTCCGTTTCCTACACTTGTTAGGAATGCCAAGTTGGGACAATGCACATGCATTCCTTTAGAACTGAAAAGGTAAGTTCTCCCCGCTGCTTGGCGCACAGGGCTAGCAATTTAATTTTATGTTTTACGCGATTGGCAGTTTTATTTATAACAAGGACCAGCGCCGCAATTCTAAGGCGCTTTCCTCAGGTAACATAGAGTATTTGTAACTTTTTAGTGTAAATGTGTGTGCATTCCTTATTAATATGTTTCTCTCAGTGTACATACTTCGTGATTACGTTTATTTCAAATCCTAACACGTGAATATAGTAAGCGCTTGGTAAACAGGGCGTGTGATTTGTGCCTAACCAGCACGCCAGTGTTTATTCCCAACATATTTCCGTCTAAATATGGCGACAATGAAGTCCCACTGACAAGAAGCCAGGTACGTTTTCAGTTACAGTTGCCGCATTTCATACTAGAATAACTGGAAAGCAAACGACCAACAAAATTTGAAGCACGTGTTAGTGAGTTTTGAGCTCTCCTGAGTTTTTTTATATGGCGTGCTTCATAAGCATAGAGTGTCTATACATACTATAAACATAGTGTGCTTATGCCTATCGTACGTAGTATGCGTACTTTCGCAAGATTGTAGATCCATTAATAACACCTATGCATTGCAGTATCATTTCTCCTCAAAAAAAGCACCAAAACATAAAAATAATGGTGGCTTAACTATCATTTTGTTTACAGACAACTGCTATTAAACATTATCTTACAGGAATGATAAGTTTTAACTAGCTCTAAGGTATCCCCCTCACAGATTTCTGTTGAGCCAAATATTCTTAGCGTTTGTGTTTTTATAGTAAATGTTTTAAATTGTTAAACAATAAAAGGTGCCTACTTACTTTCCTCTTAGTAGAAGTTGTTTCTTTCTCTAACACTGCGAGCAATTATACTATAAAATAAAATACTGGAATGCCACATTTTGTCTTCATATTTTAGGTGTAAATATTCTGCTTGGAGAGGCATATTACAATATAAGTTACAAATAGCGCTATATATAATTACCCAGTGCTACTAAGAAATTCTGTTGATACTTGACCGGTAGCTTTGAGGATAGCCTTTTGGATGGCTCACGATTGAAATGTTGATAATAGAAGAATTTTTAATACTAGTTTTATGGTTATTTTGCTTTCTGCAAATACCTTGCAATTATGAGCCCGACTCATGCCTTAACTGTCATTAATCATCTGCACCTTTCCACTATACGCGTTTCACAGCCATGTGAAGGAAATTTGATCGCGTGTAACCAAATGCAGCATAAAATACAACAAAATGTCTTTTGCAAGTACGTTAAATCTTAGTGCATTCAAACACATTAATATTCCATTCAGCTTCGACAATAATATATATTATAGAAAGGTCGACACTTTAAAATTAGCACTACGTTACGAGGTGGAGGTAAATGATGCCGTACATGTCTTCCGTGTCATGATTATCATGTTTGGATGTGTCGTTTACATTCGTCATGTATTCACGTCACGTGATACCAAATGTAGTATATGTGGGGCTAGCGAAACAGCCGCGAGCGCGCTTTGAGCATGCCATGTTGTCATGTTCTTACAGGACTCACCTTTCAGGATTATCATGTTTGCACCAGTCATATATTTCGTCAACTATTGAAGTCATAGAACACCAAATTTGTTATATGAGAAGCTAGCAAAATGGCCGCGAGCTCCTCATGAAGGGCCCATATTACTCCGATGTATCGTTGATGCACGCGCACGCTGGGCACAGGGTTGCTAAGCAAGCAAAACGCGAGCACTTTATAGTCTGACGCCAGGTGCGACTAGTGCGACCAGCGTCCGTCGGCGCGGCCCGACGGCAACCGGCGCAAATTGCGGCATGCTGCATTTCGCGCCGATGCGTTACCCAGACAACACTGCGTCGCCCTCTTTTCGTGATGGAGGGACGCTGGACGCGCTGAAACGCGCTTGCGTCAAAGCAACGCAGCGTGGCGCGCTCCTGCGATTATATGGCAGTAACGGTGCCTGGCGTGGCCACGCCGGCGCAACCCAGCAAAATGAACTCCGGTAAGCTCGCGCACCGCGTCACGTTCAAATGTACTGGCGCCTTGGCTGTGGCATGTAGTCGCCTTCTCACATGACACGCATCTCATGATCATCATGTTTTCACCAGTCAAATACCTTCGTCGTCCATTGACGTTCACATAATACCAAATTTGCCATATGTAAAGCTAGCAAAACGGCCACGAGCGCATCTTGAGTGTGGCATGTAGTCGTGTTGTTACACGACACGCATGTCGGGATGATTATGTTTATGCGTCATTCACCTATGTCGTCCGTTCGCGTCGCGTAATACCTAGTTTGGTACATTTGAATCTCTCGAAACGGCTGCAAGCACATCATGAGCGTTGCATTTAGTGGTGTTGTTACGTTACATGCATCTCCTGTCTATCATGTTTGTACCAGTATCATACTTTCGTCATCTATTCACATTCCGTAATAACAAATTTGGTATAAGTGAAGCTAGCGAAACGGCCACCAGCGCATTATGAGCTTGGCATGTAGTCATGTTGTTACACGACATGCATGTCATGGTTGCCCCGCCACGGTGGTCTGGTGGCTAAGGTACTCGGCTGCCGACCCGCAGGTCGCGGGATGAAATCCCGGCGGCAGCGGCGGCCATTCCGATGAAGGCGGAAATGTTATATGCTCGTGTGCTCAGATTTGGGTGCGTGTTAAAATACCCCAGGTGGTCGAATATTCCAGAGCCCTCCACAACGGTGTCTCTCGAAATGATATGGTGGTTTTCGGACGTTAAACCACATAAATCAATTACATCAATCAACAAATGTCATGATTTTCATGTTAGGGTCTGTCACTTGCGTTCGCCATGCAATCATGTCATACCATACCAGTTTTGAAACGTGCCATGTGAACTAAACCACCGCAAGAGCTACAGGACTATGAAATGTAAATAATGAGAGTCACGAGATCCATGTCATGATTTTCATGTTATAGCTAGTCAAATATGTTCTTCATACAGTCATGTTATGGCATAGCATGTTTGGTATCTACACCATTTTCGAAACGGCCAGGAGAGCTAAAAGTCGTAAGCGGCTAGATAGATAGATAGATAGATAGATAGATAGATAGATAGATAGATAGATAGATAGATAGATAGATAGATAGATAGATAGATAGATAGATAGATAGATAGATAGATAGATAGATAGATAGATAGATAGATAGATAGATAGATAGATAGATAGATAGATAGATAGATAGATAGATAGATAGATAGATAGATAGATAGATAGATAGATAGATAGATAGATAGACAGATAGATAGATAGATAGATAGATAGATAGATAGATAGATAGATAGATAGATAGATAGATAGATAGATAGATAGATAGATAGATAGATAGATAGATAGATAGATAGATAGATAGATAGATAGATAGATAGATAGATAGATAGATAGATAGATAGATAGATATGCTCAAAGTCGCCGAAGTTTGCTAAGCACTGGAGCAGGTGAACGTTACCTGGCTTAATTTATGTAAAATGACTTTTGCATAAAAGTAGCCATGTTGTTGTTATACATGTAAGAGCAATTTGAAAGCGGGAGGGCTCAGAATGAAATAATATAGTAGAAAACAGGCTAAAGTTGGAGCTCAGAGGCGAAGAAGCGGTGGCCAGTAAAGTGTTCTCTAAATTTTTTAGATACACGATCTATCAACAATAAACTGAAGACGTATCGGTTTTATGGTCTCTCTGGTCCTTCTGAATCATGGTGTCATCACCCGAGTTACCTAAGGACAGACGTGAAGATTCGAACCTCCATCCCAACGATGGATTGAAAAAACAGCGGCGTCTGGCTAAGCAATGAACCATCGCACAAAGAACCATGACTGATGACTGTTGTTGACGCACATACGCAAGCGAAAGCTCTTTCAACAAGTTTTCAGCGTGAATGGAGAGGCTCTGTCGAATAAGCAGAATACACTTTCAAAAATTGTGAAAACGTTTACGAGCAAAATTCATAAGGAGATAGAAGAAGACGCCCATCGATCCCAACTGATGACGCTTTTAAAGCAGATAAAGAGCGCGTCACAGACGTTACGGCAAGTTGACGAACAGATTGAACAGCTCATCGAAGAAAAATACGAAGAAGTGAATTCGAAAGAGCTTTTATATGAAATGAAGCTCCTCACCGCAACGACAAATATAGAGGGGTGATTACGTGAGTTAGAACAAGCGACGCAACTGACTATTTGAATATGACAGAACTGCCTAACTCATTGTAAAGTTCTAACGAAGACTCGGAGACGCAAGAGCTTGTAAAGTTGCTATGACTCAAGATGAGGAAGTTTGATGGCAAGAAAACAGCATGGCTCTGGTGTAGGCATCAGTTTGTGGCATCGGCGCATAACATATAGAAGATGCCGAGGAGTTCGAAATTCTTTTACTTTCTGGCGGATCTCAGTGTAGAGGCTGCGTCTTTAGTTGAAAGTTTGCGATTTCTGATCAGAATGACGAGAATGCTGTCACTCTACTAAAAATAACTTTTGCATGACAAAATAATTTAGTAGAGAGATGCGTAAAAGACCTAGCAAACGTGGACGCAGTAAAGAGCTCGAAAGATGGAGAAATATTGAAGAATTTATTCCAGAAGTTGCAAGTGAACACACAATCGTTGCAGCCTACAGAAGTGAAAACAGGTAGTTACGCCCCAGTGGTAACTCCTGTTGTCAAAATCTGCACTACAAGTAGAAATGACGATCGAGATGACAGTGAAGAAGATAGAGAAAGCCGCCAACATGCCAGCAACGATGCAGTTCGCCTCAATGTAAATAGAGAGCATGCGCTGTTTGAAATAAATTATGTATTTTCAAAATCTTGTTGCGGAGTTTGTGACTTCTGTACAAAATGTTTTTACAGAGGAAAAGCCACAGGCAAGAGTCACAATGGCTGATTGGCAAGCTCGCGCACCTCTCAGCTGACTGTGTCCTTCCTCGTCCTTTACTTCATTTCCGTAACAAGACCCCCAGGCGCTGGAACACCGTCTCGGAGCGGGTCCGAAGAATTGCGACAGAAGTAGGGCTTCACGCGCGAAACATGGACAATGTCAACAAGTGATGAACTTGGTCACATATTGGATTGCAATGGCGCTATCTCGTAGTAGACGTCGCTAAATTGACGCAAGACTAAAAGGGTCCTGCGTATCGGGACAAAAAGTTTTTGGGCAGACTTACACGGCGACACAGTGACCAGAGGAGCACGCGGTCACCTGGGGCAAATGTTACATTACGATGCCGGTGGTCGTAGCGGGCATTTTGCATATCCTGTGACCTGGTGAGACGAGATTGGGCAACTTGACGAGCCATGTGAGCCCGATCAATAGCTTCGCGACTGTATTCGGAAGCAGATGGCTTGAGAAGTAAGGTGGTTTCAAATGACCATACAACAGATAAAAAAGTGAGATTCCCGTGGTGTCATGTCGAGAGGAATTATATGCGAAAGTCACATAGGCCAACGTGGTGTCCCAGTCACGATGATCTTCGGAGACGTACATAGAAAGCATCTCTGTGAGCGTGTGGTTGAGATATTCAGTTAGGCCATTACTTTGTGGATGGTAGGCGGTAGATAGCTTATGCGCTGTAGCACAAGATCGAAGGATGCCGTCGACAACTTTGGACAAGAAAGAGCGGCCGCGGTCCGTAAGCAGCCTCCGAGGGGCGCCGTGGTGTAAGATGACGTCATGAAGAAGAAAATTTGCCACGTCAGTGACGCAACTGGTCGGCATAGCTCTTGTTATCACGTAACGGGTCGCATAATCTGTGGCGACAACAATCCAATAATTTCCTAGTATCGTCGTCGGAAAAGAGCCAAGAAGGTCGAGTCCCACGCGATGAAATAGTTCAGAGGGGGCTTCAATTGGGTGAAGATATCCAGCTGGCAGCAAAGGAGAGAATTTGCAGTGCTGGCAGAGGTCGCAAGAGGCGACATATTGACGCACGCTGCGGTACAGTCCTTGCCAGAAAACTCGACGTCGCACGCGGTCGTATGTGTGGGAAACACTGAGGAGTCCCGCTGTCTGTGCGCCGCTAAGTTGTTAACGTATGGCAGGCCGTAGATGACGAGGAATGACAAGCAAATGCTTAGAGCCTTCAGCGCTAACGTTGCGGTGGTAGAGGATGCCGTCATGCAGCACGAACATACGGGATTCAGCGTCATGCCTGTCAGACTCAATGGCGTCGATGATAGTGTGCACTGACTCATCCCATCGTTGTTCAATGCGCATATCGCCGAAGTCAGTAAACGCCATTACGCTGCTTTCTAGGTTCGTCTCAAAGGGATTAGGAGGATCCACCGGATGACAAGAAAGAGAGTATGCGTCCTTGTGAGAATGGCCAGACTGGTAGTTGACGTTAAACACAAATACCTGGAGCCTCAGAGCCCAGCGACCCAGACGTCCAGTCGGGTCCTTCAGAGAAGTCAGCCAGCAGAGAGCGTGGTGGTCCGTAACGACTGTGAATATGGAACCATATAAATATGGCCGGAATTTGGCGACGGCCCAAACTAAAGCTAAACACTCTCTTTCGGTGATAGAATAATTCCTCTCAGGGGGAGAAAGCAGGTGACAGGCGTAAGCTATCACGCACTGTCAGCCGTGATACCGAGAACTGACCGAGAACTGGGCTGACCGCTGACCGAGAGCTGGGCCAATACCGTGGCCACTGGCATCGGTGCGAATTTCTGTGGCAGCAGAAGGGTTAAAGTGGGCAAGTATAGGGGGCGTAGTTAAGTAGCCTATGAGAGCGGTGAACACTTGAGCCTGCTCAGGGCCCCATGAGAAAGTGGTATCCTTCTGCAGCAAGTCTGTGAGTGGCCTGGCAACGTCGGCGAAGTTTTTCACAAAACGACGAAAGTAAGAACATAAGCCGATGAAGCTCCGGACGTTGGATGTAGAACAGGGCTCCGGAAAGCTACAGAAGGCGCGGATCTTTTCGGAATCTGATTGGACACCATCGGCGTTTACCAAATGGCCGAAAATGGTAATCTGACGGTGACCTAATCGGCCATTCTTAGATTTGAGTAGTAGTTAAGCTGTTCTGAAGACTGCGAGAATTGCAGCCAGAAGGATCCGGTGGCTATTGAATGTAGATGGAAAGACTATCACATCGCCTATAGAACAGGGACAAGTACATCACTTATAACGACGCAGGAGAGAGTCCATCATTCGTTCGAATGTGGCAGGAGTGCTACATAGTCCAAAAGACATGACCATAAACTGGTATAAACCATCCGGTGTAATGAAGGCTCTCTTCTCGCGGTCCATCTCATAGACACTTATCGGCCAGTAGCCGGACCGAAAATCAATATACGAGAAGTGTGTAGCGCCGTGCAAGCAGTCTAACGCGTCATCGATGCGAGATAGCGGGTATTCGTGTTTTCGCGTGATCTTGTTGAGGTGGCGATAGTCAACGCAGAAGCGCCAGGTACCGTCCTTTTTTTTCACAAGGACGACAGGGGAGGCGCAAGGACTACTTGATGGTTCGATTACACGTTTGTTAAACATCTTGTAGACTTCCGCATGGGTAACTGTGCGTTCATTGTTGGAGACACGATAGCGGCGTCAGTGAATACGACTGGCGTCACCAGTGTTTATACGGTGCTGAACACTGGATGTTTGCCCTAGAGTTCTGTCGTCTAAATCAAAATTGTCGGTATATGACGCGAGAAGGTGATGGATGTCGTTGTCTTGCGCAGGATTGAGGTCGGGTGCAATCATCTTCTAGAAATGATTTGGCAGAGAAGAGGTGCTGTTATCTACAAGAGACTGAAGTAAATCAATCTCGGTGGTGAGAGCCGCTATTTCTAATTCGTCAGCATTAGATACGCTGGCCAAGAACATGGCACGAGGAAGACCTTGATGGCACAAGCTGAAATTGAGAAGTGGGAGCGAGGTACAGTTGTCAGTAACAGTCACAAGCATATGGGGATTGGCGATGTTGCGGCTCAAAAGGACGTCGGCGAAAGGAAGGAGGACATGTTCACTATCGGGAATTTGTGGCTGTGCGGTCAAAACGACGGAGGTGGCTGCTTGAGGCGACAGTCATACATCTTGAAGACAGCACAGGCGCGGCGGGGCAGCCTGGAGTTCAGCTACTATCTGAGGCAGCTCTAGCTGAATGATGCCGGTAGTACAATTGATAAGAGCAGAATGATTCGACAAGAAGTCCAGGCCTAGGATAACGTCATAAGGGCAGTGGTCAATCACGGCTAAAATGACACAAGTGGTGTGGTCCTTTATACTTAATCGGGTAATGCACAGACCGAGAACCATCGGCGTGCTGCCATCGGACGCATGGAGCATTTGTGCAGCTGCTGGTGTCAGAACATTCTTTAAACCTGTGCGTAGGCTTCAAGTCATGACCGAAATGCATGCGCCGGTGTCTACAAGTGCTTGTACAGGTACGCCGTCTACTTCAACGTCTATTACACTTTGTCTGGTGGGAACGGAGAGAGGATTTGCTGCAGAAGTCGTCAATTCAGCACCACTTCCGAGGGCTGCAGTTCTCAGTTTTTTGAGATGGTGCGGCCGGAAGCCACAGGAGACGAGAAGCTCTGTGGCTGCGGCGAACGGGATTATGGGTGGCGTATTTGCGGAGAACGAGACTGGTTCCCACGTGGTGAAGGCGAGCGGCTGTACCCAATGTTCCGAGATTTGTCAACGGTATTAGACTCTTCGGTAGGTGAAAGGATTTGGGAGGTACCATCGAAACGGGTCCTATGGGTCTTTGCGCGAAGTGCCGAGAACCATGTGTTGCGGCAGTAACGAGCAATATGTCCAACGCCGGGGCAGTTGAAACATATAGGGCGCTAATCTGCAGTTTGCCACTGAGCCGGGTTGCGCGTACGGGAAGAAAAGCGTCGGTTGGAGGAGCGCATAGCGAAAGGGCGTTCACTGACTCTGGGCGCGGTGACATGGCACACGGAATGCACTTCGATGTTTTCAAGCTCCATGTGCACGATGGTCTTAACACGAGGAACATTAACAGCAGTGGTATCGGTACTGCGCGAATAAAACGCCGAGAGTGTCATTGCTTCCAATTCGTGACGAACAATGCGTGTCAGGTGTCCAGGCGGCGATGGACGTTGTGGTTCGGACTGGTCCTCGCAAGTCGATGTTGCAGGGGTGTTCGGAAGTCGGGCGAATGTTTGCAGAATGCAGTGACTTTTCACTTGTTCAAATTGACGAAACTTTTTGATGATCGCGTCCACCGTTGAACAGCCCTTGCACATCAGGAGAGTTAACGCGTCGCCGGCAATCCCCTCCAGGGCATGCCCGACCTAGTCTCCTTCTGTCATGTCGTTTTCGGTCTTTCTTCAGAGAGTCAGCACGTCCTCATTGTTTGCGAGATATGATTTCGTCGTGGATTGGGCCCGGTAGGCCAATTCCTTTTTGGCGGTGATCTTACGACTGCCGGTTTTGACGAACACCTCTGGCATGTTTTTTTTTTTGCATTGGTCCCAGCTTGTGAGTTCTTCTTCGTTGTTTTCATACCATACCTTGGCCGTGCCTCTCAAGTAAAACAGCACATTAGCCAACTGAAGTGTAGGATCCCATCTGTTTGGCACACTCACTCGTTCAAACATGGCCAACCAATCGTCAACGTCGATGCCATCAGTCCCGCATTATGTACCGGGATCCTTAAGTGGAGTGAAAACGTATGGTGGCGACGCCATGTTCGTCGGAGACGCTTACGTTTATGCGGAGGGCTCAGCATTGGCCATGGCTGGAAAATCGATGCGACGTCCGCTGCGGAGCTCCGTTGCCTTATGGTTACCCCGCACCTCTCACCAATATGTTATGGAGTTGGTGACTTCTGTACAAAATGTTTTTACTGAGAAAAAGCCACAGGCAAGAGTCACACTGTCTGATTGGCAAGCTCGCGCACCTCTCAGCTTATTGTGTCCTTCCTCTTGCTTTACTTCATTTCGGTAACAATATTCGCAGCAAAGAAGAAACTCGCGATAAAAAGTATATCATGTTGCTGTCATCGCACAGCTGGAAGTGGACTAGAACATCTACGCTTCGAAGCACCTCGATGAAAAAAAATGCATATTTTATTTATTATGTGTATATAAGGGCAGGCTGGTGCCAATGCGTGGCACCGGCTACTCCTCTTCTCTTGCACAAAAGCCGATATCACATATTTCGTACCAAACACAAGGCTATACATATGTACAGAGCACAATGCTTACATAATGAGTCCAAACTTTTCAATACTGAGTGCCCACAACACACAGAATTGCGTCCCAAATGCATAGAAATTTGTCCACACAACACAGTGTTTGTAGAAACACAAGTAATCATGCTAAGTTAGGTGTTGACGCAAAACATGAAAGTTAAATCAGTTGTCTAAGGTGATCTTGTTGCTTAGGTACTGAGCTGTTTTCAGAAATATTTTGCCCGAAATATTGTAGTGAAACACGAATATATGGTTTTGAAACATACCAGTCAACAGTGGCGATAATACATTTTTTTCGTTTAGTACTTTTGAGTTATTAGTTATTCCTTCAAAAAGTGAAGAACTGCATGTGTTGAAGTGGCTTGTAGCTTTTCTTTTGGCCATGAATTCAAGATTTTAGCAATTGATGGAGGTCGCTTATCTAAAGAATTGAGTTCTTGTAAAAGGTTTTTTTTGATGTACGTCATAATTTTACAATGTAGAAGAGCGTGCTCCACATTATCTTGTGCTTCTCCACATGAGCAGGTAAGACTACCAGCTTTCCTTGTTCTTTACAGGAAGGTCTTCGTGTAAGCTGCACCAAGTCGAAGCCTATAAATGAAAGTTCCTACCGATCAGCTAAACTTTAACAGAATAATAACTTCTGTACCGGGATCAATGTTGTAGAACTAAGTTTTGCTCATCATTTTTGAACCAGGTTTTTGTAGACAGTTGACGGCTCAACTTATTTAATAGACATCGTGCATCGCTCATTGATAGAGGTAGCAGTGATATGTTAATTTCTTGACGTGCTGCATGTGCAAAGTGATCAGCTTTGCATCTCTTTTTTTGCGATGACTGGACATTACACAGAATATTGCAGAAGAAGCGTCACGATGGAACAGAACAAAGAAGCCTTGCAGCAGCAGCGAAGGTGCTTCAGATTCACTGGACCTCACCGCACGGCGAAGATATGCCGTGCTAACGAACGCTGCAATACATGCAAGGTAAGGCACGCGATATCCATGTGTCGACCATGTACACCTGCGGAAAAGTCCGCTCAACCGCTAGGTGGTCGTGATGGGTGCGTACGTACAAGCACCCAACGTGACCGGTTAAGCGCCAGCAAATCCTTCCACGTGCACGCACAGAAATCTGATGAACAAAACTACATACTACTACAGACAGCCTTTCGGTGGATGGAGGAAAAAGAAAGTGGGTGGTACACACGAATTTTCCTTGATATCGCGAGCGAGGGCACAATCCACAAAATACTGTCAAAGAAAGTATGGCGCTAGGTCAAAAGTTCGGATGCACCATTTTTTTACAGTTTCAAGGAGTAAAGATAGAATTCAACATTAAAGCCGTCAAAGTCAACTGGAAAAAGTACCCTACATCGGAACACGTAAAGATTGAGGCACTGGAGATAGACGATATACTCTGCGACGTGCTACCGTGGCCACAGTTGAATTTACAAGAAAAGGCAAGATCAGTAGAAACTTGTTTCGCTGATGACAGTAATGAGGCGGCCAATTCAAACAAAATTTGGACAGTTTAAGTTTTATTGAAACAGATTCTAATTTAACCCTAGCCACTGGTCACACTCACAAAATTCATTCAAAAGTAATGGCAGTAAAAACGATCTTGACATGAGAAGTACAAGGTCCTGTAGTACTTCGTTATGCGCAACTGAAATCGGTGGCGATTACGGTAGGCAAGGTCAGTGAAAAATCTGACAAGATAGTCGATGAATTTCCGAAGTTTTAAAATTTAAAAACCGTGGGAATCAACGAGAAACCACCAAAAAACTGACTGATGAACATTTTCAAGAGTACGTTTGAAATATAATAAAATTTAAGGCCGGAAAATACAAGGTGCGGCTAGCATGGAAAGAAAACGTCATGTTAGGCGACAACAACATCACTGAAGAGATGAGACTTATTCAGGTGACAAAGAATTCAGGTGAAAGAAAGTTCAATTTTTTACAGGCTCACATGCGTGTCGTTGAGCATGAACAACAGAAGTATCACTTCAGGATTCACCTAGAGAGCAGTTTTGTACCTTTATGAACAAAATGATGTGTTGACAGTGCTGTTGCAGCATTAGGGCATCTTGGCATTTGATCTTATTGCTCAATAGGCAACACAATGATACTTGTCAAGCTCGTCCTATGATGCACTCAAAACTGGCACTTTCAGTTTCGGTTTCGCAGTTCTTGAATAGTCGAGCATTTTCGCTTGTATCTGTTGAACTAAACAACATAGACGAAACCTTCAGGCAGCAAAATGACCGGCAATCAAATGTGCATCTATCTAACAAAAACAACTGAAAAAACGTCGCCATCTTGAGAAAAATTTTCCATATTCACCAGAGCTCGTACTTTAAAAGTAAGGCTGAAAGGCGCGGCTTCAAGGTGAGGCTGCGGTTTGCACTAAATGCCAGGTTAACCTAATGCACTACTTCTTTCGAACGTCCGAGGTAAAACACTTGGCATTAGGAAAAATACTTGCCAGACTTGGACCAGGTAAAGGACTGCCCGGAGTTGAGGGGGACCGAGGCTGAAAAGATAGTAGAAAGACAGTCTGGGATTAAGAATATTCGCAAACATTGTGCTAAAATCAATGTTCAGATCAATAAACTGTTGAGCAGCAAATGTGAATATGCAGTTACGATAGCTGCACAAAAACTAAACTACACCGCATAGGCAGGCAACTTCTATCAAACACCGTAGGAGATAAAAGTGCTTAACATTCATCATCAAACAATGGAAAAGTGCTTATATTACTACGCGTAGTTGGATCATTTAAAGTCATTTCGTTGATTTACTCAGTGGTGCCGTAATTATCAACTTGTAAAGTTTATGGGGTAATACTGCGAGGTTCAGCAGCATTTAGCATTAGTCTTTTTCTTTGTAGTAGCGTTTGTGATTACTTCCTGAAGATAAAAGTTTTAAATTTCGGCCTGAGCCAGTGAACGCTTCAAATGCCATGTTAAGTTACAGGTGAGTTAGAGAAAAACACTTGCCCGACTAGGACCAGGTAAAGGACTTCTGGGAGTTGAAGGTGACCCAGGCTGCAAAAATGATAGCATGGTAATCAACAATAAAGACGCACCATTTAGGAGTCTTGTGTGCTAATTTGGTAGCACTTTGTATTGTTTGTATTGTTTTTAGGTCACTTTAAATTGTATTCCCTGAAGGCAGAAAGTTTCACATCTCAGGTTCAGTTAGTAAAAGTTTTTATATGGCCGGCGAAATTTCAGGTTCAATTACAATAATACACTTGCATGACTAGGGACAGGTAAAGGACTTCCAGGACTTGAAGGTGGCCGAAGCTGCGACAAGGGTAGCACGGTAATCAATAAAGAAGGCACAAAATCTTGGGAGTCATGTTCCGTCGTTTGGTAGAAATTTTGTCGTTCCTTTTATGTTGCGTAGAAGATTGCTTCCTGAATAAAAAAGCTTCAGATCTCATGTTGAGGGAGTGAAATATTTAGTTGCCAGCTTACATCCAAGGTTCGGTTAGAATGTTACACCTGCCATACTTGGATGACTCAAAGGACTTTTGTGACTTGGAGATGACACAAGCTGCAACAAAGGTAGCACGACAATCAGCAATGAAGGCAATAAACAATAGGGAGCCATGCTGAGTGATTTCATAGCATTTTGTATTGTTTTTTTTTTCTGTAGCGTTAAAGCTTACTTCCTGAAAGAGAAAGCTCGACGGTTGAGCTAGTGAAAGCTTTGAATAGCAGGTTAAATTTGTGGTTGAGTTAAAACAAACCCCTTTCAGGAACAAGACCTGGTAAAGGACTTCCGGGAATCTAGAGCGACCCAGGCTGCAACGACTGTGGCGCAGCAATGAACAATGACGGTAACATATGCATCGCTTCTGATTTCTTCATTCTTTACATTTGCTTTTCGTAATAGTTCTCTGTCCGGAATGTGATTATCTAAGATGCGACCATAGTTGCGAATGTGTTCTCACTGGTCGACTTTCTTCACAAATTTCCGCTGCTGCCTGCATTATAAGGTATTTTCGCTTAGTAGTGAAGAAGAATTTGTCGGCCACTTAGAACACAAGATCGTCTACATTGTCAAGTGTGAGTACTTTTCTATGTATTGTGGTCTAACACAAAGAACACTATTAGCATCCTTTGGCACTGAAGAGGCAACGAGGTTTTAGAGTCTTCGCCGAGGACGCAAATAGATTAGATTTCTGAACGGCTAACGGGAAGACCAGTGGTAAGGCTCTACTTTGCGATGGCGCGTCAATAAATGCCGGCGAACATCAGCGCTGATCAGATTACTCGGCAGTCGATAACTGTTAACACGCTATCAGTTCATTATTCACATTTAGTTTGCACTTTTCATTACCGGGCAGCTTTTGCGAGTTTCGTAATAGCACAACATTTCTCCAGGGATGTGATACCCGGGCCAAAATTCAAATGTCTGCACTTTGCCATCATAATCAATTAGCGTGTTAGTGCGTCCTACAAGAATCCAACCAGGAGAAGATGACGATGACACACCAAGCACAAGATTGTTGCGCCTGTTGTTCTTGATGTCTGCCAAAATAACTTCATATACCTGTCAGTTCAAGTGCACGAATAAACAGAAAGGAAGAGAGGACAAGCGCTTTCTCGCCACTAAACGATGGATTAGGAAGGGAAGAATATATAAACAGGCAATCAAAACACAACTCGTAAGATGACAGAATCAGTTACCTCGTGAGTTTACAGAAGCTTTTCACATAAGAAACAAAGTAGAACAATGCGTCAGCCAGCTTTCGGTTTTGCTGCACGATAAAGAGTTTGCTTTTCTAGATTATGTTTCTGGATATACTTTCTGTGTTCTCGAGTTGCCACAGGTGTACTTTTTGCCTGCACAGACATGCGTTGTTTTTTGATTGCCTGTTTATATATTCTTTCCTTTCTAATAAATCATTAAGTTGCGAGAAAGCGGTTGTCCTCTCTTTCTTTCTTTCTACTTATTCGTGCACTTGAACTCACAGTTATACCATGCATATCCAACTAGCCCAACTCTCAATTCTGTAACTTCATACATTTTACACAGCTTGTGGCTAGACAGTATCTACATCTGTCTGCCTGTTTCTACAATTCTTGCACCTCACTCAATTAAAATTACCCCAGAAAAAGCGCTGCTTCCCGCACGAAGCCAGGGAATAACGCATTGCATTGAAAAGATAAGGTCACAGTTCACTCTCAGACGAGCATCATCATTACCGTCGGAACCTGCAAACCCGCCGATTTTGAAGTGCTACCCTGGGCTCCCAGCAGCTCCTTTTGAACCATAACGTTAGCGTCACAAAAGCAGCCAAGCGGCATGACGGCAAAATAAAGTTTGCGCTTGCGAAACTCAGCCACGAATATAGACACCTTAGCCGTAGTGTGACGGTACCCCACATTGACAAATGCGTTTCGCCAGCAGCGCCTTCACCCTGTTCGTTGCTATCATAAATGCCTCAGTGAGGCGAGCTTCTGAACCAGATTAAAACGTCAACGCGAACAATTCAAAGAGCAGCTAAGACCAGTTCAAGACGTACCCCCGAATTCATATGATTTTCGTCACTGTTTTTGAGAGTTCTACATAACCCCGTAGCGGGATATCACACATAACAGAAAAAAATTGACCGACCAATTTGTCAGATTTCTTACCCAGTTGCGTCGCGTAATAGTCAGGCCGTAAAAAAACAAGTCGTATAAATATTTTACGCGATGAAATCATCCAGTCTTTCACGAGTCTGTGGGCGTCATTCATTTCGTTAAAGAAGAAGAAGGACACAACCGACGCTTTTACTTTGATTATTGGTCCCTGCACAAAATTACGAATAAGGACGTGAGCCCGCCGTTATGAATGTAAATTCGCATCAGCGTAATTAGCGTAGATCATAAACGAATAATAGCGGGACGAAAACAGGGACAGGAAAGAGAAGACAAACTACAATGCTGTAGTTTGTATTTTCTTTCCCGTCCCTGTTTTCGTCAAGCTATTATTCGTTTAACACAAACGGGCACCAATCAGTGTTGCGGAGTTGACACTCCGGAACTGGAATGATTCCGGGATCATGCCACAGTTTCGCGACCCCGAAAAGAAATGCGAATAGAATGGCGACATAGCTTCGAGGAATGGAATGGGAATGGAATTACGCATATTATGGTCGCGATTGAACGGGAATGAGATATGTCTTCTACCGAAAATAGAGCACTTTCTACCAAAATAGAGCACGCTGTTTTTTGAACTTCAAACATTTGCAAGTAAGAGCCTCGAGAGTAACAAGGAAGAATCATTTTTAAAAATGGCTTGTCTGCTTACAAGCTTAATCTATGAATAAGCAACGCGTCCACTTTAAGTTTTTCTTTTAATGAATGTGCTCCGCTGAGGTTGGTGTATATTTTTGCCTAACCGCCGTCTAATGGAACTACCCCCCCCTCCCAACGCGCCCTCTTTTTGCCTTGTGATTTGTATTCACCCTCGGCAGCACACCATCTACAATCCCCCGCCATCTACTGTGTTCATACCTTTACCGTCTTTGTACTAGCTTCTGTCACAGTCGGCTGACCCGGAGACATGTTCTCTCTCTCTTTAGGTGATTTTAATGAAGAAAAAAGAGATAAGTGACGTCCGTAACAGTCTCTCCTTAAGAAAAATTCTCAACAGTTTGGTACAGGCATATGCCAAAAGAAATAACAGGTATAGGAGCGAGAAGATAAGAAAAAAAGAAAATGGACACATGTGATCTGCCTCACGCAGCGTTCGCCGGAACTAATGCAAAACGCAACCACCCGGCAAAGGAGCCATGATCGGGAGAAGGTCTACCGAGTAAAGAGGGAATGATGAGAGGAGGTGCCATGAGCACACACACACAAAAAAACGCTTCTCCAAGTTGTAATGTGTATTAACGCTGGTGCGATGCTTTTGTTCACTGAAAGCTGAAGTCCTACTCTCCTCTCCCCTGTTTTCAAGTACTATCTACCCTGCCACACGTGAGCGCCTTTACACGAAACTCTGTCGACGAAGGTCTTTAGTTCAGAGCAGCGCACAGTCGTACACGACGACCTGTGTGTGCTTCCCTCTTTACAGACAGATAGAGAATAATTTTTTTGAAAGCATTAGTTCCGGAAGCCGCCTGGAGTAAGAAAGTCCATGTAACCACGGCCACAGCGGCGCCTCCCCGATTCCAGAAAGAAAAAAAAAACCCAAGCGCTGAACTTACCCTATGATCGCTCTGCTCTAAGAAAGGAGGGGGGGGGCGCCACTGCTGCCGCGCGTGAAGGCGACTAGAGAAGCACTACCACTATGTAATACCACACAGGCTCATGCGTACAGCTGTTCACGCTTGAGCAGCTCACGTTTGTGAAGCGCAACACATAGTTTGGAAGGTGGAAACTGCCTTAATTCAAATTTTTTATAACCAACCCTTGAAGGCGAAGCGCAGTCACAATTCAGGTTTTAAAACTAAACATCAAATCGCTCGTTATCTCTTATATTTCATTGCGAAGATTTTTGAATTGAGACCTATAGATAAATCTTCTTTTTTAGCACAAAGCTTGTACTGCTTGCGACATTTACTGCAGCATTTAGAAACGTTGAGGATGCTTAGGCACTTTTATGACGCAAAACTTGTGACCAAAAACTAATGAGCGATTGCCTAACGTGTTCAGAAGATAAGGAATTCAAGAGAACAAGCCTAGAAGATTAAGCATTCCTGAATCTGTAGCTGAGACGTGGTCATCCCGCACTCCTTTGGGACGTCCACGAAAAAACACTATTGGAGTACAACTCTTGGATCAAGATGAACTACGGACTGTAGTTTTGGTAGCAGAATGAGCAACTAAAAACCTGCCTTTCACTTATAATTGTGTATGAACATTCTAACAAGCACCAACCCATAACACAGGCCAATGTTATGGGAGGAGGGCAAGCAATTAACGAGAAAAAGGCAACATATTTGGACAAGACAGCTTTCTGAACTACTGGACTGCAACAAAACAGGCATTGATGACTGGGTGTCCCAGTGGAAAAAAGGAGTACCTGAGGGAGCTTAAGTGCGCCAGATTATGTGCTTCTGCTTTGGGAAACGCGAAAAACACAGCGGACATCTGCAAGGGGAAAAAATTTTCCCAGGCAAGCATGGACAAGTGACAACATGGTTGCTTTGGACACGTAAAGAAAAACTAGTTCAGAGGCCGATACAGCTGTTGTATTTGCTAGAAGGCCGCTATGGCTGAATCTGGTCGATGAGAAGATATAAAAAACAGAATAAAGGCGGACCTTGGAGGTGACGAAGAAGTGTTGGCCCAGGGACACGCTCTGTACATTTCTCTAGATTCTTGTTCTGTCAACAATAAATTGAAGACTTATCAGTTCTGCGGTCTCTCTGATCATTCTGAAACAACTCTGCCGCATACATTCTGCATGACCAACATGAAGCCTCTAATAAAAGAGGGCCAGAGCACGGGTAGTTGATTGCAAATAGCGAGACACTTGTGCATACTTCAGCATATTTGTGCATCGTTGAACAGCGCCTCATATAGGCTAGTCAGATTTCCGATAGGAAGACCTATTCATGTTGGTGGCACCTTGTATTTACTCGTAGGTTAGCTTTTTTTCCTTGACATGATCGATGCCAACGCTATGTCATTGTTGCTTCTTGCCATCATGAAAAGAGAATGCCGAGCATGCGGTGGGCATCACTTCACAATTTGAAAATTCGAAGCAAGTACGTTCACTAAATATTTCAGATGAAAATAAAGGTAGAAAATACTATGGTGCTTACGAAACACAGCAGCACCACCTTTGAGCCACAGCTGCGTCTCTAGCAGCCACCACGGCCTTCAAATGTTTTGAGGTGGTAATTTTTTTAGAGCAAGAAGCATTGAAAGACCCTTGTTTTGCTTTGAAGCATTCAAGTGCAACCCCCTCTTCAGTAGTAAGAGAAACTAGTACATAAAAATGTGACCGCTATATTCAAAGCAGAGAATCGCTTTCCAACCTCATTATAGTAATAATTAATTATATTGTTGTGACGCGCAAAGAACAGCACAACAGCCACATTAGTTCTAAGGACACTCAGAGAAACTGTAGTTGCTGAGGGTGTTGCTTCCTTCATTTTCCTCCGTGGCCTCTCAGGCTAATAAGCATGTCAATAAGAAGGCTACATTGCATTCTTTGGCAACCGAAACAAGAAATTCTGGTTGGCAGAACCCGTGATGCTCCCAGAAACGTGCTTCTAAATTGCAATTAGGTTTATTATTCCGTTATTTATTAAGAAGAAAGCCAAATGACCCGCCAAACACGAAAAGTGACAAAGTACCTTCTGGACAGAGGCTTATCTGGAGCTGCTTGCGCATCAAGCAGGCCCAGAGAAGCACCAGGCGCGATGAAGTGCATGCTTTTTGTTGGTTTTGTGCGCCTGCGCACGATAGACATCATCATATGCCGTGCTCCGCCAGACATCAGAATATTGTTAACTGAAGAAGGTTGCTGAAAGTTTCCTTTCGCGGTCCCACGTGGAGCATTTACAGCGTCACTGCTGCTCGGCCCACTTAGGCCCGTATTCACAAACGCTCCTTCACTCAAGGGCTCCCCTCGACTTGACGAAGTGAAGGTGGAGCGTGCTCCTCCACTCAAGAGGCCGCTGCGTTTCTTGAACGCTCCTCCATACTTCCTTCGCCAAGGGAGGCCTTGGAAATGCTCCCTTTACTTGAGTGAACTGCATGCGCCGAGAAAAACGCCTGATAACGAGAGTATTCGCAATTGGGGTTAAGAATTGCCTATCTATGTACATTATGAGAACGTCTTTTCTAGTTATTCTTTTTTTTCTAAATAACATTACAGCAAAATACTTACGTTTAGAGTGGTAGTGTTGTTTCCCTAAGCCTTGTGCTGATATAGTTAGCGAAACCCTTCTTCAAGTCTGGCAACAGTCGAACCCAGGCAGCTGAACGAACAGCTGATGGCATTTCGTCTGCTGCTGAACGTGTCTACCTGCTTAGTTTATTTTGTCTTGTATGCGTCTATTAATTGCAGTTTATATTTACGGTAGTGTTTGCGTGTGTGTCGTTTGAGAGCCTACTTTCGCCGGGGTGACTAACGAACTACGTGAGTGATGACAGGAAGCGCAATAGATGGTTTGTTGCTTTGTTTACTTTCGCTTTACTGAGAGCCTCCTGATCACTAATGTAGCCACCGAATGTATAACGCGGTGGAATGAGTATTTTTTTAAAGATCGCAGTATGTTGGCGTGCTTTTAGCATTCACCCCCGCATTATGTATGAGGATTACTCGTACGTAAATTTGTTCTCGCTACGGGAGTACGTGCACAGTTCCTAATTTCAGGGGCCTGTGCAATTTTTATTTTTCTCATTTACTGCGAATTTCACCGTGGCGCTTTCGTAGTTGTTCCTCTGCGTATAATAGGAAATTTGAAAGACATTGCTCGCAACTGATATGCAAGGTTAAACTAGGGTAGCGTTAAAAACTAGGCATCTTATACTCGTGGCTGAGCGTTCGAATTAGACTGCTACGCAAGTTAAGAAAAGCGATCGTGTGCCTTTCTTTCACTATTGGCGAAAATTACATTTTAAAGTTGTTTTCTTCATTTAGTAACTTATATAGTCGGTTACCAGGGACTGGTGTGCGTGTGTGTGTGTGTCAACTTTAACATTTTAAACTTCCAAGGAATAAGTTATTGTTTTTGCATTGTTTTTCTATTTGCCCTGCATTTGTGGATGCGTCTAATTTGACAGATTCGCATAGAAGTAACCTTTAAATTTGTGTAGCTTCCGTCTCCAAGTTCACACAGCGGCAACGTCTTAAATTTTTTTTCCCGTCTGCTTCATCTGCATGCTCAGAAGCACAACCGTTAGTGCATGAATGTCCTTCGCACTAATGTTTTGGATTTTATTTGCAATATAACTACAATAAATACCTGTTGAAAAGGATCGTGGTGTCTGTGCTGCATTCCAAAGCCCCGGCACAACATAAATTATAGGGGATGTTTTATTTTTTTGGAAATCTTAAAATTGAAGCCACGTCTGAATTTTGGCGCTGTTCTGTTATAAAAACTATCCTGTGGGTTCTCTCAACCTTCGAGAAAGTGTCCTCAAGAGCAGCGTATACTATTCTGCTGATTTATTGAAGACCAGTGCAACAAAGCGGTGAAAAATGCTCAAGAGTATTGCAGTCATCGCGGATACATCTGGACAGAACCCTGTAAATAAAATATCCGCTATTGCTGCATAATTAGCAAGTCTACCAGTTAGAACCACGCCATCTCAGTTCCGTGGAAGAGGAGTGGTGCTGCTTTATATAAAACAAGTTTAATTTTTCTAGAACTGCTTTCCTGTAGAATCGGAGAAGTGGTTTTTGCAGTCCTGTCTCATCATGAAAAGACAAACACGACGATAACTATGTATTTATAAATGAACAAAACAGAAGTTGTTGATGGCAAACGGACCTTTATTACATGTGGCTGATGAGGAGCAACGTGGCAAACATAATAATGCAGATGAAAAGTATTCATCAATCAAACATATGCAACCTACACACTGTAAAGATAAAGTACGAGCTCGGAGGACATCTTAATTAAGATTAAGGAAGTAGACACCATAGCGCGCCTAATGCAGTGTAGCTGCACGCGTTCACTGCTGTTTTTGTGCTTTTGTATACAGTCGTGCAAACTCTGCAATGCATTGATAATACGGCAGATTCTAGGATGCCTTTTCTCTGTGTTCTTCTGTCGGCAGCTGGTCCCCTACACAAAAGAGGCAAGAAATAATATTAGAAAAACGTAATATCTTGGATACAAAAGCCGCATTTTTCTTTAATTCTAGCTGTGCACACATTCATTAGTATGTCTCGCGTTCAATAACAGACATGGTTGAAGTTTTCAGCTTTGACTATTTTGACACATGTTTGGCTCAGGCACTTGGGCAGCTGACCAGGCATATGGGTATATAATTTCATTATCTAATTGCACGAATCAGTGCCATAGCAACTAATTCTTTTTTGGGGGGTAGGAATGGGGTTATATTAAAAAAAAACAATCTCATTATGTATCTGCTGTATTTGTATTTCATATGTTTGCGTTTTCATACGACACTCGACGCACTTTTGCGTACATGCAGGTTTCACAGAGCATGATCATCTGCTTGATCCCCTAAATGTGTACTTGGTTGTTCATTGGTATTGTGAGCTGCATAGACACTGTATAAAGAAGCTATGTTTCACGCGTAGTAGCTGCAGCAGCACACTCATTGCACCCAATGTATTGTGTTGTGCTTTTCTTAAACTGTCTTTAATAGTAATCTGACCTAAGCAGGAAAAAAAAACACAGGAGAACTTACCTTCTCGTTGGTACAGATGGTCGTCTAATGGAGGTGTGCTTCGTCGTGAATTTCGGCTAGGGCAGCAAAGGTTCACCGGAGAGGAAGCCACTCTAAATTACGGTGAACCCAGTGCATCAAAAGTTTGCTATGCCGCTTGCTTGTCAAGCTTTCGCTTCCACGCTTGAACTGATGCGGTGTGCGAGCTTCATCAAAACACTGGAATCCGCAGTAAGTCATGGAGCACTCGCACGAAGAGTATACCCACACCCGAAGGCAGGTAATCCACTGGCTCATGCACGGAACGCCACAAATCATGGCACTGGTGAGTGCTCCTTTTGACACCACGCCCGCTTGTCCCGGCGCCACAGTAGCCGTTGCTGAACCGTTAGAAGACAGCTCCGTAGTAAACGTGCACCGTCATTGTCGAAAGAACGCGGCGGTGGCTGCCTACTTGATCGAGAAACGCCGTCAAAGTGAGACGGGCTCCGCCATGGACGCGATGCTGGCGCAAATATTTCACTCGAGGGACGATTCAAGGTAGCTCGATCGCTTCCTTGACAATCTCGAGGAAACGCTCAAGATTTTTTCAAGTGAAGCAAGCGTTTCAAGTGAAGGGCGGTTTGTGAATGGAAAAACGCCACTTAAGGAGCGTTTCGAGTGAAGGGTCGAGTGGAGGAGCGTTTGTGAATACGGGCCTTACAGTACATTCACCTATTTATTGTGCCACATCTAGCACTTGGTGTATTTAGAGGCTGGATCAGAAGTGAATTTGCGACTGTTTTGAAGAAGAGACGTCGTCTCGTATTGCTATATCACCTTGAACAGCTACAGCAAGCAGCTCCAGATCGCACCTTCGCGGCTTATGAAGGCAAAGCTTTTGCGTCAGCTGAATAATATCGATAACCTGTTGAGCGTTCTTCCTTGACCTTTTAAACATCACCCAACCTGCGTACTGCTCCTTCCTCTTGTTGTGTTGCACCCGCGGCAAATATCTCTTTGTCTTGTGCATTTGTTCTACTTGTGCCCAGATTCGTTCATGTCCACCAAGAAATGTATCAACCCAGCGATCAGCCACAACTTGCTTGAGGAAATGCGACAATATACGGGAATGCCATGAACTGATTGCGATGATGCTAATGTGTGCGATCATAGGCCTTGGTTTATTCGGTGAAGCCAGGAAAGAACTTAGAACACAAGAAATCTGAAGCAAGAAAAAAAGCTTGATGTGGGTGAGTTGATGTAGCTAAGATGGAGGTAAGTCTTTCTGGTCGTCCTTTATTGTGCAGCTTTTTAGCTTCCAGTGCGCTACAAAAACTCGCGCCCATCAAGCTATTTTTACTTAGGTGAGGAAGGTTTTTGGCACTGGTGCGAAGTTTACGTGCATGACAGTCAATGCGCAGGAAGCTAGCTGATGTGGCTGGGTAGAATACACATCTCTCTGGTAGTGAAAAAAACATTATTCTCATTATAAGAGAAAAATCGGCAATTCTATCGTTCGAGCCATTGTTTTGCACTAGTTTCACGCCGTGTGAACAAGTAGTAACATACAGGACGCGTGGTCACAGGATAATTAAAGGGCTACAACTGCACAGATAATTTTCCACAGAGCTCAAGAACATTTCTAAATTACTCCAGGCCTGTGTGTTTTACCTGAAGCCGTTCATCACACCGCGCACTTAGCTGCACCTGGAATTGATGTTGGAAAACTCCACTTTCGAATATCTTTCATATTTGTAAGTGACACTTCAAAAGACGTCTGCCCCAAAGATCGTAAGCAAGGAAACCCGAATGATCATCGAATTTAACATGAGTATGTTACATTTGCGGCAGAAAAAAAAATTCAACAATTTGAGTCAAGTCAAACAACAAGGCGGGTTCACCTACGGTGGGCCTCTAATTACCCTAAATTAGGAGACCCCGTTTTCGCCCTGCATATAGTAAGGCAGTATGTAATGCGGTGGTTCAAAAATTGCGTTCCCAAAGGGCTTTTCATAAGCCCTTTGGGAATGAAAGGTATTCTTCACGACGTATCCTCCACCTTATCCAGTTCATGAAACTGGCACATGCAGTATCTTCTCATAAGCTGTGCATAACAGTGTATAACCTTTGTCTGCATCTCTAATCATATGGGTACTGCGCGTCACCACACGTGCTGCACAGTAAGTCTGCATGTGGCCCACATCTTGACAAAAAAAAAACAGCCACCAACGCACTCGACACACAGTTAGTCGCTGAGTGGATGGAGTTTCAGTGCTCAGATAAGTTAACATGTAGGCTGCGTAGCGTCGCGGTGAGAGCTAAGAGGCAAATAGTATGCACGAAAAGTGTTTCGGCGAGGTTAAATCTGACTATGTAGTTCAACAGTAAACTCTCCTTTCTGAAGTTGGCATCGCTCACTGAAGTATACATTATGGCTATTAAACATCAAAGAGGAATCGCGATTGGCTATCTGGAATGATGGGGGGGGGGGGTCGTGGAGCGATTTCTCGAAGCTCAATAGCACCACAATAAACGACAGCATGTGCGAGGTTCGCTGAAAGTGCTCTTATTTGGAAAATATACCGACGGTGATTGGGACCTCTCAGTTAAGGTACCACGTATTTCACTTCGTGGAAGTACTTTCAGTAAAATTAGTGGTATAAATACACGTGCAAAGACGAACCTTTGTACGTCAGCACCATAGAAAAAATATCTAAACCGCTTCGCACAGTACACTGCTAAACTTCGCCCCTTTTCGGGGTATGTGTATGTGCAAGCAATCGGGAGAAGAACAGGACACATTAAGGACAGAAATCTTTCGTGACCACAAGTTAGTAAATGTTACCGTGATCATGAGCATTGATACGATGGACGTACGAATTCCTGTGACGTATGTCAGCAGACGATATAACAGGGTGGTAAGTTTCATGAGGTCAACATTACGTCACAAAACATAAAGTCTCACATGACATCGTTCCTACGTCAAAGCAAGACCTATCACGCAAGCGCTATTACCCCACGGGAGGTGCACAAGCGTTGAAATAACTTCATTACCCAAGGCAGTGCGAAAACACGTTGAATTAAAAAAGTTCGGGTGCGCAAAAGAAACTTCAAATATTTCATGAAGAAGGAAAAAAAGTGAGCTCTGCCAACTCTGAACGTGCAATGCCAAAGAAACGGCCAAGCCGGTAGGCATCAATAAGTCCTGCATTGGTCTAGTGGTTAATGTACTTGGCTGCTGACACGCAGGTCGCGGTATCGAATCCCGGCTGCGGCGGCTGCCTTTTCGATGGAGGCGGAAATGCTGCAGGCCCGTCTGCTCAAATTTCAGTGCATGTTAAAAAACCCCTGGCCGTCAAATTTGTGGAGTCCAACACTACGGCATCTCTCATAATCTTATGGTGGTTTTAGAACAATAAACCCCATATATAAATCAATCAAGTCCTGCATTTCACTGGGTGGCGAAGTTTTGCTCTTTCATTCTTGTAACGTATTCTTCCTCCTATCTGCTCTGTCTTTCTCTACGTGTTTTTCTCACTTTTTTTCCGCTTCCTAACTTATGTTTTCCAATATCATTCGCTTTCTTAATATATCAATCTTCTTTTTTTCTTTTCTTTCTCTCTTAGTTTCCAAGTATTAGTTGCTTCGTCTGCGTTTCTATCTTTTTGCCTCTTTCTCCGAATATCTCTTTTTTTCTTCTTGTGCATCAATATATTTCTTTCTTATTTCTATGCAACGCTTATCTCTTTCCCCTCTTGATTTCTCTCCTTGTCATCACACCTTTCTCTCATGCTCACTTCTCTCTCGCGCCTGTTTAACAGTATATACCAGTCCAGCTGCAACTCTGGCTGTCTAATAAAGTCTTTGACATGTGGACACAAATGTGCAAAATGTAATCATGAAGATTGAATTGGTCGAGTATGCATAACAAGGGAGGTTTCCATAGACTGTGCTACCCATGAGTAAGAGTATTTCAACGAACATAGCATTGCTTTTGAGGGGCAAAAGAAAGCGTAAAATATAAGAAAAATAAATACTTTTTTCTTTTAAAAGCAACTTTCAGGATGTATCATAGAAGCATGGCACCCTTACAGCCGATGAAGCAATGTTCCATCATTTTTGAAACTTCGCAAGGCGGAATCGTTTGAAGATACAAAAATATAATTTCTGCTGGGCCACGTCCTTTCACTTGATGTTTTGGTGTGCACTTCATTGAAAAAAATGTGTGTCATGACGCCGAAAGCGGCATTTTCTTCTTATGAACAAGCCCATAAAGTCTAGGTAGTGCATTATAAAGAGATCCACATGATTTGTTGAACTAGTTCGGAAAGATTACTATATAAATGTCGTGTAATACAAGGAGTTTCCTTAATGCGTCACATTATGTGTGATAAAAGCGCCGAATCACGCCAGGAGTCAAAAAATTTCAAGTAAGCATCTACTGGTTGTTCTAAAGGCCGACCCTTTACAAAGTGCTCCGAGGTGTTTTGTTATAGTCCTCAGCAACGGAAACCTCAACAAAGTCAACATCTGCATAGGCTCACGTGTCGCCATAAGAACTCGTATTGGGTCCTTGGCTGATTCGCAAAAGAAATCGGTTTTACGTTGTGGGCACCTGAAAACTGTGTTGGCAAAAGGCATTCAATCATACTTCAAAAGGGCGAATGGTACACGCACAATCGCTCATTTTCTAACCGCACGTTTGGGGAATACATCGAGAACGTAAACAGGGTGAGAGTTCAGAAGGAGATGTGCACAATTTCTGATCGCGCTTAGCAATCTGCTCTCAAGGTATGCGGCCATGTGACTAACAATATTTTTGAAAAGCAATATTTACAAAAAATTATTATTTTGCAATTTAAGTCACCTGCTTAGGCACATGTGAGGGTTATAAAGGAAGTTTTATTTTTGCTCCATCTTTATATTTGAAATTTATTAAAAGTATGCCTTGCGCCAACAGTCCTAACCTAAGTCATACGTGTTGAAAAAATCGTAGTTTTGCAGCCATATACAAGAAGCGTTGGCCTGTGCAATAGGTGAAAACAAATGAGAGCTGACGAATAGTAAGAACATAGATGTTAAATAACCAAAACAATGCACTATCACTGAAGCAACTTTGTACAACTGGCAGCCTTATCAAGTCCCTTCGCATGTTTGGTTGAGTTTCATTTCACGCCTACAACTGTGATAAAAATATGTGGTATGTTTTAATGAAAAATGTTTATTAGCAAAGAGCTATGATTGCTCGCGTAAAAAAGACAAAAAACAAATTTTGAGGAAATCAATAAAAGACAGTTGAAACAACTGCAGTGCACCCACAAAAGAATCAGGAAGGCTGCAATGCTGAATATTGGCCACCAGCTCTTTTGTGGACCTCACTCCTACGTGCCTTTTTTATAGCACCAGCTTTACTTTTTGTCGTGTATGTTTTCCAGCAAAATTGAAACTTGGACTAGTTGGTTGTTTATATTCGTTCAGAAACAGGGAGCACCGAAAAACATACACAAAGGTAAAAAAAAGATGCACACAGCACGAGTGCTCGTACTGTGTACCTCTTTTTGCATATTATCTGTGTTCCTCCACGCTGCCCAGTTTGCTGTTTTGCAGCATCAGTGACTGTATGGGGCGCTCTCGCGCGGCGGTGCTGATCGTTTATGAAGGCACACTTTTCCAGTATAGGGGCCATGCTCTTTACCGATTCGCTTATTAATAGTGCTACATGCATGTTGACATATTGTGGGACGATGCGCGTGTGTGCCTGAAAAGAGTACGATGGGTTGTCTTCGCTGCCTTGGCAGTAATCTTATCCGTTGGAGAAATAACATTAAGTTATAGCCACATGGAGGTTTGCTCTGCTGTGTGTACGTACATATTGGAAACGAAAAGGCTACCTTGTCATTCTTTCGATAGTAATATTTCTTGTTCTGAAACTGATTGCCTGACCACTAGCTCGTGTAGCATTTTCATACAAGGTTTACGATTTCTTTTGTGTCTTATAGAAACTCCATTGGATGGCAACATATTTTCACAGCGCAACACCACGAGTAGTTACGACGTAAACACAGAAGAAGACACAAGGACAGAAAGAGCGCTGACTTCAACTTCTTGGCTAGCCGCCTCGACAGAACGGCTGTCGAAATGGTGTTTCGTTTTGTTGAAGATTTTCTTGTGCTTTTATACTGTGCTTTCTTGTGCTTTTATACTTTTTATGATCGGGGCTTTGAAGCTGTTGTTTCAAACATACTACGTCTTTTCGATGAGTGCATGGCACCTCCTATTCTGACGCATGAGCTTCTGCAGGATGCTTCAATAAAGTTTTTAGATTTGAGAATAAACATCTCCAGTGATCACCTTTGCTGGAAATATAAGCCTAGAGGAAGCAAGCTTCTTCTACCGTACTTGTAGGCTCATTCAAAGCTCATAAAGAGAGGGACTATAAATCATTTTTTTAAATGCCCTCTGAAAGACTTGCGGCCACTCATTAATCAACAGCTTCGTTGAGCAGGCTTCCCGTCTGATGATCAGTGCTGGTTTCCCCGGTCGTGTGCTGATCTTGGTGGCAGAAAAGTTGCTTAGGGCAATCAAACAGGGATGAGAAGCGCCAGTGAACTGCGTGGCTAGAAGCTCAAAGCGCGTGGCTGTGATTCCCTAACTGCATGGGATTTCTTGCAATTTGAAAAAGATAAGTGATAAGGTAGATGTAAAGGTGGTTTTCTCTGCCCCAGAAAAGCTTTCAGCGCTCTGAAAACGGTGAATGCGCAGTCCGAACGAAGGACCTGCTGCACAATCAAACATAGAAGGCTATTCGTAGCATGTGCGATAGCCGTGGTTTATTTGTCATGTGGCCAGATATATGTTGGGCAAACAGGCCGGTGCCAGAATGAACGCTCAAAGGAACATCATTACAATGTATACTCAGCTGCGCAACGTCGTTTGGGCATCCATTTCAGGGGTTGTGGTTGCAGACCAGAATTCAAAAATTGCATTGTTGTAGCCAAACACCGTCACCAGCTAACACGAGAGATTATGGAGGCCAATAAAATGCAAATGCTGGGTGATCAATGTATCAGCATGCCTTTGATTTCTCTGAATAAAAATAAATCGTGTTTTTGGTTTTGAGACAATAGATTGTGAACTTGTGCTGAGCTATGGCGTTGTAACCCTTTAATGAGATGATTATTGTGTTGTGATGCAATAGGTTGCGCAATTGCGCAGTGATGTTCTGTCATGAGTATATATTTCCGGCGTTTTCACTAATAAAATTTCAGTTGAAGTCAGCGCTCTTTCTGTTCTTGTCTCTTCTTCTGTAGTTACATCGTAACTGATCGTTTTCCGCTGTGCAAATATGTTGATTTCCAATCGCCAACTAGCCCAAGCATCCCTCTTATCAAGTTTTATTGGATGCTTTGACATACAACACCAACTAACCCAATGATTCTGCCACCCGGTTCTTGGCCGATTCCCTTCGGTGGGCTAGTGCCACCAGTGCTAGAGGAACATCATAATAATCATCATCATTCTCACTAAGACAGCACCAATCCCGTGACCACTCACATTGGTTCGGACTTGTGTAGGAGCGGACAGGTCAAAATGGGCCAATATAGGAGGAGTTGTCAGGAATGTGATGAGGTAAGAAAAAGAGGTAGCTTGAGTGGCACGCCTCGTAGTACTCTCGTCTTTCTTCAGAAGGTCGGTGAGTGGCCGAGCGATTCTTGCAAAATCTTTCACGAACCTTCTTAAATTAGAACAAAGTCCGATCGAATGTCATCATGCATATAGCAATAATATTGAGCAAACTGGGCTCGAGCCTGGCTCCTACAAATGGCCCGTTCTGCCTCAATGCCTTCAACTGCCCCATAGACCACCGATATTGTACATGTGGCACGCTTGAAGCCTTACCACTCTCTCCCTGACCTTCACATCTAGATGCGCCGAGATGGCTCTTCTGCCGCCAGGGATAATGCTACATGCATCTTGACATTTTGTGGGACGACGCTCGTGTGTGCCTGACAAACAGGACGAAGGGTTGTCATGCTCGGTGGCTGGTCAACCGGTCACGCTGCTGCTACTGGTTTGAAATATATTTAATCCGCGGCTTTCTTGATACGGCGTCTCTTCTTTTCCGTAACAATGTCAAATGTGCCTCTGTTGTCATTATTGAAACTACGGGCATCGTTTAACAAAGAAAATTTCATTGTTTACAGGCTCACTTGCATGTCTGTGAGCGTGAAAAACACATGCACCACTTCAGAATTCACCTAGTGAGCAAATTATAACCCTCATGCATAAAATGTTGAAAATGTGTTGACAATGCTGTTGGAGCAGAATAACATTTTCGCACTTGGTATGATTGCTAAATAGGCAACATAAAAATACTTATCGAAGTAATCCCAAGTGTCACACAAAACTGACACTTTCACTTTCGGTTTCGCAGTTCGTGAATGTTCTAGCAGCTTTGGTTGCATCTGTTGAAACTCCGTAAAGATAGCTTTAGACAGCAATATTACGGGCAATAAATTGTGCATCTATTATACAAGAAAAACTGGAAAAACGTCACTTAAAAAAATTCGCTTTTTATACTTGACCTCATACCTTAATGATGTAGCTGAAGCGTCTTCACGTTATTGTAGGTGTGGTTTGTACCGAATGCCACGTTGACCTAATGCGCTACTTCTTTTCGAACGTACCAAGTAAAGCACTTTGTATTAGTAAAAAATGTACTTGCCTGACGTGGACCAGGAAAAGGACTTCCGGGAGTTGAGGGTAGCCGGGGCTGTAAAAATAGCAGCATGACAGCCATGGATGGAAAATATCCGCAAACTTCAGTGCAAAAATCAATGTTTAGAGCAATAAAATGTTAAGCAGCAAGTGTGTATATGCACTTACTATAGTTTCACGACACTATATACAATATTTACAGCCCCGCAGTAGAGCCCAGCTGAGAAATTTTTGTAGAGCGGTTCTCGCGCGTCATCCTTCTATGCGCGCTGGCCCCGGAGCCAGGTTGCACAAAAACTTCTCTACAGTGCATAGGCAGGCAACATCCATCGACGCAATATAAGTGCTGAATGTGCTTAGCATTTACTCCAAAACAATTAAAACATGCCTCTTTCAGTGCGTGTACTTGACTAATTAGAGTGGGCACGGGAAAGTCACCTGCGACACCATGGCTCAATTCCGCTTCGTGCGACTTTTTTACTTCGTGCAGGCTCTGGTCCGTTTCGCCACTTATCCGAGCTGCCACGTGTCACGCACCGTCTATCTGATGCCTACGGATCAACAGTCAAATCAGCCGGTGCACAGCGACAGCGGTGAAACGCCATACCATCTGATGACTTTCAACGATTATCCGCAAGACGCATCACTCCACTTGACCCGGACAGCCGCATCGACAAAGCAACCAGTTTCAGCGCAAGCTATAACCAGGCTCGGTGCTTCGCATCGCTTCAGTGGGCACGGGAAAGTCACCTGCGACACCATGGCTCAATTCCGCTTCGTGCGACTTTTTTACTTCGTGCAGGTTAGTAACAAATGTTCCCTGTTTGCTAAGCGCACTAGCAACAGATGTACTTTGCTTTTCCCGTGCCCCCACGCACTGTGTACCGCATATGATGAATATGTTCATGTACTTTCTAAGCTGTTGTGTTGCGGAGATATTGAAAGCAACCCCGGTCCCGATGAATGGCAAAAAGAAGTGCTAACGATGTTAAAAGAACTAAAGGCTGAGACGGGTAGGCTAGCCCAGGGCCAAGTGGATATCTCGGCTAATGTCGCGACGGCGCAGAAGTCTTTCGAAGAAGGGTTTGTCGCAATGAATACGCGGATATTGAAAATCGAGGCCCAATGTGACAAAATTGATGACGTAAAAGAGCGGCTCATTCTAGCAGAAGAGGCCGTGAAAACCTTCGAACAAACAAGCACTGTCATGAGTTCACGCCTTGACGTCATTGAAGACAGGGCGCGTCGTGATAACCTAATCTTTCATGGTATCCCGGACGCTAAGGAATCGTGGATACAAACTGAGGAAAAAATTGTAAGCCTTCTGATGCAACATGTCGACCCGAACATAACTGATGATGTAATTGAGCGTGCGCATAGGTTAGGTGGCAGCTACCAAGAAAACAGGTGTAGACCTGTCATTGTCAAGTTTAGTCGTTTTAAGCTTCGGCAACAAGTTCTTTTTAAGCGAGCAACGTTTAAAGGTATTAATGTTTCCGTCACAGAAGACTTTTCAATAGCCACACGAGTTGCACGGAAAAAACTATTTGAGTTTGCAAACTCATTGCCACAGTCACCAGCTTTCTCAGTTCGCCATGACAAGTTGTATGTAGGTAACACTTGCTACATTTATGACCGTGCTACTGATAGTATACTAAAGAAGGCAACTAGTAAGATTACAACTCCCGTTCCAAACGACAGTGTCACCCAAGATAAGCCTTCGGGTAGTCGCAATGGACCCGCCTTTAGTACTCGTAACCGCAAAATGAATGCGAATTCTACTCACTTCAGTCGTCCTCACAAGTAACAATTAGCCGGAGGTAGGAATGATGACGTGACTGCTCTTTTCAATGTCCCTGTTCTTTTTTCCAACATAAGGAGCATTATGAAACACAGGATTCAGCTTAATTCTATTATTTCCTCAATGGAGGCAAAATTAGTAATATTAACCGAGACATGGCTCAACTCAACGGTGGAAAATACAGAAATTTTCCAGACTGACGTCACATATGATGTGTATCGGTGCGATAGAGAAGATAGACAGGGTGGTGGTGTATTGATAGCCGTATCGCAAACAATTTCCTCTTTTCAAGTAGAAGTTGTGTCCTCTCTGGAAACAGTCTGGGTTGGTATTTCAAGTAAGCACACAAAGATTATATTAGGCGTATGCTATCGTCCCCCAAACTATACATCGTCATTCGTCGATCAATTGCATGACGTTCTCAGCTATGTCGTCACTCGGTATCCTTCGTCACCAATTTTTCTTTTTGGTGACATGAATTTTCCTAACATTACCTGGCACGCTGGTGTTCCTCTACTCGACCCCTTTTCAACACAATCCCAACAGTTCCTAGATTTTTGTAATTGTTTCAACTTTACCCAGGTTGTAACGAAACCAACAAGGGTAACTAATGAATCGTCTAATACATTAGACCTAGTTTTGTCAACTCATCCAGACTTCATATCCCCAATTATCTATCTTCCTGGTCTGAGCGACCATTTGGTGTTACATTTCGACATCACCATGTCTTTTTCACGTGGAACTGAAAAAGACAAGTACATCCGGGACTACCGCAATGCAGATTTTGACGCCATTAACCAAGATATGTGCGCGTACTTAGACACATTTTGTTGCAATTTTGAAGAGAGAAGTGTACAAGAGAACTGGGACCTTTTCAAAAACTTAGTTACTAATGTCACCAATGCGCACATTCCCCTTCGACGCATACGGAACAACACAAAAAGACCGTGGTATAACACGCATCTAAAACGTTTGTCTAATAGAAAAAAGCGCTATTTCCGCACAGCCAAGTTGCAAAATACTAGTGACTGCTGGGTAGCGTATCAAAATGCTGAGGCAGAATACGTGGAAGCTGTGCGTGCTGCTAAGAATCGTTTCCAAACGCATACGTTGCCTGAATTGTTATCAAGGAACCCCCGGCAATTTTGGAACGTTATCAATTCTAGCCAAAATGCGGATTTATCAATTAACGATGACTCTGGTGAGCCGCTACCACCATCTGAATGTGCCGCGTTATTTAACAATATTTTTTCAGCCAATTTCTCGGGAAATACTGCTGCACCTGTTGACGCAGTTGTGTGCCGTGACTACCGCTCAATGTTTCCTATCACTTTTGATTCTGCAGGAATTTTGAAGTTAATTGACACCTTAAAAACATCCTCATCATGTGGGACTGACGGTATCAACTCAAAATTTCTCAAACAAACAAGCGCATATTCGTCTCTCTTCTTGTGTAAGATTTTCCAGCAGTCACTTGACCAAGCAACTTTGCCGCTGGACTGGAAGGTCGGTAAGGTTGTGCCGATACACAAGTCTGGTGATAAACACTCCGCTCTTAACTATCGGCCCATTTCACTAACAAGCATTCCGTGTAAACTAATGGAACATGTACTGCATTCACATATTGCGAAACTTTTAGAATCGAATTCATTTTTTACATCGGCCCAACACGGTTTTAGGCGTACGTTTTCCTGTGAAACCCAGTTGCTTCTTTTCACTCATCACCTGCATACCATTCTTGATAAACAATCTCTAATTGACTGCATTTTCCTGGATTTTGCAAAAGCATTTGAAAAAGTCAATCACGCTTTACTAATGCATAAGCTCTCCTCTCTCAACCTTGACTCGAATGTACTGGCATGGCTCAACTACTTTCTAACAAACCGTCTTCAGTACGTCACTGTTAACGGTCATGACTCGCCGGAAATAAGTGTAACATCGGGTGTACCGCAAGGCTCAGTTCTGGGACCTCTGCTGTTTTTAATATATATTAATGATCTCCCTGACTGCGTTTCTTCATCCGTTCATTTATATGCCGACGACTGTGTGCTTTACAGGGAAATACGTACCGATGATGATAGGAACATCTTGCAGACAGACTTAAATAACATTAGGAATTGGTGCGATAAATGGCTTATGAAATTAAATCCCAAAAAATGCAAGCTAATGACAGTCTCCCGCCAGCCTAATAACTCCTCAACATACAAACTGGGTGATGTTTATCTTGACCAAGTGTCGTCATACCGGTACTTAGGCGTCACCATTTCTTTCAATCTAACATGGAATGCCCATATTAACGTCATCACGAACAATGCTAACCGTACATTGGGATACATACGTCGAAATTTCAGCAACGCCCCACTTTCCTTGAAGATGCTTCTTTATAAAACCCTCGTGCGCTCGAAATTGGAGTACGCTGCTGCAATCTGGAACCCTCACCACGAAAACTTGATTAGGCACCTTGAGCTAATTCAAAATAACGCTGCACGTTTTATTCTATCGGATTATCACCGTACATCAAGCGTAACAGCAATGAAGCACCACTTGTCACTGCCACCTCTATCACTGCGTCGCAAGTACTTCCGCCTTTGCCTTTTCCATAAGACCTACCATCATCCATCACTGCGTAATGAGCTCATTACGCCTCCCACATATCACTCCTCTCGGATCGACCATGAACACAAGGTTAAAGGTACTTTCTGCTACACAAACACATTTTCTTGCTCCTTCATACCGGTCACATCAAACGATTGGAATCGGCTACCAGGTGACATCGTTTCCATCTCTGATCACTCCCTCTTTCGTCATTCTTTATCAGCTCACCTATTTCGCGATAGCTCTCCTTAGTCATCCGATCTATTCCCCTCCTTACGAAGTTCTGTCTCCACGTGTCAAGATGCCAGCGTTTTCCAGTGGATTCTTGATTTTTTGTGTGTGCGTGTCATTTCCCTTACTTTTACACTTTTTTGCTAGTACTGTATAATTTTACTACATTCACTATTTGCTCATTGTGATTTCCTTATTTTTACGTTTCACTTTTGTTGCGCCTCATTGAGTAGAGGTGTTTTTTTTTTTTTTTTTTAGTTTAGTTCATGTATAAAATAGCACGTATATTTTCATGTTGTAACCCACTCCCCTCTGTAAAGCTTCGGCGATTGAGGGTAACAAAATAAATAAATAAATAAATAAATAAATTAAAGAGAATTTCGTCGTATTACTCAGCGATCTCATAATGGTCAACTTCTGAAGTTCAGGGAGTATTACTTGGTAGTTCAGTAGCAAGTCGCATCATTTTTTGTGGTGGCGCTTATGATTACTTTCTGAAGATAAACCCTTTAGATATCAGGTTTAGCTAGTGAAAGTTGAAATGCCTAGGTTAAATTCCAGGTTGAGTTAGAGTAAAGCACTTGCCTGACTAGGACCAGGTAACGGACTTGCGGGACTCGAGGGTGACCCCGGCTGCAAAGATGGTAGAATCGCAGTCAACAATGAAGGGATAGTGTTTAGGGAAACAACTTCAGTCGTTTTGTAGCATTTTGCATCTTTTCTTTTATATAGCGTTGAAGCTTACTTCTTAAAAGTGAAATTTTGAGATCTCGGGTTGGGTTAGTAAAATCTTTAAATGCCATGTGAAAGTCCAGGTTCCGTTGAAATAAAACAATTGCTCGACTGAAACTATGTGAAGGATCTTGATGACTTGAGGGTGACCCATGCTGCCACAAGGGTAGCATGCAATCAACAACGAAGACATAGAATTTAGATAATTGTGTCCTGCCGTTTGGTAGCATTTCGTATTGTTTCTATTCTGTAGCGTTAAAGATTACTTCCTGAAGGTGAAAGCTTTAGATATCTGGTTGAGCTAGTGATAGCTTGAAATACAAGGTTAAACTCCACGATCAGTTAGAATGGTACACTTGCCTGACTTGGACCAGCTAAAGGACTTCCGTGACTTGAGGGTGACAAAGGCTGCAACAAGAATATCACAACAATTAGCAATGAAGGCAATGAGGTTTAGGGAGTCATGATTAGTGATTTGGTGGCGATTTGTATTCTTTCTTTTTTTCGGTACCATTCAACATTACTTCCTAAATGTGAAAGCTTCATATCACAGCTGCAGCTAGTGAAAGCTTTGAATGTCAGATTAAATTTCCGGTTGAGATAAAATAGAATACTTGCAGAATTTGGTCCAACTAAAGGACTTCCGGGAATCGAGCGTGACGAAGGCTGCAACGAGTATAACAGACCAATCAACAATGCAGGTAACATATACATTGGCTTTGATTTCTTCATGCATTACATTTGACTTTCGTCCTGTGTCCAGAATGTGCTAAGCTAAGATGCGACCATCGTTCGATGCGTCAAATGCTACTATTACCGGTCAACGCTCCGATAAAACTCCAATGCTGCCTGCAATAGAGGGTGCTTTGCTCAGCTGCTAAAAACATCTGTGCCGACTACTTGGTATACAACGCCGGCTATATTGTCAAGCGTGGTGATGTTTCATGTTCAGTGGTCTAGCAAGCTAAAATTGGCCATGCCTGCGCAAAACGCGCAGCAGTCACACAGATAGCTTAAGGAGCGGCCTTTCAGAACCTTATGTAAACACTATTTGGGTCAGTGCTTAAAGCACACTTGCTGGGTACCCTCTACGCCCTAAATAATTAAAATTTTTGTCTGGTAGGTCATCATTCACTATGCTATCCTTCGTTTTTCTGAGAGGCAGAATATCCACTAAACACTAGGAACAAATTATGTACGAATTTGTTTCTCGTGCAGTAGATGACAACGATGAAGTATTGTGCCTGAAGTGGGTTTGTGCTGCAGCAAATAGGTCATGAACCATAATTTCTCACAACTCTACATGAATAACGAGCTTTCGTAGTTAGAGCAATGGACTACGCGCTCATTACGTTATTTACATTGTTCTTTTGCTGTTCTAGAACACTCTGTTACTCATACTGACGCGACTCCTTTCCCGACATCAAGCTCGCCAAAGGCAAGTTTGTGCACGAGTCCCAAGCACCAGCGTGACTCAGCCGTAGAATACTGGGCTGCAATGCAGTAGACACGGGCTAATTCAACTGTATCTTTGTAGTTTTTGTTTGAGTTTTTTTATTGCTATATAGCTATTCATAGAGACTTTCGGCAGGGTTTTGCCGCCAGCGTCCACGTTGACGGGGGCGTCGCCGTCAATCACCGTATTTTTTAAGTATATATATATATATATATATATATATATATATATATATATATATATATATATATATATATATATGTATATATATTATGAAGAAAAAAACGCAGCGTTGGCAACCAACATCGCCACCGTGTTTGGGTACTGGATTCTGGGCTTGTCTCACTCGCCTCGTGCTGATTGTAGCCGGCATCTGCTTGACCGTTGATCTCTCCCGATCGTGTTTTCATCGTAGGGCCACCATTGCAACACACCCCAGTAAACCCCTTTTTTAATTGGGGAGGGTGCTGACATTCCCCGTCGCCTGAACCTGGGTGCTGCTATTCACCGTCGCCTAAACCCGGAGCTGCGCAACCAAACGCTACCTCCCATCATGACCACCAACAATGCGCAACCTGGCTCGTCAACTCCATCCTCCAGCAACCGCGGTGTTTTTCGCTTGAGAGAGCGCAAGCTCTTCAGCGGACCTGATGAGACCGACGTGGAAGACTGGTTCACCAACCACGAACTGGCGAGCGCAAACAACAAGTGGGATGACGCGGACAAGTTGACTAACGTAATCTTTTACCTCACTGACGTGGCTGAAATGTGGTATAACAACCACAAAAACGACATTACGACGTGGTCCATCTTCAAAACGTCGTTTGCTGACGTTTTTGGCTGACCCGCTCTCCGCAAGTCTAGAGCCGAACAACGCTTGCGGACTCGTGCACAGAAGCCATCGGAATCGTTCACCAGTTACATCGAACACATTATTGGTCTTTGCAACCGAGTGAACACCGCCATGCCCGAGTCGGAGAAGATTCAGCACATCCTCAAAGGGATAAATGACGGCGCATTTCATATGCTCCTGGCCTGTAATCCGGCCACCGTTGCGGAACTTGTCACTTTATGTCAAAGCTTCGACGAGTGGGGGAAGCAGCGCGCCCTGACTCGGCCATTTTCCTTCCACGTTGACTCGCTCTCCAGCCTTACTTCTGTTCCCGATCCCTCACCAACCCTGCAAGAGTATAAAGACTTTGTGCGTGAAGAAGTAGCTCGGCAACTGTCGTTGATTTCCTTAACGCAGCAGCCGCCGTGCTCTCGTCTGATCTTAGTGCTCCGTGATGTTGTTACCGAAGAGGTAGCTCAGGCTGTTCCCGTCGCTGCCCACCAGCAGCCTGTGGCCATGCCTGTTCCCCATGCGTCGGCTATGAAGCCCGTGGTCGCGCCTTTTACGTATGCCCAGGTGGTACGCAGCGAACCCAAGCAGCAGCGTTTGCCACCCATGGCTTCAGTTGCTCCCCACTCCGCCTCTCTTTCGACACCTTGGGCCGCACCGTCAGTCAGCATTTCCTGGCGCACTCCTGATAATCAACCAATTTGCTACACCTGTGGTAGTCCAGGAGACGTGGCGCGATACTATTGCCGTCGCTTCCAACCACTCCACGACGCTACTCGGCCGTTACCGTATGACCCACCACATATGCACCTACCTGCTCCCTATTCCTCACAGCAGTATGGCTACCCTAACCTTCATGAGTCCCAGTCAAGCCAGCCCCCATCTCAGACTCATTCTCCCCGCTACCCGTCTCCCCGCAGGCGATCACTGTCCCCAATGCGTCCCCTACCCGTTTCCTCCAACCGGGAAAACTGAACGCTACAGTTCCAGAGGCAAGAACTGCGCCATTGTCGAAATGCCCAAGTCCTAGCACTTTACCCACTAACGTCGTCACCATATCTGTCAATGGTGTTTCTACCTTTGCCCTCGTCGACACAGGCGCTGCCGTTTCTGTTATAGCCGCCCAGCTCTGCTGCTCCCTACGCAAAGTGACCACGCCACTCTCTGGACTATCGCTTCGTATGGCTAGCGCACAACCAGTTCAACCTCTCGGCATCTGTACGGCCCACATATTCATCCAAGGCTCTACATACGTTATCGAGTTCATCGTCCTTTTGGTGTGCTCGCATGATGTTATCCTCGTGTGGGACTTCCTGTCACATCATCATGCCGTCATCGACTGCGCACGCGCTGAAATTCAATTTTCGCACCTGTCTGACGAACCTTTGCACGAAACTCTTGAGCGGTCCCCAAAACTCATCGTACATGAAGACACTGAAATTCCGCCAGCCTCTTTTGCCGTTGTCCCTGTTTGCTGCGATGACCATAACGACGCTACAGTAATGTTTACCCCTTCCGACATTTTCATGAGCCGCAGAGCTGTTTCCTTGGCTTTCGCTACACTCGACGTCACTGCGACCTGAAGCAATGTTTTCGTCCACAACACCTTTTCTGCACCGCTTACGCTGCTTGCCGGCGAATGTCTCGGTCGAGTGGAGTACCTCGATTCCTCTTTATTCCTTAACATGCCAGACGAATCGTGCAGTAGCGCCTCGACCGAACTTCATGCCCTTTCCTCACTGGAATGCTCATCGAGTGACACCTTCTCGAGTTCCATTGCCGACACCTTAAGTGCCCATGAACGCGCCGAGCTTTTTAATCTCCTCCAGCACTTCGCGAATTCATTCGACGTTTCTCAGCCGCAATTGGGTCGGATTTCCGCATTGCACCACTACATTGACACCGGTTCGCACAAGCCATTGCGTCAAAGACCGTACCGTGTCTCTGCTGCAGAACGTCTTGTCATCAACGACCAGGTCAAAGAGGTGCTACGCCGTCACGCTATTCAACCATCGCATAGTCCTTGGGCATCTCCTGCCATTCTAGTACGAAAGAAAGATCGATCGGTTCAATTTTGCGTCGACTACCGGCGATTAAAGAAGGTGACACGGAAAGACGTCCATTCATTACCGCGCATCAACGACGCCCTTGACAGCCTTCGAGGAAGGGAATTCTTCTCCTCCTTAGGCTTACGATCTGGATACTGGCAGGTTCCTATGGCAGAAGCTGATCGCGAGAAAACTGTGTTTACTACACCTTATGGTCTGTGAGAAATTAACGTAATGCCCTTTGGGCTTTGCAATGCTCCTGCCACGTTTGAACGACACATGTACAACACACTGTGTGAAATAAAGTGGTCTTTGTGTCTATGCTACATCGACGACATTGCCGTTTTCTCTCGCGATTTTTCTACACATCTGTTTCAGCTCTAAATGGTTCTCACGTGTTTAACCAACGCAGGGCTCCAACTGAACATTAAAAACTGCCGCTTCGCCGCGTGAGAGCTGTCCACCGTTGGACACATCGTGTTCAGGCATGTTGTTCTATCCGACCCTGCGAAACTGCGAGCAGTGGCTGAGTTCCCAAAACCTACCACACTGAAAAAATTACGCAGAGTCGTCGAACTATGCTCATACTTCTGGCGCTTCTTTCGAAATTTTGCGTCGACCTTGTCACCACTGACAACCTCCTACGCGGTGAGGCAGACCTTTCATCCTGGTCTCCTGACTGCGACGTCGCAGTCGCGTTTGCCACGCACCGTAGCCAGCTCACATCTCCTCCCATTCTTCGGCATTTCGACCCAACAGCAGCAATGCAAGTTCCCACAGAAGCTAGGGGGACGGTCTTGGTGCTGTTCTCGCGAACGCAAGCCGGGCTACTCCGAATACGTCGTCGCTTATGCGAGTCGCACACTCACTAAAGCTGAGGCCAATTACAGTGCCACTGAAAAGGAGTGGTTAGCGCTACTGTGGGCACTTCGCAAGTTCCGACTTTATTTGTACGATCGCCCATTCAACCTGGTAACGGACCACCATGCACTCAATCGGCTCGCCACATTGAAACATCCTTCTGGCCGCCTAGCTTGGTGGGCACTGCAAATCCTCAAGTACGACGTTCGCGCCATCTGTCACAGGTGACGCAAGCATTCTGACGCCAACGCCATGTCCCATTCGCCTTTACTTTCCGACTCGGCCTGCGGAACCACTGGTACTAACTCCGTCGCATCTCGCGACCTCGACTCCTTTGCCAGTGAACAACACAAGGACCCGTCGATCGCTTCCCTTTTTTTACTGTTTCTCTGGATGATCAACCACTGCGGTATCACCATCTCTTCGACGTCCAGCTGCTCATTTTGCCATTCGTGATCGGCTGCTACACCGACGCAACTACGCCCCGGAAGGTCGCAAGTGGCTCTTGGTTGTCCCCTGCCGCTTGCGATCACAAATATGTGCCTCCTTTCACGATGATCCTCAGTGTGGCCATGCCGGAGTTTTCAAAACTTACCAACGAATTCGCCGTTGCTTCTACTGACGCGGAATGTATATTTTTGATCGAAAATTTGTCATGCGCTGCCCTGACTGTCAACGCAGCAAATCACCGCCTTTCCATTCATCCGGTGCGCATTAACCGCTTCCGTGCCCTGCCAAACCTTTTGATCGGAGCAAAATTGATCTCTATGGCCCTCTGTTGACAACATCAGATAAAAACTGGTAGATCATAGTTGCTGTAGACTATTTGAAACGCTACACTGAGACCGCCACCCTTCCAAGTGCCACTGCGCGGGACGTAGCGTCCTTCGACCTCTGTCACTTCATACTACGACATGGTGCACCTCGAGAACTACTAAGTGACCGAAGTCGAGCCTTCCTATCAAACGTCATCATGGCTCTGCTTTCTGAATGCCATGTTCATCGCAAGACCATGGCATACCACCCGCAGACTAACGGGCTCACAGACAGATTTACCCGCACCCTGGGCTGAAGTACGAGGGCTATTACCGCGTTTCGAAGCAAACCTCGTTGGTGAATTTTCTCATTGAGCCACTTTCCCCATCTCACGACATGCGCCGGCGTGGACGTGACATCGTCCACGTAGTCCGCTTTAAGCCATATCATAGCCCTTTGCCTCCAGACTCTTAGGTCACCAGGATGGCTCTTTTTCGGCGGGGGCAAATTGTGAAGAAGAAAACGCATCGTTGGCAAGCAACATCGCCACCACGCTAGGGTACTGGGTTCTGGACGTCTCTCACTCGCCTCGTGCTGATCGTCGCCACCATCTGCTTGAACGTTGCTCTGCCCCGACCGTATTTTCATCGTAGGGCCACCATCGCAACACACCCCTATTTACCCCTTTTCAATATATACTTATATATATATATATATATATATATATATATATATATATATATATATATATATATATATATTGCCACCATTGACGAACGAGCCGCTGTGGCTCATACCAATTTTGGACTACGAAGAAGAAGGGTACGTTTTAGTTGCTCTGGTTCGGGTGAACTCCCGGTTGCAGGTCTTGTTTTTGCTCGCGACATTACTGGTGGAGGTGCTGGGTACGTGTACTTCGGCTGTGTCGGCCATCGTGGAGACAGCTACATCTCCCGGAGCAAGAAGCATTCACCGCCTGCGTGGGTTACCCCCTGAATTTGGTCCCTTGACATCGACACCCGGAAATATGGCAACACTGACGACAAGCCAGGTGGTCCAAACCAGCGATGCCCATGGTTTTCTTCTCGCCCATGTTTTTCATGCGCCACAGACACCAAAGCCGTTCCATGGAGATATCTTCGAGGACGTTGATGAGTGGCTCGACCATTTTGATCGGGTTGCCTGTATCAACTAAAGGGACGATGTTCGCAAGCTGCGCCGAGTTTACTTATACTTGGAGGATTCTGCGAAGACGTGGTACGAGAACCACGAGGGCTCCCTTGCAACCTGGCAAGAGCTTAGCCGTCAGCTCCGTGACGCCTTTCGGAACACCGAGAGGAAGGAGAGGGCTGAACAAGCCATATCCTGCAAAACCAGCGGCCCAACGAACGAGTATCCATGTTTGTCGAGGACATGCTTCGGCTCTTCAAGTGCGCGGACCCTGCCATGCCCGAGGAAAAGAAGGTGAGGCATTTGATGCGCGGAGTAAAAGAACAGCTTTTCGCTGGGCTCGTGCGCAATCCACCAACGACAGTCGCCCAGTTCATCAGTGAGGCGACCACTATGGAACGTACGCTGCAGCAGCGGTCATCACAATACGAACGCCAGATCCCGGCCACCGCATGCTCTATCGGCTCTGACAGCGAGAGACAGGCCCTCGCAGACTTCATTCGAAGTGTTGTTCGAGACAAACTGTGACAGCTTCAGGCAGTGGAATCCCATCAACCTGTGTCTGCCCTCGCGGATGTAATCCGACAAGAAGTCCGGCAGGCCGTCACACCCCTGACCCCAATCACACCACCGATTCCCGAGGCACCAGTCCTGACATTCGCAGCGGCATTGCGATCCCCTGCGCCACCGGCTACAGATCTACCTTTGCGGCCCAGGTACCAGGCTATGCAGTCATTCCACGCCACTGCTTCAAGCCCGCCTCACGGCTCAAGGTTCCCGAGCACACCCACCTATCTGCAGTCTACCTCAAGACAAAGTGGTAGCAAGGCAAGCACGTGGCGCACCTCGGGTAACCATCCGCTCTGCTATCACTGCGGCAAAGCGGGTCACGCATACAGTAGCTGTCAATACCGGCAACTAGGTCTCCGCGGCTTCCATCCTGATGCTCGATGCCCGCGCTATGGTGAGCGCCCCGCGAAATCGAAGCCTATCTCACGGGCCAGCGAACACCTTCGACTGTTCAGCACCACCAGTCGAGATCATCGTCGCCTCGCCGGTCTACGTCACCCAGTATGCCCTCATCGTCTTCCGCTCCTTTCAGGAGCCGGTCACCAAGTCCCCGCAGGGGAAACTAGAAACGGCGACTTCTGGGGGTGAAGTCGCGGCCCGGCGAACTGTAAACGACCCTCATTCGACGCAACGACCAGACGAGGACCATTCCGGTTTTGCAGTGTTCTCTGACAGCAGAAAGATCGTTTCTGCCGAAATCGCCGTCTTCGTCGACAATCATGCTGTCAACGACCTCGTCGACACCGGCGCCGACTATTCCGTAATGAGCGCCGCACTGGCATCTGAACTGAGGAAGGTTACCACACCATGGCAAGGACCCCAGTTGCGCACGGCAGGGGGCCATCTGGTGATGCCTACCGGTATGTGCACGGCACGCATTCCTATACGTACGTCGACATTTGCAGGCTCTTTCCTCGTATTGCGCGTGTGCTCTCGGCCGGTCATTCTAGGAATGGACTTCCTTCGTGAATACGGCGCCATCATCGACCTCCGTGAATTACTTGTGTCGTTCGAGGATCCTTTTTGCGCTGCAACTGACAGTACACAATCCCGGAAAAGAGCACTTCGTGTTACCGACAATCCTCTGACTCTCCCACCTCGAAGCAGCCTCTTTGTCGAAGTAGAATTGGGACAGGACATGTCTGACGCGGTAATTGCAGAGTCCAATTTGTCTCTCCTTATTTCACGACAAATATGTGTTGCCCGAGGAATCATTAAGCCTAGCAATAGGCATGTTCACCTGCTGGTCACGAACTTCAGCGACGAATATCGCCACCTAACGAGACACCCTGCCATTGCATATTGTGAAGAACTTGCCGATGCCGATGGTTCGCCCACGTTAGCTTTATTTTCATTGAATGGCCACCCTGACGAGGCGTTCGCGAGCACTCTCGACGTAAACAAGAGACTACCTTCATCTCAACGAGAAAGCCTTTTGCGTTCACTTGGCTCATTTCAAGACTACTTTGCCACTACGTCAAAGGTTAAACAGACACCACTTGCTCAGCACCATATCATCACGGAACCCACCGAGAGACCCATCCGACAACACGCCTAAAGGGTGTCGCAAAAGAGCAAGACACTATACGTGACAAAGTCCAGCAGATGCTTCAAGACGACGTCATCCAGCCATCAACCAGCCCCTGGGCTTCGCCAGTTGTGCTAGTAAAGAAGAAGGACGGTACGTTGCGTTTTTGCGTTGATTACCGTAAACTGAACAAGGTCACCAAAAAGGACGTTTATCCTCTACACCGGATAGATGACTCGTTAGACCGTATACGCAACGCTAAATATTTTTCTTTCATGGATTTACGTAGCGGCTACTGGCAAATCGCAGTGGATGAGCGCGACCGCGAAAAGACGGCGTTTATTACTCCCGACGGCCTGTACGAGTTTAAAGTGTTGCCTTTCGGTCTATGCTCAGCGCCAGCTACTTTCCAAAGAATGGTGGATACGGTTCTCACAGGGCTCAAATGGAAATCATGTCTTGTTTACCTTGATGACGTCGCGGTCTTTGCAGACAAGTTTGAACAACACGTCCAACGCCTTCATGCAGTACTTCAGGCAATCAGAACAGCGGGGCTTTCTCTCTAACCCAAGAAATGTCATTTCGGTTATGAAGAACTGAAGTTCCTTGGTCACGTTTTGAGCCATGCCGGCATCCGCCCAGATCCGGAGAAAACCCGTGCTGTTGCCGCCTTTCCCGTGCCCACAAATAAGGGCGACTTACGCCAATTTCTGGGGCTCTGTGCGTATTACAGGTGCTTTGTCAAACACTTTTCGAAGATTGCTGAACCCCTCAACAAGCTTACAAAAGACGGTGTCCCGTTTGTTTGGGGTCCCAATCAGTCTCATGCGTTCGACACGCTCCGAAACCTTCTCCAGGCTCCGCCTGTACTGGGTCATTTTGACGAAAGCGCTGACACGGAATTACACACTGACGCCAGCAACGTTGGACTAGGAGCGGTATTAGTTCAGTGGCATAATGGCGTACAGCGCGTGATCGCTTATGCGAGCAGAACGTTATCCCCAGCGGAGAAAAACTATTCTGCAACCGAGAAGGAATGCCTCGCTGTTGTCTGGGTCATAACAAAGTTCCGCCCATACTTGTATGGCCGCCCATTCAGGGTAGTTAGCGACCACCATTCCCTTTGTTGGCTCGCAAATATCAAAGATCCGTCAGGTCGTCTAGCACGATGGAGCCTTCGGCTACAAGATCTTGATGTCACCATCGTCCACAAATCTGGGCGGAAACACACCGACGCCGACTGTCTCTCACGTGCACCGGTCGAAAATGCCAACACTGACCTTGAAGACGACGACACTTTTCTTTCTGCCGTATCAGCAACCCGCTTAGCTGAGCAACAGCGTCACGATTCGGAGCTCATTCCGCTCATTGACTACCTGGAAGGACGCAATTCTTACCCTCCTCGAAGCTTTGCACGCTCGCTATCCTCCTTTTGTTTCCGCGATGGAGTGCTTTACAAAAAGATCTTTCATTCTACACAAGCTATGTATCTGCTTGTTGCGCCAACTACGCTTCGTGGTGACATTTTACGTGCGTGTCATGATGAGCCATCGTCCGGACACCTCGGCTATACGCGCACGCTGAAACGAATTCAACGCTCCTACTACTGGCCACGTCTTGCAAAGACTGTGAAGCATTACGTTCGCACATGTCGCGACTGTCAGCGACGTAAATTTCCACCTTTACGACCAGCAGGACTACTGCAACCAATTGGCCCACCAAAGGCGCCCTTTCATCAGATTGGCATGGACTTGCTGGGGCCATTCCCCACGTCTTCGTGTGGAACCCGGTGGATTGTGGTCGCTACCAACTACTTACCACGCTACTGTGAAACGAAGGTGCTTACAAAAGCAACCGCAGCAGATGTCGCCCAATTTTTCGTGAACAGCATCGTCTTACGTCACGGTGCTCCAGCTGTCGTCATAACTGATCGTGGGACAGATTTCACCGCAGAGATCCTGCAGGAAGTCTTGCGATTAAGTGGCACGGAAAATTGTAAAACAACTGCTTACCACCCGCAAGCAAACGGGCTGACTGAACGACCCAATAAGACAATTGTAGACATGCTGTCAATGTATGTGGACATCAATCACAAGAACTGGGACGCCACACTTCCCTACGTAAGTTTTGCGTATAATACTGCTGTTCAAGAAAATACCGGTTTCACACCTTCTCGCTTAATCCACGGTTGCTCGGTCACGAAGATGCTCGACGCCATGCTCCTGCCCGACAACTTAGGAATATACCGCACCGATGCCACCAAATTCGCACAGTGTGCTAAAGAGGCCCGTCAAATTGCTCATCACCGTATTCAACATCAGCAAACCACAGACGCACGCCGCTACAATCTTCGTCACCGTGAAGTTATTTTCAAGCCCGGTGATGAAGTCTGGGTGTGGACCCCTATCCGACAACGCAGCCGTTCAGAAAAGCTTCTTCGCCGCTACTTCGGCCCTTACAAGGTCGTACGACGTCTCAGCAACGTCACATACGAGGTTCTCCCAGAAGGCACTTCGTAACGTTCCCGTTTCACCCCGCGAACTGAAGTCATTCACGTTTCACGGCTGAAACCATACTTTTCGCGCTGTGAATCGCCAGTGAATGACTGACTTTATTCGTCTCTCCCTTACATTCTTTCCTATTTTTCTTATTTCTCATTTAACTCTTGGCTTCACAACCAACTATGTTACTCCGCCTTATGCCATTCATTTTGCTTGCATGGTAATTTTCATCTCATTTTCTTTTTTTTGCCTTCATGTACAGCATCGAGATGATGCTTCTTGGGAGAGGGTGTAATGCCACCATTGATGAACGAGCCGCTGTGGCTCATACCCGTTTCGGGCTACGAAGAAGAAAAGAACGTTTTTGTTGCTCTGGTTCGGGTGAACTCCTGGCAGCAGGTCTTATTTTTGCTCGCGACAATATATATATACGCAAGAAAGGAATAAAATTTAGAAAAAGAGTCCGGCGCGCAATCGAACCTGCGACCTCTGAATAGGTGCTGCGAGGCGTTAACCATTGAGCCACGAGAGCACACGTCCTTCAAGGCTCAGCCTTCAGCCTCTTGGTAAGAGTATAAAACTGGCCGCGAGTGAGCGTAAACATTATTTATTAAGAAATTTAAGAACGAGTGTATCACCAAAACACCATTACATCTTCACCGTACAGAAATACAATTCCTTGAGCATTCGTCGCTACGTTAGGTGCATGTGTTGTTCCAGGTGTGTGATTCTTTCTCGCTGCATATTGTTTGTATGCTGATATAAATAAAGTTAGTTGACGGTGCGACCTTTGTTGTTCTTATCATATCTGCTTTTTTAGCGGCTAATATGCTGACACGCCTACGGGGCCATTTGAGGCAGAAGCACTTCCATCTCATACCAGTGCAAATTTAAGAGCACTGATATGTTCATCGAGAATCTAACTGGGGCACAGTAAAGCAAGCTAATTCAAACTCAAATAAACTATTTTGTCGCAAACATTGTTTTTTACGAAAGAATTTTTAGATCCTGCTTTTGTAATGGTACTTGACAAAAATTTATACTATGGCGCGATTAAAATTCGGCGATCTTGTGCCAATTTTCGCTGCTGTTGAGTACATGGTATAACTTTCATGTCATGCATTATATGTGCCAAATATTATACTGTTCCTTCTGCTTTCGTAAGGTGTGGTTAGCTCACCTTATATGAGATGTACTTCTACTTGCTTCAAACGTCAAAGATTAGATAATTTGCATTAGAATCGAAGACTTACCAGACTTGGAATGGATACAGAACCTCCGGAGCTTGAGGACAAAGTTTTCTGAAGAAAAGGTAGCACAGATATTGATTACGAAGAATTTGTGCAATCACGCAGTTCGAAAAGAAAAACACGTGTACATGTGGAAGTTATCTGTGAATAAGAAATGCCAACTATACAGTTAGCATCGTCAAATATCAAATACATAACATGAGTATGAAACAACTATCGACACCGCATAGCTCCTGTGATGGTTTACCATTATGGGTACTTTGTAATTGAGGCGCCTTTGCAACTTTCTCGCTCGCAGACACAGTCGCACACGCGTGGACTTGCAGCGAGAAATCACAATCTAAGTTATGCACGTAGCGTCTACTCTTCAAATTTACACATATTATCAAACACAACCATAATGTCTCCTAAAAAATTATGGCCAAACAATAAAATCATGTGTATTTTTATCACGTGACTTATCTGAGGTGAGATGATTGTACTATCAGCGCCGAACGAAAACCGAACAGCGGCAAGCCTTCATGGTGTATAGTGTGTGCCATTCAGCTATCACCGCGAACAGGCACGCATGTCTGCACAGAGCTGCCGAACAGTAAGCGCGCGCCTATCAACCGTGATGACTGGACGGTGTGCATTACACTGTCTCGGATGCTTGCCCCTGTTCCGGTTTCATTTGAGGCAGATATTACTTCATTTCGATTACACGGTATGCCACTGATTCCATTTCACTTTTGTCAAGCGAAGAAACATTGTTTTTTTTTTCTATGACTGTGTTCTCCTAATGAATTTCATGCAACGTTTACGCTGCCAGGTCACGCCTGTACATTCGTACTCGTCTGTATATGACACGTGCGATGGCATCTATTTTGACGTTTTTTTCATGATGGTGTCAGTTTTCGAAAGAAATTCTAACTGAAAATATTGTGGCATAATTCCTTGGCGATGGCTTTCCCGAAGATCTGAAGTCGTTTTTTTGTGTTGTGTGGGGATATATGCATGCATAATTTTCCACAATAACTAAACGACGCATTACTAATGGTGCTCCTTCCGTCTGGTCTTCTGAAATATGTTTGCGCTGTAAAGCAGAAAAGTTTCATTCACTGCACATTTAAAATGTCAGCTTACATCGTTGATATTATCGTAAAAGACTTACTAGTAGTGCACGAATTTCAGCAGTATCTGGACTTGGCACGGGTGAAAGCTGTAAGTAGCATACCAGGGCCATCAAGCATAAACACACCACAACAAGTCGTACTCTTCACGAGATATTAATTAGGACAAAATGGTTACAAGCATCACCAGCATGTGTAATGTTGTAGTTACAGTACGAAACGAACCGATATCATTGCTTACGCATAGCCGAATACTAAAACACTGAGAATTGGTGACTTCGTTAAAATGAGCCATTCAAAGAATTGTATTTGATTGCTTGAAATGAAGCATTCGGCTTAGCAGACATATCAAATGTCACTCATACCAACTCGTCCACAAGTTTGTCAGTGACGTAGCACCTTTTTATTTAACATATGTCTATTTTCCAGCTACTAAGCTGTAAATTTACGATAAAGAAATTGGTTAGACGAAAAAAATTATTCTCTGCGAAATCCTTTATTTCAAGCTTAGAATTCTTTCGCTCACGTTGTGAAGGAGCAGGAAAACTCGTAATATTTACAACCGATGAACTAAATGCCTCGTAGGGTTTAGCAGAGGGCAGAATCAAACTAGGCTTCTAAGTGTGATCAATATGCATGAGGAGGCAGTTTAGACCAACCCACCTATACAAAAATCGTGAGTTTTGAAGGTCGGCTGGGCACCCTACGTGCGCCGGCTGCGTATTAAACCAATTCGGAAAACATCTCTTCACTTTCACTTCACTTAATGTAACGAAGTGTTATGTTGTAAGGGCTGACTCGCAACATATTATTTTCGTCACACTTACGGCAGGGCACTCGTTACGGATTACATATTGTTCGCACCACAATACTTTTAATGTCTCCTGTTGTGTGCATGTAAGGTTAGCACTAAATGCTAAGATCATGCATGGCAGTCTTAACTTTCAACTTTGCAAAAAAACCTTTTGGTTGAGGGAAATAAAGACACTTGCATGACTTCGACCAGGTATAGGACTTTCGCCCAATAAATGTGACACACGCTGTAAAGAAAGTATAACGTCAACCAGATAATAAATATGTGCGAAATTCTGGGGCCGAAATGAATGTTTACATGATGAAAATCACCGCAATATCAGCAATTACGCATCCTTGTCGAATAAAATTGACAACCTATCAGCCGATAATATCAATCAGCTTATCGCATATATGTAGTTGTAGTATGTAGTGAGATACCGAATGCTCAACCTACCACACCCCGAAGGCTATTGTACCTTTTCTTTGAGGTTTAGCATTAATTTATACAGAATACGGAAATCGAACGTTTTTCTGTTTAGTAATACTGTCAACCCTAATCTGGGGTTCTTACAGGAGTGGAAAGCTTATACAATGAATAGCATGCACTTAGGAGCTGTAATTTGAGCAAAAAATGATTAAAAGAAATAAGCATGAAATAATTTTTAAAATAGAGACATAGAGCGAACACAGGCATTTACACCAAAAATATACACAGGCATGTACATTTTCATTCTGCGCATTGAAAACAAAAATTAACAAAGAGAGAGGCATTATACACTAACATGGCAAGGACAGGAATAAAAAAGTAATAAAAAGTACTATGACGCCTCTGTTTCTGAAAAGATAAGGAATTCCAAAGCTGCAGAAAACGCTGTAATAGAGGAAGACATCACGACTGTGTTTCGTGATTCATTATGTTCTTTTGTTGCCCTCCAAAAGAAACTGTGTTTACATGCGTCGCTTCGGGTGGCTCGTGGCTGCATATATAAACTGGGTTTGTGTCTAGAGCGCGGATCTAGAGAAACTGCATAGGAATCTAATGAGTGAACTTTAACTTGATTACGAAAAATCAGGAATATAAATTTCAAACGGTCATACTAAATTGTAAGTTCTAAGGCTTTAAGGTTTGCATTGATGAAAAGTTCGGAAGCAGAATGCATGCGTTGATATTCATTGAATATGGACATAGCAGCCATTCTTTGAACTTTCTCCAGTTTATATAGGTTAGCGGTGGTGTGAGAGTCCCGTGCTATTTTATAATATTCAATTATAGGTAGTACTAACAATTTGTACGCAAGACTTCTCACTTCAAGTGTTGGGTTATGTAACCTTCGCCTGAGACCCCAAATATATTTATTTGTCTTTCTACAGGTGACGTCTATGTGAGTATTCCACCTCAAGTCTGGAGTGAATATTAACCCCAAATTTGTCTATTCTGTTACCCTTTGTAGATTATGGGGAGCAATATTGTGAATATAGTTAGGAGGTACCATTTTTTCTTCGTTATGCTCATACAAACTAACTTTACGGGGTTTAGAGTCATCTGTCATTCATAACACCGGAGCAAAATTTTAGTTAAGTTCTTGTTCAGCTCTAACTGGTCTCTCAGGGATGTGATCTTGTTATATATGATACAATCATCTGCAAACAATCTTACTGGAACAAACATATCTGAGGGCAGGTCATTTATATAAATGAGAAGTAGAAAGTGAGTTCTGATACGTCTAAAATATATCCGTTGAAAGGAATTTTTATCTCACTGGCTGCTCTAGCTTTGTGTAAAGCCAGTATTTTTTGTAGTACAGCTTGCAAGGTGTTCAATAGGCCTCCTGCGCTACTAACTCCTTCATCATAAAGTCGCTATTTATATTGATTAAGACGTAATCAGGAAAAAAAGGGAATTTTTTTCTTTTTCATTTTATGGTGTGCCCTCTACTTACGAGTGACATCCGCCGCAGTACGGAAACCTTCTTTCAATGTCATTGTGTTGTCTACTTAGGGGACCAACGTTATATTCGCGACTCCAGCAATTCATGCGGCAGCTAGCAGCAATAGAGGGAAGCTGCGTACTGAGGTCCAAACAGTGCAAGCGCCTGTCGTATACGATAGAAGCACGGCAGGATGGTGCCACTCGTGAAGAAAAAACGAACAGCCAAGCAGATTTCTTCTTTCCAGGTGAGGCACCAGTGATTACTTGCTAACTCGAACCGATTAAACGACCAATGTATCCAGTGGTTACATGGCGCTGCGGCGACAGAAGCATGCAAACAAATTTTGCAGAGACGCGGTGCGCCATGTGCATTAGACACACAACGTGACCACTTCAAAAACGCCCCTCGCGCTTGCGGGACCACTGGGGCCGACTAAAATAAGATTCTGTGCGACAACAACTCACTCCCTTTCTACAAAATCAGAGCGAACTGCAATTGCACTGCAGAAAACTCAATATTTGTGTTAGCGAGAGCGCACGCTCTGTAATTCGTGAATCCATCATGCTGCAACTCCGCAGTGCCCTCTCAAGTTCATTTGAGTTGCGAATTCTGAACATCTTATACACGGCTGTGAAATAAAAAAGAGGATGCATTAATGTATCATTCCTTTGTTAAAAAGAGACGAATGGAGCCAGTATACAAGGTAGGTATGAAAGCATTAGTTCTATCCTTAAACTAATGAAAGAAGTAAAATTGATTGCATCGAAAAATAGCTTTGCTACCTACAGACGGAACCTTTAACCTTCAGATAAGGCATCCTATTACCTACCAATTCAGCTACGTGGCAGACGTACATATGAGTGGTCCCATAAACATAACGCCACAAACAGCATTTCTATTATATACATGATTTAGCCAACATGAGCAGAATATACAGCAGCCAATCAAGAGAAATAAAATGAAAAATAGAATCACACAAGAATGGGATATCCCTTCGATGAAGTTTACTGCCGGAATAAAACTATGCAGAGGAGCAGATTGTGAACAAATTGGAAATATCTAAGGAAGATTGTTTTACAACCTGTGATTTTTAGTGATAAAGTTGATCATCAGAAATAGCGCGGATGTATTGAAACTATGACAGATCACTCAAACCAAAATTAATCAAAGATCTATGATCATGCGTAGTGCAGACGATGAAGAGCCTGGCGGAAGAGAAAATTATTGCGATGGTATTTAGCTTTCGATTTTAAACAGCCTGTTCTGTAGCTCAAAGTCGAGTTATGGAAGTCATTACTGTTTTGATAATTATTGCTGAATAAAAGAGTTTGCAATGACGAGAACAATATTTTTGTGGATTTCGTAGGAAACTATTGAAAACGAGTAAAATGTAAAGAAATATAATCGATTTGCAGCTTTGTGCCAACTTTCCGACGCTTGCGTAGTGGCACGTATAGAAAATGTGCACATGCCAGGAATAATATATTGTAACTAGCACAGTAATTTCATTTCTCACATATTCTGTCTTGTGAGTATTGTTCGCACTAAGTTCCATGTTCACGGATGGCAGTACTTTCTTAGAACTTGACAGAAAAAATTTGATTTAGGAAAAAACACTCGCCTTACTTCCACCAGGTATAGGACTTCCAATACTAAAGGGTGACCCACGCTGTAAAGAAGATATCACGTCTTTAAAAAAGAATACTTCCAAGAAACTAGGGCAAGAACAATTGTTCACAAAAGAAAAATTCTTATGTAGGCTCATGAAGAAGTATGCAATTATTATTGTTTATTATGTGAAGAGGTTTATTAGTCGTTAAGGACTGCGGTGAGACAGCGTGAATAATCATCCAGAGACTGGTACAGTAGCGAACCGAGGCACGAGTTGAGAGAGCCAGGCGTTGGCGATGCTTGTCACTTCAGGCAAATCTTCTTCTTCACAATCGCCCCTGCTGAAAAAGAAGCCATCTTGGTGATTTAGGAAGTTTCAGACAAAGGCTCTGAGTACGGTTTTAGGCGGGAAACATGGACGATGTCACGTGCATGCTGGCGAATGTCGTTCGATAGGGAAACTGGCTCCATTAGGAAATGAACCAGAGAGGTTTTCTCCAAAATTGTTTAAGGCCCCTCGTACCGGGGGACAAGTTTCGAGGAGAGTCCCAGAGTTTGGTATGGAATGGCGAGCTACACAAGAGACTCTGGGGCATAGCTGGCATCTGGAAGGGCGGTGCTAAGGTGTTCTTTCTGGCGTTGTTGCTCATTCGATGTGAATGTACGGGTGAGCTAGCGGCACTCTCCGGCTTGTCAAGCAGCATCGGAGATAGTTGGACACTCGGAAACATCATGATGGTAAGGAAGTAGGGTATCAATCGTACGGGAAGGCTCGCATCCGTAAAGAAGAAAGAAAGGTGAAAATAACGTCATTGTTTGTATTGCAGTGTTATGTGCCCATGTGACGTATGGGAGAACACTGTCCCAGTTGCTATGATCAGTTGCCACGTACATTGAGAGCATATCCCCCAGCGTGCGGGTAAACTGTTCCTTTAGCCCGTTAGTCTGTTGGTGGTATGGTGTCGTTTTCCGATGGATGACGTGGCATTCCGAAAGCAGTGTTTCGACAACCTCAGAGAGGAAAGCGTGGCCTCAGTCACTAAGGAGCTCTCGAGGTGCCCCATGTCGAAGGATAAAGCGACGTAAAGTGAAAGAGGCGACATCCTGACCAGTAGCGCTCGGCAAAGCGGCTGTTTCGGCGTAGTGTGTCAGGTGGTCGACCGCCACTATAATTCACCGATTGCCCTCTGGTGTCAATGGAAGGGGGCTGTAGAGGGCAACGCCGACGTGATCAAATGGCTTGGCAGGGCATGGAAGTAGCGGCAATGCACCAGCCGCAGAAATTTTATTTCAGTTGTTCAGTATGCATGATTGCATGTCTGGATGAACTTCGTTGAACTATTCTATAAAGCTAAATAAGCTATCTTGTGTGTCTGTGTAAAGAATAAAAATATCATCGAGGAAGCGACTGCAGAGAATGGGCTTAATTTTCTGGGTTAACAAAAACTTACTTTCAAGCTCATTCATAAAGATGTTTGCGTATTTAGGTGCCATACGAGTCCTCATAGCCGTGTCTTTATTTTTGTAAGTAGCATTGGTTATAAACTCGACCCTGTTGAGTTGAAGTTTCAACTTACCAAGGGTTTCAATGACTATTGAGTTTGGTGAGTCATCAGATTTATGTAAACAATAGGACTCTACTAATGATTTAATGTCGTCAATGAGTGAAATACTGGTGTAAAGACAAGTTACATCAAGAGTTACAAGGAAGGCACCCTCAGGGATTGTTAGATCTGTGATTGTCCTAATGAACTAGTTGGTATCACGTAGGTAAGAGAGAGGGGTGTGTAGGAGGTATGTGCCTAATTAGATAATAGTCCATGTAACTTGACATTGGTTCGGTGAGCTTCCTTTTTCCGTAATTTCCTTGAATATATATATTGTAACGAGGAGAAATAAGACAAAGAGACAACGCCTTTGCTGCAGGCCGGCTGTTCTTTATCTGCTTCCTCTTCGTCTTCCTCGACATCGTGACGCGGAGTTGCGCGATGGTATGCTGCAGCTCCGCTGCGCTGTCGTGTGATCCGCACGAAGAGCCAAGGCCCGCCTCTGCGGAGGATACAGTGACTGCGGTACTCGAGGTGGTACAATTGCTGACCAAGGACGCGTGGACGGCGTCCCTTGGAAATCCAGCTGTGGTAGGAATCGTGGACATGGGTTCCAGGGCGCTGGAAGCGTCAACGACGTTCCCAGGCAAGCGGAACCCGTGTGATGAGTTGTGACCTGGTACTGTGGCGTAGATGAAGCGGTCTTGCGCCGCCGGGTAGGCCTCGACGCCGTACACGGTGGGTGCTTGAAGCGCCGACAGGTTGCCAGGTATGGAGGAGGCATGTACGCCATCCCTAGGTGAGAGAGGCCCGTGCGCATGGTTGCCGCGACGTGTCGCGTCCCAGGACAAGTTTCCCGGAACCACAACGGAGGCCTGGACGCCATCCGTCGGTGCTGGGATCGATGCTGGCCGCGACGGACGCCTTGCGGGTTCCATCAGCGAAGAAGCGTGACGGCGTTCCTTATCGTGAACTGGTACCGGTAACGGGTGCTGGAGCCGCCGAGGAGGCCTTGACGCCGTCCCCGAACGGTGGTGTCAGTAAACAGCTGCCGAGGAGGGCTTGACGCCGTCCTCAAGCGACGCTTACCGCGGCTGCACGTCGGCGGGCGTTCTGGATGACGAAACCGAGACGTAAGCCGTTTTCTTCGTCGACTGCGCCATTGTAACGACGAGAAATAAGAGACAACGCCTTTGCTGCAGGCCGGCTGTTCTTATTCTGACTTCGTCTTCCTCGGCTTCCGTAACCTAGCCTGCGCCCTTGCCTGAGCCCCACTATTTATTATCATTACAATATATATATATATATATATATATATATTGTAACGACGAGAAATAAGACACAACGCCTTTGCTGCAGGCCGGCTGTTCTTATTCTGCTTCGTCTTCCTCTTCCTTCCTAGCATGCGAGACTGTGCCAGAGAGAGTTCCAGTTTCGGTTTTCGTCATTACACTCGGCCATGACTGCTAGCATTGTCGTTGGGCCAAACGACAATGTTCTGGTAGGTAAGGCTAGCTGCAGCAGTTGACAGTGCTTCAGGTGGGCGAGGTTGGCTACATCGTCGTGGTCGGTCTCGACCACGCTGGAAGTTTGTCGAAATTGGCTCCGGCGGCCGACACTGGCTATGTCGTCTGGGTCGTTCACCGTGTCGTGATGGAGACTGGGTCCTGTGCGCGCGCGGAGCTGGCGGTAAAGTTTTTGGTGGGTGGGCTTGACTTTGTCGCCGTGGTCGAACTCGTCCATGATGTAACGTTTCCTGACAACTCGTAGAATGCAGTTCAGGTGGACGGCCCTGACTGTTCCGGCAAGGTCGCAGAGTAACCTGGAAACGCTGGTGTTTGTCCCACCGTCGCTGGTGGACTGAACTGCAGCGGGATGCCCTGCGAGGCAGCCATGATGACGTTTGGGCCATTTCTTGAAATGAGATGGGACGCAGCTCATGGTTGGGCATAAATACCACAGCAGAACTCCCAGACGTAGTCGAGCCGGTGGCTTCTGGCGAACTGTCATGTGCAAACATCGTATGCTGGGAGGAAACAGCAGGAGGGCTGGTCCTCGGCAAGTTCTCGATGGCAGTGGCCTCAGCGTAGCTAGGTATCTGGGCTTTCTCGAAGGAAACGTTCCTTAGTAGCCGAGTGTCTGCGTGGCTGAGCATGATCGTGGTCTGGTAGGGTTCAGTTGTGTCTAATACAATAGGATTGAGTGCCTCGATGTCCTCAGACGACGAGCGCGAGGGCCGTATCTCCGGACGAAAGTCTGGTGGCGGTATTTTCAGGTCGAATACCGATGCAGAGTCCGGGACCTGTAGTGTAGGATTCCAGCCACTTCGGTCAGGGTCAGCAGCAGGGAACTCCTGGCAGCATTCCGTTGACGAGCTGCAACGAACGATTGCAGCCTCGAGGCGGGGCGCTGCCTGGGCTCCATCCTCGGCCTCGGGGAAGATCGAGCTGGACTTGCTGGAGTCACAGGAAATCCGTCCGAAAGCGGCAATCAGGGCTGCACTCCATTCTGCCCAGGACTGCTGCCTGACGCCTTCGTACCTGTGCCATGCTGCGGCAGCATCCCGCAGGCGATCTATGGCCATGTCCCACTTCTGCTCTTCAGTCGTTCCGAGAGCGTTGACGGTTGCCACCCATTCCTCGGCGTCGTCCTGGAAGCCGCGAAATTCCGGTAGCGCGAAGGAAATCGGCGATGGCGGGACGGCGGGCAGAACTCCGAAATGTGCCCCCGCCAAGCAGTTCACTTGCTCCGATACCTCCGCGAGAGAACGCCGGAGATTGCGACGGTTCTCGGGCGAGCTTACCTCGAAGTTTTGTGCGGCGGCCGCAGCCAACATGGCATTGAGTGCGCACAATGTTGGCAAGATGGCAGGACATAGCTTGGAACTCGACGCTATGAGGGCGTTGGTCGTGACACGGAGTTGCGCGATGGTATGCTGCAGCTCCGCTGCGCTGTCGTGTGATCCGCACGAAGAGCCAAGGCCCGCCTCTGCGGAGGATACAGTGACTGCGGTACTCCAGGTGGTACAATTCCTGACCAAGGACGCGTGGACGGCGTCCCTTGGAAATCCAGCTGTGGTCGGATTCGTGGACATGGGTTCCAGGGCGCGGAACCCGTGTGATGAGTTGTGACCTGGTACTGTGGCGTAGATGAAGCGGTGTTGCGCCGCCGGGTAGGCCTCGACGCCGTACACGGTGGGTGCTTGAAGCGCCGACAGGTTGCCAGGTATGGAGGAGGCATGTACGCCATCCCTAGGTGGGAGAGGCCCGTGCGCATGGTTGCCGTGACGTGTCGCGTCCCTGGGCAAGTTCCCCGAAACCACAACGGAGGCCTGGACGCCATCCGTCGGTGCTGGGATCGATGCTGGCCGCGACGGACGCCTTGCGGGTTCCATCAGCGAAGAAGCGTGACGGCGTTCCTTATCGTGAACTGGTACCGGGAACGGGTGCTGGAGCCGCCGAGGAGGCCTTGACGCCGTCCCCGAATGGTGGTGTCAGTAAACAGCTGCCGAGGAGGGCTTGACGCCGTCCTCAAGCGACGCTTACCGCGGCTGCACGTCGGCGGGCGTTCTGGATGACGAAACCGAGACGTAAGGCGTTTTCTTCGTCGGCTGCGCCATTGTAACGACGAGAAATAAGACACAACGCCTTTGCTGCAGGCCGGCTGTTCTTATTCTGCTTCGTCTTCCTCTTCCTTCCTAGCATGCGAGACTGTGCCAGAGAGAGTTCCAGTTTCGGTTTTCGTCATTACAATATATATATATATATATATTTATTTATTTATTTATACGTTCATACATACATACATACATTGTGAGCACTGACTATGTACTTCATCTTCATCTGTATGACAAAACCATTGTAGTGATCATCATCGTATGTCACGCGGACTGGGTCTCTTTGGCTCGTGCACCTGGATTAAAGCTATAACCTGGTTACTGCCGTACCGGACGTGGTCTCATAAGTGGTGGAGCGTGCTTTGGTTCCCACGTCCTCCTGCTCTACCCGTCACACCTAGAGCTCCGGTCTGGTCGACGGTTGTGCCCTCAAGCAACAGCGATGGCAGAACCCAACGTGTCCACTGCTTAAACCGCTCCTTCTCAGCCACTTAGGCTTCACTACACCGTGATTACCTCTCACCGAAACCCTCCCGTATTTTCCGGCTTTCGCGGCGAAGACGTCGAAGAATGGCTGGACAATTATGATCGAATCAGCGTGTGTAACTATTGGGTCGAAGCGCACAAACTGCGTTACGTTCCTTTTTTCCTTGATGGCGTCGCTAAAACCTGGTATTACAACCACGAAAGCGATTTCTTCAATTGGTCGGCCTTCACGGGGCTATTCCGTCAGGTATTTGGCACGTCTGCAGGATGTTCTATGGTAGCGAAACAGAAGCTCGCAACCCGCATCCTGGGTAATGACGAATCATGTATACGTCCTACATTGAAGATGTTCTCGCTCTCTGTCGCCGAGCGCAAAATGACATGACGGAGGCGGAGAGCATCCGACACCTACTGAAAGGTATCAACTCTGTGGCCTTCAATGTTCTCTTTATCCAGAACCCAACTACCGTCCGGGACGTCACGACCATATGCCAACGCCTGGACAAGCTTTATTCCATGCGCCTTCCACGCGCCTCCTGCGACGCTTGCTTTACCGGAAAGCATGAATTGCAAGCCCTTATCCGCACAATTGTCAAAGAAGAACTCCACGGCCTTATTCCAGGCAACCCAACCATTGCGTCTGTCTGCCCACCTCCTCCCAACCTGCGTGAGATAATCAAGGACGAACTGGCATCAATGACAAGCGCTGCACATGCCCCGTCTGCTGTACGCTTTCTGGCGCCTTCGTACGCAGAAGTTGCATCACGGGCCCCGGCACCAGTTCCAACCGTGGCTGCGGACATCGGATGCGACTATTTGGCTGCGATGACAACGCAAGTTCTAATGCCACTCGACTATTCTACATGGTGTCCTCCACACCTCGTCTGCTTCTACTGTGGCATAGGAGGTCATATATCTCGTTTCTGCCGCCATGGTCAGCAGGATGAACGTCGTGGTTATTCAGTTTACGAAAGAGACTTTGCCCCGAAACCCGATGAATATGATCCCGCCCCGCATCCGTCCACATCCCGCCGGTCATCCTCCCCTTCATGGTCTCAAGCTGGACCTCATCCTTCTCCTTCATCTCGCCGCCGTTCTCCATCACCGTTTCGGCGTACGTCATCGCCCCTGCGTCCCGCACCGATTTCTCTGAACTCGGAAAACTAGAAGGTGCAGCATCTGGAGGAAAAACTGCTTGTTGTCAAAACGTTACAACTCCTCCGCCTCGCCCAGCTAATTTACTGCCTGTTAGTGTAGAAGGTGTTTTCGTTGATGCCCTTATAGACACTGGAGCTGCCACTTCGGTAATTGATCGTGAATTGTGTTTTCGCCTGCGTAAGGTGCAAACTTCTTATTGTGGTCCCATGTTATCCGGCGCTAATGACAGTCCGATTTGCCAGACCCGATTGTGTACTGCTCGTGTTCTCATCGATGGAATCTGTCATCACGTACAATTGGCTGTGCTGCCTACGTGCGCTCATCAGATAATCTTAGGCTGGGACTGCTTGTCAGCTGCGTCAGCTGTAATTTCGTGTGGTTGGCCCCTCATTCGTATTACGGACACTGAGCTTTCTTCTGCGGCCGACCTTTCGTCGCCCAACCTTCTGACAGCTGCGGATTTCCTCCTGCCTCCCGGACAAGAACGTGTCCTTACGATCAAGTCGCGAGACATTCTAGATGATGACGCTGTGGTTGTTCCTTGCCAGCGCTGTATTTTTCGAGGGATCACCATCGCATCTCGTTTAGTGCGGTTCTCACGAGGTCCTGCAAGCATCACCGCCTGCAACACGGCGCGAGATCCACCACTTCTGCCAGAGGGGACCACTGTTGCCAGCATTACCGAAGAAGCTCCGGTTTGTGTCATCACTGGTTCATCTGCTTCATCATTCTCAAAGTGTATGCCAGCTGAAGATCAATCTCCCGCTCACAAGGCCATTTTGTGTCAACATCTCAACCCAACGCAAACTGATGCCTTTAGCGTTATTAATGAAGCACAAAACTTGCTTTGACGTTTGTTCCGATGGTCATCGTCAAACAACAGTGGCCGCTCATCGTATCGACGCCGACGCATCTAGTGTTACTCGCCGCCGGCTTTACTGTGTGTCGGCTTCTGAACACAAGCTTATTGAAGAACAAGTCAACGACGTGCTCGCGCGCAACGTCGTCAGGCTTTCGACAAGCGCATGGTCTTCTCCTGTCGTACTAGTAAAGGAAAGGATGGCTTGGTACGGTTTTGCATTGATTATAGATCACTCAACAAAATTACCCGTAAGGACGTCTACCCAACGCCTCACATTGACGACGGTCTTGCTACTTTACAAGGTGCCGAGTACTTTTCAAGTCTCGACTTGCGCTCTGGTTGTTGGCAGATTCTGATGCACGAGTCTGATAAAAAGAAGACTGCGTTCGCTACGCCAGATGGGCTCTTTGAATTCAATGTGATGCCTTATGGCCTATGCAACGCCCCAGCCACATTTGAAAGAATGATAGACATGGTACTGTGGTGATTAAAATGGAAGACGTGCCTTTCCTACCTGGACGACATTTTCATCGTTTCGTCCAGCTTCTTACAGCAGCTGGAACGGCTAGACGAAGTCCTCATGTGTTTAGCTAAGGCCGGTCTCCAGCTCAACACTAGGAAGTGTCGGTTTGCCAGTCACAGCATCAAGGTGTTAGGTAACGTCGTCAGTAAACATGGCATTGAGCCCTATCCCGACAAGGTTGTCGCGGTACTGCACTTTCCTACACCAACCACACCCAAAGACCTCCGCAGATTTCTTGGCTTGGCGTCGTACTATTGCGGCTCCTCTGAACAAACTTCTGACCACAAGCGCACCCTTTGTCTCGTCGTATGACTGCGAACCCGCTTTTTACGCTCTCAAGCGAGGCCTCACATCACGGCCAGTGGTTCGCCATTTCGACCCTACAGCACCTACTCTGCTACACACTGACACAAGTGTACTTGGCATCGGTGCTGTCCTTCTTCAGCGGAACCGCGCTTTCGAAGAACAAGTCGTGGCCTACGTGAGCTGTACTCTTTCACCTGCTGAGCAAAATTACAGCATTACTGAAGAATAATGTCTCGCCATCGCGTGGTCCGTACAAATGTTTCGCCCTCATTTATACGGCCGGCATTTCACAATAGTGACTGACCATCATGCTCTGTGTTGGTTATCGTCTCTCAAAAATTTCTCGGGACGCCTTTGCCCTTAGGTACTACGATTGCAAGAGTATGACTACAGCGTCACATATAGATCAGGTCGACAGCATCAAGTTGCCGACACTTTGTCACGTTGCCCGCTCTCGCAGAGCGCCGAAGTGCCACCTTCCAACTGTTCGTCACCACCCACCAAACTGACCAAGCAGACAGCTGCCAGTTCAAAAAAGTTTATTGCCTCGTCGGACCTTCTTTCGTCCACAGATCTTGCCTCGCTCCAACATGCCGATACGTACTGCCACACAATCATCGATCGGCTCACTGGCTTATCGCGTGCTCCAAACAGCCGCCTAAGACGACAACTTGCCCGTTTCAAGCTTAAAGATAGAACATTAAGTAGGCAAATTTACCATCCTCTCGGTAACCAAAGGGTTCCCGTCATTCCTCGCTCACTTCGTCTGGAAGTCTTACAGGCGTTTCATGACGACGCGACAGCTGGCCACTTAGGGTTCCACAAAGCTTACGACCGCCTCAAGCCTCGCTGCTTTTGGCCTGGCCTCTCCACTTCTGTCGCCACGTACGTCGCTTCTTGTGCGTCATGCCAGCACCGCAAACGTACCACGTGTCTTCTCGCGGGACCATTGCAACCGCTGCCATGGCCGTCCACTCCCTTTGAAGTTGTATGCATAGACTTATACGGACCTCTTCCGCTTACGCCAGCCGGTCACCGTTGGATTGTTACTGCCATGGACCACCTTACTCGCTACGCGGAGACGGCAGCTCTTCCATCTGGTGCTACCGCTGAAGTCGCCGATTTTTTGTTTTTGCGCGATTATTTTACGACATGGCGCAGCGCGCGTGCTTTTTAGTGTCCGTGGCAAGACATTTTTTTCACAAGTCCTTGCTGAAGTCCTCCAGGCCTCTAACACCATCCACAAGACCACATCAGCGCATCACCCAGAAAATAATGGTCTGACTGAGCGTTTTCATCGAACTTTGTCTGACATGATCTCCATGTACGTTCAACCGGATCACAAAAACTGGGACACTATACTTCCTTTCGTCACGTTTGCAAATACTGCCATACAGCGTACGACGAATTACAGCCTCTTGTTTCTCGTTTGTGGCCGTGTACCGACTTTTGTTATAGACACCACCTTTTTGTCCACATCTTACGTTCCATCTTCATCTCTTCCGGAAGAGTTCGCCGCTCGCGTCACCCGCTGCCATGCAATCGCCCGCGCCAACACTGCTACCACTCTGGAGAATAGAAAAATCGACATTGATGCAAAGCGTCGAGTTGTTCTGTTCCGCCCAGGCGACAAAGTCCTTTTGTGGACACCTTTTCGTGCACCTGGGCTCTGCGAAAAACTCCTTCACCGATATCTTGGTCCATACGCCATTCTGGAATGAAGATCCGAAGTCAACTATTGGGTAGCTTCTGTCAACGCGGCTCCTAATTGTCGTCACTGCCACACCGAGATCGTCCACGTTTCTCGACTCAAACCATATATTCGGCGTTTCAACGCTTTCTAACTTGCTGCCCTATTTTGCGAAGGGGGAAAATAGTGTGAGCACTGGCTATATACTTCATCTTCATCTGTATGACAAAACCATTGTAGTGATCATCATTGTATTTCACGCGGGCTGGTTCTCTTTGGCTCGTACACCTGGATTAAAGGTATTACCTGGTTACTGCCGTACCGGACGTGGTCTCATAATATAAATATATATTGTGACGGGGCAAAGCCTCCGTCACCGCATGGTCATCAGTCGCGTTCGCTTCCAGGACGTCGCCAGTCGTCTCGCTCACCGCAGACTCGCAGGTCGTCATCTCCATTCAACCCCGCTCCTGCCTACCCAGCACCTCCACCAAATGTGACGGGGCAAGGCCTTGGCTTACAGGACAGCGTCCACCGAGAATCGGCAGCAGAACAAGATGTCTGATGTCCCCTCGTGCAAGCGTCTTCTTCATCTTCGCTAAGTGCCACGCTTGCTCCTGTCGATGATGCACCGTAACAATATTAAAGAATATAGTGGGATAGCCCAAGGTCTTAGTAACTCAAGCGTATTTCTCGCCAATTATGCCCCGAACTTTTCGAAATATTCCGTAGCAATCTATCACTAATCAATGCAGAACGCAACTACCAAAACCAATTTCTTATAAATCTTATTTGCTTGCGCTAAAATCACTCTTTTTCTAACTACCCGCTTTCGCTAAGTTGAAAGGCAGTATTGCTATCGTACAGCATTTAGGAAGTCAAATTCGCCTTTTGTGATATTTGTGGCTTTGATATAAAGTCCCGATTCACATTGATTTTGATGTCTTCAAATAGCAACTGAAGTATTTCATCATTGTAAAGCGAGCCCCCTGACCAGATTAGTAATATTCGCACAAGTACATAAACTCATCTTTCAAGGTTATTGTATGGTTTTTCGAGTCAACCAGCAGAAATCATTGAATTATACACCGGTTTAAACGACGAAGTCAAGGTGAATCAAGAGATCATTTTTGTTAGACAGAGCCCAATGCAACGATTACCTGAAGTAAGTATCACACAAAGCAGCTTTACACAAGTATGCAGTGGGAATACACCGAGTAGCTGCCGTAGCATTAGTTGTTGCACTTAACTATTGCAAGTAAGAGTGTCGCATGTTGAATAAAATTGACTGCGTCACAAAATATCTTTGCTACTAGCAGGCGGAATATTTAACCTTCAGCTAATGCATCCTTTTACCCCCTAATTTGCAATTAAGAGAGTTTTAGGTCATAGTTATGAGTGTTCTCCTAAACAATATTTCACAAAAATTGCGTTTTTATTACGTTCAAATGTTTGATATCTATTCCTCATCTCCTTCAACATATATGACCTAAAAAGGTAACCTTTTTTGTGTAGCAGTTATTAACTAAGCATCAAAATAGCGGAAAAAGATCATATATGGTGTTCTTTAAACCTACTTTTTCGCTTTCGTGGGTTGTGTATACGTATTATGCCAGGTGCAGTACGTACTACGCTGTTAGTACCATGATATTTGATCTTGTTTCTTGATGTGAGCATGGTCTATGCTGACTGCAAGGTATACGTACTAAAAATCATTTGTATGTTAGAAATGAAGTATCTTGTATTACAGTAAATCACTTGCCAGACTTGGAAAAGATATAGCGCTTCCAGAGCTTGAGGATGACTCAGGCTGAAAAAATGGTAGCATGGCAATTAATAATAAAGAACAAGTGCAAGCACGCATAGACGCTACATGTTTACATCAACTTATATATGAATAACCTACGGGCACTATGCAGATGCCATGGTATAACTAAAACCTCAACGCATGGGAACGTAGCAACCAACGGCTGCATCTAACGGCCCACAATAGGTCCCATATTGCTTTACAATTAGCGGTCATCTCAATAGTAACACACACAATCACATCGGAAGGTACTCACTACAATACACTTCAAAGTAGCGACGATTGTGTTCCTAGCTGCGCCAAATTTTCAACATGACATTATCATTGGACGGAAAACGTAATCATGAGCAGTGATATTCCGTTGAGGGAACATTGCCTTTTCCGGGGAATTTTCGCGTGTCATTTTGATCCAAAAAGAGAAAGGGTATCTTTTAATTATTGCAGAAAATTTCAGCAATCGTGAATTTTTCTTATGATGACCCATAATTAGCAGTCACATTGCGCCTTCATCTGCTGTAATTGGCTCGGACGCATGCACCACGGAAGCATGGCCTTTGAGATTTCTTTCTCGTAGTTACGCGGAGTGATTTCTTGCTTAATAGTGATGTTAGACTTGAATCTCGCAGTGTGGAGTGTGCTAACAGTACAAGAAATATTAAAGTCATGCTTTTGTTGTGCGGTAGTATAGGCGCTAGTCATTATTTCAAAAGTCGGCCATGCTTGAGACACGTGTCACTTTAGTATGTGTGTGCGGATGGGGGCGGAAAATATTATTGATGTGCAGGAAATTTAGCTGAGAATTTCGTCAACGTTTGCAGGAAAAATTTCTCGAAATAGGGAAATTTCATGTCTCTGAATGGGAATCCTTCGCCTTAGTGCGAAGCATCGCTGCGCATACGCAAACTTTCTCAGATTCACTCCGACTCATATAAAGCCGTGGATCTGAGTATGAGTGAGTCCGGTTGAGGAAACGTTTGACGAGTGCGTCAAAATGAGCCCTAGCTGTGAGGTATACTTTATGAGTGAGTTTGAAGTGAAGTCGCTCCTAATTGTTTCTGCTGACCTCTCGGCCTGGAAGCTCAGCTTTAGCATTTATTCAGCCTTAAGTAAGCTAGAGCTTATGTTAATCATGTGAACTCACTCATTACTACTGCAGCAGTCAAATGTTAGCTCAATGTCTATTGCAAACGTCAGTAAGTTACCGAATGGAGAGGATGGCTCGACCCTTCCTTTTATTCGCTAAAGGTCCAGGCAAACATATCTTCTCTGAATAAGTACTTACAATATATATCTACTTACTGGACTGCAACCACTAATAACTGGCACTTGAAGATACTTGGTCGGAACAGTCTAATGTAGCCGATACTATTTAGGATATCAGTGTGAAAAACATTGACACCAGGGACAAAACTTGGTGCAACGAACTCATGAGTCGACATGGTGAGACTCCGATGAAGCGCGGAGTGTGAGTCTGAGTGTGTAATAACTTGGTGGTTTTGAGTCCGACTGAATTGGGTCGGGTAAAACTTAGGTAGTCTGTGTCCAAGCAAGCCCGGTTCAAGAAAACATCGCTTAGTGAGCAGATAGATGACTGAGGCGCGAAAACATTTCGTGAAGCAGGAGGAACAGAAGAGAAGAAAAAACAGCGCCAATCTCTGTGCTCCTCCTGTTTCACGAAATGTTTTTTCGCGCCCCAGTCATCTGCACCAAGAATGCACCAACTTCCCCGAAAACTAGTCATTTTGGATTGTTTCGTGTGAGCTCTGTTGCGTGCCGAGAACGAGGTAGGTCTCAAGACTGAATCTGAGTGAGCTGTAAATCTTTTACCAATCTATTCCTATTAGGAACACGTATATGAAAAGTTTTAGGAACGCTCATGGTAAAACAATGTAAACATATTGATACGAAGTATCACTATTTATTTATCTTTATTGCGCATGACACACATGTATACATTGTCTCTTGTAAATGGTAGTGATTGTGAATCGTAAACCTTACTAAAAAACAACCCATAAAGAGCTCATTATGGTACGGCTGTGCTTCCTCCCTCACCTGTATCCGGGTGTATTCTTTGCACACGACCTAGCACCCAAATTTAGTTAATTTTTTGAACACAATGTGTTAAGGCACATAATAATTGAGTCCTAGGTCATAGACATGACAGATATGTTATTCTTTGCTTGCGCTTGTTTTGTTTACTGGTTAAGATGGCCATTAGCGATTTCTGATGTCTAATCTCTACACGCATATGTCATAGCGTAATCAAATAATGAATTTCTATTACGATGATTGAGATTTAACACCGGCGACACCATTATGTATTTTTATTTAGCAGCGTGAATACAAACGAAAAACAATGATAATACTATGAAATAATAAAGCAGTTAATTTAGCGGCCCATTGTTCAGCGTACAGGACAAACGGAGAGCGCAGGTTGTCAGAACAAAAACACTACAGCTGAGAACGTAAGTTTATTACGGACAACCGTTTCTATACATTATCTTAAAACCGCTGCCCCACCAGGAACATTGCACATGCCATATGTATAGCTCCCTCTTGTCAAAGTGTGTTTTTTTTAATTTTTTGGAGTGGTATTGTGAGTTTATTTTCTTAGTTGAAATACAGTTGTTGCACTTCACCTATTGTACATATCCATATCGTTGAGTATTCGAGTTAACATTGCTCTATTAGTGGTTGCAATCAGTTTTGGTTATCTTTATTTTAAAATAAATTGATTTCCTTTTTCTGCTTTTTCATCCTCCAAGTTTTTTTTCTTTCTTTTCTGTTCCTCTGTTCTGTTAGTACGGTTGTTGATGTGCACGTTTGAAAACTCGCCTTAGTGTAAAGACGACAGTCTATCTTGTGATACTGCACCGCAACAGCTTCGTTCTTTCTGGGTCGCTTTTGTTTGTCTCCAAAGACCTCTTCCACTAGTAGCAGCCTTCATACTTGCGAAGGTTCTCATTGACAAACAAAATATTGCGCATATCTGAGGCGTTCCATTAATACATAAGTTATAAGTAGTGGCTTTCTTTAATAAAGCATGCATAGGTACGTAATTCCAAAGACCGCAGTGTTTCTTACGCTGCACTGACAATACGACAGTATGAGAGAAAAAGCGGGTGTTTAATACGCTTCGCTAAAGTGACGTGGTGCTGCCTCCTACCAGTGGCTCTGCGTTCTAAGCTGCTTCTGTTCTGTCGGATGGCATTCGTATTTCTAGCAGCACCTCCTGACAGACATTTGATTGATATGTGGGGTTTAACGTCCCAAAACCACTTTATGATTATGAGAGACGCCGTAGTGGAGGGCTCCGGAAATTTAGACCACCTGGGGTTCTTTAACGTGCACCCAAATCTGAGCACACGCGCCTACAACATTTCCGCCTCCATCGGAAATGCAGCCGCCGCAGCCGGGATTCGAACCCGCGCCCTGCGGGTCAGCAGCCGAGTGCCTTAGCCACTAGACCACCGCGGCGGGGCTCCTCACAGACATTTCAACATTTGCAACAAAATACACTGATACACGGTTATTTTATCTTCAAGCTTCCCTCATTTCGGCGACGAATAGTTATTATTATTATTATTATTATTATTATTATTATTATTATTATTATTATTATTATTATTATTATTATTATTATTATTATTATTATTATCAACATCATGATCCTTAATGGTCTCATTACTTAGATGGAATCGTATCTGAACACGAAGGTGGGCCAAGCCACAAAGTATATTTTAGATGCTCGGAATCTTTCAACGCACAAACACTTATGCACACAAGCACAAATACTTTGACGGTAAAGACCTTCGTTTTTTGTACTATAACATTATAGTGTGTTGTACAAGGTTGCTACCCCTGATTCAGCTGTACTACTTTCCATTGAGGATTCTCAGCTCTGAAAATGTCTTTTGAATGTGGGAAATCCTTTTTTGAAATCGGAGCTCACTGGATAAACCCTAATTCTGCGAAATTTCCCCGGCGAGTAAGTATCACATTTGTTTTCATTTATACAAAACCACAAAAACTGGGCTAAGCAATACATTCTTAAATTTACACTTTGCGGCCTGTCTGCTGACGTGGTTTCGGTTGGAATTGTATACCATATGTGTAGTACACAGAGTAATTGTTTAGCATCATGATCATATGTCTTCGTTAGCTAAGCAGACTTACCAGACCCAAGGCGGCGAATATGTTTCTAGGAGATCCCGACTGAAATGCACCAGGGTAAACGAAAATAATGAATACCACAACTCGTTTCTCCTAATTCGCTAAAGAGTTTCTTTTAAAGAGAAGGTGGTAGTATTTACGCCCTTGCAAATATTCTAAAGAAACAAATGTTATGATTTTGCAACATCTAGTTGGACTGTTCTTTACCACAACAAATGCGTTGAATCTGTACACAGGCCAAATCGAATTGTTTGAAGTGCTGGGGAATGTTATCTAATTTAGTCTATAGTTTTAATCTAATGTGACGTCTCTGTTCTGAAATTTCGATGAGTCTTGCTTAGCGAGAATGTATGTTCTATTCATTATCATTAGAGTTGAAGGGTTATTTTGTGTTAGACGCAATTTTAGTTAGAAATAACAAAATGTGATGCCACATAAACTATAGTTGACATTATTGGAAGCAATTTATTGTAAATTGAAAGAAAGAAAAGTGCACAGAAGATGACTTGCCTCTGGCGGGGACGGAACATGCAACCTTCGCATAACGCGTTCGATACTCTTCGAACTCAGTTATGGAGGTGGTCATCCCTCCCTACACCTAGTAGGGCATACATATGCAGTTAAACTTCAGAGTTGCAATCCGTGTCATCAGTAGCCATTAGCGCGAGTGTGAAACAATATTTTTAGATGCGGAAGCATCTTATACTCGCGCCTTGTAGTGCGCCGTCCGCGCCGTCCGCACCGCTTCTCGAGCATTCGACAGCTGACGCGCGCGCATGCGCCGTCGCGCCGTCGCCCACCATCTGTGCCACGCGCGCTTCTCCTTCGAGAACATTCGACAGCTGACAGCGCATGCGCCGTCGCGCCGTCGCCATCTGTGCCGCGCGCGCGCTTCTCCTTCGAGAACATTCGACAGCTGACAGTGCATGCGCCGTCGCGCTGTATATATACTCAAGGTCGGCGCTCGCTCGCTCAGTTGCCGCTCGTCGGTTGGTTTGTACGGCGCGTCGACGTCCAAGGTCACGGTGAAATGAATTCCAACGAATCCACAAACACAATGATCGACGTCCCTTCGACCAGCGCCGCCCTTTCGCAAACGTGTGTACGTGTTCACTCATTTAACACCCCCTCCTACAACTACGTTAACCAATTTAGCCATCGACCCAAGTAAGTCGCAATTTAACACCCCATTTCACAACCACGTTAACCAATTTAGCCATCGACCCAAGTAAGTCGCACTTTAACACCCCGTTAACCAATTATATGCTCCGCATCCTCCTCAGTGTTCCCCCGAGGGAAGCTGCGGGCAATCTTTTTGCCTGCTTTACCCCCGAGGCTAAGTGGTAGAGCATCGAAGACGGTACTCGTAGGCCACAGGTTCTGTACCTGCTGACGGCACGTTATTCATCTATAAAATGGGATAAACAATGTGTGAACATGCCAACAGCGAGTACTGTTTTGTGAAGTCGTCCATCTTGTGCCTTCCTTAGAACGTTATTCAGAATACTTGAATTTCACTATTGCTTTATTGCAGTTTGTTGTGTTCATTGGACACAACTATACGTGTTTTGAAGGAGTATGTATGTTGAACACAATTTCCGAAGGTCAACTTATCTGTCTGAAGCTGTCTGAAGTTCGTAGACAAAAGCTTCCCCGGCAATAATCTGGATACCAGCCTCCAAGAAGGCGTCTTAAAGCTGGGCGGAAGCCCATAGCGCTTTATGTAGCTAAGCACTTCATGAGTACTCATAAAAGCTGTTAAATTTTTCTGTTCAGCAATGTTTAGGCAGAGTTTGAGGACTACTCGTATTTTGGCGTCTGCAATGCGCTAAATCCCGAGTTTTTATGTCTGGCATTTACCGCCAAAGTTTCTCGCCTTTCACCACATGTTGAACGCTGAAGATCTTCACAGAAAACTTTATGACAGCTAAAGAGCAAATCAACTACCGTGTCTTGACCAATCAAAATAGGTAAAATACACTTAACCAATTGGATTCCGCCAACGTTATACTAGCTGCTCTGTGGAGACCTGCCACAAAACTTTGCCACAAAGACTTCAGCATCCCAAAGTTCTTTGTTACCATAAGTAGTTTTTGAGTAGCTCTTTTATCGCAGGCATTGCTAGCTTTCTTCACCTCACAGCATTTCACAGTGGCTCCCGGATCACCTTACGTTTGACGAAACGAAGATATGACGTGATTACTACATTGTATGATTTTATAGTCATTTCATAAAAGGGTTACATGATTATAAGCTTGTCATTTTGACGTCAACACAGTTTTATCTCGACTTCTTCGGAAAGCTACACCGAGCATCACTTTCAGCGTTTCATGAGGCATCTAAAGCTTTTTCACCAATACGTTGTAGAGCCAACAGCAATTTTCGCCTTTTGACTTGCGACAGCAGTTTTCTCTGCTCATGCATTTTGCGTAATTCTAAAATTGTTGCAGTCAATTTGAGGTGTCTCTGCTGCCCAGATAGTGCTGAATGAAATGCCGGCAGCTGCGGTAGCATTTTATCACGCACGTAATGACAATTTCCTATGAGCGCACATTTGTGTAACGTTAAGCCTACCCACTTCGTCAAAATTTTGGAGGTCCTATGCTTCCTCTGCTAAGACGTCCAATAAATTTATAATATGAATTTGGCATGTGAAACCTTACTAATCATTGTAATACTTACCCCGCTTGAACCCGAAGCACCACCTCCATGACCTGCGGGGGTTAGAGGCTGAAAAGAGCACAATACAACAGCCACAAATTTAACATTTTTACAAACACACACTCAGAGAGTGTACGACGTTTTGTAACATATCTATAAGAAGCTGTAATAATTGTGACTTCGCCTACATTGTAAGAAAGCGCTATTCGTGGCGACGTTTTAGCTTGCTGCTCCCTGCACGTGGCACTGTAATTTACCTAAAAATAGCGTAAAAGTTTTCATTTCCCGTGACGGTTTATTAAGCGGCCATTGAATTCCGCTTACAAAGCAATCACTGGCTCAAAAAACCAGTACTGCTTTACAGGAAGACAAGAAATAGATTACCACAATAGTCCTTTGCTTAGTTCTAACGTTTCATAGAGACGCATGCAAAATTATGCACTGAGTAGCCGGAAGAGTGGTTCACAACATCTGCAGAGCCGAGGGCATTGGTGTCCACAAACCTTTATCATTGCGTTGCGTGAAAGACGTCTTCGGCATTGCATTTGCAGTCGGCTAGAGTGTAACCTTATATAGCTCGACGAACAGGTGGTACTACACAACCTGAACACTAACTACAGGACAGTCCGAGCAGAGTGATTGCTGTGACAGTTGAGCATATGTTGTCTCCTCTATCACGGGCATTTAGCCTGTTGCTAAACACAATGGCTGATTCAAGAAGATTTGTGGGGCACTTCTGTTGTTTCTGTCACCACTCCTGGAAGTGACTTTGAGATGGGCACAATCAAGAGGTCTGAGGCCATAGACGCTTTTCAAAAATACGCCACCTGACGGTGAGCTTTTCGTCAGTTTTGGTTCGCAAAGGAGCGGGGGATAGCTCGCGCCATGATGAGGCCATGGCAAGCGAGCCGTCAAATGCATTAGTGCTGTGATGTATGTGTTGGCGGCTAGTTTTCCGTATCATCCTAGTACTCTCCGATAAGCTTTCTGAGCTGCTTCCGCTGCACAATGAGCAATATTTTGTACCCTTCAATGTGTTGGATAAGAAGTTTGACTTGTTATGACTGGCAATGCATAGATCCAGCCTGCACGAGACTCTCATCGGCGTGCCCTCCCGACGTGGTCAGCATCTTGCAAGAACGCAAGAGGTGTCAGTGCGCGCTGCAAAAAACGCGCATCAGCGTCGCTGGGACACACAGCCTGCGTCAACTGCTGTGGTGCCCTCACAATGGCGGCAGACTGTAGTTCGCGTCCGCGGCGCTAGGGGCGCCCTTTTTCTAAAAGGGTGTTTTTCTAAAAGATGTTTTTTTTTCTAAAAGGGTATGGCTTGGTGGCGCTAGCCACCGCCTAATCTAAAGGGTACAGCCTTATCCATGCATCCGCCCCGCCGCGGTGTTCTAGTGGCTAAGGTACTCGGCTGCTGACTCACGTGGCTCGGGTTCGAATCGCGGCTGTGGCGGCTGCATTGCCATTGGAGGCGGAAATGTTGTAGGCCCGTGTGCTCAGATTTGGGTGCACGTTAAAGAACCCCAGGTGGTCTAAATTTCCGGAGCCCTCCACAACGGCGTCTCTCATAATCATACAGTGGTTTCGGGATGTTAAACTTCACATATCAATAAATCAATCTTATCCATGCATCCATCCATCCGGGCTATAGTAGAGCAAAGTGCCAATGTGTGATCACGCTGTCATCACTATTTCTTACCATGAGTTTCCCACTTAGCGGGATCGGAATATTGGTTGTGGTGACAGTGACACATTGCGAGTCTGATGCATCACGGGGATTCGAACTTGTGATTTTTCGTAAACTCTAGTTGGGAAATAGAAAGGGTAATGATAGCCACACACTTCAAATTTTTTATACATAAACATTAAGCCTTCAATTTGGCCAACTGAAAAATTCATCGTAAGAAATAGTGATGACAGCGTGAGCGCATATTTCCAATTTGGCTTATTACGACCTTACGCATGTTGATTGAGCCCATTTGAAATATATCGCAAGGAATGGTGACAGCGTTGAAAGAAGTGCCCTGAATATCTAATTAATGACGGGCGTTGCACCACTTGACGCACTCTGCAAAATTCGCCATATAAAATTGCAACGGCAGTGAGAGTAGCTCAAGACAAATCCAGTCCATCGAGAAAATTAAGCTTTTGAATGCACTCATCTGAAAATTCTCCCTATACATTGACGGTGGTAGCGACAGCAGCGCTTGGCAAATTCATTGCAAGTGCATTGCAAGGTATGTCCATTGTGCAACTCATCACTTGGTACGACGACACAATGAGGATAACCATTCATACAGCGTCTCCTGATTACATTGTTTACATAGCAACGAACGAAGCATGTCTTAACAACTAATTCCAGCTGTAGATTACAAGAATAAAAATTTCTTGCTACTTTCATATACTCAATTATTCGAAGAGTTGAACGAAATGAGTCATTCTATGTTGGTAGAGCTGAACTTAAACGTGACTTCGGAAAAGTTTTAAAGCTCCAGTCTATATGGGTGGGATTTAATGCGAGAATTTGCGGGAAAAGAGCATTATTTCTGAATTGGAGTACGCCACCAAGCGCAACGTCAAAGCAGCAGTGAGCTGAAACTGGAGCACGAAATGCAATTGACTTGTTAGAAGAGTCACAAGGTAATGTTTACAATGAGAATGTGGGGCCGTCCTTCTTTCGATGATGTATTGCACATAATGGTATTCAACATAGTATGTTCAACTTCTCACAGAGTGAAAATTCTGTGACTTCGTGAAACGCAATGACATTCATGTATTAGGCCAATACTTCAGTTCCCACAGAGCAATGCCCTGACATAGCGCGCTGTGGATATAAGGAAAGATGGGTTCGAGTAAATTAGAAGCTCGGACTTGTCTATATTCTCGTATGTCGTCTTGCGCAAATATTGAAATACGCCTTTAACACTTAGACTTTCACTCTGAAGGCCTTGTAGTTCTTGTATGTGTGCAATGCAGTACTACCTTTTGCCACTGCCCAGTCTGGCGCGAGTAGAGTGAAGAGGCTTGTTTGAATTGTGCACCCGTGTACTAGTTCGTATGTGTGGCGGCATACCCAGTGCCATCATAACACCCGAGAACACGTGAGGCAATTTCACCAATGAGTTAGCTCAATTTCCTAGAATCGGACCTGACGCTGCTACCGAACATATTCAGTGTCCAGGTACTTTGCACAATCAAGAAGATGATTGTGCTCTGGCGTTGCCGTTGTTAGCACTCTTTATCTAAGGCAGCTTTCAAATTTTCCTATGCTGTCGAAATTATTATTATACTCTTACAGAACTGCACTATGTGCGCTGGACGGTCTATGTGCTGGCTGGCACAGGTGCAGCAAGAAATGTACTGAAACTTACACTTGTAAAAACATTTCCTTACAAATTTACTCAACACATCTACATAGCAAGATCTTTTCAAAGTTGATGAGAAATTAGGCATGTTGTTTGAAGGTACATGAGTATCACCGCACTTCGACACAAGGCGAAAGTCAGTTTTGTAGAAGCAGTGCCATATCTCACCGACCCGTTTACTCGTCATGAATGGAAGAGGAATCGAGTGGACATATTACTTTTTTATGAATGAACTTTGGCACTCGAATACATAACCATACTGTAGCAATTGTCAGTCTACTCAATCGCGTAGAAGTGGGTGCTTTGATAAGGTACCCACTTCTACGTGATGAAGCACCCAGTTCTACGTGAAGGGTGCTTTGATAAAGCACCCATCAGCTATTGTCTGTGGACTCTTATGTATACCTTTGCGGCAAATCGCACATGTAAATGTACGGAATACCAATCGCAAGTGTTCATGACTGTGCTGTGTATTTGCGAACTGTCTCCTGGTGCTGAATACACATGGAACAAAACCAGTATTGTTATTTGTGTCAAAATACAAGCACTAGTGTCCCACCGCATATGAGGCTTCTCAGCATTGCTACCGGATGCCAGGATCTAACAGTGCTCAAAAATTGTCAACGTAATTGTAGACTACTTTCGTAAGTGAAAAAAAGGTAGCAGTTTCGCCAAAAGGGCGAAATGCAATTGCAACAAGAATGCGAAAGCAACATGTTCCAGTTTTTTACGCAGCAGGGCTAGCATTTTCATGACCAATATTGATTGCAGTAAAGATGCGCTTGGTAAGTAACCAAGCTGCCCTACGGCGCAGCCACAGTTGATGACCACAACAAGGCTCACGCGTAGAGACCGCATTGGTGTGAACTGCCTCCAGCAGTGGGCAGTGCATGTTGGTATTCAGAGCTATACGTCGTGTGTCACCGCTGGTGACTGTTTGTTATGGGTAGAGCGCACTTAGAAGTGAATGGCCGCTCTGGGCACACTTTTGGCACAGTTTGTTTTTGTGTTGAGAGTGCAGCCCATAGAAGCTCTTGCCTACTACGGGGGCAAGAGCCCCGCTCTGAATGTTGCCGCGATAGCATGCAACCATAAGCACCCCCACCCTCTCTCTCTCTCTCTCTCTCTCTCTCTATATATATATATATATATATATATATATATATATATATATATATATATATATATATATATATTTGAAAAAGAAGGTGTCCTTGGATCCAGTGGAAAAATACCAAGAAAGGAGGACGGGCAAAACGAAAACTTTTTACTTTTTCTACGTTTCCGCCGGGGACCAGCCTTCCCTAATGAAGCCCGGTCCCCGGCTGAAACGTACAAAAAATAAAAAGTTTTCGTTTTGCCCATCCTCCACTTCTTGGTATATATATTGTGACGCGGACTGACAGAGCGAGGAAGAAGAAGAGATCGGACGCGCTCAAGCGATGGTGATTTGGCAGTGACGGTAGAGCGCTGCCATTTTTCATTGCAAATAAACCCATCACATCCGTAACACCTTTGGTGGAGCGGTGCTGGGTAACTTGCCATCCTGGACCGCGCAGCAGAAGTTCTTCGAAGAAGCAGACGCTTAGCTGGCCTACCTCCGGACAACATCAGCATGAACGACGACACAGGAATCCCATCGACGTCCTACGCTGCTGCATCCACCAGTGCCACCGACACGGCACAAGGTGGCCGTCGACATCGACAACCAGACTACTGGGCACCTGAGCCACGAATTTTCTAAGGTAAAACTGACGAAGACGTGGACGCTTGGCTAAAACACTTCGAGAGAGTGAGCCGCTACTACGAATGGGGCGCAACGGCGAAGCTCGTGAACGTAGTATTCTTCCTTGCCGGGACAGCCTTGCTCTGGTTTGAGAACCATGAACATGTCCTCCTCACTTGGGATATATTTGTTAAGGAACTGAAGGCCTGCTTTGGGGACACGAGTTCCATGAAAAAGAAAGCTGAGCAAACGCTGTCACGTAGGGCTCAGTTGCCCGGCGAGACGTGCACAACCTACATTGAGGAAGTGTTGAAGCTTTGCGGAATTGTCAACGCAAATATGTCTGACGAAGACAAAGTCGGTCATTTGTTGAAAGGCATCGCCGAGGACGTGTACAATTTTTTGATAACAAAAGAAAACTTGAACACTCCTTCGATTTTCAGGCAGCAGTGTCGCGCATTCGAGGCGTTGAAGACCCGAAGAATTTTACCCAAGTTCGGGCGCTTGGACAATGTTCCCACTGTCGCAAGTATGGACGTCGCCACCTGCGAAGACATTTCCTACCTCGTACGTCGGGTAGTTCGAGAAGAGCTCGTACGACTTCAAGCAGGTGACGTTCACCACCAATGCTCGTTCGCCGCGTGCCCCGAACCACCTCCCTACTGGATGCGAGAGCGTCACGTCGAAAACCGACCATGCACAGAAACTGCAGATTTTACTCCGCGGCTTCCGTTTTCCCCGACGGGTCGTGGCCACCACCGGATGTCATCATCTCGACGTGCCGCTGCGGACCCCCGACCGTCGTCAACCAGGCCTCTACCAGAAGATTACTATGCTTCATCACAAAATGTTCCTGCGGAGGACGACCCGTCTCCGCGTACTTCTGCCACCTCTGCTCCGGCTAACGTAAGTCGACAAGTCCCCGTTTGCTACACATGTGGTCTCCCAGGACATATTTCGCGCTTCTGTCCCAGACGGCCGCCTGCACCGCCACGTTTTTCGACGTATCCGGCTCGTATGTACGAAACGCCTGTGCCGCCACGTTTTTCGACGCACCCGCCTCGTATGCATGAAACCTGGACCTCTCACTCGGCCGACCGCCGTCCTCGACAGCAATGGCCTAACGAATTTCGCAGCGAGTCCCCTGCCTCCGAGAGAAGCCTGACGCCGCCTCCGACACGGTCCCGCCGGTCGCCGTCTCCGCGTCGTCGGTCACCTTCCCCGCATCAGCTGGGAAACTAACTGGTGCGACCGATGGAGGTGCGGTCGCGGGACGGTCAGTTTCGCCAATTCCTCCTTCTGCTGTGATGTTGATGAACAAAGTGCGTGTGTGTATAGACGGTGTGGATACTCTTGCTCTTGTAGACACTGGTGCTGCTGTTTCGGTTATGAGCCTTCGTTTCAAACATCGTTTCTTGGGTCACAAAGTTATGTTCGCGTGGAATCGTAAAGAAACTTTTCGTGGAGTTGGAGGCGAAACGTTATGCCCTGTTGGTATTTGTTCAGTTGTACTCACGGTTGGTGGACAAAATTTCCGAGTTGAATTCACCGTACTGGCTCGCGCAACTCATGACATCATTTTAGGGATAGACCTCCTTCATGAATGCGGCGCTACACTTGACTGTGGAACTGGAGAGATTCTTCTACAAAGTACGTTGCCCGCTGCAATAGTTGACGATTTTCCGACTCTGCCCATCGATGCTCTTTCGTTGTCTGAAGATGTGACGATCCCAGGTCGGACAGCAGTGTTTGTACCCGTATGCTCTTCTCATGTCCGCTCAGGACCCTGAACTGGACTTGTGGAGCCTGATCATGCAAACGCCATTAAGAAGAATGTGCTGGTCCCACGGTCTGTCCTTACAGCCATCGACGGACATGCTAGCTTGTGGGCGCTCAACGCAGCCTCAGAGCCTGTTGTTCTACCAGCCGGATTCAAACTGGGTACGTTCGAGGAGCAGGCCACAATTGACGTGAGAATGGTCTCAGAGTCTCCAGCTATCAGTCAGACTGCGCCCAACTACTCAGCCGAGATTAAACGTATGATCAACAAGTCGTTGCCTTCTTCCGAGCAGAATGTCCTTGAGGAGGTACTTACACGCTACGCGGGAGTCTTTGATTTCGCTCAAAACAAGCGTTGTTCCATGTTGCCCGAATCCCGTATGCACCACCGCATCAACACGGGAGATGCTACACCGATACGCCAGAAACCCTATCGCGTATCCCCATCAGAGAGGCAAGTGATCGCCGATCAGGTCAACGACATGCTCCAGAAAGGCGTTATTCAAAAGTCAAGCAGTCCCTGGGCAGCTCCTGTTATATTGGTAAAAAAGAAAGACAACTCTTGGCGATTCTGTGTAGACTACCGCCGTCTCAACGCCGTCACAAAGAAAGACGTGTATCTGCTACCACACATCGACGATGCTGTTGATTGTCTGCACTCGGCCGCATACTTTTTGTCTGTCGACCTAAGGTCTGGATACTGGCAAATACCAATGCATCCGTCTGACAAAGAGAAGACTGCTTTTGTAACGCCTGATGGATTATTTGAATTCAACGTTATGCCGTTTGGCTTATGCAATGCCCCAGCTACCTTCGAGCGATTCATGAACTCCATCCTTCGCGGTCTCAAATGGGAGATATGTATGTGTTATCTCGATGATGTAATTATTTTTGGCAAGACATTCCACGAACACAACCATCGGCTTAGCGTTGTTCTAGACTGCGTCAAACAAGCTGGTCTCGTTTTAAACGCAAAGAAGTGTCATTTTGGTGAGCGTCAAGCCCTTGTGCTTGGATACCTAGTTGACAAGGACGGTATACGACCAGACCCGCACAAAATCAGTGCTGTCCGAGACTTCAAGCAACCGACGTCTTTGAAGGATCTCCGTAGCTTCGTGGGTCTGTGTTCTTATTTTCGTCGGTTTATCAAAGACTTCGCCCAGCTTGCTCATCCCCTGACAGAGTTGCTCCGCACAAACACTCCATTTCGATGGACCATTGAGTGTGAGGCTGCTTTCGAGCAGCTGAAGTATTTGCTTACTTCCGGGCCCCTCTTGCGCCATTTCGACCCGGAGGCACTCACGGAACTGCATACAGATGCTAGTGGTATCGGAGTTGGTGCCGTACTAGTTCAATATCACGATAGCCGGCAGCACGTCGTGGCGTATGCAAGTCGTACTTTGACTAAGGCGGAGAGGAATTATACGGTCACCGAACTGGAATGTCTTGCAGTTGTTTTCGCCGTCCAAAAGTTCAGACCTTATTTGTACGGCCGGCAGTTCAAGATCGTCACAGATCATCATTCGCTTTGTTGGCTTGTCGGACTACGTGACCCAGCTGGTCGGTTGGCTCGCTGGGCCTTACGGCTTCAAGAATATAAATATTCTGTGACCTACAAGAGCGGTCGATGTCACGCAGATGCCGACTGCTTATCTCGTCTTCCATCTCCAACTGTGGATGCTGATGATGATGATTTTGACAACTACCTGGCCGCAATCTCATCCAACTTCCCAAATTTGGATGTCTTTCGTCACGAACAACAGCGTGACCCTTCGCTGAAACCAATGATTGATGTGGCTCGTAGCTCTAAACGCGCCACGCCATTCGTGATTCATGACGTCCTACTATATCGCAAGAATTACTCCAGCCATGGTTCCACACTACTACTCGTCGTGCCAGAATGCCTGCGTCTTGCGGTATTCCAAGCCATGCACGATGACATCACGTCTGGGCACCTTGGATTTGCCCGAACGCTTCACCGTATCCGACAACGTTTTTACTGGCCTCGACTGTGGAAGACCAAACACTACGTCGCAAGTTGTGATGTCTGCCAACGCCACAAACAACCTACCACACCATCGGCCGGCCCACTGCAGCCGGTTAAGCCACCGACATCACCATTCGAAAAAGTCGGCATAGATTTACTGGGCCCTTTCCCCAAGTCTACCACCGGCCGCCGCTGGATTATTGTGTGCGTAGATTACCTGACGCGGTATACCGAAACGATGGCGGTTGCTTCAGCCACATCATCTGATGTGTCATGGTTTCTTCTACACTCGATCATACTTTGTCTCGGGGCCCCTCGTGTGGTGATAAGTGATCGCGGCCGTCAGTTTACCGCTGACGTTGTCGAAGAGTTGCTACGGCTTTGTGGGTGTCAGTATCGCCATTCCACGCCATACCACCCTCAGACCAACGGCCTCACTGAGCGCACCAATCGTACCATCATCAACATGCTTTCAATGTACGTCGCAGCGGATCACAATAACTGGGATGCCATATTACCTTTTGTTACATACGCCTTTAATACCGCGAAACACGAAGTCACAGGTTATACGCCTTTCTTTCTTCTCTATGCTCGTCATCCGCAAAGTTTCTTTGACACCATACTTCCATTTTCGACGAACGAAAACGCCAGTGTCGCGCAGACTTTGTGTCGCGCCGAAGAAGCTCGTCGACCTGCTCGGCTCCGAACTCTTTCCGCCCACGCTCGCGCGAAAGACCGTTACGACGCAAAACACCCGCCCGTGACTTTTGCTACAGGTGATTTGGTCTGGCTGTGGACGCCTGTTCGAAAAAAGGGACTTTGCCAGAAGTTTCTTTCTAAGTACTCAGGACCGTTTGTAATTACTCAGTGCTTAAGTGACATCACTTACGCTGTCGCGAGAGTGACAGCTCAGAACCGGCGTTCGCGCAAGACGCAAATTGTGCACATTGTCCGATTGAAGCCCTACAACAACCGATCGCTTCTACTCGCTCGGTGAGCTTCGTCTTGCCCGGAGGGAATTGTAACGCGGACTGAAAGAGCGAGGAAGAAAAAGAGATCGGACGCGCTCAAGCGATGGTGATTTGGCAGTGACGGTAGAGCGCTGCCATTTTTCATTGTAAATAAACCCATCACATCCGTAACAATATATATATATTTGCAGAGAATAAATTCTTGGACACCGGTAAATAGTATGAATAAAAGAAGACACACGTCGAAAACAGAACGGTTTCTTTACGTTTCGTCCCACGGCCGAAACGTAAAGAAACCGTTCTGTTTTTCGACGTGTGTCTTCTTTTTATTCATATATATATATATGTATATATATATATATATATATATATATATATATATATATATATATATATATATATATTTATATATATATATAGTTCAGTAGATACTCCGTGAGCGGTCACAGCGAGGTTTATTTCGACATTTCGGCCTAGAGTCTGGCCTTCATCAGGATGAAAGCCAGACTCTAGGCCTAAACGTCGAAATAAACCGCTCGCGTTGTGACCGCTCCCGGAGGATCTACTGGACTATATGCACGGCCACTCAACCACCATGCCTGCTTATATATATATATATATATATATATATATATTATATATATATATATATATATATATATATATATATATATATATATATATATATATATATATATATATATATATATATACGCCTCTTAAGAACAGTTATTGGCGACGTTTCGATCGGAGACCGATCTTCATCAGACGAAATTTACTAGGCTCCAACGCATTTTTATGCCATCTTCCAGCCGAAAGAGAGCGAGAGAAAAAGAAAAAAGAAAGTGAGAGAAAAAGAAAAAGAAAAATCTACATATACCAGTGGCTCAACTACCCATCATGCACTGATAAGCAGCCGAACGGCCACGTGTGCATACTACGCATAGCACGCGCATTTAAAAAAAACTAGACAAGGGTCAACACAGCCCGAGCACAGCGCATCTACTTCAGCAGGCCGGCCACCTACCACAAAGGACTGCGAGCCATCAGACTCCGTTCCAGCACCCAGGGAACAAACATCTGCTCCCTTCTCAAAAAGGTACGACCTCTGGAAATACCGTGGCTCAACTAGGTTATGACAATCTGATCGCTCTAACCCATTGACTATCTCCCCCACAGACGACGCGCACCCTTCACCCCAGACACCCTGTTTTCCTAAACTAAGACAAATTGTTGATAAACGTCTGCGCCATGAACTTCAAGTGCGAATCTTCAAAATTTATTTACGTTACGGTATCGCTCCTCGGGGTATTCAGCTATCATTTAGGTCACCGATGCATGACTTTAACAAAGAAGAAACTCAAGAATGTAATCTTAATCTATAATCTCCTTAACTTAAATCAGCTGAACTCGTTGTTGGGTGCTGTGAAAGGGTGCTCACGTCTCTGAGGGCGGCGGAATGTCAAGCGAGATCCAAAGCTTCCCTATCCTCTATCGAAGTTACTAAACTAGAACGTTTTCAGAAAATTAGGACAGCGGAAATTTTAAAAATTAAGGAGAAAAAAACAGCAAGAGATAAACTTTCGAACTTTCACGAGCCATATATACACAGATAATTCAGAGGGCCCACAACCAGTGGTTGTGCCACAATTTGGTAGCGCGCAGAAAACAGTAAACGACCGGCCGAGAGGCCTTATTACTTTACAAAACAACAAAGAAGAAAATATAATTAACCTCTCTAACGTTCAACTCAGCAGCCATGAACGGACCGTAATCTCGCGCGAACTCACATTTTGCCCCTCCACTAGACGATACAATCAGTTCTCCTTATTACAAGATCTCGAGAACTTCGCGCGCAATCTTCGCCTAGAAGAATACTTTTTCGAGAAACCCCAGAAAGAAACCACTACCAAAGTACCTTCTAGTTCAGGGCAACAGTGGACACCAAGCTATCAGCGGGAAAGGCAGCTAGATACCTGCATCGAAGCCATCCAAAAAGACATACTTCAGGAATATAACACACACAGACCGGCAGCAGCCAAAAACCTCTCAAGAAAGCAGTATGAAGCACTTAAGGCACTTAGTGACCGAACAGACATCGTTATAAAACCAGCGGATAAAGAAAGAGGAATTGTAATATTAAAAAAATACGACTATATCCAAGAGGGCACCCGCCAACTAACCAACAAATCTTTCTATAAACCACTGGATAAAGATCCAATCCTGGAACATCATGCAATAATAACCACCGCACTCTATGATCTGGTAGAGCTCGGAGAGCTATATCCTGATCTATCTAGGGCACTTTCTGTAGTACGTGCTAAACCAGGACGGTTCTATATGCTCCTGAAAATACACAAAAAAGGAAACCCCGGCCGACCAATAATTTCAGGAAGAGGTATCCTCACCAAACCAATATCAAGTTACTTAGACTCTCTAATTAAGAACATACTTTCTACACACCCCTCCTACCTACGTGATACCAACCATTTCATTAGGACGATCAAAGATCTCATAATCCCTGAGGATGCCTTTCTTGTAACTCTTGATGTTAAACACTGTCGAAATTTGGGCTTGTTGGTGCATTGTGACGACTGAAAATAGCGCTAAAAAACGAGGACACAAGAAGAGGACACACAGCACAGGCGCTACACACAGCGCCTGTGCTGTGTGTCCTCTTCTTGTGTCCTCGTTTTTTAGCGCTATTTTCAGTCGTCTTGATGTTACTTCCCTTTACACCAATATTCCACACAGTGATGACGTCAAAGCACTAGTACAAGCGTATAGTTCACATAAATCTGACGACTCACCAAACCAAATAGTCATTGAAACTCTCGCTAAGTTTGTTCTCCAGCTCAACAGCTTCAAGTTTTCTAACCAATACCACTTACAAATTAATGGCACGCCTATGGGGACTCGCAAGGCACCTAACTACGCAAACATCGTTATGAATGACCTTAAAATTAAGTTTCCGTCAACCCAGTAAATTCTGCCACTTCTCTATCGAGGCTTCCTCGATGATATTTTTATCATTTTGACAGACACACAGGACAGCCTAAGTAATTTTATAGAATCGTTTAACAAAGTTCATCTAGACATAACGTTCACTTATTCGTACTCAACAACTGAAATAAATTTTCTAGACGTCCACGCAACATTAAAAGACGGGTTATTAGCTATTACGTTTACAAAAAACCTACAGACCGGCAGCAATACCTTCATTTCGATAGTTGTCACCCTCGTCACTGCAAGACATCCATTCCTTACTACCAGGCTCACCGATTCAAAAGAATTTGCTCCCATTCCGAAGACTTCGAGGCCAACACAGAGAACTTGTGCAAGGCACTTTCAAAACAACATTATCCTCCTTCCATAGTCAACGACGTCATACACAAAGCGGCAAACTTAGATCGCCAGCAGCTACTTGACCAGCAGAAAGAATTGAAACAAGAGGGACGGAAGAACTTAGTTTTAACATTTTGTGGCAATCCCCCTAACGTAAACGAAATTCTAAAGAAACAGTTTAACATTTTACAACAGAGTGAACGGCTATCAAAAGTTTTCCCTTCCCCTCCACGAGTGGTATATAGACGCCCCAAAAACAATAAAGATTATTTTGTGCGGTCGAAAACCAAAAAAACGTTCATAACTGGATGTCAACCATGTGGCAAAGCCCGCTGCAACGTGTGCCAACACATACAGGTAACCAACGTTGCTGAAAGCACACAATCTGGTTTCAAGTACTTCATTATTTCACACCTTAACTGTGACAGCTCCAATCTAATATACCTTCTCGAGTGCGGAAGATGCGGTATTGAATACATAGGACAGACTGACACCGCCTTTTGCATCCGCTTCAATAACCACCGTTCACATGTTCATTCACTTGCGGATCTGCCTCTGTCTCAGCATATTAACTGCGGAAACCACCCGTTTGATTCCATAAAGGTCCAACTCTTACAAAGTGGTTTCTCTAGCACAAGGAAACGTGAGCAGCGCGAATCATACATAATTTATAAATTTAATACACTTAAAGCTGGTCTAAACAACACTCAAGGCATACTTTCTTCAAATCGCGCTCTGGAAAATTCAGGATAATATTTATCCCAACCAAACATTTTAGTTTTTCTTTTTTCTTTCCTTCTTTTTCTTCTCTCTTTTTTGGTTTCCTTAATTACCATATTTGTTCTCTTCCGATTTCGCCTGGAGCACGTGTTTGGGCGTACGGTGGGGCACGCGCATTCCGAGAAAGGTGGACCACTAAACGAAGTAAAATGACACATCCAAGCCCTGATTAAAAACTTGAAAAACAACCTTCAGTATATATTTAATATTCTTGAGCCACAGAATATAAATATATATATATATAGGAGATCGTAGCTACGTGGCATGCGCCTATCCTGCACGTGCAGAGCTTTGACACGCGTAGCCCTTGTTTGCTGTTCTCTCTTTTTTTCTTTTTCCCCTTTTTTCCTTTATTTCTTTTTTTAAATTTATCACAACTTTCTGACGTAGCCCTCCTCGCCAGGCTTCAACAGCAACTATGGAGGGGAGAACAGGTGGAATGCGATAGCGACAATGATCGCAAGGAATGTACTGTGGTATTCTTTACAAGCTACCGGGAGCGCTGATGAGAGGTGAACCTGAGGAGTCAAACTTTTCATCATTGGAATTTGCTTAATTTAGCCCCCTTGACCAAAAAACTTGCCATGATTGTATTTGGTTTATCACTCGTTTTTTTTTACAAAACGCACCTGCTAATATTAGTACGCAAACGTGGTCGTTTGACTACTTATCAGTGTATAATGGGTGGTATTGGCACTGGCCCACGTGCGTTTTTTTTTAATGCACGTGCTATGCGTAGTACGCACACGTGGCAGTTCGGCTGCTTATCAGTGCATGATGGGCAGTTCGGCCACTGGTATATGTAGATTTTTCTTTTTCTCTCGCTTTTTATTTTCTTTTTTTTTTCTCTCGCTCTCTTTCGGCTGGAAGATGGCATAAAAACGCGTCGGAGCCTACTAAATTTCGTCTGATGAAGATCGGTCTCCGATCGAAACTCAACCAATAAACAGTTTTTTAGAGGCGTATACTTATTTTTCCTTAAGTCTACGGTAACCGAAGCCAGACTCTTTGTAATATGTATATATATATATATATATGTATATATATATATATATATATATATATATATACCGGCGGCATCGCAGCAGCAACCAGGCAGCCCTAGCTCGTGCCGCTCGCCGACGTGTCGATGTCGCTGCAGGTAGTGGGCTTTACTCTTCACTACATAACGTCCCTTGTCAGAAAAGGAGGCATCCTGGCGACTCACGCAAAACAGAGTACGAGCGGCTCGTAGTGTGATTTCAACCGCTGTACGTGGACGGTTTCACGACCCCGAAAGCACCGCTCTTTTGATGTCGCGATGGGTTCGACGATGTACTTAACAGGTGAAGCCTGCGAGATAACGCGGTAGGGTCCCTGGTATTTTAAAACAAGCTTCGAGGAAATGCTTTTAGGGACAGCTGGAACGAAGTTTGGGTACGGGTGGTTATCGTCACGCCAAGAATTTCGTCTCCATTGGTCGATGATTGTGCACGACTGGGCGAGCTTGCGGCATTCGTCGGCGCGGCGGGTAGCTTTAGAGATGGACGTAGACTCGAAGAAACCAGGGTGGTAAAGCGGATTGGTATCCAGTGTGGTGTAAGGGTCTCGGCCATATAGCACTAAAAATGGCGAAAAGCCCGTAGTCGCCTGTGAAGCATTGTTGTATGCGTTTGTCACAAAATGCAGACTGGGGTCCCGATCGGAGTGGTCTGAGGCAACAAAATTAGATATTATGTCGCCAAAGGTACGGTTGAATCTTTCCGTCAGTGATCTGTTTGGGGATGGTAGGCGGTGGTAGTCCGGTGAATGATGCCGCATTCAGTAAGGAGTGCGTTGACGACTTTGGAGAGGAATACACGTCCTCTGTCGCTAAGAAATTCGCGCGGTGTGCCGTGACGGAGAATGAAGTTCCGCCGGAAAAAAGATACGTCGCGTGCTGTGGCAGCAGGCAAAGCGGCTGTTTCTGCGTATCGCGTCAAGTGGTCAACAGCGACAACAATCCAACGGTTTTCGGAAGCCGTGAATGGGAGAGGTCCGTACAGATCAATTCCAATGCGGTCGAAAGGCCTGGCTAGGGCAGGGATTGGCTGGATCGGACCAGAGGTGTGATGAGGCAGAGCTTTCCATCGTTGGCACTGCGGGCATGACTGAATGTACTTGCGCAGAAAGGTGTACATGCCTCGCCAATAAAACCGGGAGGAAAGCCGAGCGTATGTTTTGAAGATGCCCGCATGTGCGCACTGAGGGTCAAGGTGGAAACCTGAACACATTGCAGCACGAAGTTGGCGAGGTATGACCAGTAACCACTTTCGGCCGTCAGACTTGTAAATCCTGCGGTAAAGGAGGTTATCGCGGATCTCAAACTTAACCGCTTGACGGCACAATGTTCGAGAAAATGGAGAAGTTGATGGGTCTGATAGGAATCGCCGAAGAGCGTTGATCCAGTCATCCTTACGTTGCTCAGACGCCATGTCGCAGTTTGCTGGAAACGCAACCGTTTTGTCCATGGCAGATAGACAAGCAGAGCTTTCCGATGATACAGGTGAACGCGATAGCGCGTCGGCATCAGTGTAACGTCGGCCAGACCTGTAGACAACGCGCATGTCAAACTCTTGCAACCGCAAAGCCCAGCGAGCTAAACGGCCGGAGGGGTCCTTCAACGTGGATAACGAACAAAGTGCATGGTGGTCGGTGACTACGTCGAAAGGGTTATCATATAAGTATGGTATAAATTTACCTAGAGCCCAAATAATTGTCAGACACTCCTTTTCTTTTACAGAATAATTCTTCTCCGCTTTGGTGAGGGTACGGCTTGCGTAAGTGACTACGTCCTCCTGTAATCCCAATTTGCGCTGCACGAGAACGGCGCCGAGTCCAACACCGCTTGCATCGGTGTGCACCTCAATCGGAGCAGTCGGGTCGAAGTGACGCAAGATCGGCGGTGAGTTTAACAGGTGGCGCAACTTTTTAAAGGCATCATCACAGGCGGGTGACTAAGTGTAACTTTTCGAGTCATTCCGTAAAAGTTCAGTCAAGGGGGCGGTGATCATCGCGAAATTCCGAATAAAGCCATGGAAATATAAGCAGAGCCAAGAAAGCGGCGCAGGCCCTTCATAGATTCTGGTTTAGGAAACTCTGGAACTGCCCAAAGCTTGGCGGTGTCAGAAACGATACCGTCCTTATGGACAACATGGCCTAGGATGGTGCGATTACTTGCACCAAAGCGGCAATTTTTGCCGTAGAGCTGTAGGCTGACATCATTTAGGCACTGTAGTACTTCATCTAGTCTGTGGAGATGCGTGGTAAAATCTGGTGGAAATATAACTACGCCGTCTAAACAGCACAGGCACGTTTTCCACTTCCAGTCACGCAAAAGATTGTCTATCATCCGCTCGATTGTTCTGGGTGTGTTGCAAAGACCGAAAGGCATGACATGGAATTTGTAAATGCCATCAGCTGTGAAAAAGGCAGTTTTAGGCTGATTTTCAGGTGCCATAGGGACTTGATAATATAATGCAAATGCAAGGTGAAAATGGTAGCAGCATCGGGACAGAAGTAGCAAGAGCTGGCTGGGTATACGAGTGGCGTCGCAGCAACAACCAGGCATCCCTAGCTGTCGCCTCACGCCAACGTGTCATAGTGGGCATTCCTGTCATGGAACATCAAAATAAACCACGTTGTGACTTCTCACAAGGGATCTACTTGACTGCCCCTGTATATATAATGTATGTGTCTGTGTGTGTCAAATGCAAGCATTCTTAGTAGCAGACAAGAGTTGTGATATAAAGTGCTCCAAGCAACAATGCAAGCAAAGTCACTCATTTCACCTTACTACCACACCAAGAAAAAACAGAAACCATTGAATATATCATATCATGTTGTTAGCGCACTTTCTGTCTCATCTTGTGACATTGTTTTGATTGGCATTGTATACCATGTACACATTAGCTAGGATTTTCAATCTGCATCGACGATCAAGGAATTTCATTAGAACCAGAGACCTACCTGACCAACAGCAGGAACGTTGCCAGGAAGTCCAGGCTGAAATGTACCACAACAATGAAAACTTTGCAATGAGGTATATATCTTTATTTTCTAGAGTACTTTTTAAACTTCAGCCAACCCACTTATGGGGAAGAAGTTGCCAATATTCTAAAGAGCCCCAATTTCATGATTTAGTTACAATTTATTGGTTGGTCTGTTTCATCTTAGCTGAACGTAGCTGAACCAAGAATGAAACGAGCTGACTCACCTGACCTCAATAAGGGCGTGTGTGGAAAGACAGCACAACCTACGAGGCCTGCTGTCGACTGCTACTCAAGCAGACAAGAAATCTGCCTCAGGCTTTGAAAGAATGTGAAGGAATATGCTGACATTTTTTTAGGCTTATCATCGCAAAAACACAATACAATTATGAGGCATGTTGGGGGAACCAGAAATTTTAAGAGTCTAGCGTTCTTTGACGTTTACTCACATTTCCCTGCACACGTGTCTTCAGCATTTCATCTCCACCAAAATGCGACCGCTGCGACCGAATCTAACTGGCGCCCTCTGGGTCAGCATGCGAGAGAGAGAGAGAGAGAGAGAGATGGAAAGTGAAAACACCTAACTTACTCTTCTTGCAGAGGTCAAACAACGGAGAAAAGATTCAAAATCGTTGACTCGATCCCCTTTCATTCTGAAAATTGGTTACTTCTGACATGCCATGTTCTTCTGGCCCGTTTTGAATGCATACAGAACAACAAAATCTCGTTCATTCATTCCCATGGGGCTGCGAGCTGGATCATTTGGACGACCCGAAGAGCGTGCCGAATATTAAAGACTGCAAATGTGCTACTCAAAAGAGCGACAACGGCGTTCGCAAGCAGCCGAAACAAGGCAGCGTTGTCCGCATTTCTTACTTTACCAGTGATGCCCACGCAGTTCTCCACATTATTTTGTAACCCAACACAACGCGCGCATTGTCACGAAAAAGGAGCATAATGAAAACTGTTATATGAGAAGACGTTTTAGCCGTGGTAATGATCCTGACATTAGCTAATTGATTTATATGTGAGGTTTAATTACCAAGGCCACCGCAGCCGTTTCTGTAGCCGTTTCCGGCATACATGCTACAGATTCATCACACCAAGACGCCCTTAACATATTTAAACAATGGTTTTGAAAGTGAAAGTGTATTCTGCATGATTATCTAGAACGGCTCTGCACCTTCAAATCTGTTCGGTCGTGGAGCAACGTGGTGACCTTACGGAAACATTTACGACGAGGTTCCAGACAATCAGAGGGTACTCGGGAACCTTGTGAGGGATACGTCATACACTGTCATGCTGAATGAGGTATGGCTGCAAATAATTCCGGCAGACATTCTAGTTAACTAATATAAATAGGAGAGTCGGGGGTCAGGTTCATTGTAACGAATGCCAGCTGTACCTAAACTTCGTAAGAGAAGATGAGTCGCCTGCTTTATTTCTTCGAATCGAAGTGAATTGTTTCAAGAGAAGCGCAAAGATTTCGACTCCAGATCTCATTAACGGTTGCAGCGATACCACTGTGAGCTTTCACAAGCCTCTGTCGCCTCCAGCTGCAAATTCTCTTCACTATAGATGAAGTGTTTCTTCCGCCTCCTGTGTTTCGTATGGCAACTGATGATATTACTGAAGAATTCATAGCCACCTCAGCATAGGATAGAAGCGCAATAAACTCGCAGTCGATGGTCGTTTACAAGTGTACCACCAAAGGACAGCTGGCAGGAGAATGTTACCACAGTGTAAAGTTCAAAGCACGCAAACATCTTCATGCATCTCTAATACGTATTGCGGGGCAACTGAAAGTACACGAGCAGAAGCCGAAAGTGCTTCTGATGCTGCTATGTGTTGCTACAACGGCATGACTCCTTCACTTTCCTCTAACCTTTTAGGGGCGAAGCTCCTTAGGGCATGGGCTGTGCGTCCCCTGTAGCCAGTATGTAGCCACCTCTAGTTTAGTTCTTGCGGTGTTCACTAGATGGTGGTACCGTCCCCTGTATCTAGCCACCTCTAGTTTAGTTCTTGCAGTGTTCACTATATGGCGGTACCGTCTCCTGTATGTAGCCACCTCTCGTTTAGTTCTTGTAGTGTTTACTAGATGGTGATACTTGTAGCTGATGATGAAAAGATGCAAGATGTTATAAACTAGAAAGCGGTACTTGTAGTTGATGAAAGACGCGAGATCTTATAAAATAGGAATGATGTCACATATGGCGCGTGTCATTTCTTGAAGGCAATCGTTCGATTTAGTGCGGCGACGTACGCTAGGGGGAGCGATGTAATAAAATCGAGTGGGCAAAATGTACAGAGGATTCATGGTTTACCAGGTTTACCTTCGGAGCTTCGCCTACTCATCATCATTCACTTCGTGGATATGGCGGAATTTTTTCAGACTTTCGGCACTTCGCTGATGACACCGACGCATTGTTGTTACGTGCGTGATGTTACGGACAACGGTAGTCAAAGAACATTCCTACAAGAAGACGTTCACAAGACACTCAAGCTGAATCCTATTCGACACATGGATTTGGTCACAAGCTCATTTGGACATCAGCGACTGCCACTTACTTTACGCGCGAAAGTTGTCAGCGTGTCATCGTTATGCTACGGAGTTAACACAAAAACACTTTCGTGCAGATATGAGGTGTCGTTGTTCCTTTCGTCTGCGGTGACATCACTGAATCTTAAATGATGAATAAACTTCATGAATTCATCATTTGGCAAAGGTACATCATCTGCGGATGCAGTCGTTTTCCTAAGTATTACCCCTGAACCCGGAGTATATATTCTGATTAGACCGGTGAAATTGTAGAAATTTACGCGAACTGACAACAAAGTCCGTTGGGGGCCGAATAAAAAGTCATTTATATCCAATAACACAAAAATGGGGTGCACTCTCCAAGAACCATCATCCGCCAATGAAGGAGGTAAACAGTATGCGATCGGTCATATCTGTGCCATGCGAACAGATATCTATGATGAGAAAGTTTTTTTCTTACTCGTCAAAACTAGTTTCGGATATCAATACCAGTGGTATTGCAGAAAAGTTATTCTCGAAGCAAGACATCAAGATAAAAGGGTTTCTGAAATGGTCGCGATGAATTTCCGACGCCAATCACATCATCAAAGAATAATGACAGTGCTGCCATTTCTTTCAAAGAAATAGTTCAGCCACGGGTAAAAGGTATGAGGCCACACAAGAAAAATTTACGGCATCATCTCAAAAGCGCCTTTTAATGAATGCTAAATGCGGCTTAACGCTGAATGCCTGGATGGTTAGGTTTACGTGTTGTTAAACAAAGTCGAGGGATCAAAAGTTGCATAGCATTCTTCTACCGCCTTTTTCATAACCATATTATGGTTTACAGAAATACAAACTCCACAATCATTGTATTACTTACCTCCCTTAAATGAGGACTTCCACCTCCATGGCCTGCGGGGGCGGGAGGCTGAAAAAGGCAAGGAAGAACCCTCAAAAATAAGCAAAATATACAAAGTTTCACAACCTGAACATTCTTTACCAACATGTTTATGAAGTAGCAATAATTGAGTGAAGCACATTCGAAAACCAAGCAGCTATGGCACGAAAATATTTGTAAGTTAGCTATAGTAACAGGCCTGTTGGCGAGATTGTACAAGAGCACTGTCTGGGGTAGACTTCACACAGCTGCTTCTTGCATGTCCCAAGATTGTTTGCACTTCAAAACAATAGTGTGAAAATTTTTGTGAGTAGCCTTTGTGAGTAGCCGTTTATTCCGTTTACAAAACATGAACGTCCTTAACGACGCAGTATTTGTTCTGTGAAAGAGATGGCATACGTAATTTCAATGATGCTTCAGTTTATATCAAAGTTTTTGTTTTCAAGACCGTTGCGAAAAATGTAATCATGCAATTTCACCAACTTATTAATACACCATCTGTAATACTTATGGCATGAGAGTAGCGTGTTGCATATCTGGGACATCATGGACATTAAGCCTTCATTTCTACTCATCAAGAATTCACCAGATTCAAACGTAATGAATATGACAGTAGTAGTTTGTATTCTGGTTCATCACAGGCACTAAACCTCTGCTTCCACCCATCAGAACCTGTATCACATAGAAAGGGGATGACAACGACTACAGCGCATTATAAACGTGATCCATCAGAGGTACTGGGTATGTAGTTCCGTGTAGTGGCACATTGATCACATGCTATGACTATGCCGTAAATAAGGCCACTGATACCGGGTCTCCTACTTACATTTTTCAAATGGTAACATACGAAGCACATAATGTTCGAGCTTATGAGTACACGATCAAAAAATTCTTGCCACCTAATGAAACTGCCATTATTGGGAGTATTGGCAGTATTGGCACATCATGTGCCCGTACAATCGAGCTGCAACATGAATTTGTTTATTTCTGATGGTGTCGCGATCTCCAGACGAGGTTTGTTGCAGAAACTCTCGACTGCAGGAACACTATTCCTGCACGTGCCTATGTAACCAAGCGCAAACAGTCAGTTGTAAGCAGCAGAAAACTGCAGCTATGCTAAAATAGTAAGGCGATGTACTCACAAAACGTGTTTTTTCAAGGAAATACCAGCTGAGGTGTAAAAAAATGTAATACTGTCGAAGAGCAGCTGCTGTTAAGGCATATGACTTGTACAACGTGTGAGTGTTTGAAAGGCTCACAAGTTGCAAAGCATTCCGCTCTATTGTATTATCATATCCTAAACACATATTTTCATGATCGGCACTAAAACTTCAACCAAATCAACTGCCGCGTAGGTTTCTTTCCGTGCTGCCTTACGTAGGCGCATTAGGAACTTTTCTGAGCCGAGACGAGAAATTTCGGTGTAGGGAGTCATCACAGCTGTTCTCGCATGATCATGATATAGAAACTTCATGCGGTGAATGCTACTCACATGTACGTTTCTTTGCTTGCAGCTCGGTAAAAATTTCCGCGTGAAAGCGAAATAGGTTTACAAATTTAAAAGACGATGCGAGCGGTGGCCGACTGCGCCACCGTGTTCTACTCCTGAGCACCAGCGATATCCAGTCTTTCTTTTTAGTTCCAACTCAGTGAGCATTTTGTCTGGGTAAATGGTTGGGCGCTTTTATGAGCACGCTGATTACGTATTCACAAGGTGTGCTTTCCAAAAAGGAGAGTTGTGGCGCATTAAGAGTTCCAGTATAAGTACCACTTTCACCTTACCGCATTCTTCTGCTCATAAACGCTTGTGGTAGTCTTTGAAGATTCTTCTGCAGAGTAGCCAGTGTTATTCTTTGCCCTGATTGTCGGCTAATGCACAACGTATGTTTAGGTATTCGCTCAGTGTAAATGCATTACGTACAGTCAAATATAGGTTGTTTTTGTGCTGGTCCACTACCATTTCCCTCACTATACCTGGAAGAAGTGGTGCAATGTTAATCCTGAACATATGCGACACGGTTAAATGAAAAAAAAATTACATGTGACACCATTATCACAGCCATTGTATGCAATGAATAGAAAATATACGGCAACATAAAAGAAAACGAAGGCTTCTTTACTGTGTGCGTCGAACTTAGGGCAGTGTGAAACCCCTAAAAAGTTGCCTTTTTCTGAAGAAGGGAGCATTCACTCACGCATTTGGGAGAGCGAAAAGTGATATTTTCAAGGCGCCGATCCAACTTGGCGAAAACTATTTCTCCATAATTTGTCTCAAGATTCTACATTGTACCACGCATTAGCACTTTATGTGCAGTCGCCGTATTTTTGGACCGTAACAGTGCTGCTTCTGACAGCAAAGTGCCACCGTGAAAGCGCTTGGCTCCTAATATTTAGGACAGTTGGAGGTGCACTGAAACAAGCACAAGTTGTGCAAATGTGAAAAACGAAGCTTAGTAAGGTAGTGATGTTCTTGTAGCATCAATACTGCATTTTCTCACGAACAATGCTCTCTTGCGTACACTTCGCTCACCCAATTACGCATTTTGAAGTAATAAATGCGAAAAGACTCGTGGTTATTGCCGTGACACCACTCGTTTTGTAAAATGGCTCACCAGACACTCCACTTTAGCTTGCGTGCTAAAGTTGTCACTGTTACTTCCTGCATCGTTCATAAGGGTTATGTATATAAAGGTATTTTACAAATATAATCAACTTCATCTACCTGGCTATCACGATAGAGCGCACATTTTAACGAGTGCGACGTAGTTTTCAATACGTTAAAATACTTGCCGTTGGGGGTAAACGCAAGATACTGTCGAATGTCAGGGGGCTGGCAGGCTGAAAAGAAGATAGCAGGCAGTTAAAAAGCCAGGAATACGCGAATAGTATTTCAGTTGACTGAATTCTTATTTGAAAAAATACCAATTGAAAAGTATTATGTAAGACTAACAGAGAATAATACCAATTAGGGTGTGGCAGCTTGGGCTAGTTGGTATGGCATGACGATAGTTATAGCGCGAGAACAAAACGATGACACAGAGACAAGAAGGACAAACTTTCGTGTCCTTCTTGTCTCTGTGTCGTCGTTTTGTTCTCGCGCTATAACTATCGCCATACCAAATAGGGTATCGGAAATGGTATTATTAGCAAACCTATCGTAAATGTGAAAAAGAGAATTGAATGAAAAGACAACTTGCCCCGTTTTGGGGCTGAACCGCCACCAGCAAACAACGTCTCCGATGCTCTACGAACTGAGCTACCAAAGAGGCCACCTCCCGTACACTTGCTTGGTATATATATATATATATATATATATATATATATATATATATATATATATATATATATATATATATATATATATATATATATATATATACCAAGCAAGTGTACGGATATATATATATATATATTGATTTGTGGGGTTTAACGTCCCAAAACCACCATATGATTATGAGAGACGCCGTAGTGGAGGGCTCCGGAAATTTCGACCACCTGGGGTTCTTTAACGTGCACCCAAATCTGAGCACACGGGCCTACGACATTTCCGCCTTCATCGACATATATATATATATATATATATATATATATATATATATATATATATATATATATAAAGAGAGAGAGAGAGAGCGAGAGAGAGAGAGCATCGAACGCGTTATTTGAAGGTCGTAGGTTCGCTTCCTGCCCACAGCTGGTTATATTTTTATCCACTTTTCTTTCTTCTTATTTACATTCCATTGGTTTTAATAACTTCCCCTGTACATTCCTTGGCATTACTGTCTGTTAGATCTCATTATTAATGTGTTAAAACACGGAAAAACGAGCCCTTAGGCCCTTAGGTATACACTTGTTTCCCTTATATATATATATATATATATATATATATATATATATATATATATATATATATATATATATATATATATATATATATATATATATATATATATATATATATATATATATATGTGTGTGTGTGTGTGTGTGTGTGTGTGTGTGTGTGTGTGTGTGTGTGGGTGTGTGTGTGTGTGGGTGTGTGTGTGGGTGTGTGTGGCGAAGAGAAAAGAGAGACGTGAGAATACGCCATGAAGACGGCGGCTGAAGTGGCTGTGCCCATCTCGCCACTTTATATCAGGGCTGCAGTGCAGCCATGGTGCGTGTCAGCGCCCATCACGCAGGGTACGTGAGCTCGCTCTCTTCTTGCGCAGCGCTAGCTATGCATGAGCTGAGGGAGAGGCGTGAGGTGGTGGCCAAGGAAACAATAATGATGAGGATCATGCACTACAGGGCACCCCTCTCAGCTCTCCAGGCTATATTGAAGTGTATACAAGAAAGAAAGAGATGGAAAGAGACTATATATAGGAACTACAATACTCAAGGTGCCCGTTTAGGAAGTTCAGGCTGTCAACTTGAAGTGAGCATCGGGAAGTATTAGGTCTCTGGTGAGAGTTGCGCAATGAACGAAGAAGTAATCGTCGGGTCGCTGTATTTGTACACAAGTGGGCGACAGGATGACCCGCTGGGGCAAGCTAGAAGAGCGCAGGGTGTCGCGAGTGAGCATTGCAGGTAGAGGCGCCTTGAGGGAGAATCGAGGGAGGTTGTATAAACGCCGATGTGGCCCCTGCGCACGAAGCAATGAGAAGTGGTGTAGTGAAGTCTCGCAGACCACCCGTTGACAGGCAACGGCTTCGACGGTGCTTTAGCGAGCACCGTCGACGCCACTGTCGGTACGCAAATGCCGTGACTTTAGTGGTATCTGCATGTGAATGAATTTGACCGCTTACGTTGGCAGTAGGCAAGTAGCATTGTACGCATCGGGTACAGGTGAATGACGTCTACGGCTTGTAAAAGTTCCTGCCTACATTCCATTTGTACGCCTGTTAGCCTGCAGTTTCCGTCCAGAACTCGGTAGAATGCGTGTCATGTGATTCAGCAAGTGTGGACTCTGGAGGAGTCTCAGAGGGCGCACCTTAGCTTGAGCAAACACCATCAGTAGTCGGCGCATGTGGGTCGTGCGCAGGTCGGTATTGCAGGTGGTTGCCTGTATAGCTGGCGTTACAAGTGCGGTCTGCTGCGACACAAGCGGACCAGGCACGTTGTCTTCAGGAGCGTCGGCAATAGTCGCAGCGTCTCGGAAGTTTGGCCGTGGTTGATGGCTCGTGGCTTCTACTTCAGCTGCGAGAGACTGCGAGGGTGACGCTGGTTGCTGCTTACCAATCAGACAGAGCATCGAATTGCATCAATGTTTGGGTTAGTCGATAACAAGTCGGATGGTGAGAGTGTCTGTGGAAGGCTACAGGGCATTTAGCAAGGTTGCTGTCATGGAGACTGACTTGTCATAGGTGTTGTGGGCCGTGGAGGTTGGCCAAGACAAGTGGGTTGCGAGCATGCCTACAGTATCACGGGCCGAGGACGTTGAAAAAACGTACCTCATGGCTGACTAGTCGCATGACGCACGAATGCCCTGAACATCGTCGGATGAGCAGCCGGACGTGAGACTCGTGTTGCTAGTGGCCAGAAGAAAGGTTGTAGACGACGTTGCTAGGGAAGTGAAGTCTTGGTCAAGGCAGGGATGATGGCCGCTTGATACGATTCGCTGTGACTCACGGGACACCGGAAAGTAGTGGGTCCCCAAAAGCGGGTGACAATTGAGGCTGTAGCAGACCAACACAGCAGAGTAGAGGTCACCGTATGGCTGCCAGCTGGAGCTTGAAGTGGCAGCGAGATGGCGCAGTTCTACCAGAAGGATGTAAAGAAGAATGGCGTGCATCAGCGGATGGTCCGTGACGCGATTCACCGCAAGAACGGTGCCGAGCTGCATAAGCTATACTTTGGGGTAGGCCGATTGGAACGGCGGCAATGGCAAGCAGAGTCGCGGAAACATGTAAACCGATGGCTCCTCGAAGGACGCGTTCTCCGGGTCAACAATATAGCGGCGAGCACAGAAAAAGACGTTACAAGATGTCGCGAAGGCAGTCGAAGTGACCATGCCTTTCTCGCCACTTTATTTAGGGTTGCAGTGGAGCCGTGGTGGCTGCCAGCGTCCTGGAAGCCAGGTCCGTGAGCAGGTTCTGTTCTCGCATAGCTCTAGCTATGCATGAGCTGCGTGAGAGGCGTGGGGCGGTGGCCAAGGAAACGATAATGATTATGATCATTAACTACATGCCTTCAAATGTGAGAGTGCCAGTCAGCACTAACAGTAACCATGAAGGCGAATCCGGAACACTCTTTTTCAGCCTGTAGGCGTCACGTTGCACTTCATTCTATTACGGGCTGGCAGCTGATTAGTAAACCCTCGCATAATACCTTAAAGCATCCTCGGTGTCATAAAAACGACGCCCCTGATATGAATAGGCAGCTGCGTTGGCGTAGTGGTTAGAAAATCCACCTCGCATGCAAATGTCCGTGAATCGTATTGCAGTGCCGTGCAAGTCCCAGCCGGATAAAAAAGATCCGCGTGGTTATGGAACTGCATTAAGAGGCCTGAAGTGCGGCCTCACCAGTGACCACCCCCGGTAACTCACTCCCTCACAAGAGAAAGATTGGCCACCCTAGTGCAGTATCTGGCCGCCCCCTCCCGTAGGCATTCGTCAATTAACTCACGGCCCTCAGTCCCCACCAGCTGCGGAGCAACTGACCACGGCGGCGGTCAGATCTGCAAAGCAGCAGAGGGTGCTAGGAATCTCTGGATACGGACAGGCCACCATTGGAACTTGAACTTAGCAACGTTTAACGCTAGAACCTCATCTAGTGAGGCAAGTCTAGCTGTACCATTTGAGGAGCTAGAGGGTGTTAAATGGGATATAATAGGGCTCAGTGAGGTTACGAGGACATATGAGGCCAATACAATGCTACAAATTGGACACGTCCTTCGCTATCGGGGCTTGGCTGACAGAAGACAACTGTAAGTGTGGTTCCTAATTAACAGACACATATCTGGCAACATAAAGTAATACTATAGTATTGATGATATGGCGGTAGGTATCGTACTTAAACTCAATAAGGAATACAAGATGAACGTGGTGCAGGCTTACGCGCCTACATCCAGCCATGTTGACGCTCCAGTTGAAAGCTTCTATGAAGAAGTGGAATCGGTGATAAGTAAAGTAAAAAAACAGTATACTATACTGATGGGAGACTTTAATGCAAAGGTGAGGAAGAAGCAGGCTGGAGACCAGGCAGTAGTAGATTATGGCATCGGTATTAGAAACGCCAGAGGAGAGCTACTAGTAGAATTCGCAGTACGCAATAGTTTACGGATTTTGAATACCTTCTACGAAAAACTAGGAAACCGTAAGTTGACATGAAGGAGAACTAATGGCGAAAATAAAAACAAAATAGATTTTATAATGAGTACACACCCAGGCATCGTGCAGGATGTGGATGTGGTTGGCAAGGTACGATGCAGTGACTATAGAATGGTACGGTCTCGAATTCACCTAGACTTGAAGAAGGACCGACAGGAACTGATACGCAAAAATCCAATCAATGAGCTAGCACTGAGAGGGAAAGTACAGGAGTCCAGAGTCTCGCTTCGGAACAGGTTTTTATTGAGGAAACAGGTTATTATTGAGAAAACAGGCTTGTTGAGGAAATGGGTTCTTATTGAGGAAACTAACCTTAGCCTAAATACAATGAATGATAATCTGACAAGTATCATTACGAAGTGTGCAGTGGAAGTTGGAGGCACGGTAGTTAGACAAGACACTGGCAAGCTTTTCCAAGAAACGAAGAATCTCAATAAGAAGCGTCAAAGCATGAAAGTCTCAAGTACAACAGACAAAAAAAACTGGCAGACTTTTCGAGGTTGATTAATAAGCGTAAGGTATACGATCTAAGAAGGTATAACATGGACATAATTTAACACGCTTAAAAAAACGGAGGAAGCATCAAAGCAGTGAAGAGGAAATTTGGGATAGGCAAAAATTGAATGTATCACTAAAGGACAAAGAAGGCAAAATAACTACCAATATGGGTCGGATAATTAAAATAGCGGAGGATTTTTACAGAGATCTGTAGAGTAGCAGGGATAACCACGACCTTAATACTATAGGAACCAGCAGTAACCCAGATGACACCCCACCAGTAATGATAGAAGCAGTCAGCGAAGCCTTGGAGAGAATGAAAACTGACAAAGCTGCTGGTGAGGATCAGGTAACGACAGATGTGCCTAAAGATGTGGGACAAATTGAGTTAGCAAAACTAGCCACCCTGTTTACGAGGTGTCTCCTAACGGGAAGAGTACCAGAGTCTTGGAAGAGTGCTAACATCATCTTAATACATCAGAAAGGAGATGACAAGGACTTGAATAATTGCAGGCCAATCAGCTTGCTCTCCGTAGTATACAAGCTATTTACCAAAGTAATTGCTAACAGAGCTAAGAAAACTTTAGAATTCAGTCAACCAAAAGAACAAGCCAGATGTCGAACAGGCTACTCAACAATCGAACACATCCTTACTATCAATCAGGTAATGGAGAAATGCTCAGAATATAGCCAACTACTATGCATAGCCTTCATTGATTACGAGAAGGCCTTTGATTCAGTATAAATATGAGCAGTCATGCAGACACCGTAGAATCAGCGCATTGATGAAGCATATATAAACATCCTAGAAGAAATATACAGGGAATCAACTTCTAGCATAGTGCTTCAACAAGAAAGCAGCAGAATACCAATCAAGAAGGTTGTAAAACAGGCGAATACAATCTCCCAAATGCTATTTAGCGCGTTCTTTGAGGAGGTATTCAGAGGCCTAGAATGCAAACAGTTAGGGCGAAGAGTTAGTGGAGAATACCTTAGTAACCTGCGCTTTTATAATGACATTGCATTGCTGAGTAACTGGGGGGACGAACTGCAACTCATGATTAAGGAGTTGAACAAGCAGAGCCTAGAGGTGGGTATTAAAATTAATCTGCCGAAAACCAAAGTAATGTACAACAACCTTGGAAGAAGCCAGAGCTTCGAGATAGGTAATGATGCATTTCAAGTTATAAAAAATATGTCTACTTAGGGCAGCTGAAAAGTGCAGAGCCGAACCACAAGATTCAATTAACTAGAAGTATAAGAATGGGGTGGAGCACATTTGGCAAGCACTCTCAAATTACAACAGGTAGATTGCCACTATTCCACAAGAGAAAGGCATACAACATCTGTATCCTGCCGGCACTTAGCTTTGGAGCAGAAACCTTGCGACTTACGTAGAGGGTTAAGCTTAAATTGGAGGGGGGGACGCAGCGAGCAATGGAAAGAAAAATTGTAGGTGTAACCTCAAGAGTCACGAAGAGAGCAGAGCGTATTTGGGAACAATAGGTGTTTAAAGATATCATAGTTGAAATCAAGAAGAGGAAATGGACATGGGCCGAACATGTAGCGTGTATACTGGATAACCACTGGTCATTAAGGGTAACTAACTGGATTCCCAGAGAAGGCACGTGGGTTAAGGGGAGAGAGAAGGTTAAGTAGGCAGATGAGATTAAGAAGTTTGCGGGTATGAATTGGCAGCAGCAAGCGCAGGACCGAGTTAACTGTCGAAGCATGGGAGAGGCCTTTTGTCCTGCAGTGGACGTAGTCAGGCTGCTGCTCATGATGATTATGAGGGGGGGGAGGAAGAGGAGGAGGAGGTTGTGAATAAGGGAAAGAAGTGGAAACTATAAGAGCTTGTCTTTCTTTAGTAGACACTATACTACTTCGAATAGCCCAGGATGCCCAGGCATGTATAGGGCACGTGTTTAGTGGTAAATTTAATGTATAACTTGATAACTTGACGCTGGCGGAGACTTCACCGCAACATTGAAATAAGGCGTTGGTTGATCTACCAACTGAGCTTTCGCACCGGTCATCTCCGCGTATACAATATGGGGCATATATGTGCTTTTAGACATGGGGTTCATCACCGCCAGCAGCCATGACGGCGAGTGTGGAACACGCTTTTTTGCCTGTTGGCGTAACGGAGCCCGTGGTGGTATTAGGACATGGCCGCTGTTGAATTACAACTCACTTAATACCTTAAAACATCAAGTATGTCATAACGCAATCCTCGCTAAGAATGAATCAAAGACGGGAAATTTTTAGTGCTGGGGTTTTTTTGTTAGACACAACAGTGGCACGAACTAACACACAATGCTTCCAAAGAAGGTTTTGGGGTCGTTACAGGAGCTATTGTGACGTAAACACGAATAAAGAAGAGTGGTCGACAACATAACTTGTTGGTGATTGTGTTAATGTGAATAATAATCTGTAGTCTACCTTGTAGCGCTCTTTTATATCTATGTATCAGCACGACCTCGCCGAATGATAAGTGCTATTTCAGAGCAGACTTACCGGACTGTAACGTAGGGAGATTCCAGGACTTGAGGGCGGTCCATGCTGGAAAATGGACACCACAAAAGCTAATAGGCTTTATACATTAGCCCACCAACCTGCGTGCTCTCATCGAAAATTGCATGTCTATAAAGAGTTTCTTATAAAAGCAATGGTAACTACGCAGTTGGCGACATTGTTCAAAGGCACATTCTATAGCTTGTCGACACATAGCGGCATGCTTAAAATTTGAATTGAACAAACTGATAATCAAGAAAATAAAGACGTTTTTAAGCACAAATGATGTATGTCTTTAGTACGAAGCTTTTAGCAGTTTTTGATACTGTAACGTTTTTTAAGTGATAAGTGTTGCTTATCGACGTTGTCCTTATCTTCATGGTGATAGTATTCACGTTGCTTGCGCTGTTATTGAGTCTTTGATTTAACAGGGTTACTCTCAAAGATGTGTTGTGGGTTTTTTTTCGATGGCAGTTTCTAGTGTGCCTTCCAAATTATACCTTCTGCCTTAATCTGTGAATAAGTATCTTCGGTAACATTTTATACGTGAATTTCATTATTCTGGCGCCAATTTTTTTTTCATCATAGAATATGATCGCAATTTATGAAGTTATGGAGAAGTTGGTTTAACGGGGTAATAAATGCACAGCTTCAAAGCTTGTGGACGCAATGTAGACTGGCAAATCTTCAAAGGAGAACACGTGGCTCATGATTCGCTGTCGAGACAACGATATGTTATTGAACAACCTAAACTGAAAAGAAGGCTATTAAGAAAGTAGAACAGGCTTTGCGAGCAGTGCTCTTCATATTGCTAAAGAATCAGAGGTAAGCCTATAGGTTTTTTCGTATAATGGTAAAAAATTATACAACACAGTGCAACCCAAGGTGGTATTTTAAAAATCAGACTTGGAAGCTTTCAAGAAAATGCACTTTTCTATCGAAATGCGATTGGCTTTCCCGAAGTTGCAGAAACATCCACCCCCTGCTAGTCTGGTATTGAAGAAAGAAAAACGAATATCTGGTCATTGAAGCTAGCAGCTTATAAAGCGGTCGGCTAAGTTTACTCAGGGGCAGACTATAGTGAGCCTTAGCTTTCTTTTCCAGCCGACCAACTTGACTGACTAGGCCAGCTGCCATAGGAGCTCTCGTCATTGTTAACACACTCAGATAGGCTTCTTTTGCGTTCTAAAGCATTTTTGGCAAAAGTACGCTCGTAATCAGTCCGCTTTGTGAAGCTCTGTGATGATCAGTCCATCGCAAACTTCAAAGGATGGACCACAATGGGACTGAGCGGCTGGGCGGCCAATTACTGTAGGAAAGAGGTACAATTTTATGGAACGTGGTGCAAAAGAAACATATCCACTCACTTGAGTAGGTTCTGTTTTGGTTTATGAAAGCGTTGCCACGTCTTCTTATTAGGGCAACGGCTTTCACTTTCCGTCCTCTTTTACACGCCTTGAACGTATACCGGTGTCACTATTTCCAGTGAGCACTTCATCTTCGCAGCTGTGGTCTCAATGGGCCAAGACTTAATCGAGAGCCTTCTTCCTTGATTTGTTTTTTTTGTTTTCATAACTGAAGCGCCGTCAAAGTCGATGTAGTGGTCGCCTCTGACTATGGTTCACAAAAGTGATATGTCGCACCTTTATCTTTCTTACGTTGTCTTCGCGTCGCGGCATTCAATCCCAGAGACAATTTTTGTAGTCAGTATAGCTGTCTGGACACTCCCAACACAACACTTTCCAGACCATGCCTAGCGGTTGTCCTTTACAGGGAGAGAGAAAATCAATTAGGAGAAAGGCAAAGGTGCTTGTATTGAAATTGTCCCTTACAGAGTTAGCCATGGTAGCAAGCAGGTGAGCGTCGGTGCAGGTTTCTCGAATAAGCTAACCTCCATTTTTTCGAGCAATCTTCAAAGATTTTCACTGATGCCCCACCCATATAGATTTACGACGTGCTGATCTGACCTCTTCAGTACGGTTGCCGCCAGTGTCGTTGTCTCAGAGAGGGAAAGGTAGCGTGGCCTACCGTTTGCATACCCGAGGCCTTTCCGTGGTGTGGCAGTTGCCTACCCAATACATGGCGTCACACTCGACGTATTGGCACTTCCGCGCATCCATTTTTTTCGTGTGTCGCTGATTGCCCTGCATTATTATCTTTTTGTCGGCCTTTCTGCAATGCTGATTACTCTTGTGCGTGAAAAGAGCGTCAAAACCACAGACGTTTTGTGGTCACTTATATCACTGCAAGCGATAGCTGACGCCACCACTCGGTATGCGTTGGCCTTCTGTACAGCGAGAAGGTGGAGGGCTATCCTTAAAAATGGAAACGTCCTGTCTTACACCCTGAGATGTACCACTTTGTCTTAAAGCTAGGGTGTTCTACACACTCATATAAAGTACTTATGCAGAAGCGAAAATGAACGCACCTCTAAAATACTTTCGCTGTCTCAATAAAAGAGCGATGTGTATTCTTTTCTACGCATTACATTACCCTACATGTCCATTCCTGAGCAGGTACCGCTGGCTTATCTATAGAAATTACCGTTCCCTCTGAAGTGTGTTCTCCTGCAGCAGCACTCTAACAGGCGGCACAAGAGATCGATGCTCTAATAGGCCGCACAAGTGATCAAGGTTGTTTCGACCAGCACTTCATCTTCATTCGAGGCTGGTCGGGCGCTCATCATCGCCAGCGCTACGGGCATGCTGGTGAACAAGAGCGTAGCGTAGCGTCAAACGTGATGACGCTCTTATCGCTGCTCACTGACACTTGTTTCATGCGTTCTACGAAGTGGATATCGTTGCGCAGGTGAACTATTGTTTTTGCCCACGAGGAATGCCTGAATTCGGTAGAGATTCACAAATAGCGCACGTTGTAGAGAAGAAACAATATTTAGACTGATACAGAGTGGTACCTTGCGCTTTTGATGAGAAGCTCGTGAAATATGGTATATAGACGCTACGGCAAATGAGCTGCAGTCACAGAACCTTTGAGTAAGTGGCCTAATTAGTCCCGAAATGTGGAACTGCTTTTAAACTGTGCCTGAAATCATTACGGCTTCCTCATAGATTATGCATGTACCTCTTTTGCTACGCATATGTTGAGGTTTTTTTTAAGTTTTTCACAACAATCAATTTTGTCGGTGTAGAGGACTGTCCGTTATATTACTTGAATGTCGGCCATTGTGTTTCTTTGTCTGGTTTTGCTTCCGTTTTGACATGCCCTGCATACACCATTGTGCAAATGCAAGACAACACTCATTTGTCATAGCTTCGTGGGCCTGTTCGGCACTTAACTCAGTTTAGACGTGACGTGCAGCACCTCTCTACACCAAGAGTCCCATAGTGTGAGCTACAGTAAAACACTTACATGAAGTGGAGAACCACGCCCTAGGGCGGGACTTCTGGGTGGTCCATGCTGAAACAGGATTGCAGGACAAGTAAGAATGAAAAGTAGAGATAGACCCTCACCTACACAGTTATTGCAACTAATGAGCTTTTCGCAAAGCAGCAGTAACACTGTAGCCACGAATTCTAGTTGAATTGCAACATGTTACAGCTCGGCTGCATCTAGCGGCGCCCTTATATTTCACGACTGGTACATCAAGGTCGTTTGTCCATTGTGCTCTTTAATTAGTATACGTGCCGTCCTAAAGTTATATAAAAGTTGACTTTCCACTTACTTCAATATTTAGTTTGAAAAATTATAGCACCAAGTTCACTACAGAGGCACCTATATTTGCTTTAAGGAATAATTGCAAAACCCCACAGTGGATGAGTGCCTAGAGTGTTCCGCTGCCTACATCAAAGATGCCTGTTCGATTACAGTCATGGTGGTTGCATTTGGACGGAGGCTAAATGGTAGATGCCCATGTAATTTGCGTTGAGAGAGCACGTTCAAGAATACTAGATTGTCAAAATTTCCGGAGCTTTCCGCTGTGGGCCCTCATAGTCATATTTTGGTTTGGGACGTAATAGCTGACATATTCTTATAATATAGAAGCAAAATGTACATCAAACAAGGAGGATCAGTATGGCATCCTCAGCGCTTTTGGCAATCCAGAGGCATACTTTTCTATGTATTTTACCATTCATTCAACGTAATTTTTGGCAATAGTCTCTTTAGAGTTCCTTTTTTAAGATATTGTTTGCACTATGGACATTATTTACGTTTGTTGGTTTCTTGCCTGTATAATCGTGGGACTGGTCTGAGGCTGGGAACTGCTAGCACAGTGATAACAACTGATATAATAGTTTATTTTGTACATAATTATCAGAAATCCTGTATTATTTGTGCAAGAATAATGGAGCAAGAGAGTTGCTACTTCAGACTCAAAACAACACATTGTGCACCCTCAACATTGCTCAGCTCACAGCAAGGTTGGCAGCATGTTGGCATTATAAAATGAGGTTTGTTTTTACGCATTGAGAACAACCTCTTCTGTCTTTAGTTTGACATATGTAGAACTGATAATATTGTCACGATACATCAGAAGTGCAAGGAACTTTCAATTAGCCAAGATGTAGCCAGCTCTAGAAAAGCGCATCCGTTGCGGCTGGGTCTCGAGCGAATAAAACGCACTCGATCTTCTTATATTTTTCAGAGTGAGCGCCGCTCTTGTTCCCAACCAATTACATGCAGATGGCATTTTCCCCCTTCTGAAAGCAAAGAAATAAAAAGGATGAAAGAGAGAAAAGGCATGAAATCGCCCTGACGCTATAAGGTAGGCGCGTGAAGAAAAAAGACACAATACATATCTCAGATAAACACACAGTAGGAAACAAAGATCGTGACAATAAGGAAAATTTCAATGAACGAGCAAGAAAGTTCACTAAATTGAATGAAGAACACAAACACCAGTGAATTATGAAAAAAATGCCAGATCCCACGTGCAGTGGGAATCGATGATTTGCAAAGCATGAATGAAAAAGGTTGATATGCCACTTTAAAATAAGCACAACGTTACGACGTGGAGGTTACTAATGTCATACGTGTCATGACTTTCATGTTTGAATGTGTCGTTTACCTTCTTTATCTATTAAAGTCACGCAATTTCAAATTCAGTATATGTGGAGCTTTCGAAACGACCGCGAGCACGCTATGAGCATGGTATGTTGTCCTGTTCTTACATGACACGCTAGTCAGGATTATCATGTTTTCACAAGTCATATAATTTCGTCTTCCATTGACGTCACGTAAAACTAACTTTGGTATATGAGGAACTAGCACAACGGCCGCGAGCGCATCATGAAGGGCCCAATATATACAACGTAGCGTTGACGCGCGCGCACGCTGCAAAGAGCGATGCTACGTTAGCAAAACGCGAGCACTCTAAAGTCTGAAGCCAGGCGCGAACAGCGTCTGTTGGCGCGGCCCGACGGCAACCGGCATGAAATGCGCCATGCTTCATTTCACGCCGATGCATTACCCAGACAACACTGCGACTCCCTTTTAGATGCGGAAGCATCTTATACTCGCGCCTTGTAGTGCGCCGTCCGCACCGCTTATCGAGCATTCGACAGCTGACGCGCGCGCATGCGCCGTCGCGCCGTCGCCCACCATCTGGGCCGCGCGCGCTTCTCCTTCGAGAACATTCGACAGCTGACAGCGCATGCGCCGTCGCGCCGTCGCCATCTGTGCCGCGCGCGCGCTTCTCCTTGGAGAACATTCGACAGCTGACAGCGCATGCGCCGTCGCGCTGTATATATACTCAAGGTCGGCGCTCGCTCGCTGAGTTGCCGCTCGTGCGTTGGTTTGTACGGCGCGTCGACGTCCGAAGTCGCCGTGAAATGAATGCCAACGAATCCACAAACACAATGATCAACGTCCCTTCGACCAGCGCCGCCCTTTCGCATACGAGTGTACGTGTTCACTCATTTAACACCCCCTCCTACAACCACGTTAACCAATTTAGACATCGACCCAAGTAAGTCGCAATTTAACACCCCATTTCACAACCACGTTAACCAATTTAGCCATCGACCCAAGTAAGTCGCACTTTAACACCCCATTAACCAATTATATGCTCCGCATCCTCCTCAGTGTTCCCTCGAGGGAAGCTGCGGGCAATTTTTTTGTGACGGACGGACGCTAGGCGCGCTCATACGCGCCTGAGTCAAAGCAAGGCAGTGCAGCGCGCGCCTGCAAGTATATGGCAGGACCGGTGCCTGGCGTGACAAGGCCGGCGTGACCCGACGAAATGAAGGCCAGTAAGCACACACACCACATCGCGTCGAAATGTATTGGCGCCTTGACTGTGGCATGTAGTCATGTTTTCACATGACACGCATCTCATGATTATCGTGTTCGCACCAGTATCATACCTTCGTCATCAATTCACGTACGGCAATACCGAATTTGGTATAAGTAATGCTAGCGAAACCCCGTGAGCGCATCACGAGCTTCGCATGAAGTCAAGTTGTTACATTACACACATGTTATGCTTTTCATGTTAGGGTCTCTCGCTTGTGTTCGACATGCAATCATCATGTCGTACCACTTTTACAACAGGCCATGTGAACAAAACCACCACAAAATTTGCAGGACCTTGAAACGTAAATCATGACAATCATGGTACCCATATCATGATTTTCATGTTGGGACCAGTCAAACATCTTCTTCACACGGTCATGTTATGCCATACTAAGTTTAATATTGATATCATTATCGAAACGGCCAGGAGAGCTAAAAGTCATAGGCGGCTACATAGATAGATAGATAGATAGATAGATAGATAGATAGATAGATAGATAGATAGATAGATAGATAGATAGATAGATAGATAGATAGATAGATAGATAGATAGATAGATAGATAGATAGATAGATAGATAGATAGATAGATAGATAGATAGATAGATAGATAGATAGATAGATAGATAGATAGATAGATAAAATGAATTCTTTGCATTTAAAAAGATGTTACGAACGCACAATGAACGGTTTTGTGCGCACAGCATGAACGATATCCAGGCTCGGTCGTATGCTGGTACGTGCCTGTGGTGTTGTTGACTCCGGGACCACTTCGTAGTAAACGTCACTGACGCGGCGTAGCACTCTGTATGGGCCGGAATACCAGCTAAGTAGCTTTTCACTGAGGCCTCAGTGGCGAACGGGCGTCATCACCTAAACTTGGTCTCCGGGGTGCCCCGCCGCGGTGGTCTAGTGGCTATGGTACTCGGCTGCTGACCCGCAGGGTGCGGGTTCGAATCCCGGCGGCGGCGGCTGCATTTCCGATGGAGGCGGAAATGTTGTAGGCCCGTGTGCTCAGATTTGGGTGCACGTTAAAGAACCCCAGGTGGTCTAAATTTCCGGAGCCCTCCACTACGGCGTCTCTCATAATCATATAGTGGTTTTGGGACGTTAAACCCCACATATCAATCAATCAATTGGTCTCCGGGGTAGTAGACCACGTCCCTGTGGCGGGTACTATGGCGTCGCGCGTCTGCTTGTTGTTGCTGGCCGATGTGCAGTCGTGCAACCTGTCAAGCCTCATTGGCACGCTGTGCGAATTCCTGGTTCCTCGACGTCAGTTGCCAACTGATCGTTGTCAACTCACTTCTCGGCCGCAGAGAAGCCGTACTGGCGTGAATCGCGTGGTCTTTTGTACGGCGGTGTCATACGCGAAGGTCACGTAGGGCAAGATCTCGTCCCATGTATTTTGCTGTACGTCGATGTACCTTGCAATCATGTCTGCGACCATCTTAACCAGCCGCTCGGTAAGCCCGTTAGTTTGCGGCTTGTATGCATCTGCCTTAGGGGTCTGGTGTTGCTTAATTCAAAAACTTCTTCCACAAGCTGTGCCGTGAATGCTGTGTATCTGTTGTTATGACGCTGACGCAACATGATTTGGTGCATGAAATATTGCACTACTTCAGAGGCCGTGGCTCTTGAGGTCACCTGTGTCTCAGCGTAGTGCGTTAAACACTCGGTCACTACAATCACTCATTTGTTGCCGTCAGAAGACAGAAGCAATAGGCCGAGAATGCCCATGCCAACTTGTTCGAACGGCATACAGGGTGCTTTAATTGGCTTAAGTAAGTCAGCCGGCTTAACAGATGGTTTCTTCCAGCGCTGGAATTCCTGACAGCCTTTGGCGTACTCTTTGATGCATGTCAAAAGTTCAGGCAAATAGTACTCTCGCTCAATCTGGCAAGTGTACGTTAATAGCCTAGGTGGTCAGACGTGGGTTCGTCATGGCAAGCGAAAAGGACGCCGTCTCACATGTCTCGAGGAACGACCAGGAGGTAGGCATGGCCGTTCGAACGGGCGTACTTTTGTATAGCACGCCGTATTGCCGGCAAAAACTTGGTGATTGCCCACACTACTGCGAGGTACTCTTTCTTCTTAGTGGAATAATTTACCTTGACACGGGACAGGAAGCGGCTGGCGTAAGCTGCGACTCTTTCATTGCCATCTTGACGCTAAACGAGCACTGCACCGCGGCCAACTTTGCTGGCGTCAGTATGCGCCTCCGTGTTGGTATCATCGTCGAAATGAGCGAGAACGGCGCGGATTGCTTGTGCTGTCGCAGTTCAGCAAACGCTGCTTGTTGCTCGTGTTTCCACACAAACGGTGTGTCGTTCCTTGTGAGGCGAGTCAGAGGTTCCGCTATCCGAGAAAAGCCGTCAATAAACTTGCTATAGTACACACACAAACTAAGACTAGTACGCAAACTAGTACGCACACAAACTAAGGAGGGCCTTGTTATCAACAGGAGCTGAAAAATTGGCAGCAGCGGCGAGTTTGTCCACGTCGGGATGGACTCCTTTGGCGCTAACTACATGTCCAAGAAATCTGAGTTCCCCGTACCAGAAGTGGCACTTATGTGGCTTTAGTGTGAGGTTCGCAGATCGAATAGCCTCCAGCACACTGCGAATGTGGTGAAGATTCTGCCTGAACGTGGCAGAAAAGTCCACCACATTGTGAAGGTAGGAAAGACTAGCCTGCCACTTCAGCCCTGTGAGTACCGTGTCAACAATTAGCTGGAAGGCTGCCAGCCCTGAACACAAGCCAAAAGGAAGCACTCTAAATTGCTAGAGGCCGTCTACACTCACAAAGGCTGTTTTCTCAAAATCTCTCTCATCTACCCCAATCTACCATTAGCCTCTTTTCAGATCCAGAGAAGAGAAACATTGGGCATGGCAAACTCTATGCAACAAGTTGTCGTTACGTGGCAGTGGGTGCACGTTCTTTTTGGCCATGTAGATAAGCTTTTGGTAGTCGACACAATAGCATCGTGTCCCGTCTTTCGCTTTGATCACGACAACCGGAGACGACCCTGGGCTGTTGGATGGTTCGATGACAGTCTTCAAGAAAATCTTGGGCTTTTGTACGTATCGCTTCGCGCTCTTTTATCTACACGCGGAAAGAATTCTGGTAGATCGGGAGTGCGTCGTTGGACGTAATTATTCTGTGCTGTGTGATGGATGTGTGGCGCATCTGAGGGGAACTTGTGAAGCAGGAGCGGAATTAAAACAAGAGCGTGCACAGTGCAGTCTGGTTGCTGGTAAACAGCGCAGAATCGATGTCAATATCACCAAATGCCATGTCTGTGGCGTCAGTGGCCTTCAATGCGAAATAGTTGCCAATTTCTTCTATTTTATTGGCAGAAGCAATTGAAGTGCCGCGGAAGAGGTGTCGGTGCTCGTTGCTAAAGTTGGTAACAAGCAACTGCGATCAGCCACCACAAAGCTGTATGACGCTTCCTGCTACACAAATGTCTTGATTCAGAAGGTGCTCTAAATTCGTTTCGGCCACTGCTATGCCATCGCCCAAATCGTAGCATGTGACGTCTACCATGACGCTTGCTCGGGGAGGAGGCGTGACGCTGTCTGCACAAACTCGAAGTAGGTTGAGACGTCGGTCGTCATTCTGTACATCAAGTGCTCGGTTGGCTCAAAACATAACACGACGCTCTTCCAGGTCAATAATCCATATCCATATCCTTGAAGAAAGTCAGCTCCAACAATAGCATCACGGGAGCACTCGCGTAGGACATGGCAGCTCGCGACAAACGTATATACTTGGATATCAACTCTAGTAGCGCAGGCGCCAAGCGGAGTAGCAATGTGGCCACCAGCCGTCCGAATTCGCGAATTGCACCACGGTGTGATTTTTTTAGCGGAGAGGCCAGTATCCCACTCAATATTGTGTAGTTGGCACTGTTGTCTAGAACGCGTCAACCGCGTAACCATCAATCGTCACTGGTATAATAGGTGAAAGACAGTCGCATTCTGCAGTATTTTTACGCCTTAGAGTCAGTCGGAGGTCTTCGGCGCTTTGGTGTTCAGTGACCCCGCCCCCAGAAGTCCTTCCAGTTTGTTTTTCCGGCGAGGACTTGGAGACCGTGAGGTAGAATACCGCTGGGGCAGCGATGAAAATCGCCTAGGTGACGGTGAACGCGACTGGCACCCAACGGATGGTGGCGCAGGGCGCTCGGCGAGGTATTTTTTGATGTAGCGGGGTCGCTGGCCGTACCGGGTGGCGGCATGTACGCAGAGAAGCCGCGAAGCCCAAGGCAGCGGTATGGGCACTAGCAGTACAAGTGATCTGTTTCACCACAGTGAAAGCACAGAGGCCGGTGGTCAGGTGTACGCCAAATATCGGACTTCCGACAGGACGTGCGATTATCGTTGATGTAATGAACTGGCTGCTCTGAATGATGGCTGAGTGGGGCGGCACAAACAATTGTTGCCGACGCATACCTATCGACGTTGTACTCTGTTGGCTTCGCCGACAGTAGTGACATGGTGGGAAGAGCGTGAACGAACAATGGCGGAGAGGCCGCAGACTGCTTTACGGCTTCCGCATGGGTGGTCATCTCACGGCGGTATTTAGTAGGGGCTGGCGCGGAGCTTTCCGGAGGTGACAGGCCCCATAGTGCCGGTTGCAGCTCCTCTCTGATAACCGCTGCCATTGAGCCAGATGGGAAATGAGGTGTCATGCCAGCCTTCTGCAGCTCTTTGTGCACCACGGAACAAATGAGTTCTCGTAGGCTATCGTTGGATCCAGCTGTGGCGAGAACGTCCGCATTGCACATGCCATTCATTTGTCTGGCATACATGCTGGAACGTTGATGCAGCACCTTTTGCATTGTCATGGCATCCGTCAAGAACTCCACGACGATCTTAAAACTGCTCCGCACGATGCCGGCAAACAGCTCTTCTTTAACACCACGCATCACATGGCGCAAATTTTATTCCTCCGCCATTCGTGGGTTAGCTCGTCGGAAGAGGCGTGTCTCGTCTTCTACGTAAGCGGTAACTGGTACATTTCGCAAATGTACCCTGGCCTGAATCGCTCGTTCCATTCGGTCTTGACGATCGGCACTTGTGTAGGTCTTCAGCAGACTACGATAGAACTCATACCATGACACCAGGTGCTCCTCGCGATTCTTGTTCCACGTAGAAGTAGATACCAGTTAGAAGTAGGCACGACTCAGTTTAGCCACGTCGTCCCATTGATTCAGGGCGGGTACGCGCTCGAAATGAGCCAACCAGTTTTCGACGTCTTCGTGCCCTGTGCCCCGGAATGTCTTCTGGATTCGGGGGTTCTCCAACGTATACCTGTTCAGAATCACTGTTACCGTATCACTTGAAGCTGTTTGAACCAAATAATTTGTCATGCCTGGTGAAGTGTTCAGATCTGTGTCGTTCACTTCCGGAAGCGATCCCTTGATTCGGTGACTGGTTCAATGCACTGGGGTGTTCACTGGGACTGAACTCGTAGCGCGACTCCATGGAGGGGTCAGCAACATCTGAGAGGCCTACAAAGTACCTTCACCAGTTTGTCGCGAGACCTAAGAAGTACAAGGGGCTTTTAGTTAGCCAAGATGTAGCCAGCTCTTGAAAAGCGCATCCGTCACGGCTGGATCTCGAGCGAATAAGACGCACGCGATCTTCTTTTCTTTTTCAGGGTGGGAGCCGCTCTTGCTCACAACCCATTACATGCAGGTAGCAACATCAATATTCATAAAACAACTCTTAGCCAAGTGAGTCGTGCATAACGAGAGGGTTGCATAAAGCACCCCTCTGTACACTTAATAATGGTTTTTACACGCCTGGTATGGCAGCCGCCTCTTCTTTCCCTGCACACACGAGGCCACAGCTTAGCAAGTCTTTAGGTCGCAGGAAAAATCAGGCATGCCGTGCCGGGTAACAATCTTTTCAGCGATGTGTAACACCTTAGGTAACTACAGTATAACCTCTGGTGGCGACTTAGATGTCTGAATCTCTCCTTCTAACTTCAGCGCTCCATACATCCCTACTCTAGAAAGTAAGTCTCGAAGTTAACCACAAGGTTAGCGTTTCGAAACAGTTGCAAGAAAACGCTGACTACAATAAAAGCAAACAAAAGCAACACAGCATCCTTTTAAAATGTTAACGTTTGAAAAGAAAAAGTCAGCTGCAAAAAAGCGACATACTTTGCAACTAAATCTAAACCGCAGTTCTTGGGTGCAATACTTGGGAGGAACCTACTCAGAGCACCGGATAGCTATTGCTATTTTCAAATTCTGAGGTTTGAAAAGGCAAACGCAGCTGCAAAAAAATTGCCCGCAGCTTCCCTCGGGGGAACACTGAGGAGGATGCGGAGCATATAATTGGTTAACGGAATGTTAAAGTGCGACTTACTTGGGTCGATGGCAAAATTGGTTAACGTGGTTGTGAAATGGGGTGCTAAATTGCGACTTACTTGGGTCGATGGCTAGATTGGTTAACGTGGTTGTAGGAGTGGGTGTTAAATGAGTGAACACGTACACACGTATGCGAAAGGGCGGCGCTGGTCGAAGGGACGTCGATCATTGTGTTTGTGGATTCGTTGGCATTCATTTCACGGCGACTTCGGACGTCGACGCGCCGTACAAACCAACGGACGAGCGGCAACTGAGCGAGCGAGCGCCGACCTTGAGTATATATACAGCGCGACGGCGCATGCGCTGTCAGCTGTCGAATGTTCTCGAAGGAGAAGCGCGCGCGCGGCACAGATGGCGACGGCGCGACGGCGCATGCGCTGTCAGCTGTCGAATGTTCTCGAAGGAGAAGCGCGCGCGGCACAGATGGTGGGCGACGGCGCGACGGCGCATGCGCGCGCGTCAGCTGTCGAATGTTCGAGAAGCGGTGCGGACGGCACGGACGGCGCACTACAAGGCGCGAGTATAAGATGCTTCCGCATCTAAAAGGCGACATACTTTGGAACTAAATCTAAACCACAGTTCTTGGGCACAATACTTGCGAGGAACCTACTACAAGCACCGGTGGCACCTTTGCTCATTCATATGTGGATGGTAGCGTCGAGAGTGTTCAATTGAAACCAACTGCAGCAGGGTATATACACCTTTTATTATCCTCTTAAAACACAGGAATCACGGAAATTTGTCATCGTAGCTGTACACGGCCTTCTATTGTTCTTTGGCTGCAGTGTTACAAGTAGTGTTCTGCATCCTCTTTCCTTGCAGTTGTAAGGTTATTATGCACTTACTGACGTTGTACGCCTTTAAGCAAGACTAAGCATTGCCTTTTCGCTCCGCTGTTTGCAGTGTTCCCATTGTATGCGAGCGAGACATGATGTAGCAGCTTCTTTCACCAAAGTTTCCACAGTTTGCACTCGAACAAAGCAGTTATCTGATCTCTTAGACGGCCCAATCTTTCATAAAATACTGGCACTGTGCGGTTAAAATGTCGTAGCTTGTCAATAAAGAATGAAGTGTATACGAGAGCCCATATGATAAGTCGATATGTAACTCTGCGAGAACTTTCCGTGAAGAAGCGCCAGTGTTTGCGCAGCTATTCCAGTTTTGAGGGTCATGCCCACGATTTTGTTACGAAGAAGTTATTTTGAATGCTCACAGAAGCGTACACGCTCACACACTTTCAAAGAAACACACAAAAGAGAAAATTAAGCAGCATAGACAATACTTTGTGGCAGAAAGGTGCATGATTTATCGCAGTACATTTCTCAAGTCTCACGCAAACAATAATAACGCACTCCGTATTGAGGGGGTGGCAATAACACTTAACAATTTCCTCCCATGCTCTGCATCCAGTTTGCATAGAATCCAAACAAAAATTCATCAAAGATTACATTCTTCACATGAATGTAAAAGACTTGCCGGACTGCGTCCAAGAAGACTACCTTGTCTGCGATGCGAGGGGCGCCCACGCTGAAAAGAACGCAATAAGAAATCAACAATGTGCCCAAACACATATACAGCTGTCGTGGACATTTTCACAAACGTTGTTACAAAGCCATATCAGCAATACTCATCTACCAGCATTCAAAGTATACCACCATGCATAGGTAGCTTACATCTAGCTGCGCTTCATCATCATCATCATCATCAGCCTGACTACGTTCACTGCAGGACAAAGGCCTCTCCCATGTTCCGCCAGTTAGCCCGGTCTTGTGCTTGCTCCTGCCGATTTATACCCGCAAACTTCTTAATTTCATCTGCCCACCTAACCTTATGTCTCTCCCTAACCCGCTTGCTTTCTCTGAGAATCCAGTTAGTTACCCTTAACGACCAGCGGTTATCCTGTTTACGCGCTACATGCCTTGCCCATGTACATTTCTTCTTGATTTCAGCTATGATATCCTTAACCCCCGTTTGTTCCCTAATCCAGTCTGCTCTCTCCTTGTCTCTTGAGGTTACACCTACCAATTTTCTTTCTATTGCTCGCTGCGTCGTCATCAGTTTAAGCTGAACCCTCTTTGTGAGTCTCCAGGTTTCTGCTCGGTAGCTTAGTACCGGCAGGATACAGCAGTTATATACCTTCCTGTTGAGGGATAGTGGCAATCTACCTGTTATCTTTTGAGAGTGCTTTCCGAATGTGCTCCACCCAATTCTTATTCTTCTAGTTACTTCAATCGCGCGGTTTGGCACCGCGGTTATTACCAGCCCTAAGTAGACATAGTCTTTTACAACTTGAAGTGCACTATTACCAATCTCGATGCGCTACTCTTTTCCGAGGTTGTTGTAACTTACTTTCGTTTTCTGCAGATTCATTTTAAGATCCACCTTTCTGCTCTCTTTGTCTAACTCCGTAATCATGATTTGCAATTCGTCCCCTGAGTTACTCAGCAATGCAATGTCATCAGCGAAGCGCAGGTTACTGAGGTACTCTCCATTAACTCTTATCCCTAACTTTTCCCATTCTAGGCTTCTGAAAACCTCCTTTAAGCATGCGGTAAATAGCACTAGAGAGATTGTGTCCCCCTGCATTACACCCTTCCTGATTGGTATTCTGTCGCTTTTTTATAAAGCACTATGGTCACAGTTAATTTCCTGTACATTTCTTCTAGGATGTTTATATATTTTTATCGACGCCCTGATTCCGCAGTGTCTGCATGACGGCTGATATTTCTACATAGGTGCGCTTATGCACCACTTTTTCTATAGAGAAAAAATGGGTGACGATGTTGAATAATTGCTTATTTTTGAGGTGCTGCACCCGGGATAACTTCTTTTATGCTCTAAGTGGCATGTTATGGCTATCCACACACTGTTTGTTCCACTGCCTATTCGGAACCAGACACGAGGCTCCGACGCAGTACATGGTTATGCTCGACGAGCTCAGACACTCTTGTATTCAATCTTCTGTATGTTATATATATATATACATACACATATATATATATATATATATATATATATATATAAAGAGAGAGATATTCATTAGACAATAATGCCAGGGAAAGTATGGGGAAGAAGATAACTGAATGGTAATGTAAATGTGAAGAAAGAAAGTGGGCGAAAAGATAACGAAAGAATAAATTGAAACTATGTTCGACCAAATTAGGCGCCAACTTTCGGACAAGTGTGGGGTTACGAGAAACAAACTCGGTGAAATGCCAAGTTTTCCCCAAAAATCAACTCCGAAAGTCTCATTCCAAAGTTCAATAAAAATAGACATAGAACGTGGAGCTGAATTCATAAAGTCGAATCGCACTATTTTAGGTGTTTTGTAACAGCCAGATAAAAACAATAAAATCATCGAGCCTACAAGGTTGTTTGATTTTTGCAAGGTAACGGGAATAACTGACTGACTCAAAGAAGCCCTGAAACACTGATTGTCTGCGTGTCCGTCCGTCCATCAAGTGAACACTTTAAGTACCACCATCTGACTTCTTTTTATCATATATTCATAATATACAAATACCGCCATCCGGCGGACAATTCAAAGACTTGTAATGAATCTGAATAACGGACGCTCTGCTGGTAATGAAGAAGACGAGGATGATCGGTGGCTGCAGTAGTAGCTCACGCACGCCGCTCGCCATTAGCCGGACCTGCCTGATAAAGCACATTTTGCCAAGCTGCGTCTCAAACTTTCTCGACGTACAACACCTCTATTTTAAGTGGTGGGGGAACCGGGGTTCCCATCAACCTGAAACTTTGCAATCGGACGCTACCCTCACCGATCACCAAGACTGCTCCTGGCCCTTCTCAAGCTGCCTTACCAACGACAATCTACTGTACTGTCGTGCCTCGGCAACGCGACCCACCAATTTTTTGCGGCGATGAACAAGACTTCGAGGACTGGCTCGTCGAGTACGAAATCGTAAGCGCCTCCAACAAGTGGAACGCCTGCGACCAGCTCACAAACTTGCACTTTTACCTCGCTGATGTGACCAGCCTCTGGTTCACAAACCACGAAGGCGAAATCACCAACTGGTCCACCTTCAAGACCACCATCACCGCGGTCTTCGGTCATCCCGTCGTACGCCGGTTTCGCGCGGAGCAGAGTCTTCGTAGTCTAACCAGTGCAGGAACGAGACCTTTACAAGTTACATAGAAGATGTATTGTCTCTTTGCAAGCGTGTTGATGAATCTCTAACCAAACGCGACAAAATCAAGCGCATCATCAAAGGAGTTGACGACGATACCTTCCAGATGCTCGTCGCTAGGAATCCACAGACCGTCGCCGATGCTGTCCAGCTCTGTCAGGAGTACTACGAGTTGCGTAAGCAGCGTGTGTCGATGCGCAGGGCCGCTGAAGATACAGCTGAGGTTTGCGCCCTCGTGCATGACGTCGCTGTTGATCACACCGTCTTACTGCCCCATATCGAACGATTCATTCGTGAAGAAGTTGGGCGTCAGCTTTCTCCAGTGGCCGAAGCATTCGAGCTATTGTCCTCGTTAGACCCACGTCTACGCCTGGTCATTGAGACACAGGTCACGCAGGCAATGCCCCCATCGCAATCTGTCCCTACGCCGCTGACCTACGCTGCCGTCGTTGCTAGACCCCCAGCCCCAACTGTCTCTGGCGCATACCAGGGCACCGGGTCCTCCTACCCTACGACGCTGCCTACAAACACGGCACCCTATCCTCTTTCGCCCCCTGCACCTTCTGTCATTAACCCATGGCGCACCTTGCATAATCGACCCATCTGTTTTGCATGCGGCTCCGTAGGACATATAGCACGCTACTGTCGCCATCGCAACTTCCAGCCTCCAGACCATGGAAATTCTGCAAATTACCAGGCTGCCCAGAATCCCCAGCGACCATCTTCTCCTACCACCGACTCATTGTCCCCACGACGCCCTGTCAATTCTCACCGGTCATTACCAGCCCGTCGCCGATATGTCTCCCCGATGCTTCGGCGCACGAGCCCCGCTCGAGAGGAAAACTGACAGCCGCAGTTCCGGAAGCAAGAACTGCGTCATCGTCGAACTCTCCAAGACCTCCTCTTTGTCCGCCTAACGAAATTGATGTGCTAGTAGAAGGTGTTGCTGTAAGTGCACTTGTGGACACAGGCACCGTCGTTTCTGTAATTAGTGAAAAACTGTGTCGCGATTTCAGAAAAGTTACAATTCCGATTACGAATCTTGCTCTGCGTACAGCCACCTCCAATTTCATCGCGACGACGGCTCATTGCACAGCGCGCGTTTTTATTCAAGATGTTTCGTACGCCGTAAACTTTCTTGTTCTCCCACGTTCATCTTACGACGACATACTAGGATGGGATTTCCTTTCTACCCATCAGGCCCTCGTCGACTGCGCTCGTGCTGTACTCGCGTTGACGAATCCGTGCCTTGATATCGACCACCACAGTCCCTCGAAATTGTTTGCCGCAGCTGACGTCCACATCGCGCCGTTGTCCGCCGTCGTAGTGCCTCTGTTTTCCTTTGCTGCCACTAACTCGACGCTACTGTTCCAACCAACTATAGCTAGTGTGCACCACCGAACCATCGTCCTCCCGTTTGCCGTCATCAACATTTCCAATGGTTCGGCGGTACTTTATGCGTGCAACGTTTCTGCTTGTCCATACATCCTGCTACGCGGCGAGTGTCTGGGAAGCCTCGAGACCTTAAGTTGTATTTTCGAAGACCCGATCTATCCAGACAAGCCATTTTTACCTACTTGTGTCATTACACCCACAACTGACGCTAATAAACCTAAGGATGTATTCCGCAAGTCCATTGATTGCAACCTCACGCCTGCGCAGCAGGAACAGCTGATCAAGCTCCTCCAGCGTTTTCGAGCCTCGTTTGACCACAATCAGCCTTCCTTAGGTCGAGCGTCATCTGTTGTTCACCGTATAGATACCGGTCAAGAGACGCCATTACGGCAGCGTCCATATCATGTGTCAACTACCGAACGCCGTGCCATCAATGAACAGGTTGACGGCATGCTGACACGTGGCATACTCGAACCTTCAAGCACTCCCTGGGCCTCTCCAGTTGTGTTGGTGAAATAGAAGGACGGATCCATCAGGTTTTGCGTGGACTACCGACGTCTCAACCGAATCACGCGCAAAGATGTCTATCCAATGCCAAGCATCGACGATGCCTTGGACAGCCTACAGGGAGCCGAATTTTTCTCTTCTTCAGATCTGCGCTCTGGATACTGGCAGGTACCCACGGCAGAGGCCGATCGCGAAAACACAGCTTTCATCACACGCGACGGGCTTTATGAATTCACAGTCATGCCCCGCGGCCTCTGCAACGTGCCAGCTACTTTCGAGCGAATGATGGACTCTATCCTTCGAAGCCTCAAATGGAACGTTTGCCTGTGTTATTTAGATGACATTGTCGTCTTTTCAACTGATTTCGCAACCCATTTAACCCGCCTCGAGAAAGTCTTCGCATGTATTTCTGCCGCGGGGCTGGAACTGAATCTAAAGAACTGCCATTTCACCGCTCGAAAGCTTACGATCCTTGGCCACGTGGTTTCAAAAGACGGCGTTCTTCCTGACCCTGCCAAACTTACAGCCGTTTCAGCGTTTCCCAAATCGACCATCATTAAAGAGCTCCGAAGATTCATAGGCCTTTGCGCTTACTTCCGGCGCTTCGTCCACAATTTCGCGACGATCAGCGCTCCTTTGACCAAGCTCCTCGCCGGCTCTAGAGACCTTTCAGCCTGGTCTGCAACCTGTGACGATTCTTTCAATGAACTGCGCCGCCTCCTCACGTCGCCGCCTATACTGCGACGCTACGACCCATTGGCACCCACAGAGATCCACACCGACGCTAGTGGTGTCGGGCTAGGTGCTATTCTTGCACACAAGAAAGACGGCTTTCAGGAGTATGTGGTCGCCTACGCAAGCCGAACTGTTAGCAAAGCCGAAATCAACTATTCCGTCACTGAAAAAGAATGCCTCGCCATTGTTTGGGCGATAGAAAAATTTCGACGTTATTTATTTATTTATTTATTTATTTAAATACTTTACATGCCCGAAGGCTTTACAGAAAAGAGTGGGGGTTATAGAACAAAAAGTAAACAAAATGATACAATTGCTGCAAAATGGAGAGTTTGAAGTTTGCAGGGTCGATGAGGAATGCGGTGGCAGCGGAAAGGCAGTTCCAGTCTTTGCTTGTTCTGGGAATGAAGAAATCACTGTAGTGGTTTGTTCGGCAAAATGGCACACCCACTTTAAAGCAATGATCGAAACGAGGTGAAATGTAAGAGGAAGAAGAGAGAAGGCTCTCTTTTAAAAATGGATTGAAATGATAAATTTTTTGAAAAAGAGAAAGGCGAGAGCATTTTTGACGGAACGATAAGTCGGTTAGGTTCAGAGTTTTTTTATGGCTGTGAGGCTGGCATGACGGGAATAATTGCAGAAAATGAAACGGGCTGCGCGGTTTCGAACGGCTTCTAGAGTGAGAGTTAGGGTTACTTGACCGCGATCCCAGATGGCGCATGCGTATTCCAGTTTAGAGCGTACTAACGTTTCGTAAAGGTTTAGTTTCACTGACATGGGTACGGAAGAAAAACTTCGTCGCGAATATCCGAGCATGCGGTTAGCAATATTAGTGACGTATTCGACGTGTTTCTGCCAGGATAGATTGTTAGTAATGTTATGCCAAAGATATTTCTACGAATGCACTGAGGATAAGGGAGCATCATTAAGAAGGTACATGCAAGTGTTAGAAGCTGAAGTTTTTCGAGATACACGCATGCGTTTACATTTGGTTGAATTAGGTTTCATCAGCCAGTCACGACACCAAAGAGACACGTTGTCTAGGTCAGTCTGATAGAATCAGTTCGGTTAGTGATTTTGGAATACAGCACACAATCATCAGCGAATACTTTCATGGTTGAACACTTAACACAGTTAGGAAGGTCATTTATATAAATAAAAAATAACAATAGTCCTAACACAGAGCCCTGCGGCACCCCTGATGTTACGGCAGAGGTATAGGAAGAACAGTTGTTAGCAGTGACATAATGTGACCTGTTAGAGAGAAAGTACTTAATCCAGCCATGCACATTAGGGTCAAGGTTCAATTGATTTATTTTAACGAGGAGAAGTTCATGAGAAACGGTATCGAACGCCTTATGAAAATCAAGAAAAATGCAATGAGTGTCGTTACCTTCGTCAGAATCGGCAAAGAGATCGTTAGTGAAAGATACTAGTTGGGTTTTGCATGAAAATGTTCTCCTGAAGCCGTGTTGGGAGGGATGAAAAAAGGAATTTGTTTTAAGGAAGTTCATTTCAAGGAAGACCTTACCTGTACGGGCACCCTTTTGACGTCGTGACTCATCACCGCGCCCTCTGCTGGTTGTCGTTACTGAAGGATCCAAGCGGTCGCCTCGCCCGATGGGCATTATGCCTCCAAGAATATAATATTGGCGTGGACTATCGCTCCGGCTGGAAACATTCGGACGCCGACGCCCTATCCCGTTTGCCCCTACCCCCTGACCCAGACTGCTGCGAAAGTCTAACCTGTGATGCCACTGCCATCACCATCGCCGACATGTTATTCTGAGCGACGCAAGGACCTTTGGGTTGCTTCGATTCTAGACATCCTGGCTGGGCGGACGGCTTCTCCCCCTTCTCGCACGTTGCGTAGAGTCAAGCACTTCACCACTCGCGATGACGTGCTGTACCGACGCAACTACGCAGCCGGTGGACGTCAGTGGCTACTCGTGATTCCACGTGATCTGCGATCCGAAATTTGTTCCACATTTCATGACGACCCCCAATGTGGCCACACAGGTTTCCTGAAGACTTCTTCTCGCATACGTCTCCGATATTACTGGCGTGGCTTGTACCGTTTTATACGACAATACGTTCGGGCCTGCTCGACGTGCCAAAGACAAAAAACTCCCCCTTATCACGCCAGCAGTACCTTGTTACCCTTACCATGCCCATCCCAATCATTCGACCACGTCGGCATTGATATTTATGGTCCCCTTCCCAACACTGCTGATGCTAACCGCTGGATCATAGTTATCATACACCATCTCACGCGGTATGCCAAAACTTCATTCCTTCCCTCGTCTACAGCAAAGGACGTTGCGACTTTCGTTCTTCGCAACATCGTATTACGTCATAGAGCACCTCGGGAGTTACTGAGCAATCGTGGTCGCGTATTCATGCCAGACGTCATCGCAGCACTGCTGCGTGAGTGCCACGTCATGAAGCGCACTACGAGCACCTATCATTCTTCCCAGACCAATGGAATGACATAGCGCTTGAACCACACCCTTGGTGACATGTCTATGTATATCTCGTCAGACCACTCCAATTGCGACCAAGTGCTGCAGTTTGAAACGTTCGCCTATAATACCACTATTCAAAGCGCTACTGGGTTCTCTCCTTTTTACTTCTTGTGGACGCGAACCTTCTTGCACCATTCTTTCGTACAAACCTGACTCCTCAGAGTCCACTACTTTGTCTCAAGCCGTTACATACGCTGAAGAATGCCTCCAACTGGCAAGATCATTCTCAACCCAGGACTAAGGGCGCCAAAAGCATGATGATTGATATGTGGGGTTTAACGTCCCTAAACCACTATATGATTATGAGAGACGCCATAGTGGAGGGCTCCGGAAATTTCGACCACCTGGGGTTCTTTGACGTGCACCCAAATCTGAGCACACGCGCCTACAACATTTCCGCCTCCATCGGAAATGCAGCCGCCGCAGCCGGGATTTGAACCCGCGACCTTCGGGTCAGCAGCCGAGTACCTTAGCCACTAGACTACCGCGGCGGGGCACTCCAAATGCACCACCATGACGCATCAAATAACACTACTTCCTACGATTCAGGTTCACCCGTCTGGCTGCATGTCCCTTCTGCTACACCTGGCCTTTCTACCAAGTTGGCCTCAAGTATCACGTCCCATATCGTGTGCTACAAAAAAACGTCACCGGTGAATTACCCCATCGAGCCACTGGAACCATCTTCTGACCAATGTTGTCGTGGCCAGGAAATTGTCCACGTCTCGAGAATTAAGCCCTGCTACGACCCCCCCCCCCCGTGTTTACTTCTCCAGAGGTTGCCAGGATGGCTCCTTACTTTGCAGGGAGTAATTGTAATGAATCTGAATAACGGACCTCTGCTGGTAATGGACAAGACGATGATGATCGGTGGCTGTAGTAGAAGCTCGCGCAGGCCGCTCGCCATTAGCCAGACCTGCCTGATAAAGCACATTTTGCCAAGCTGCGTCTGAGCCTTTCTCGACGTACAACACCTCTATTTTAATATATATATTCATGGCCAATAAAGACACTGTGGCAGAGACGTGAGGGTAGCTCGAGTAAGGGAGCAGAGGAGGCAGAAGCCAAATAAAGAGTAGCCGGCCCGCAGCAACCGCGCTGTGTCTTTGATTCCTCTCAATGGCGCAATCCAAGAAATACACATGACGGCTGAGCCATCTCTACGTATCCTCGCGGGTCATCAGCAGCACGGGTCTCTTCATCGAAGAACGACGTTCATGCTTCCTCGATTATAGACTCTAAAACCCTACCGCTGCTTCAGCTACCCACCGAATCATCTGCAGAAGGCGTCAAAGCCTCTTCGGTGGTTCCAGTGTAAATCCTGAAAGGAACCACATTTGTGTGCGAAGATGCAAAAGGTCTTGTCGTATGGAAACATCACATACGCTTCCCGTGGAATGGTTCTCATGCCTAAAGCTTTTCCTTCAAGTGAGCAATCAAGGCCACCGCCAAGAGAGCAACCACCTCCCTGTTTATCGGAGATGCTTCTCACAGTTACTATGGCGAAAACCTCTTGCCGGTGTCTTCATAGGCACCAACGAGTGGTTCTCATCAAGCACCCTATGATGAGCCACCCGCTATCGTTGAACGCAACCACCTAATCTAGCGGGTCTTCAGACAGTGCCGTGCACCTGCGGCATACAATCACGCGACTCCGTGGTATGGTCAAGCTTTGAAAGCGTCAAGCTCTGCCATATTTCCTATCATGCTGTCGGAATTGAGCGCCACTGACGCCATGCTCTACTTGACTCCCTCATACGACCATGAGGTAGGCTCGCCTGAGCAACGTAGAGAGCTCCGCGATAGCCTATGGCTGCTTGACGACCAGCTGGGCAGCTTCGCGGTGGCACTCCGTGCATTTTCACCTGTAATCCTTTCATAGCAAGCCACCTGCACAACACCAAAGTTGACTGACTTTCACGACCACGCGGAAGATTTAGTAACGATCATCAATGCTACCGGAGCTCACGAAGCTTCGACGGAATGAGAGAATTGGGTCGTGACTGTAGAGCGCCTTCAGGACAGTGCTGCGGCATGGCACCGGTATGAAGGCGTGAAGCAGCTGTCTAGAACAGAGTGGAGCTTCAAACTCATAGCTTCCTTAGGCCTGTCTTCTGGTGCTGTCAGCGAGTCCGAGACTTTCAGCGAGGATGGGGCTCAATGGGGGCACCGCGTCGAGGCAGCATGGGTTAATCGCGGCTCATCGATGGAGAACATCGCGAACTTTTCTGCTTGTGGCACTTACCGAATTGGAAATAGTCCTCCTCTACAGGTCTGCAACTGTGCGCCAGCATTCGAGCCGATAATATTGACACCAGATCTTCTTTGGTTGGAGTTATTGCTTTCAAGCTCGCCATCGTCTGAGGGAACGAGAGCCCTCAATCCTGAAGTGTGTGGGAATTGAGGCTAGCCCGCTGCCTTTGCGCGGGCTTTGCCGCCTTTTGTATCATTCTCATGTCCCGACATGTCTGCCCTCCTTTTCTATCAGCCGTGATGGGAGAGCGGAGTGACGTTTAACTCCCTCACCCGAAAGCGGATGTTGACTGTGGCGCCGCGCGCGGGGACTCCCGAGGGGTTTTCGCGCGCTGCGTCAGGAGCGGTGAGATACTCTCCGGGACAGCAAACGTTGAGCCACGCGATCTTTTGGTCCGTCGACTCCCGTCGCTCGGGGGCTCGTCGGATTTCGCTGACGGCGCCTCGCGCCCCCGGCGAACGCTCACCTTTTGTTGCCCCGCTGCGTACGCACGGCCGAAGGGTGGTACGGTGTCCTAGTGCGTGGCCTCGCTACGCCGACCCGTCTCCCTTCGAAGCCAACGCGAGCGCCTTTGCCCTCGCTCGAGCAACCGGGCCTTTGTTCCGGTGTCTCCGTGGATCACCTTTACCGCGGAGACGTGCTCGTGGCACCCTGTGTAGTACTTTGTGCCTGTGGCGTGGATAAGCCTACTTGCTTTCCCGCCGCGCTTTTTTTGCAACGGGCTGTACTGCATTTGGTGTTGCCACAAAAAAGTGTTGCGACGTTGAGCAGTATCATGTTCTCGCCACGGCGACGGTTAACGCGTGCCCTGCGGCTCGCCAAGACCGGACCCACGCTGGTGGCCGTACTCCTTTGGGATACGTGTACCCCCCACTGGCGCCCAACGCGGTATCAAAAGCTCTAGCTTTTGACTGCTCTTAGCGAGTCACTTCGCCTGCGCGATTCGGGCTCGTTGCAACATGTCTGCTTCGTGGCATGCTGCGTTGCTCAAAGAGGCCACCGCCTCTTTCGACGGGCACCCTCCGGCGCTCGCCTGTGTCGTCACCCCTTTTTGTGGTGAATACACTCCTACGTGGTAGCTGACGCGCTATCTCGTGCCCCCTGTTGTCTGCCGAGAACCTGGATTTCGGTGTGACGGCCGCTCGTGGTGCCTTAGCACATGCCAGCGTCGGGGGCGAAACAGTGGCGAAAAGGGGGAGTCCCCATGAGGACGACCTTGGCTGCTATCCAGGTAAGCGGCACACCGCGAAGCGGCCGAGCGGGGGAGCTTTCCGAAGGCCACGAGCGATCCCGTAACGCCGACTCATGCGGCGGTTGCTGCGGTCCTGAGTGGGCGCCATACCAGACTCCACCATTTGGGAGAATGGGAATTGCTTTCGGCAGCGAAGAGCTACTGATGGCTCAGCAGAGGGATCCGTTTTGAGTCTCGGAGGGACGGAGCGCCGTATACGCTGCTTGCTTTGCGGCGGGCGCCGTTAAACCGTCTTGACGAGGCGCGGAGCGCCGTTACGCTGCTTGTTCTGCGGCGGGCGCGATTAGGGGGCTGAAACAGCGTGTGTCGCTGAGTCCTCGGCAGATTCATTTTGCTGGACCATGACGGGCTCCTGCTGAAGTATATGCCACTGACGACGAGTCCATCGACCCGTTGAAGGTAGTTATGCCCAAAAGTCTGAGAGCCGCACTGTTGCGATCCTCTCACGACGAACCCAAGGCCGGTCACCTGAGTGGCTCGAAAGGTTTTGCAAACTGAGCAATGTTGTGACCTGGCCCGGCACGAAGCGTGACTTTTATCGCTATTCCGTGGCTGCCACGCCTGACACTGTTGAGCCAAGGGTTGGAAAGCCACCCGGTCTTATGAACCGATTGTCAGTGAGCGTCCGTGGCACGTACTAGCTGAAAGATCCCCTTTGGGAAAACTCAGCCGTGTCCACATCGCAGACCTGAAGCCCTTTGTCACGGTCCGACGAGCTCGCGCCAGTGCCCTGCGGCACTTCGCACAAGCAACAGGCACACCCGGAGCGACGGACCGCATTCGGACCCCGCACCGGTATAATCTGAGGAAGCGGTCGCCTTTGTGATTTTGCGCCGGACGGCGGACTTCTCCGCAACCGAAGGCCCTCAGTTTACTGTCTAGCCTCAGTATAGGTTAGCTTCTTTACGGCCTTTTCTCGTAAAGAAGTTGACCCCGCCCAGTCTGCTGCCAGTGTTTCCTTTTTAAGTGTTCATGTGTATTTTATGTTTCTTCTGTCTAACATTAGGTGTTATTCGTATTTTATGTTTTTGCCAAATGTTGAGTGTCATTTTGCTCTGTTTTTACTTTTTTTCGTGTTTGTTTTGTCTACCGCGAAGGGAGCCGTGTGTGACCTTGAGTGGCGGTGCTTGCCCGGGGAGAGACGAAAGACGCTTTGCGCCTACGCTCGCGCAGCTGTCGGCGGTGTGTGTGTGCGTGCTTCTGTGCGTGTGTAAGTGCGTGACGCTTCGGTGCGAGCCCGCGAAGAGTGCGTCATGGCTTTTCCCCCATCGACGCGGACACTGGAGGTGCTGCGGGGGCATTGACCTACTGACGTCAGACCATCTGGCTGTGATCTGCTCTCGGCTGTCGCCGAAAAAGCCGTGCTGCCTTTCCCACCATGGCTCCTGCGCGAGGCCAGCTGAAAGCAGCAATATGCTGCCGGCCAACGCCAGGGCACCTCGCAGCTAATTTTGGTTCGGCCTCCCTGACCACTGAAGAAGCCCGGCTTCCCGCAACGTCCAGCTCCGTCATCGAGCCAGAAATGCGGGGCCTCCGAACAACCGAAGCGGCTTTCGTCGGACTCGCGGCTTATCAAGAGCAGCAACAAGCCATCAGTGAGCCCCCTCCCGTACCTCTGACCTCGCACTCCGGCATCGCACCCAGCGGACACTGTCACGCCCTTCCGTCCCTCCACGCAGTTGACGCTATCCCGCTGCAGCACCACGAACACTAGTCCCACTTTTATGTGCTCCCTTCCGCAGTTATTTTTATAGTGTCATGTGTTTATTTTGTTATTTATGTTTTTGTTTCTCCTTTATATTCATATTGTTAACAGCAGTAGCAGGGCTGGACTGAGGTTAGCTGTCGCTTGTAGCATGGTCATTTTAACTGCATGGGTGACGTCCGGCTGCCTTTTGCAGACCGGTAAAGGGCAAATTTAGGTGAGGGGGATGTGGGAATTGAGGCTAGCCCGCTGCCTTTGTGCGGACTTTGCCGCCTTTTCTGCCGTTCTCACGTCCCGGCATGTCTGCCCTCCTTTGCTGTCAGTCGTGGTGGGAGAGCGGAGTGACGTTTAACCCCCTCACCCGGAAGCGGATGTTGACTGTGGCGCCGCGCGCGGGGACTCCCGAGGGGTTTTCGCGCGCGGCGTTGGGAGCGGTGAGATACTCTCCGGGACAGCAAACGGTGAGCCACGCGATCTTTCCGTCCGTCGACTCCCGTCGCTCGGGGGCTCGTCGAATTTCGCTGACGGCGCCTCGCGCCCCCGGCGAACGCTCACCTTTTGTTGCCCCGCTGAGTGCGCATGGCCAAAGGGCGGTACGGTGTCCTAGTGCGTGGCCTCGCTACGCCGACCCGTCTCCCTTCGAAGCCAACGCGAGCGCCTTTGCCCTCGCTCGAGCAACCGGGCCTTTGTTCCGGTGTCTCCGTGGATCACCTTTACCGCGGAGACGTGCTCGTGGCACCCTGTGTAGTACTTGTGCCCGTGCCGTAAATAGGCCTACTTGCTTTTCCGCCGCGCCTTTTTTGCAACAGGCTGTACTGCGTTTGGTGTTGCCACAATAAAGTGTTGCGACGTTGAGCAGTATCATGTTCTCGCCACGGCGACGGTTAATGCGTGCCCTGCGGCTCGCCAAGACCGGACCCACGCTGGTGGCCGTACTCCTCCGGGATACGTGTACCCCACAAGTGCCTGACCAACTACACACTCCCGAACCATACTACACCACGGTTGTTAGCAGCACGACCAACGAGCAACACGATCTACGAGTTCCCTAAGCAGGCCTTCTGGATAATGCTTACAATATGAGTCCAAACCAACCATATGTGTAGGCACAGATGCGTTACCAGACGGAGGTCCTTGTTGCCCAAAACTGGTCTTCGCAGATGAACGCTCCTGCTGATGAGACAGCTTCCTACCGGAACGCGTCATGTGCATGCGTGGCTTCGACAGCATCCACAAGGTCGACTACTTCAAGAAGCTGTACACCGAGAAGGCTCCAAAATTATGAGCTGCCTCGCAACTTATCTCGGTGAATAGCCTGCTCAGTGACACATATGCTTCGCAGAATACTGAAGTGCAGCTCAACCCGCCATTTGAAGTACGCTCAATGCCACATTGTGCGACACACAACAGTTAAGCATGTTGCCCAGTCTTCAGATTGGCGACCGGACAAGCGTCAATGTTTCGAAATGGGCCAGTGTCTAAAATGAGGCAGTCACTGTCGCCCCCCCCAAACCGTAACCAAGATTTCATACGAAGTCACTTATGACCGAAGATGACCAGTACCACGAAACTGAATTCCGTCCAAGAGAGGATTCCCGTACAGCTTTCTATGCAACTTCACACTGAGCCCAATTCCAATCCTCACCACCGTGACGCAGTCAATGTCGACCGCTAGATCTACCAGTGGAAAATATTCAAGCGGAGACCAAGCGACCTTTACGATGCAGCCACTCCCACCTGCTAGAAAAACTGTTGGCCGTAGCAAGCGCTCGCAGTCAAGGTCGAGTGTCATAACAAAGAGAGACACTGGGGCATATATATATATATATATATATATGCCCCAATATATATATATATATATATATATATATATATATATTGTTACGAGACAGTGTCAGACTAAAGTGGTTTGATACATAGGGGCCGAGGAAGACGATATGATTTTGGTGTAGGACACAGCTCTTGTTCTGCATGTTGGCTTGCGCATTCTCGCTGTGCAAATATATCTTCAGATGCCTAGTTCCCCGTGTGCCTTCACGTAACATTTTGGTGGAAGGTTCTGGGTTACAACGCACGACGGAGTTACGCAGTGGACGCCTGGTCGTTGCTTCCAACATGTCCAATGGCAGTGACGCTTCGTCAACTGCCACACCCAATGCATCAACAGCGCCAACCTCCCCTGTTTTTCTCGTGGCCGCTACACCCCTCGATCCCGTCAACTTCTCAGGAACGGAAGACGAGGACGTGGATGAGTGGCCTAAACTCTACGAGCTTGTCAGCGAAAATCACAGGTGGGACCCAATGTTGATGCTGGCAAACATCATCTCTTATTTGCAAGGAATGGCCAAGGCATGGTTTATTAACAGTGTGGACGCGATCACAAACTGGGACGTATGCAAGATCAAGTTACGTGAGTTGTTTGGTCAATCTGCCGGCTTCAAGCAGGCCACTAGGAAAGAACTTTTCACACGTGTGCATGCATCTCCGAAGTCTTCCCTTGCGTATACACAAGATTTGCTGACCCCTTGCCGTCGATTTGACCAAACCATGGCTGAAGCCGACAAGGTAGCGCACGTGCTCAAGGGCATCGCGAAGGTTCTGGGTTACAACGCACGACGGAGTTACGCAGGTAGCGCACGTGCTCAAGGGCATCGCGAAGGTTCTGGGTTACAACGCACGTGCTCAAGGGCATCGCGAAGGTTCTGGGTTACAACGCACGACGGAGTTACGCAGGTAGCGCACGTGCTCTTATACGATGCATTTACCCTAATTGTGTGCACATGCTGTTCAACTGTGTAAGATGTTATGTTGGAGTGCCAACGCTTCAACAGGCTAAAATCTGTCACATTGCCAACCCCCTTGCGCGTCTTCCCAACACTGCTGCGACGTCAACTTGCGAGGATCTCCGTATAGCGACCCAGCCAAGTTCACACTCCGGTGACAATGCGAGAATCATACGCCACCGAATCGAGGCCATATAACCCGCACCCTTGAGAGCACTAGCCCCGAGTGATCCTCAGCTGATCGCTAATACAGACCGTTGTTCGCCCAGAACTAGCCAACGCAGGTATTCACATGGTCTGTTCTGTGCACCGTCCCGACGCTGGCCGTTCATCTACCTTCAGTCACCCACAGCATTATCGCCACCCTGCTCCACGTAACCGTGATCCGAATGCATGGAGGACTTCCCGTCATTGCCGTAGCACGTAGACTTCACCGTATCGGGCGAACACAAGCTTCCCTAATATCCACTCGCCAGCTCATCTGTATGAACACAAACTACCACGGCGTGATGGCTCAGCTCATGACAACCCGACCACTACGACCACTGCCCAGTACAGTCGCTCACCTTCACCTCGACGCAAATTTTCCAGATCTCCGCCAACACCTCATTCCCCGTTCCCATCCTCTGCCCGGTAGTTTTCTTCGGAAAACTAACGGCTGCAGCTCCTGGAGGTGACGCTGCTGATATGACTTGCTCTACAATTCCTCTGTTGACGCTCCCGACCAACCAAAACCTGAACGACGTTGAAGTGGACAGTTCATCTGTTAAAGCCTTGGTAGACACTGGCACCCATATTTCAGTGATGAGCCTGCACATTCGTGACTGCAATATGAAAGTCCTTACTCCAGCCCCTTCACGCAAAGTTCATGTTGCTGATGGCGGTATAGTTTCTGTTATTGGCGTCTGTACTGCACGTGTTACTATCGCCGGCTGTCAAACTTCAGTTATCTTCACCATTTTGTCTCACTGCACCAATGATGTGATTCTAGGTCTTTAATTTTTGTCCACTCATTCCGCCCTTTCGATTGTTCAGCTGGTACTGTGCAACTAGACCTACCATATCCAATTGATCCGCCCAATCCACCCCAAGCTTGTATGTGCTCTGCTGAACATGTCCGTTTGTCACTGCAAATTGTGACCTGCATAACCGTAATGCCCTCACCACCTGTATCCGATGGCGACTATGTGCTCGCGCCCATCACATTCATTCTTTTGACTCACAGTGTTACCTTACCGCACACTGTTTATTAATGACGTGCAAACCGCGCCTGCATTCCTGTACTCAACTTTGCTCTGTGCCCACAAGTGCTCCCGCGCAGAATTGCTCTCACCGTGCTGACTCCCTATGATGAATGCGTGATCTCAGCTCTGTCTTCGAACGATGCTGGACACTGCAGCTACACGCATGCTCGATCTTCGCAAGCAAGCCCGCCTGCTGACGTTAAAAAAACGATCGCGTCAGACCTTTTGCCGCATCAAGCTGACGCACTACTTCACGTCCTTGAGTCATACTGGGACGTCTTTTTTTCTTTTGTGATCGTCCGTTAGGTCAACCCACTGCTGTAAAGCACCGCATTGAAACCGGCGATGACTCCCCAGTCCATCGACGGCCATACCGCCTATCTCCAACTGAGCGTCAGTTAATTCAAGCAGAAGTTGACAAAATGCTCGCCAGAGACATAACTGAGCCATCATGCGGTCCATGGGTTTCCCCTGTAGTTCTTGTCAAAAAGAAGGACAACACTTGGCGATTCTGTGTTGACTACCGACATCTGAACAAAATCACTAAAAAAGACGTCTACCCGCTACCGCGCATAGACGATGCTCTGGATTGTCTTCACGACGCTAGGTATTTTTTTTATTGATCTAAGATCAGGGTGCTGGCGAATCGCTGTCGACGACATGGACCGCGAAAAGACCGTTTTTGTCACGCCCGATGGTCTTTACCAGTTTCAATTCATGACCTTCGGTTTATGCAACGCTTCAGCCGCCTTCAAGGGGATGACGGACTCTCTTATGCGTGGGTTCAAATGGTCCATTTGTCTATGTTACCTTGACGACGTTATTGTCTTTTCTCTGACCTTTGAGGCCCACCTCGACCGCCTATCCTCAATACTGGCTATTTTTCGCAATGCCGCTATCCAACTGAACTCGTCAAAGTGTCACCTTGAATGCCAGATACTAACCTTGTTGAGCCACCATATCGACTCATCTGATGTACGCCCTGATCCCGATAAAGTGCGAGCCGTGCGGGACTTCCCCGTTCCGACCGGCACTAAGGAGTCCGCAGCTTTCTCGGTCTGTGCTCGTACTTTCAGCGTTTTGTGAACAAATTTGCTGAAGTAGCCCGTCGTTTCACAAACTTACCAAGAAAACTTGTCTCATTCACAAAGGGTGCTACGCAGGCTACGACGTTCTCTACACCAATTACAATGCTAACAGAACCACCTGTTCTGGCATATTTTCACAATGCCACCCCTACAGAAGTCCGCACCGATGCCAGTGGCCACGGAATTGGTGTTGTTTTGTTCCAGCATCAAAGCAGCTGAGCCCGCGTTATCACCTATGTCAGCCGTCTCTCCACGCAGGCAGAAAAGAACTACTCAATCACCGAAAGGGAATGCCTTGCTCTCGTTTGGGCAGTAGCGAAATTTAAGTCCTAGTTACATGGTCGACATTTCACCATCCCAACCAAGCACCACGCACTTTGCTAGATTGCATCCTTGAAGGACCCCACTGGGCGCCTTGGTAGATGGGCAGTACGACTCCAAGAATACAACTACTCGGTGTCCTTCAAATCTGGCCGTTTACACCATGACGCTGACTACTTATCTCGGCATTCAGTGAACCCACCTGAAGCATTCAATGAAGCACTATGTGTGCTGTCTCTCTTCGCTTCAAGCAACATCCGTGAGGAACGGCGTCGAGATCCTGTCTCACGTAACATCATCGAGAATCTTCATTCTGCGGCGCCCGATCTGTCTAGTCGATTGTTCGTGCTAAAGTATGGCACATTGTACCGTTACAACGTCCACCCTGATGGGCACGAACTGCCCCTTGTGGTACCCTCCCACTAACGTGCATGCGTGATCGGCCAGCTCCACGACGCTCCCACTGCCGGTCACCGTGGAGTGTCTCAGACGTATGACCGTGTACAGCGTCGATTTTACTGGCCTAGTGCTTATCGCTCCATTCGCAGCTACGTCACCTCATGCAACCAGTGTCAACGCCGAAAAAAACATTCTATGAGTCCTGCCGGGTTCCTCCAACCGCTTGACGTTCCCTTTGATCCCTTCTTTCGGTTTCGTCTTGACCTCCTAGGCCCTTTTCATGCGTCCACTTCTGGGAATAAATGAATAGCTGTTGCGACAGATCACATAACCCGGAACGCCTATGCACGGACTCTGCCAACCAGCTGTGCCACGGACGTTGCCAATTTTCTTCTGCACGACGTCATACTCCATCATGGCGGCCCACGCCAACTCCTCACAGATCGTGGGTGCTATTTTCTATCCCGAGTTATCGATGACCTGCTTCGCACCTGCGAGACAAAACATAAATTAACGACAGCCTCCCACCCGCAAACTAACGGACTGACCCAATGATTCAACCGGACTTTAACTGATATGCTCGCCATGTACGTATCCTCCGACCACCAGGACTGGGACGTTGCATTGCCCTTCGTTACATTCGCGTATAATTCCTCACGCCACGATGCAGCTGGTTTTAACTTTTTTATCTCATGTTTGGCCATGATCCAACTTAACCATTTGACACCATATTTCCGACAGCCGTCGACTCGACGGCCGAATACGCCCACGATGCTATCACCAGAGCTCGCAAAGCACGAGAAGCTGCCCATCAGCGCCTTTTAGGATCACAAGATCAGCAGCGACAGGGTTACAACTCCCATCATTGCCAAGTTTCCTTTACGTCGGGCTCTCTTGTGCTATTGTGGACTCCAAATAGGTGCGTTGGACCTTCTGAAAAACTGCTTTCCCGCTACTCAGGACTCTATGACGTATTGCGCCAGGTGACAGATGTGGCCTACGAGACAGCCCCATTCGAGGCTACCTTTTCCTCTTCACTCTCTACAGACATTGCTCATGTATCTCGCCTTAAGCTTTACCACTCGGTAAAATCATAAAAAGCACCGAGACGGTGCTTCAGCACTCGGGGGTTAACTTATTATACAGTGTACCACTAAAGCAGTTAGATAGGTGCTGAGGAAGACGACGTGATTTTGGTGTAGGACACAGCTAATTTTCTACATCTTGGCTTGCGCGTTGGCGCTGTACAAATATATCTTCAGACGCCTAGTTCCCCGTGTGCCTTCACGTAACAATATATGTGATGCTATGATGACTGGGTGACGTGGCCTTGCTCATACGCCATGTTTATTCTAATCTTACTTCTTCCTTCTCGGCTTCTCTTAACCATTCATGCCTTCTTACGTCACAGGATTTCCCCTCCCTCGAAAGAAGTTGCGTCAGACGAACAGAAATTATCAACTGAACATGCACTACTAAAAAGTGAACACAGTCGAAAAAGGGAAGATCGTTTCATCTCCCAGGAAGTTTCCGTAAACACACTTTAGCTTCACATGAGAGTTCAGCAGTCCGGTAAGTGCTGGAGTTCTGGTGGGCGAGGCTGACTGTGGCGTTCTGGAAAAGATAACCACATCTTGCACAACTGCACTGACCATGAGATGGCTTCAGCAGCTGCGAAGAACGAACGAGAGGTTGGACGTCCTTGTAGTCTTTGAAGGTCAGACGTCGTATGCGCCGAATTTTCTGTCATGGGTGCTATATTTTGTGTCGTGGCTGAGACAAAATCATTGCTTTCAGCTGGCGTTTGCCAGAACCGAAGTTGATAATACGATGTCTGTGTTCCTGCATTTTGCAAATGGTAGCGTCCAGTTTGTTTTGTTGTTTTATGTGGTGGTGCAGTCGGTGTAATAGCTGAGGCAGGGGGTGTCTCTGGTGACTTTTCTTTGTGCGAAAGTGTCTGACGTCTTGAATTGGTCTTTGGTTTTAAGATCTTATTTTCCGATGTTCTTCAATTGGTGAGTGCACTTTCGTTGAATTTTGCGTTTTTCGATGCCCTCGTTGCCGTCTCTTTCGTTGTCTCCTGAGTTTGTGTACTTGGCTTTGCTTGCTTTGCTGGTGCTGCTCAGGAGATGGCTGTAGTAGCGCCCCTACTGGAATTGGCCATTCAATTCCTTCGAGGTTTGATGAGTCCTGTAGACATCTGATGCATGGTGAAGTGGTGTCTTGCCTATCGGGCATAGTTGGTATGCGCCATCATTGCTAGCATGCTCTTCAAAAACTTCGGTAAAGTTGTCCAGTATGAATGCCTCTGGCAGACAGCTGTGTGTGAGGTTTGGTGTATATATTACTTCTGCATTGTCTCGGTTCTTGGAGCTGTGAGCACTGGATGGGAATACCATATGTGACGTGGCATTTTTAGGTTCGGACTGCACAGCCTGCTGAGCCATAGAAATAAAGTCTTGTGATGAAAAAGACGTTTTCGAGTCGTCATGGCGTGGTTGGGTATTTTCCCGATGCGTCGATGGTTCAGCTATTGTGAACATGGTGTCCTTACGAGGCAAACGGTTAGCGTTACGAGCACCCGAGGAGCCACGTGATGTAAAACCGGGTGGCGGGCCATGTGTGCAAGATGAAGAATAGGGCGCATCAAGTGGTTGAGCAACGTCTCGTGTCATATGCTGAAGCGATGATTTTGAAAGTGCCGTCTTGCGTGTAAAACGGATGCCCGCGCAATGGTTGTGGTGTTCCCGAAATACGCTTGGTCGCCTGTCAGTGTACTCATGTTCCACTTTGTGTTGTGGCAGTGGTCGATTCATGCTGGGCGTTCGTAAGCTTGAAGACTGCTTGTGAAATTGACAACCGAGTGCGATTGCCTGTGGATGGTTGGTTATAAGCGAGTCCTCGTCATAGTCTTCAATGTATTCTTGAAATCGGATGGTCATTTCTTTTTTAATCTTTCTCCATGACTCGTTATTTTGAAATATGTGAGTGAGGTAGAATTTGAAAGCCTTACCGGAGATGTAGTCGGTAAAGTTGATGATCATCTCCCGTTCCGAGCATGATACAGTGGTTGCGTGGAGCTCGTACAGGTAGAACCAGTCCTGCACGGGTCCATTGTCCATTGCTCCCGTGTACTTGGGGCTGTCAAGGTCGGCCGATGAATCTGTCATGGTGCTGGTCGTTGTGTCCTCGTTGAAGATGAATCGGTAATGGATGTATGGTCAGGGCGTCTTATGAACAGCTGCGTCGATTATGAGCGACTGATGAAGGGGCAGGCAGGTCTTCATCCTGTCGACTCGTGTGACGCTATGATGACTGGGTGACGTGGCCTGACTCATACGCCATTTTTATTTTAATCTTACGTCTTCCTGCTCGGCTTATCCTAGCCATCTATGCCTTCTTACGTCATATATATATATATATATATATATATATATATATATATATATATATATATATATATATATATATATATATATATATATATATATATGTATAGAGAGAGAGAGACTGTGCATGTTATATATATATATATATATATATATATATATATATATATATATATAGTCTCTGCAGCTGGTGAGGCGGACGAAGGCTTGGGGCTTAGCGGTAATTTCTCGTATATGTCTTCACTAACTTGGTGAAGGCATCGGTAAGACCCGACTTTGCACGACAGAAGTTTTCACTCGAGCCAACGTGACGCACAGGCGGTTAGAGTAAGACCAGCATGCCAGAGCTGAAACTTGCGTTGCGGTAAGAGCTGTCGTAGTGGCACGTTCGGTTAGTGGTATTGGCCATGCCAGAAGAAACGACAGCGCACGCGCTCGTAAGTTCAGTAAACACCCAATTGGCCAGTGGTGCGAAGATTGTTTAATTGCGGAAGTATGAAAGGTCGCGAATGCTCAGGAACAACGGGAAGCAGATCAGCATTGTGTGGTGTCATATTGCGCCGATATGAAGTATCAACGTGCTGAACAATCATATGGAGGGGAATGTCCCATCGTGTTCAAATGACGCGTTGTTTGTTCATTGCCAGCAGTGTAACTACGCCCACTGCAGAACGGTATATCTCTCCAATATCCCGCCGGTCAATTCGATCCTGTGCCTGCTTCCGCCACTTTATACCCGTAAACTTCCTCATCTCATCTGCTCCAAACTTTCTTTTTCCTGCTCACCCACTTGGCCTCTCTGGGAATACAGTCAGCTATCCTTATTGACCAGTGGCTATCCTGCCTACGCGCTACGAGCCCAGCTCAAGCCCATTTCTTCTTCGTAATTACAACTATGATTCCTCTAAGCCCGATTTGTTCTCTGACCCACTCTGCACTCTTCTTGTCCTTTAAGCTAACACTATCATTTTTCTTTCCATCACTCGCTGTGCCATCCTGGATTCAAACTGAACACTCTTCGGGTTCATATTCTGTAGGTAAGTATCAGACACATGCAGCTGTTACATGCTCTTCTTTTGAGGGATAGAAGTATTCTGCCAGCCATGATTTCAGAACGCTTGCCGAGTGTGCTTCACCGCATTGTTATTCTAGTTACTTCAATGTCATGCTTTTGCTCCGCGTTTACTACCTGTCCTGAGTAAAGGCGTTGTATAAGGGATCACGAATAAGGGTCCCAAAGCTGCTCGTTGGTAACCTGTAGGAAATCGCCGAGCGACAAAACACAGCTATCTGAATCAGTTTCAGTGGTGTCGACAGTTGGGTCGACAGAGTAATAGGCTAGGCATTTAAGGTCATATCTAGCCGTCCAGACGTGTACGACACAGATAGTTTGTATTCTTGAAGGAAATAGGTTAATGATAGAGGAAGAGATAAAAGGGCACTATTTTCCGCCTCCTGATGTGGGGGCATTACTTAGTGCCTATAGAGATGAGGGAGGGGAAAGTAAAGATAATAAGGTTTCTTGGAGTCGTAAAGCCCAGCGACCAAGCCGTCCCCTAGGTGTTTTGAGTGAGTGGACCCAACCTAAGGCATGATGGTCTGTTATCACAGTACATTATCGGGCCCCACAACCTACAGCGGTGCTGAAATTTTGCATGCCCTTACGCAAATGACATAACAGCTTAAACGTTTGGCGTCATTGGGCTCCGGGGACGGCCTGCCACATTACCATGTTGCACTCTTTTGGAAGTACCCGAGTTGTAACGCTTCCAGGGTGTTGCCAATACATGGGTGGCAACTATCAATGCATTCAGTTCTTGTTATACCTGGCCCGAAAGTCATAAATGGCAGTTGGCCATTCATAGTCTTCGAGGTGGTGCCGAGGCATGGCAGTTGGACGGCATTAAGCGCCAGTTTCGGCCTAAATGTAGCATCAGGCTCACCGCTGTGTTCGTCCGGATTCAGGAGATATGTGTACTCAATCACGCGAATACCGTACGTGAGGCTCGGGATATTCTCCTCCTGACTGCAACTAAAGACAGCAGTTCATCCACAGGCAGTTGGGAATCTTGTTGTCGCACAAGCGCGGTACTCGGCTTCTTTTACGCACCCAAAGCAGAACATTGACCTCCCGCCAACTTTTCATTAGCATGCTGATGACGTGTTACTGCCAAATACTTGACATCGCGCCACTGAAAGCCGAACGTAGCCGCTTCCAATGGTGCAGGTCTTCGTCGACGGAATGAGTGAGCTTTCGGCTGTGATGCAGATGGGACCTCCGCGTTCTGCTCTGCATTAATTATATTCCCCAGCTGCCTTCTAACTATGGGCATCGGCACCCCTGCGTGGCCTCAGCGCGAACGTGTTACATGTCGGTGTGGTTCGGTTGCAGATGCAAACCGAAGCCGGGAGCAAGTTTCTGGTCTCTGTTCCAGTGTTCGATGACTTGCAAGCCGACACTCAAAGGTCAAGTGGCGACTAGTCAGCCCGAAGCAGTGATATGGTATCTTTGCACAACCATGACATCTGCAGCGCGGGATGCAGCGAAAGTGATGTTATCTTGTTTGGCCATGGTATAGAATTTCCAGAAAACATCTCTGGTCCTTGCTCCTAGAGAACAGGGAAGTGCCGTGATGGCAGTTGAGAAGCTGCTGCGCCAAACCATGAAGACTGATCTCGCAGCGTGCCTGAACTCTCAAGCATCTTTCGTTTAAACACGACGTGTCTCCTCGGCAGGCTCTAATGAACAAACACGATTTGTATCGAAGCACGAGACAGTACCAGCGTTATCGCCTGCTATGCTTGCGACATTCATCAAGACATAGTATATAGCGCAGTCGTATACTGTCTGATGACATAGTCCATGACCAGTCATAACGCCGGCCTAACAAATGGTTCATTCTAAGGGGACAAGTCAACTTGAAAGGCGTTGTCATTAATTTGGATGTACTAATAACCGGTTGCTCAACAGTGGCGGCTGGTGTGCTGGTAGGTTAAACCAAGCACCAGATTACAAGCGCAAAAATACACCTTTCATTTGTCATGACATGGCTGGAAAAATCAGCCCAAGTACTTTAGAACCAACCTTGTATAATATAAACACTGTAATGAATCAGACTTAGAGAGCACACCCGATCCTGTGCCAGCTACTCTGTTATCTGGTGGTCTTCTTTCTCAGTATCGGTATAGCTACCCATAAACTCAAACCCTGGTGTCGCTCTTCGTCATTATGGCCGGCCATGAAAGCGAGCGTGTGGGATGCCGACAAGGTCACCTGTGGGGGGAACTGGCTGTTTCAGAGGAACAAGACTCGACCCCCTAGAAACTTTACCTGGGAACTTTGTCAGATAAGTTTCCACTAACCGACACTGGCTCTTTCACCATGACGATCACCATGTTACTATTACTGTTATTATTATTACTATTACTGTCACCATGTTATTATAGTACTTTTCTCGTTAACGACTTTGTGCGTCGGCATTTGTGGTGCGCCATGTCACTGTAGATGCTGGGCTTTGATCTGTACTTTTGCGTTAACGACTTTGTGCATCGGCATTGGTGGTGTGGAGGAGTCGATAAGTCGTCAACCTGACCACCGCTTCAGCTAGACATCAGCGGACGGCGTCCATGCCTCTGTTACGGTACCAGGGCGCGACTTGACGACCGCAACGACACCTTCATGGCAGGAATACGCACGGGCTCCTCGCCTTTCGCAATTTCGCCGTTCACACTTCCTATGACCCACGTCCCATTTTCAGTGCTCCGCCAACATGCAAGCCACCAAGGAGTGCTTTCAAAGCTTCTTTGCTCATGAATGTCACCAGCCCGAGAGCTGCAGCCAGCACTCATCATGATACCGTGATACCTGACTCTTCAGACTTCACATCCGACAGCACCGTGAACCTGGGGCGTGCCATCGCGCAACTTGACGCCGACATTACCAAACTCAGGGCGTCCGCCTCCGGGCTGTTTCACACCAGCTTGGTGTGCCATCAGCGCAATGTTGGATGTAGCCCTCTCATACGGCCTTGAGGCTAGCTCACCTGAGCAACACAGAGAGCTCCGTTATTCCCTCATGCAGTTCTGCTCCCAGCTGAGCTGTTTAACATCAGTGATCTCGGCATTCTCACCTGCCATCCCACCGCCGACTGTTGTCTGCAAACTACAAGAGTTCTACGGGTTCCAAAATTATGCCAACCACTAGGTGGCAACCTTCAATGCTCTGGAAGTAGGCTAGGCCTAGATGGAGTCTTAGAAATGGTCTGTGGCCAAACACTGCCTTCGGGCAGGTGCAGTGGTGTGGCACATGTGTGAAAGTGTCAGACAGCATTCCCGGGCAGAGTGGAGTGCTGGCCTGATTGCCACTTTCAGCAAGATTTCTTACTTTTCCAGAGAGTCCAATCATACTACCCCTAAGGGTGGAGCTTAAGAGAAGCGCCAACTCGAGGGTTCGACTGAGCACTCAACTTCATTGGCACATAGATATGCAGCCAGCACTGTTAGAAACAGTGTACATGGGCTGTGCTGGGGCCTCGCATCGATATATAGGGCTAGAACATCACAGCCGATGGTCGACCACAGTCTCAAAACACATTTGCCGGATTCACTATGCTCACACTCGTCATCGTCAGAGCGTATGAATGCCTTTGTTGTGCCTGACCAACTACCCCGCTATGAGTGCATTAAAGAAGTGTATATTCAGGGGCTTGTTTTGGTTGTTCACAGACGTTCTCTTGTGAGACAGATGAAACAGGCCAAACGGTTTCTGATTTCTGTTTATAAAAATAGTATTCAAGACTGAATAATAATAAACACTTACTTTGGTCTTAGGACACGTTGACTTTTCTATCATCATTGATACCATTATCAACATGAAGGAAATTTGAAGATGTCTCAGTTTCATGTTCATCTCTATGCCAGAGGCTTCTGGTAAAGTAAGCGTGACAAAAATATCCAGACTCCTGAACTGTCTTGGGCTAGACAGAGAAGATGACTTACGCATAAACCCTATCGTTTAAAGCATCTGGCATTCCTCATTAACAGTGAAGAATGAGACGCATTTTTGGCTAAGCCCTTCATTGTTACTTATTTGAAGCAAACGTGATTGAAATGGCCATCCACCAGCCATAAAGGACTTACAAAGATCGCTACATCAACGGCGTTTCGGTAAGTTTTGTCTACGCAGGTGGTTTCTGCTGAAGAGGGCATGGCAAAAATGCCGAGATCTGACACCTGTCATGGGCTAAAAAATAAGTTGACTGACGTTGCAGCCTTACCTTTTATAGCAACTAGCAGTACCAACTACTCAGCAGAATGATAGATACTTTTTTCTCTAAGCATTTGGTTGTTATTTCATGTTCAGCAAATAACTTGATGGAAATTGTGGCACATTGTTCTCAACTCTCAAGTGTCTTGCAGAGATCCGTACTCTGATTACGTTTTTATATCTTGCAAACGTTCGAAGCGCCAGTAAAAATTAAGAAATGTTTCATCGGACATGACCATCTTAACATATGGAAATAAATCAAAGCAACTTTGAGTAGACAGAATGCGTCAACACGAATAAGAAGCTTGCGCAGACTGGCCGACGCTTCTATAGCAACACTCATTTTTTCGTCCATAGGCGCCTTCTAATTGTAGTACTGTTCGTTTCGAAAACTATTAGTCGGAGGCGTTACTGGAATTTATTGTCGTTATTGGTACACGTCGTGGGAAAAAAACGAAACCAGAGAAGCAATGAGGCTGGCAGATAAAAAATTCTGAAGTAATTATATAAGATACAGGTTATATAAGATACAGCATTTATATAAGATACAGCAAATGGCGACTTTGGAAAGCAGTATTTAATGACTCTACGAAAAACCTTGGAAGAATATAAGAAGGAACAGCCTAAGGGCACACTAACAAGTGAAGCATTTTTGAAAACAAAAAGAATATGAAAAATATCATTTTCAAGAAGATGTAATGTACCATTCAAATATTGTTTACCTTGACGTGCAAATGTAGCAGGTTTTATTTTTTTCGAGCACGTGCGGGAGCCTTTTTGTGTTTTTGTTTGTTTTCATATAGCGTGTTTTCAATAAGTTCTAATTGTTAGTATGCGTTCGGGCTTTTCGGTATGTCTCAATCCACGTGTTCAGAGCAGTGATCTTGATGAGGTAATTCCAACTCGCCCACCATTCCATTCTTCTGATTCAAAACCATTTGCGCATCAAATTAACGCTATGCTAAATACTGAGCTTTAAATCGCTTGTGTTTCTTTAGTACTTTTATTGTGTTTATTACAGTGACAGCATTTATGAGACTGTAAAATGGGCCGTACACGGCACCGTCGCTGTCCTACGCCTCCGCTGCCGCCGCCGGTGTCCGTAACCACTATCGCGAAACAACAAAAAAATTTAGCATTAGAGACATTGTCGGGCTACGATGGGGCTGCGCAGTCTCTAATTTAGCATTAGAGACTGCGTGGCAGCCCAACTTTCTACTACTGAGCCACGCCAGTGCTTCGTACTTGTTCGCAAACTTGCCTTAGGCAGGCTTGATTTCGGGAAAGGAATCACTTGATTGACACGTAGGGTTTAACATCCCAAAACAACCATATGAATATGAGAGACGCCGTGGTGGAGGGCTCCGGAAATTTAGACCACCTGGGCTTTCTTGACATGCACCCCAATCTGAGCACACGGGTCTACAACATTTCCACCTCCATCGGAAAGGAATCGCGTTAATACAAATAATTAAGCGTTTCAGAACAGCAAAAGAACAACCAAGCGTCACACATTTCCTATAGCGTAAGGAGTAGTTCGTCTCATGCTCCAGCCTATTACAAAAGCTTATTTTTTGATTAAGTATTGGCTGCGGCGCATACACACTTCAGGCATGATTCCTCTTTGTCGTCAGCCATTGCATGAACAATTAGAACAAAACTTATTTCCACGTCTTTAAGGGATACAACGTTTCTCAGAACATTGACGAATAATAGCACAGCGAATGCTGGTCTACTACCCATAAATTATTATTATCAATGCCGTAGTAGGTACACCCCAAGTGTGCTTGTAGCAATCACCCAATGAGTGCTTAGAAAAGGCTCGGAATTGGCACTCTTCTAGCTTTCTTTGTGACTGGGCTGCGCCCTCACACAGGCCGGCGTATTTACCCTATGTTCTTTTCGTAAGTTAAATATGACATTTCGTGTTCGTTCCTGTTCTTTACTTACGATTATCTTCTATTGTTTTCGCGTGAATACGCGTGGGCAGGACATTTCGGCATAACAGCACTGTGGCTAGAATTTCCCTTGAGTTTTGTTGGCTGAAATGCTGGAAGGATACCGAAGGCTTTGTGCGCTCATGCGACACTTGTCAGAGAGCTGGAAAGTCCATGAACAAGTTGAAGACACTCAAAAAGCCTGTGCCAATAATCAAAGAATCTTTTCAGCGTGCAGTAATTGATATTGTTGAATCATCGCCAAAGTCAACGCAAGGTTGTCGATACATCCTGACGGCCCTCTGTGTAGCCGCGAAATTTCCAGAAGTGATACCAGTTAGGGAGCACAAGCTTAAGCCTCCTCAAATCGTGGATGCCCTCCTTTCTATATTCGCACATACCGGATTCCCTTCTGTATTACAACGCGACAACGATATTGTCTTCACCAGCTGCCTTACCGCTACCTTTTTGGATAAATGCGCAATAAAATTAGTGTACAGCTCGATCCATCTCCCATAGTCGAATCTGGTAGAGCGTATGCATTATGTTCTGAAATGAATAGTAAGAGCACCTTGTTACGAGCACTACTGCGACTTGGAAGCGTGCATTCCTCCCACTACGTTCGCTTTGAGATCAGCTGCCCATGAGAGCACTTGCTTTAGCGCTGCAGGGCTTGTGTGTGCCCATAGTTTAAGAACACCATTGCGAATGCTATGCAAATCCTGGGAGGATTTTTTTAAGTTTTATAAGGACCCTAATCTAGTTGCGCGTATGTTTGCCACCTTCTTGAGGAAGGAAGGACAAGAACAACAAATGAAGACAGGAAGGTTAACCAGGCACATGCCCGGTTTGCTACCTTACGCTGAGGGAATGAGAAGAGGGTATAAAGATGAAAGAGAGAGAGGAAAGATAAGAGAAAGAGAGAAAAAAATATTGTCAGTCAATGGGCTGACGCGTATGCGGCGGTGACCCTACACAAAAGTAAATGATGTTCACATAGGCATGTAGTCCTCAAAAAGCGCAAGGCGGTTTCGACTGCATTTTGAGCCGACCAAATACGATTACGGTGTTCCAGTAGCATCTGCTTAAAGAGTGGCCAATCGTCCAGTTGTTGCAATGCGTCCGAAACCTTCTGTCTTTCAGAAGCAAATCGAGGGCAACGGCATATCAGATGGTCGATGTTTTCTTCAGTGCCGCAGATGCTGCATCCAGCGTTGTCGGTCAATCCAATGAGGGTTATTTATGCATTTGTGAAGGCAACCGCCAACCAAAGGCGACAAAGAAGCGAATCTTCAGGTCGACGAATTCCAGATGGAGGTCAAAGTTCCAGTCGAGGGTTTATTTGGTAGTCTCGTATATCTTATGCTTGAGATGTTCCACTCAGCAGACACAGACTACGTGCGAGGTGATTAGGTTGCTTTGCAGCGTCTGTGCTTAACAGAGGAATTGGAAGGGTGTGCTCTTCATGGTGCGATGTGCGAGCTACATTGTCTGCAGAATCATTGCCACTGATCCCACAATCACCAGGTAGCTACTGAAAAATTACCTCGTGGCCAGTTTCTGCGACGTGGTGAAGAAGCTTGACAACCTCGCATGTTAACTGTTCTTGGCAAGTTCGTCGAAGGACTGACTGCGTTCTTCGTAAGGCCGGTTTCCAGTCGGAAAAATCCCATATACACGGTCTCTGGGATTCGATGCACTCTAGGGTGCCGCGCGCAGCCGCAAGTTCTGCCTCCGGAGACGTTGTGACTTGTGACAGCTTGATTCGCTGAGTGATTCCTCTAACTGAAATCACCACCGCACCGCTAGAACCAGACGCTGTGATTGAACCATCGCTGTATATGTGCACGTGGTTATCGTACATTTCGTGCAGGTGGTGCAAGCTAAATTGTTTAGGGCTGACTACGGCAAATTTGATTTTTTCTGTATTTCTGAAGTTGAAAGACGTGCTTGTGAAAGTGTAAGGCACCACGGAGGATACACTGATTTCTCCGCGGGTGTAAAACCTGACCTAAATGATGCACGATGTGCACAGAGAATTGCACCATATTTTGTGCAGGGCCTCTCAGTAGCGAGGTTTTGAAATGATGGGAAGGATTTCTAGCATGTTGACTGAGTTACGTACGCATCTTTTCAACGGTGATGTGTGTCGTGATCAAGTAGTCCTGTGCAATGCCAATGGTTTCAGCTGTCGATACACAGCGGGGTAAACCAAGTCATATTAAGAGCCTGGGCTTCAATATTTTGCAATGTGTGCAGGTTGGTTTTGCACGTGTTAGATATAACAGGTAGGCTGTACCACAAGAATGCTATAAATAATACCTTGTACAGCTGTAACATCGACTCGACAGGCACTCTCCAACTTTTTTCTGACGAGAAACTTGAACAAGTGACGAATGGTGATCACCTGCTTTTTCGCATAGTTTACGTGTGGGGTCTAAGACAGGTTACGGTCGATTATGACTTCCAAGAACCTGTCACTACGGCTGCTTGACACCAATTACCCGTTAATTGATATGCCATAAGCGTACATTGGCTTTCTGGTGAAAGCCATGACTGCGCACTTTCCACTTACGATTTCAAGCCCCTGGTTACGTAGGTGGTGTGATGTCACTGATGCTACCTTCTGAAGTCGAGCGCAAAGTTGAAGTCGAGTCACACCTGATGTCCACACACAGTTGTCATCAGTATAAATAGAAAGTTGTACACTGCTTAGTTACTTGCCAACTAGTCCAATGAGTGTTAGGTTAAACAACGTCGGGCTTAGCACTGCGCTTTGCGGAACTCCTCAGGTGCAGTAGTACTCGGGTGTCGGGCCATTCTCCGTCTGAACGTGAAGTGACCTATTCTGTAGGTAGCTCTGAACCCACATACATATCTTGCCACCGAGTCCAACTCCTTCTAATGCGCTTCGTGGTTGACATTGTCGTAAGCCCCTTTAACGTCAAGAAACAGAGCAGCAGAAAAACCCTTAGCAGGCCTTCTGGTGCTCTGCATATCTCTGCATATGTCACCAAGCCAAGTTCAATGCACCAAGCCAAGTACAATGTTATTGATGAGCCGCCTCGTCTGAAGCAGGACATGGCATCTGGATATCTTTTGTAGAACTGTAAGTACCATTCCGGACGTGTTAAAAACCTTCCTTCCATAACTATTCCCACACAGCTCGCGAGGGCGATTGGGTGGTAAGAGCAAATAGCCAAAGGTGACTTGCCGGCTTTGAGAAGTGAAATCAGGCGACTTGACTTCCATTCCTGTAAAACCATGCCAGTTTGCCAGGAGTAGTTGTATAGTAGCAAGAATGCCTTCCGAGCTTGATCCCCTAGATGACACAGAGCGCGGTAAAAGATGGCGTTAGGTCCTGGCGCTGAACAACGTATACACAAAGCAAGCGCAGCCTTCAGTTCTTCCATTGAAAACCAACACTCCACTCGGGGATCACGTGAAGATGCAGAATAGTCGGGCGTCTTCATCCCAATTGAGTTTGTTTCGCGGGCAATCCTTCGACAGAAATATTCTGCGACGTCAATCTCTTCGCAGCATAAGTCAAGTGCCAGAAATTTCAATGGGTAGCGCTGAGTAATGGTTTTACGAAGACCCTGGACAGTTCCCTAGATTAGTGACAGAGGCTTTCTGGGATCTAAAGACTCGCAAAAAGATACGTATCGTCGCTTATCTATCTTGTTTATGTGACGCTGTATTTTCTTTTGTGTGCGTCTGGCCGCTCTCTGCAGATCAGCGAATGACTTCATGCGTCTACATTGTCGTTCTGCACCACAACAAATCACTCAGAGTATCTCGAGTTCAATGTACATATCACTGCGAGATGAGCTAACCAAAAGTGGACGCGTGTTGGACTGTCGGGCACTCTTCATTGCGTCCTCTAGGTCGAAGGCTGAGCCACGAACAGAGTCTTCCATGATGAACATCTATTTTTACCAATCGGCGCACTGGATGGCTCTGGAAGACTTGAAACCTGGAAAGCCGTCAATGTTGATGTGGTCACGTCTATGTGGTCACTACTCCTTGTTTCCAAATACGAAAACCAGTGCACTCTTCTGGCGAACTGGTTTCTTTCAGCTTTCGTCTGCTAGTTCTGGTGAACTAGGAGACGAAAGTGAGGTTTATGTGAGTGCTATAGGCCGATCCACGCAGATAACTGGGGATGCCGTCATTCACGGCGATAAGTTCGCATTCAGAAGAAAACTGTCTACCTCTAGTGTTGACCCAAGAGCTTCCCCATAAATAATAGTGGGCATTGAAGTCGCCGGTTATCACCCATGGCTGAAGAGTTGATTTGGAAATTCCGCGCAAACTCTCGCGGTATAGTCGGCTTGATAGAGGTAAGTAGGCTCCGATGATTTGGAATGTGTGTCTTGTTTTATACTGTTAGGTAAGCGTACAGGGTTTCCTTATCAGGAGATACAGGGTGATCAGTATAAGTCAAGTCGTGCCGTATGAACAAAACAACCATGCTGAGCTCTCCGTGGGTAGAAGACATAAAGCACTCAAATCAAGACAGTTTCATGTGAGCTGACACGTTTGGTTTACAAATCACAAATATGGATAACTGGTCCGTGAATACATATTGTCTGAACTCGGACATACGTGCTCTAAGCACTCTAGCTTTAAACTGAAGGACAGATGCATTCTTCACCTCCTCTCGTAAGGATAACCTGTCGTGGGCCATAGCTTTACCTTAGAGCTGCAAGCACAGGACTCAAAGTGTCCAACACCTGGAGTGCGCACTACGGTGACGGGGTGTTTGTGTTGCTTAGGAGCATGTGCGTTGCGCTCATAACGGTCTGCAACATGTTAATGACCTGGCGATCCTCATTTGTTGCATCAGTGGTTCATGAGGGCATCGAGGTTGGCGGGATTCTATGCACCTCTGAGCAGGCTGTGTTCGTGGAAGGGAAGGCCACGCTTCACGAGGTGAAAGTGTTGATCATGCGTTTGTTTTCAGTGTATCCGTCTTCGCAGAGCTTGATAATGGGGAGCCAGTTGTTTTTGCGGGAGATCACGTGTCTTTATCGGCAGATGTCACGTGTCGTGATGATCTTCTGTGGTGAAACCGACGTCGCCTGACAGTATCAGGAGCTTCACTGTGCGTTGAACTGTCGTGCTTCTTATGTTTCAGCATTGCGCGCTGATATCGCACTCGTGGACAACCTTTAGACGACGCATTATGAGCACCGTGGCAGTTGGAGCATTTGAACGTAGTTGCGTTGCAGGTGTCTTCTGAATGAGGTCCGGCACACCGCGGGCACACAACATTGCTGGTACATACCCCTTTCACATGTCCAATTTCGAAATATCTGTAGCGTTGTAGGGGCTTCGGTATTTATGGATGGACCGGGTGGGGAACGTGGCCAACATTTACGCCAGGTGGAAGACTGTCTCTCTGAACAGCAATCTTCACGCAACGTGACTGACCCAGCCTTGTGATGTGCTTGATGAGGATGTCGTCTGTAGTTAGCTTTGTTAAGATTGAATATCGTCACCGGGAATGGAAATGTCCACGTCATAAGTGACGCCAACACTGCGCTTCCAGTCACTGGGTATAACTGATTTAACTGTGACTCTGTCGATTTCCGTGTTGTTCTGTAGGCTTTGCAGCGCAATACAGTGTAGAGCATCAACTGCCATGTTATTCATTCGTGAGTTAATCCTCACGTCTTTGATCTCATTTGAAGCGAGTCCTTCGACATATGCAGAGAGGACTTTCCTGTTAAGCTGCCGTAGGTTGGCAGAATGGTCTACAGCAATGAAGAGTATAGTGTGCGGTCAACTCTGCATGGTAGCCTGCATAGTGCATAAACTCACCATCGACGATGTTCGTAGCAGTCTCCTATTTGCATTGTGAATCATGACGACTGCGTAGTCGTCATCCGATGACTCGAATCCGTCTGAGTAGAACTCCGTTGCCTCGCTGTCTGCGCCGCTTGAGGTGGTGCCACGTTTTCTAGCCGCAGCTGGACGTGGTGGTTGTCCACCCCGAAGATACTGAGAGGCTTCTTTATCCATTCTCGCAAGGAGGGAGTTGTAGCTCCCAGAATCAGCGGCAAAATAAATAGAAAATTTTAGACACTGGTACAAGTGGTTGTTGGTTGGTTGTTCTTCAGAGTCCTGGCGCAACCCACCACGGGGGATCGGTCATGAAACGGACGGTGCCTCATTTGTGAGGTGAAGTTGTTTTACCACCCTGATTATTTAGATAACGATGTTTAAACAAAGCACCAATTGGGAAACGATATAATAGATGTAATAAAAACAACGAACAGGCTAATATAATTTCAAATGAAGCGAATTTATGCCTCCGCTTAACATTCTAATTGTTTTGTTGCCTTTAGAAAGCCTTATACGGCCTTGCAGACATTCCTGAGGGTAAATCCCTTTTCAGTTGCTCCAAAAGAGAGGACCACCGGAAGGGATAATTTTAGAGCCAACCTACGAAGAGGTTCTTCTAACAGTCTCCTCCGTTGGTTTGTGTATAACCTGCATGTTAAGAGGAAATGGTGAATGGATTCTCTCTCGTTGCAGTGGAGGCAAAGGGGAGACTGTGCCAGACCAGACCGGTGTAGATAAACGTTCAGGGGGGGGGGGACTCGGCATCTTAGTCTCGCAATTGATATCTCCGCCGTTCTAGAGGAGCACCATCGATTTTTTCAAAGTTATTTAAGATGGAAAAAATCCGATGTTGCCAATCGAGAATTTTCAAACTGATCTGACACGACAAATTTTTCAAAGCGTGCCATGGCGATAAATGCTAGCGTCGGTAATATAGAAATAATGGGATAATTTTGTGAGGCCACAGCGAGTGCATCTGCATATTTATTAAGGGTTAAACCTTTATGTCCTGGTATCCACACTAAGCGAATGAGTCAAAATGTCTTGGGGCAAGGCGGTAAAATACTTTTAAAGCATTGGGCATAATATGCGCAGCTAATGAACTACACAGAAGCAGGCAGTCTGAAACAATAATAGCATCTGTTATTGCTAGAGGTAATTTTCGTAACGCTAAGAGAATTGCCAGTGATTTCGCTGGATAAATAGGTGTAAAATTGGGTAAACGAATCGAAAAAGACCAATCCAACACTGAAGATGCAATTCCGACTCCTGCCTTCTCTTCGCGAACTGAAGCATCCATTGCTATTACAATCTTTATGTGTAATCTTGCCAGGTGGTCTTTCAAAATGGCATCTAGATATCTACTGGGAAGACTTTTGTAATTACTAGGGAAAATATTGTCAAATTCTATTTTCATTGTTTGAATAGGTGTTTTTAGTACCCGTACTTTACGAAGGTTAACTTGTAATGTTTCCAAGAGCTTCTGTATGACGATGACTTGTGGACATTTTAATCTAGACCACTGATGGTTAAAAAAAAGGCGTCGGCTCATTAATGAAAACATATTGTGACCTCCTATGTGGGGATGCGTATATTCTTAGGAAGGTGCGGACTGCTAATATTGGGAACCTAGCACGAATAGAAGGCAGGCGTGCTTCCTTAATTAAAATATTATTTGCGACAAATTTTGGGAGCCCAAGACATAACCGTAGCGCTTCGCGTTCTAGTAGTACCAGGAGTCTAATTTTGTAGGCGGGTGCTCCAGAAAACAAGACACAGCCAAACTCCAATATTGGGCGAGTATACATACAATATATCACTACTAGCACATCACGACGTAAACCACAACGTTTATTGCTGAGTCTACGAAGCATTCCAAGCACCTGTGCTCCTTTAGCTTCCTGATGTTTAATGATAGATTAATGTCGTCTAACTATGTGTTCAGAGCGTTCATATAAAACTGTAGCATCTAATATAATGTATGTATATCTGTAGCTGTGGCAAAACATGCTATGTCGTCAGCGTGTACATACACCTGTACATCCTGTTGTACTGGAATTGTGCGCAATAAAATATTAAATAATAATGGTGAAAGAACCGATCCATGGGCGAGACCTCTAGATTATTTATAATTTGAAGACGACATGCCAGATTGAGAGCAATAGAATTCTCTATAATTTTAGAAAGGAGTAAACCCATGCCACGAAGTAATTTGGTAACCCGATGTGTGTTAGCGAATTTATTAGTTTAATGTGTTCCACACTGTCATAAGCCTTTGCAATATCTAAAGTTACTAAGGCGGAAACCTGTTTCTTAGAACGAGCTAGTTGTATCCTGCTTTCCAGATTAAGATGGGCACACCAAATGGAGCAGCCACGGCTGAATCTAATTTGGCATGGGCTTAAAATTGCATTTTCGTCCAACCAGTTGTCTATTTTATTGTGTAGAAGTTTTTCAATTAGTTTTACTAGATCAGATGTGAGTGAAAATATACCTAATGTTATCCAAAGTAAACCCAGCTCCATGTTTCTTTAATGATGTAATTATTTTCGCGATTCTCCACTGAGGCGGAATCCACGAATGTCTAATGGAGTGGTTAACTATTGCAAGTAAATCTTGAGGTGATACTTTATGGATTATTTTATTACCGATGTAGTTATTCCATCGGGATCTGGAGCAGAATTGGGTAATACTTTCACTACTTGTGCTATTTCTAACGCTCTAACCTCTTCAAAGTCATCGCTGTTAACAGGGCACGGCGAGTGGTAAAAGTTAGCAGCCGTGAAGCGGCTTTCCAGCCCTTGAGCAATATTTTCCAAAAAAGTAGGCAACTCACGTGGCGTGGAAACTATCGATTCGAGGTTTGTTGATGGTGGGATTACTTTTTTAGCTTTAAGGAAGTTGAAAAATGATTTACTGTGGCCAAGCTTTAAAAGAAACTCGGAGCATTGGCTATCATATTTATCCTTCGCAGCGGCAACTGTCCGCTTAAAAATTGCAGCCGCGTATTTGTAATCGCTCCAGTTTCTAGGGCACTTATTATAGAGAGCAGTTTTTGCCACGCTGCTTTTCTTAGCCTGTAATGGCGTGAACAATCAGAGTTCTACCAATGATTCAAACGGCGTTGTTTAGAGACCTGAACTGTAAATTTAGCTTTATTTAAAGATTTTTTATACCATTCTTAAAGTGAGAACATTTCGCTCTTTATTTACCTCGGTTCGTTTTGACAAAGCCACACGTCGTGTCTGTTCAAATGTAATAAAATTGATGTGAGAAGTAGGCTGCCTGATGATTGACGTCACGGGACATACAAGTTCAAACAATACAGGACAATGATCGCTATTTGTACCCGAGTTTACAGTAGACCAAGTAGAAATACAGAGGCTAGGACTGCAGAAAGATCAATCGCAGAATGAGACTGATTGCATACAAACGTGGGGGTACGCTGGTTAATGCATGTTAAAATATATTTAGCAACAATAACCCACAAGCGCTTTCCAGTTACATCTTTTTTAAATCCCCACGAATTGTGATGAGAATTGAAGTCTCGTACCATTAATATGTCTTTTTTGCAAGATGAAATTACGGTATCTAAAACACTAGAATTTTGATATGTGTGGTTTAACGTCCCAAAAAACACTAGAATTTTGAACACCTGACGGAAAATTAGCGTTTACTAACGAAAAGGAAATGTGTCCTGAAAAAGCGATATCTAGTGTTAAAATTTCACTTTCTAAATTCATTATTTGACCTGTAACTTTGGCCCGATGTGTAAATTTTGAAGAGATAAACACTGCTAAACCGCCTCCTCGAGAGAGGTGGTCTAAGTGGAATTTTCGGTAGTTTTTAAGATGAAAGGTTTTTTCTTTAGAAAGCCAAGTTTTTTGCAACACTATAACATCTGGGGAATGCTGATTACAAAGGCAAAATAAATCAATAGTTGCGGAAAAATTGACCGGCAATTCCACTGCAAGATTCTCAATCTACCTATTTTGAGGATATGCCGGCAGCATTCACTGCCTTCTGCAATAGGTTATCTTACAAAAAATCCTCTTTTGATGCTATTTCTTTGTCATATTGTTTTTTACTTTTCCTTTTGGGACTCACTGGAGATCCATTTTTTGTGTGTGTGGCGACGCCCGCCATTTCATTTTATTTGTGTCGAATTCTATTTGTGAGTCCTGCGAACCTGACTCAGAGCTCCAATCCAGATGTTCGATGTGAATTGTTTTACGGCTGCTGTTCAATAGACCTGCTCTTGATGAATATAACTCTTCAATAATGTTGATATCGGTGACCTGGGTTTAGAAGGCCTTGTTTCTACAGATTCTGCATTCACCTCTTTAGCTGAAGAAAGCATAGAGGCTGCATGTGGATGATTAACATTCATGAGACCTTGAGCGATTTGTGCATTTACTATTTGAGCAAATGACTCCGTCAGCGTCACAAAAAGGTTCTCCAATAGCTTCGTCATTGTTTTCTCAACGGTCGAGGCTATCACGTCTGAGACTGACGAGTCCATGACATGGTTATTACGGATCGCAGCTACTGCGTACCCACGAGAGCGCACTGCGATGGCGATTCAAGCTTCGCGTCTTGAACAACGTTTTTGCTCAATTATTTCCATAATTTGAATCTCCTGAGCTCTCGCAGGGCATGTGCCATCATCAGGTGGGTGAGGGCCACCGCAGAGATAGCAAGACCTTTCCTGAGTTGTGCATTCTTTAGAGTTGTGTCGTCCGGCACACATTTGACACCACTCTACTGATCGGCAACCCTTTATGCTATGCCCAAAACGCCAGCATCTCTGGCACTGCAGTGGACGCGGAGTTAGCATTTCGACCCGATATATCAGTGGCCACGCTTTGATCTCTGTTGGTCCAGTAGTTCCAGCAAAGGTAACTATCACCGACTCTGTCGGGATCTTATTTTTGTCAGCGCTACGTGAACAGCGAAAAACTGCCACCGCGCCTGCAGCAGAAAACATCTCTAGAATTTCGAACGGAGACAGGCTAAAGTCTACCCCACGAACCAAACCACAGGCCAAGTGAGGAGGAACAAAAGGGCTCGCCGGGAGAGAGGCAAACGATGTGCATTTTAGCAGATCTTATACGCAGGCCTGATCCGAGGAACAGCACAGAATGCCTCTACGACCAAACTGTCACACCTCGGTGATGAGTTGGAAGTGTTCTGTCGCCTTCCGTAGCTCTTCCTGGATGTTTTTGTGTTTTTTCATGTGAATAGAAGCCCCATTTGTTGAGACCAGAGCCACCGGAATGCTGCTGAGACCACTGCGCAAAAAAAGATCAATGGGTAAATTATCATTAGTGGGGGATGCCGACCAGGCAGAGTTTGCCTGGCCGGGAGACGCGACAGACATCTGTCAGCTGAGCTCAAGTCAGCACCGCCCGCAATAGCCGCACACCCCGGAAGGGTGTACCCAGACGCCGAAGACAGCTGAACAGGAGCTCGAAAAGGCCTCTGAGATGGAGTCCTCAGGCCGCACCAGACAACGTCTTGCTTGATTACGAGAATTTTCTTCTTCCTCTCAAGTGTTCTATCAAAACGACACCTCGTCGTCGTCCTCCACCTTCTTGAGAGGCTTCGAAAAACAAAAGATCTTGTAAAGCCGCATGAAGGCATCACAAGTGTTGTTGAAGGAGTACTATGACAAATCAGCGAAGAAACGCAGCTTTGAAGTAGGAAGTCAAGTAATGCTGCTGAGGCCATTCAAAAAGAACAAGCTTGAGATTTTTTGGGAAGGGCCTGCTAAAGTAATATCGAAGCTTTCCCATACCAACTGTGATGCAAAGTTCCGAACAAAATTTACCACAGTAACTTATAAAACCATACGTTCAACGTCAAGCAGTAGGGAATCTGCTTTTGAATGCTTCAGAGGAAGAAGGAGCAGAAATTATGACCTTTAGTGATGTAATCAAAGGGAGATCAGGGGTAATCTTGAAGCAGCTGAAACTGGAGCCAAGACTAACTGAAGTTCAGAAGGATTATTATAAGATGACCGTTTTCGGAGTTAAATACGTGTTTTCAGACCGTTCCGAAAACACGACGGTGAATGAACGCGTTATCGAGTGAACCTATGAGGAACCAATCCGTAGCAAGCCGTATCGATGACCCCCTGTGCAAAAGCAGACAGTGAAAGAGGAGATCGACATAATGCTGTAGTTGGGAGTCATAGTAGCAGGTGAGAGTGGCTATTCATTCCTTACATAATTTATTCAAGTGCCTGGAAAACATCCCTCGCCGTGCATTACTAACGGCGTCTTGACACCATAACTAGATACCAAACTTGCCCGATACCAAATCTAGAGGAGAGGGGAGAAATCGTGCTATAGTCTATTTACATTTCCACTTTAGGCTTCGTGCGAGGGTACTGGTAAGTCCGCCTTACGGAAAGCGCTAGCCGGCATGCCACTTTTATTTCTCCATTCGGAACGTATTGTCCACTTAAGCTGAGCTTCTGATGAAAAAATTCGTCCTTTTGTTTTTCAGGCTGAATAAATGGCGTCCCTAATGGCCCCTCCGAGTTCGCTTTGTCATATCTTTACGCTGTCAATATTTTCTCGAACAACTGGGAAGAACTTTTCGAGCCCATACGAGTCCTGCTGAACAGGTTGAAACCTTACTGTGAAACCTGCCAAATGTGACCTAAGGTGCGGCAAGTTGTCTTATTTGGGGCGTTTTGTGGGGCGTGGCCGGCGTAAAACTTCAGGAAACAAAGTATCCACCATCATGTAGTATGCACGACCAACCACAAAATCTAAGATAAGGGCGCTCTTGGGCCTAGCTGGATGCTATCACCATTACGTGCAAAACTACTTTAGCATTGCCAGCCCTCTAACAGACGCATCACGAAAGTCCAAGATGGTTACATTAGTGTGGGACTCAAAAAAAGATAATGTGTTTTGCAAGCTGCAACAAGCCCTAAACGAAAAACCCATTCTTCTGGCATGGCGCCCGACTTTAGTAAGGGCTGTCATTCAATGCAACGCGAGTGATCGTGGCACTGTAGCTATATTGTGCCAGGAAGACAGCGCTGCTGACGAAAGGCCAGCGTTGCCTTTAAGTCGAAAACTGGGATGCAGGGAAGAAATATGCAGCACCTCTAAAAAGCAATGCACCTGCGTCGTGTGGACCATTCAAGAGCTAGCCTGTTATGTCTCCGGTTCGAAGTTTGTTGTCGGAGCGGGCCACTGTCGTCAAACCTGGTTGAATAACATGTCACCCAAGAGTGGCGAGCTGCTGAGGTGGAGCATGATACTCAAACAGCACAACATAGGCGTTCTTTCGTTACAACAAAAAATAACTCAACGCTAATGCACACGCGTTGAGTCGTGCAGTTTAGTTACTACCTCCTCTACTTTTCAACTTTCTTCTAGTGAGTCGGGGAATTTTTTTCCTCACCATGGCCTTAGCTGAGCGCTATCCTCTATAATGTTCTCAACAGGCCAACTTTATGTTGTACTCTATTCCATTGCGTTGCTGCACGTGTAAAATTTTGAGTTTTGATTTTTAAGAGTTTTTTCTCCCACTTGTGCCCTTGATGTAGAGAAAAGGAAATTCTGATAGGCAAGTAGCTAGGTACATATTGTACTTAGTCGGGTAACCGAGGGCACTTGCTTATGTGGTGTGTTGACTGTTGTCGAAGCATTCTTAACAACTTGCAAAACCATCTTCACGTGCTCCACCAGAAATTGTCAGAACAGACGAGCTAAGCTAGTCAGAAAGTTTGGGGTGACAAGCCAGTGGAGCTGAGATCCTTATTCAAGAATCGAATCTGTTCGCGGAACTGAGCCTGGAACCACATCCTTCCCATGGTCCTGGATTGATTGATATGTGAGATTTAACGTTCCTAAACCATCATATGATTATGACAGACACCGTGGAGGGCTCCGGAAATTTCCACCACCTGGGGTTCTTTAACGTGCACCCAAATCTGAGCACACGGACCTACAACATTTCCGCCTCTATTGGAAATGCAGCCGCTGCAGCCGAGATTTGATTCCATGAGGTGCGGGTCGGCAGCGGGGTTCCTTAGCGACTAAACCACCGCGGCGAGGCCCCGTGGTCCAGGAGGTGAACCTGGAGGGACCTGGCGAACGAGCGTGCCCAACATCCGAGCCACGATGAAGCAGCTTGTTTTTTCCGGCGCATTGTCTGCCGGTGGAGGTGCTGTTGTGCTAGAAGCCCCGACTGACCGACATTGCTTCTGCAAAGGCAACCAGCGTGAAAACCATTGAACGAACCAGGCTTACGCCATCACCGTCAGTGGCGTCTTACGCAGCACGTGGCAAGCTCCCTCCACGCACGGGTCCGACTCCAGCCCGCTAATGCTGTGAACGCCATCTAGCCCGGCGGGGCCGTTGCGTCTTACGCAACGCGTGGCAATACCCCTCTGCCTTGGGTGCAATTCATCGGTGGTTCCTGATTAGAGACTGCTGACACAAGAACTGTTGCAGTCTTGATTGCATGTTTTGACGCGCGAGTTCTTCAGGGCCTATAAACTAACCAAGCGTTGTCAGGCCAAGCAGCAGACCTATGCATCAGAGAACATAGCTCAGCGTCGGAGTGTCCGACGGCAACCCGACTCTTCGAGCTCCTAAGCTGTCAGCCCGAGTGCCGAATATGTAACGCCTCTAATAATGCTGTACATAAAAGTTGTCTTAGGTCACCGTCGCCTTCTTCGCTATGTCTATCAGCTCTGCGCAGAAGCAGCCGCGAGCTGACATAGCGCGCTACCCCTCAGCGAAGAAATCCTGGCTCGTGACCGTGGCGACGCTACGCAACAGTGGTGACAGCGACGTGAGTTCAAACAGCAGCAGCCTCAGTCTTGTCATAGGCTAGCGGGGCCTCACACGGCAACTTCCTACAACACGCTTTCGATAAGGGACAGCGTTCATCAACCAAAAAAGTTTGATAGCTTGATACCACGTAAAGCATCTCTCTGGTGAGGTGTTTCATCGTTCTTCGATCTTGTTATAGCCAAGCCACCGGTCTTATGTTGCTAAGACGAGCAGTGTCATTACGAGGAACATCGATACACCCAAAAACGCGAGTATGCTCAGAGCCGATTTTATTTCACATAATCGGACAATTAAATCAGAGCACGTGCTGACACCTACACGGTTAAACCCGAAGTTTAAGCAGGTGTTTATCGAGAAAGCTTTCGGGACCTCATGTGCTGTTCTGTCGCACGGGTTTGAGAGCAGCCCTAATGCTGAATTCCTAACAATTAGGCGTGAAGAAGCTCTTTCACTAGCTTGTGTAACGCTGTCCATCCGTCTACACCATTCCCCTCGCCGCAGGTGTTGTAGCAGTGCCAAGTAGCTAACGCCCACTTAGCAGTGCGTGGTGACATCTCTCTCCCTCGCTAGCTGCGCGCTCGCCGCGTGGCAGCCTTCTCTCGCTTCACCCCCTCCACCCCTCACAACGCTCAAGCCCACTTCTCATGTGGTCATCATCTTACCTGTGCCACCTCGCTCCATCTGTCAGCGAGAGGAAGAAGCGGGGAGCTGGCGGGTGTACGGGCGACGCCTCCCTCGAGCATTTCAAGAATCTCATGGTACCGAGAGTCTGGACAGCATGCCGCTGCTTGCCGCAAGATCACACCGACGGGTGGGACGCCGTCGCGTCATGCTTGCCGCCAGTGTGCGCGTACCTTTCCCGGCCGCCACTGGCGTTGCGAGGGTTAGCGAAGCCGATCGCGTTCGCAAATGATAACTTTGGCACCGACGAGACCCAAGCCAGGGAAGCCAAACGCTAGCGTCAGCAGTGGAGAACAGCGATATCGATGAGGTACGAGTCAAAAACAGCGATCGCGTTCGAGAGTATCGACGACACACGGGTGACACTGACAAGACGCGAGCCAATGAAGTCGAGCGCTAGCGTCTTATACACGTCCCGTCTGCCGTGTCTTTACGTTTCAAACAGATGTTTGCTTGAGTAAGCACTGCACCGAGTTTCACTTCAAACCATTCTTCCAGCACCCGAATAGACGCCTGTTTCAACCGGGTCAACGCAGTGCGCACGGCTACTCCTTCGCATCACATCAGGATTTCCTTCCAGAAGATGGTCTAATTTTTCAGGTTCAATACCACGGCATACATAGCCCCGCTGCCGTGTCCTAAACGTACACACTCATAAGCTTCACTTCTTACCTCTTTCCGAACATTGTAAAGGCTGTAACCTTTTTTTGTTGTTCCAGCAGTGTCATTTGCAAAAAAAAATTGGTCCTTGGTATGTGTAAGGGCAAAACTTGAATTCGCTTAATGAACAACAACTGAGAACTTCATGACTTCTTCAAGCGTATTTTGCATTTATTTCATACAGTGGCTGATACGATAGTACTTCAATGTCTTGCTGTTCATATGCAGACACAAATAAATGAACTCCCATTCACGTTTACCATCGCCGCCATGGATATCTGATGCAGAATCCTCTTCGGCAATGATCTGTAAAGGAAATATATTTTTTGAAAATGTCCGACAGATAAAAAAATACTGTCCTGAATATATTCCAGTCGTCATCAGTTGTAGGCTATATGTATTTTTTAGAAAGATACAGTTTCTTAGTGCGCAGGGAACGTTTCAGAGGGAAGATATGGCAGAGAGATAGGACAGAGCGCACTTCCCTCTGTCTTCCCTCTGAGACGTTCCCTGCCTACTAAGGAAGTATATTTCTCTAGAAAATGCAATACTAACCAGCCCAAGTAGCCACTCTTTTGCTATATGTATGCTTATCACAAGCGTTTCTCTGGTAATTCACACTTCTGACTGCAGAGCCGTCCGGAATGAGGCTTGCCAACTTTGCTAATGTAGTTGGGCAAGCTCTCAATGTCAGTTGGCTCAAATCGAAGCTCTTGAGGCGAAATGTCAAGGTAGTGATTGCGTAATGCAGGTGAAGTCATTCCACATGATTCTGCTTTTTTTTACTTCTTTTCTATTTTAAAGGGGACAGATTCCTGATAATTGGCGGGATATATTTCGGGAGCTGCAACTTCAACCTAACACCACAGCATTGGCACCTCCTTTCTAGAATGATATGCATTGGAGCTATTGAAGCGCAATTTAACGATCAAAGGCTTCTCTTTTCTAAGCTTACTTAAACTCAGAGGGCAACATCGTGAAATCATTCCGCCATTTATGGTTCAGCTTTAGTTCCAGAGGGGGGGGGGGTGCACCACCCTTTCTAAAGATGTTTTCAACGCGTGGCGCGCATGCCTCACACGTAGGCCACATTTAGGGGATCACAACTATTGAACAGTAGGTGGCATTGTGCTCGCGAGCGTTTGTCACTACTATCATCATCATTGTTAGTACGTAGCGCCGGCGGTTACGCCTGGCTGGTAGTCTGAGTGGCGGCGTACGTGAGATGAGTGGTTCTCTTTTGTGGCGGGTGCCCCGCCGCGGTGGTCTAGTGGCTAAGATACTCGGCTGCTGACCCGCGCGTCGCGGGATTAAATCGCGGCTGCGGCGGCTGCATTTCCAATGGAGGCGGAAATGTTGTAGGCCCGTGTGCTCAGATTTGGGTGCACGTTAAAGAACACCGGGGGGTCGAAATTTCTGGAGACCTCCACTACGGCGTCTCTCATAATCATATGGTAGTTTTGGGACGTTAAACATCACATATCAATCTTTTGTGGCGGGTGGTGGTTGGTGCGATGGGTTGTGTGTAGTGGTGGGTCCCCGGTGCGTGGCACCACGGGTTGCGCGCCGGGGCAGCGCCACCTAAACTACTGAAGGCCCCCACACTCCTCCTTTCCAGGCGTGTGACGTCACCCTACTCTGCTCGAGGAAGCGAGCCGCCACTCCTCAGGCAACGATCGGGCGACCCGCGTGAGATGGCGCTAGTTGCAATTTTCCCAGCATTCCTCGCTTTTACTGCCTCGGTGTTGTCGGTGCTGTGTTGCTAGAGAGCTCCTCGCTGGCCACGTGTGCCATTTTTCTTCGCTGTTCTTCGTGTGGCGCTAAATATTTCTTTGTTTTTTGTGCGTGTCTGCCACATATGCAGAAGAATGGGACGTTGCTGTGTACCGAACTGCAAAGGAAATTACGACACTGGCCCCAAAGTACGACTGTTCGAGTTCTCGCGCGATGCTGAGCAGAGATCACAATGGCAGCGAGCTGTAAGGCGCGGCGACATAGATGTTGCAAAGCTTAAGAATCCACTGGTGTTTGTTCTTACGTATTCAGAATGCTTAAAGCTCCTGTACACCTTGATTAATTCGCCGCGCTTGCCCTCGCTCCACAGGTATCTGCCGTTTGCCACACACCCCTCTGTTCACACCAGGAGTTAACATGCGCTAAATATTACGCCACTTCACCCCAAAACTGATTTGTTTAAGTATAGTTTTTTTCCCTTCACTGTTCAGCTCTGGAACTTGCTACCCGGCGATACCCGCGGGCTCCCTTTGGAGCAGTTTCTGAGTGCAATATCACATGCGTGTTAAGTAGATATTTCCATGTTCTTTTGCTTTCTGTGCTCTTGCTCTGTTCATTCTGTATCTTGTGTAGTACTATGAACCACAAATTTGTGCCATATGCTCATGTTTTTGTTTCTGCTTGTTATCACCTGATCATTTGTATGTCCACCCCTGCAATAGCCCTAATAGGGGCTGCAGTATGTATAAATAAATAAATAAATAAATAAATAAATAAATAAATAAAATGTCACCAAAAATTATTTGGGCACCGAAGATTACTAGGAATGTAATTTTTTGCAAAAATGCGGCTGATAGTAGCACCTATCAATGTGGGAGGAGGAAGCTTTTTGTGTGCATATTTTCTACGTGGTACCTACGAAATATGAGGCCATTTTCGCATTTTACATGCACGCGACTTGCTGTCATGTGGTTGTTTTTCTTAGAACTCGTTGTTGAGCTAGTTGGAAACTCGTCTTGTAGGTACTTAGCACAACTTTGTATTCCTTCGAAAAACACGCTCACATTCACACACACATCTACGCAAATTAGAGGTGCGTTTTTCGAGTGGATGCATGTTTTTCGAGGGAATACGAAGTTTCGCTAAGTACCTGCTAGATGGGTTATTTTTTTCACTCACTAGAATTGAATGTGTTAACGTGAGAAAGCCTATGTCAGACCGGAGTTGTGGTGTCATTTTGTTTGGTTGCACGCATCGGCGCAATTTTGTTAACGACGAACTGTGTTGCTGCACTATTCCTGGTATGGAATAAGATGCTGCAATTTTTAAAAGTGACGCCTTAACTGTCCTAGTTTTGTTACATTTGCACAGAGGCACAATTTACGTGGAAACAAACTGATTTTGATTTATGTCTTTTGTGCAGGAATGCGAACGTCACTTCAAAGAGGAATATATCAACAAAAAGACAACATATACAGATTGCGATGGTCACACCATTGAATTCAAGATGAAATTGACGCGACTCACGCACGATGCTGTACCTACAATTTTTCCGGACAGCACTGACTACCTGTCGGATACTCAGCAATCGAGAGAAGAACCAGGAATGAAGAAGAAACGAAGAGAAGATGACCAAATTCAGAAAGCTATTGAGGAGTCCATGCTGGCGCACAAGAAGGAGTTGGAAAAAAACAAGTTAACATGCCTAGATGACAGAAATTCTCGTCTGCACCTGCTACAAGAAAAAAGTATTGGTCAGTTGTGAACGCCGACGGCCATGTCATCTTTGCGCACATCGAGACAACAATAGATGAAGGTCCGAATCTTATTTCGTCTATAGTCATATCATTGGATACGTCTGTGCGCGTCTTTGTGCGAGATGTTCTCCTCACGTTGCTGAGGCTAAGGCTGAGGCTAAGATCCGCCTACAAAACACACAGATTTTGGAAGACATGCCTGAATCAACCAGCCAGACTGAAAATGAGCCTAATGCTGAGGAGACAATCAGGAAATACGACACACGCTTGACCAATGCTGAACTAAACAAGCCACGACAGGACATGGCTGCATTTGTCTACATCGCCGGCTACTAGAGCTACACACGCAGCTCTTAAACGACAACCATGTGATGACTGCCGTTACATACTGACATTCACGGAACGACAGCTAGAAGAAACTGAATATGTGCTGAATGACAGCGTCAGTCGAGGTGAATTGAAGTTTCCGCAGCCAGCTGTAATTCATGCAGTCCTCTGCGCGAAGGTTGCTTTCGACCGTGTCAATAGTAAAGAACATCAGCTTTTCTTTCATGCCGAAAGTAATCATCGATTGACTCCACTTAGTGTTGTTATGTATTTGTTGAATGGCAACGAAGTACTTGATACTTGTGCAGCTGGCCACACTCCATATTCAGTAATGAAAAATGTTTTGCTGCCAGCCATGAACACCCTGCTCAAAAACTACGCTTCTCTGAGAAATGAAGCGCTGTGCAAAAAGAAAGCGAATGCAACGAAAAGAAGGTTAGTTACTTCGAAATGATCATGTGTTAGCATTTCTGTGTGTACGTGTTTGTGTGTATATGTGCATCTATGTTCACTCCCGAAATAAAATTTATTTTTTGTTCTGAAACTATTGTACCTTTGGTATCGCTCTCTGAACTGCTTGAAAATGTGGATAGTGCACAGATTTAAAGAACAGTGATGAGAGAACTTTTCATGCTGTAAAAATTATGTTTGGTAAATTCCAGTGACCAAGGCGACGAGATATTACAACTCAGTAGATATTCCAACCTGTAAACTCAACAACAAAACAACAAAAAAAGCTTTCAGGCTTGCTCATTAGAATAAAAGCGTATCTTGCGTAGCATTCGGCGACAAGCACCAGCTGTAATGTCCGGCAAACAGATAACAACAAAAGGCAGCGAAAAATACGAGGACGCACTACAGCTATATGTGCGAATGTACATATGCGGTCGACACAGAAGGCACCTTTACGATCGAATGCCCCAAGATATGACCCAGCTTTGCATTAGCCTCTTGATCATCGCAGTGACTTATTTAACGCAAATTAAAGAAAAAGCTACGTTTGTAAGTAAAGCGACCACAGTCAAGAAGCGCCGCGTACGGGCTGAGTGTAATGATGTCACGGAGGAGTGCTGGGGCCTTCAGTAGTCTAGGTGGCGTTGGCCGGGGGACCTCTTGGTAAGTGAAAAGTTGGCAAAGTCACAATGCGTGTGTTTTTGTGTTTGTTATGTTGTTGGGTGTTGTGGAATATTGTTTGAGAATGTTATAGCATGTTGATCACAATTGATGTTATAACAATTCGGCTGACGATATCGTCGTTTTAAAAGCAGCTAATTATATATGTTTTATTCGGTTCATTCTTACCATGTGAACTGCGTCCGTCGATTGCAAGAGCGTGGCGCTCTCCAAAAAACCTCACACAAGATATAAATTCCGTAATAGACGTATGTTTCAACTGTCCTATTTTTATAGCGCGACCTTTAGGCGTTGTATCTAGATTAATGAGCGAAGTCAGTGATCGGCTGGTTCAGCCACGTAAACCCAGGCGAAGCTATTTTCTTTGCTTGCTGCAGTTCTTGCTCGGAAAACACGACTCGTAAACAGCAACAAAAATAGAATAGAGTAATCCTGCGAAAGAGCTCAACCAGTAACACCTTGGTGTCGGCTGGAGCTACGTGACGTTGTTCTTTTTTTGTCAGGTGGTTCCTCGCGAAACAACGATCTTTCGGAGTTCTAGGGTGACCCGCCCCCATACTTAATATGGCGAAAGTCACAATTGCCACTAAATGACCACCGTATCGAAGCAGAAGTTATCTGGGCCGAAAAAGTAGTGGCGGCTTACTAGCCACCACCTTTTGAATTACTGGCAACCTTAGTTGAACGAACTCGTTCTGCCATCAATAAAGTGTTTTTTTCTTCCTATCCTGCAGCTTGCAGCGCCAAGTAGAAACATTGGTCCCGTACCTGCACGTTTCACCGCAAATGTCATCCGAAAATGATGGTCTTGCGTCTGGAGAGCGTGAACAAAAAATTATTTGATGTCCTGCGCGAGAAAATTGGTGCATTGTATTCTGGAGGTGCTGTGGTAGAGTGTCTCGATCCATGCAGCGAAGGCGAAAGAGCGCATCGAGGCACGCTAGACACAAGCGCCATTTTCCAGGTATTTTGGAAAACAATGGAAGGCGTGCGCGCCTGTCTCGGTGACGATAAGTTGTAGACCACAGTGCGACTGGCAGGTGCCACCACTGTGGCGTCTTAGCGAAGCGTAGGAAACACCTTTTTTAACATAGCGTTGCATTGTCAGTGCAGCGTAATAAACGATACGGTCCTTAAAAAAACTTATGTATGCCCTCTCTAGTATATAAAGATGCACAAAATTTTGACGTGTTGTTATTGTGCCTCAGATATGCGCAATAATTGTTTTTAATAGAAAATCGCACAAGTAAGAACACTGAAACTTGAGCATTATAGGTTGGCGCTGCGGATAATGCAGCCATTTTGCGTATTTTTGGTCTGTTTGAGGTATTGTTATGGTGGACAATACAGACAGACAGACAGACAGACAGACAGACAGACAGACAGACAGACAGACAGACAGACAGACAGACAGACAGACAGACAGACAGACAGACAGACAGACCAAAACTTTTGTGTCGATGTACCCCAAGACTATCGTATTTAAATCAAAGTCGGTTTTTCTTACCAAGGACAGAGTGAATGCGGCAACACTATTGTATTGTATTATGAAGTGAGGCAAGCAGCTATCTCTTGAATTTGATCTTGAGCACCATAACAAACGTCTAGCCTTGAATGAAGTACAGGTGCTCCCAGGACCCGAGTGGTTTTCGTACTGTCAGTCCTCTACACTCAGAGAGCCCAGCAACTTTAGGACCCGTCTTCTAATGCCTTTCGAGATAGCGGGCGTGCCGCCGACAACACCTTTCGAGCTACGCATGTCATCCCCTCCCTTTGCGTCCGTTCATGCTCCTTACATATTAAGGGAGATCATTTCATCTGCAGTTGATGAGCAATCGAATACATAACTAGCACGTGCGTGGCGCTATCACATGCACCCTAGATATGACACCAACGGCCGGCTAACTTTATCTCCTGTTCAAGGGATCCGTCATCAGCGTGGCTGGAGCATACGATGTGCTGGGTGACGTTAGGAAGGCGATGGCGAAATACTCACTCAAATGCCCTAGTAAGGACTATAGCAATATAATAAACAATCAATACAGAGTAGATAATAATTAAATAAAAAATTTAGAAAAAGATATGCAGAGAATGAGAGAGAGTTATCTGTAACAGAAGTATTCGGTGAGAAAGCCTAGAAGAAAGTAACCAAGCACTGCGTAAATAACAGATTTAACCAACCTAAAAATAAAGTAATAGCAGTTCTTTCTATTTAGAAGGTCAGTTGATTGTGAGTGCACCAACAACCAACCTCATTAGTTGTAAGAGAGCCTTCATTGTTGACTAGTGATTGGACTGGATGCACCACTATGCGTGGATAAATAATTTGATGTTTGGACATTTTGGTGTCATCTTTCTTCATTGTTTGCTAGCGCACAGTATATTTTCGAATAAAGCAACATGCCGATAAAGAATTCGATGCACCGATATGGGCGCACAAGTCTCTCGAAAGATTTTTTGTTAACTTATTGCCGAGAAAAAATCCCTGCATATTCACGAGGTGAACAATGACGAGTGGGGTGAAGAGGACGGACAAACGCATGAACAGATAGGTGCATGGACGAATGCACGGGCGCACTGATGGGCGCTTTGCCCCTCTCATCCTTATTCATTCCTTGGATATGCATGCAGTGTTATGCAATTGGCTACTACGACGACACGGCACATACTACCCACGGCGTAAAGAGCTTCTCCCCTAAAAAACGCGTGCTTTCAGCCCTCACGTTTAACGTTAGAGAGTGTCATAATATTCGGTATTTACGGCTGTGCTCACACGCATGATTTATATCTGGTTTGCATTCTTCGATACTTGGTGAGATCTTATTAACCAAAAACAATTCTCCGTGGATTGGCATGCATTGCTTCTTCATGTGTACTAATGACAACAACAAAAACTTACAACTTTAAAAAACAAGCTTGCTAATGAAATACAATATTGTTTAGACGTTTAGCAAAATGCACTCACTAAGAAAGGCAATGCACAAGCATGAGAACGGCAGCGTCTCTTGTATGTCATGGCTTGCCTGCCAGCACTAACAAACCCAACGCTGTGGTTGATACAAGACCTAACATGAAGTGGTCAGCTCGTGAGTGTCTAGAAATACAACCCAGATTTGGTGAGCTGTCCGAATAATACATAAGACGCGCACTTGCAGATGGGTGAATCGTAGCCAATCTGGTGGCCTAAGCAGCACTCGCAATAGAAAATAAAGGCAAAAAAATTCGACGACAATTACGATACAACTACTATTACGATTAGGAGTGTTTCTTCGCTGGATTTTAGTACTTCGCAATTACTTCAGAGGCTGCGTTTGCAACATCTAAAATCCGTTATGAATTATTAGCATGTACCGGTTCACTAATCTTATTTGACATTGCCACCTAACTGCAAGAATTGACAACAGTAAATAATACCACTTTGTTAATTATTATTAAGAACGATGTCTTTACACATCTTATTTGTCTGCGGCTCCACAAAAAAATTGTGAACAAACATATGAACAAGCATACAAGTGTCAATAGCCCCTAACTTTTTTTCTGAATTTCGGGCATGATTCATGAAATAAATTGTTTTCGATGTTAGGCGATCCATCTGATAGGTGCAGAACGAGTGTTTTCTTACCGTCTCCATAAACACAAGGGCAGTAATCAGGGTACATTCCTCCTTTGATCTGGCCGTCAGAACAATGCTGACCCGGGAAAGATAGCCTCCGGCAACGGCCAACGCCATAACGCTTTCTACAGCACAGGTGAACTTTGCAGTCCCGGCTATCTCGGCAAGGATGGCCCAGGCTTCCTCTCTGTGTCACAATACATGAACCAGTCTTTACACAGCGCTGACTACAGTCAATGCTTGGTAATGTGCTCGTCAATGTTCAATTATTCATAAGCCTGGCATCAGAAAAGGAAGAACAAATGACAGAAGTGAATTTTATACGTAATGAAAGAACACTAAAGGGAAGAAAATAGGTTGTTTTAGATTAATCAACTGCACTTTGAGAGCTCTAACGTCATAAGTTTGATTGCCTAAATTTCATAATTACTGTTTAAAATCAAGGTTGTTCCAACATTGCAACATAATCTCCGTGCGTGACGTAAGATAATCCACAATGTATTTTTCGTATTTCCGATACATTCGGTCGATTAAACTCTCTAAGGCTACACATGCGCTGTCTTCAACACCCACATATTACAACGTACTTTCAATTCATAGATTAGAAGCTACGCAGTACACATTAGACGCCTTCAAGTATTGAGGACATCGCAGTGTTTGATGCTGTAATCTCAACGTGACGTCGCCACGCACGATTGATATCTATCTATCTATCCGCCTACGACATTTGGCTTTCTTGGTCGTTTCGATAATGGTATCAATACCAAAATTAGTATGACATAACATGTATGCTTGATGAGCAACAGTCACTAGTCATACCATAAAATCATGTCATGAATGTGATAATTCACATTTTATAGTCGTGATGCCCTTGAGGTGGTTTCGTTGACATGACATGTCGAGACACTGATGGTGGTTTTGTTGACTGAAGTGGTTTCGTAAACATGACAGGTTTGGCTGACATGACATGACACTTGTATAGTATGGCATGACAGCATCGCTAACTTATGCGACAGACCCTCACGTGAAAATCATCACATTCATGTTATGTAAGTCATGACTACATGCCATACTCATGATGCACTCACAGCCGTTTCACGAGCTTCAAATATACCAACTTTTGTATTACGTGACATGCTTGGATGACGAAGGTTTGCGAGATGTGCAAACACGATAACTATGGGATACGTGTCAACCCAGATGACACTCCAACAGTAATGATAGAAGTCATAAAAGCTTTGGAGAGCATGCAAAGAGGCAAAGCTGCTGGTGAGAATCAGGTAAAATCAGATCTGCTGAAAGATAGGGGACAGATTGTGTTAGAAAAACTAGCCACCCTGTTTACGAGGTGTCTCCTGACGGGAAGAGTACCAGACTCTTGTAAGAACGCTAACATCATCTTAATACATAAGGAAGGAGATGACAAGGACTTGAAGAATTACAGGCCGATCAGCTTGCTCTCTGTAGAATACAAGCTATTTACAAAGGTAATTGCTAACAGAGTAAAGAAAACATTAGAATTCAATCAACCAAAGGAACAAGCAGGATTTCGAACAGGCAACTCAAAAATTGACCACATTCACACTATCAATCAGGTAATAGAGAAATGCTCACAATATAACCAACCACTATACATAGCCTTCATAGATTGCGAAAAAGCGTTTGATTCAGTAGAAATATCAGTCGTCATGCAGACACTGCAGGATCAGGGCGTAGATGAAGTATATATAAACATTCTGGAAGAAATCTACAGAGGATCAACTGCTAGCATAGTGCTTCATAAAGAAAGCAACAAAATACCAATAATGAAGGATGTAAGGCAGGGGGACACAACCTCCCCAATGCTATTTACCGCGTCTTTACAGGAGGTTTTCAGAAGCCTGGAATGGGAACAGTTAGGGATAAGAGTTAATGGAGAGTACCTTAATAACCTGCGCTTCGCCGATGACATTGCAGTGCTGAGTAACTCAGGGGACGAATTGCAACTCATGGTTGCGGAGTTAGACAAGGAAAGCAGAAAGGTGCGTCATAAAATTAATCTGCAGAAAACTAAAGTAATGTACGACTACCTCGGAAAAGAGCAGCGCTTCGAGATAGGTAATAGTGCACTTGAAGTTGTAAAAGACTATGTCTACTTAGGGCAGCTAATAACCGCAGAGCCAAACCACGAGATTAAAGTAACTAGAAGACTAGGAATGGGGTGGAGCACATTCGGCAAGCACTCTCAAACTATGACAGGTAGATATCCACTATCCCCCAAGGGAAAGGTAAATAACAGCTGTATCTTGCCGGTACTTAGCTACGCAGCAGAACCCTGGAGACTTACAAAGAGGGTTCACCTTAAATTGAGGACGACGCAGCGAGCAATGAAAAGAAAAATGGTACGTGTAACCTTAAGAGACAACAAGAGAGCAGAGTGGATTAGGGGACAAATGGGGGTTAAGAATATCATAGTTGAAATAAAGAAGAGGAAATGGACATGGGCCGGCATGTAGTGCGTAGACAGGATAACCGCTGGTTATTAATGGAAATTAACTGGATTCCCAGAGAAGGGAAGTGGGTTAGGGGAAGACAGAAGGTTAGGTGGGCACATGAGAGTATGAAGTTTGCGGGTATAAATTGGCAGCAGCAAGCACAGGACCGGGTTAACTGGCGGAACATGGGAGATGCCTTTGTCCAGCAGTGGACGTAGCCAGGCTGATAATGATGATGACGATGACGATGTGTCATGTAACGCCAGGAGTATACATGCCACGCTCATGAAGTGCTCATGGTCATTTCACCAGCTTTGTACATACCTACTTTGGTATTACGTGACGCGAACGGAGGAAGAAAGTAAAGGACACGTACAAACGTGATAATGATGACATGCGTTTCATGTAACAAGACTACATTCCACACTCATGATGGGCTCGTAGTCGTTTCGCTAGCTTCACATACACCAAATTTGGTATTATATGACGTGAATGGATGACGAAAATATGTGACTGGTGCAAACGTGATAATCATGACATGCGTTTCATGTAAGAATATCACAACATATCATGCTCATGATTCACTCGCAGGCGTTTTTTCTTGCTTCACATATACCAACTTGAGTAATACATGATTTGAATGGACGACGAAGGTAAATGGCATGGCCAAATATAATAATCATGGCATGCGTTTTATGTAAAACATGACTACATCCTCGGATCATAGCGCGCTCGCCTCCGTTTTGCTTGCTCCATACCAAATTTGGTACCACGTGACGTGAATAGACGGCGAAGGTAAATTACAAGTTCAAACAAAAATATCATGACATGGAGTTGATGTACGGCATTATTTACGTCTGCCTTGTAACATTGTGGTAATCTTAAACTGACATATCAATTTTTTCTATTGTTGTTTTGCATGTCATCGTTTTTCACATCTGCCTATTTTTTAATTGCAGAATATGGCCTTGTGATCCTGTTTTATTGTCACATGAGTGTTATAAGCAATGAACATAATCTTTGAAACACAACTGCTTTATTATGTAGTTCTAAAATGTTGCACAGTTGGGCTTTTGTGGGTGTACTTTGTTGGAATAATGAGGAACATTTTCATGACCAATATTTTTATAGAAATAGTGACATCGAGATGAAAACTGTAGTTGTTCCATTCATACGATCGCTTGATATGCCCGAGTTTATTAGTGAACTGCGAATAGCTTCCGCTACGTTAAAATCATTCTCTTTCGAGTGCATAGAGCATCCAAAGGCTTCCCAACGCATTCACCAGCATGAGACATCGACAGCATTTTGACGTGTTCAGCAAGTTCCTAGGCCACGCCTCAGGCGCTGAGTGTTGATGAGCGAGCAGCGATGACGTCAACATTGTTAGCTTCTACATGTGTCATTTCTGCGCGGCTTCCACATGTGTCGCCATGTGGTGCCGTTTATGGACGATTCCTGGCAGCCTAGCATCGGTTTCACTGGCTTGGTTTTACTTGCTTCGTGCAGCGTGTTCGTGTGGTTACTGCGTTTTCGTTGGCCCCCTTCGCGTAATCTGTCGCGAAGTCATGAGCGTAAATGAATTTATTCGAAGCTATGGTCATCGCGAACAAGCAACGCGCACACAGCGTTCATATTTCTTACCAGCCAGCGTGACCTAGGTGCCTCATTGCAACTCGGTCCGCTGTTAATTTTTTAATCACTGCTCAGAAGAGGATTGAACTCAAAATGATTCCCCTCGCCACTAATCACAGCTATTTCATCACTGTTTTTATCGTCGTGTGTCGACATTGATGATGGCGATGGCAAAAAAAATGGGGGCCACGCAGACAAGCCTTTAGAGGCGTTCGTCGAGAAGGCCAAATGTCAGCTGAAACTCGCATCACCCTTTCGTGTGACCACGTGATAAATGAAGTGGTACCATGGAAGGTGCCCGATTGATAGCATGGTAGCATCGAAAATTGGCGGGCTTTGCAAGCGTTTTGAATCGGGTTCAATATTTACGGATTTGAGCAAAAAAAACGCAACATGCGTTAAGTTGATGTCACTCCTCCTTTAAGAACGCATCCGCACGTCTCCCTGTTGTCGAATGGCCGTTCGCGGCAGTTGTTTAATGCAAAACATAATGACCTAATGCGGATGATTGTGGCATTTGCGTAGCTACTCCTTTCGCCCTTCGAGATCTTGTATCGCAACTGTCAGGGAACTGACAGTGTTTTAAATACTAATGTCTCTCCAATAGGCAAAGATAAAAGTATTGCGGTTTGCGGTGTAATCACAGCGTCTCCATTTCTTAAGAGACGTTTTTATTTCTCCTACGTTATCATCACTCAAAAGGGTAAAGGTTCATTTATGACAACTTCGTGGTCGCTTGACTAAGGCAATGAAATGCGTTAAATATCAGGTGAAAGGTTTGCTCAAGTGGTGGAGTGCGGCAATTGATAGAAACAATTGCTGTACGTGAGTCGTGAAATTTAGAAAAAAAGGTTACAGCGCTAAGTCTGTTCAAGCCCACCAATATTTTCTGCGTAAAACTCTTAATAACTGCGCCTAGATAGCGCTCATATGTGAAGTCAGTTATCTGGCTATTACTATCTGAAATAATGAGCGTGGTAAACTTGGCCTAATCTACTACAGAACACGTTAGAAAATTTTCTCATTCGTATAAAATTTGCGACATCTATTCGAGAACCTAATACTCCCGAACTGTGAGGTAAAAGTTTGTTGCGAAAGTATGAATAATTCATTTACATAAGGTGTACTCGTTTTCAGCGCCGTTTTAGTAAGTTACACAGACATCTATCACCAGCTTGTTCATTCAGAGTAGCTTCTCGGTATAAATCAAGAAACATGCGGATAGATTGTGCAGTGTTCGTACAAATATTTGGTTTGTAAGCGCCTCTAGCGCACTTCCTTCGTCATGCAGAACTCTTTTGTTAGGAGGTGGATATATACATCCCGAATTCCTCTAAACTAGGGTGATTCAACTTAACGAAGACAGTCTTGGCCAATGATTCTGGTCAACCTTCACCTCGGCAATGGGAAATTATTATAAATATTCTTGTGTTGTTTAAATGTAAATCCCCATATGGGTATGAACCAAGCTATTTTGAAACGCTCCGAGAATATCGATCATCTGATATTCTCTACTATGCGCCCTAAGCCATAAGCACACGGTTGTCAGGTATTTTAGCTCAATATAAATGCGAAGGCAGTGACAACGTCTCAAAACAAACAATAATTATTGTGTTCCGAATTTTCAGTCACACAATATTTCTGAGTAAAGCTTGCGGTATCAATAATATATATATATATATATATATATATATATATATATATATATATATATATATATATATATATATATATATATATATATATATATATATATATATATATATATATATATATATATATATATATATATATATTCTTCAGATTCAACAAGTAAACAAGCATGTTACTCACACGACGAGGCAGCGGGGGTGTCTTCTTTGGGACACTGGTATTAGTGAAGGGCGACTTAAATTCAACGTGTCTCTGTTGCGTGTCATCATCAGTACTGTTCGCGAAAGAAAAGATAATTGCCGCTAAAGAAATGCAACAAGTTAACAGAATGCGCATTTTTCTAGCACAAGTTTTTTCTCGATACTAAGCGACACAATTTTCAGGAGGGCTTACAACGATACCACAAAGGTTTCTCCCTTCAAATTACACCTTCGCTTGAGCAAGTTGACTTCTTAAATCTGCCTGATTTTTCCCGCATTTTATACATCTGCAAATCTTAAAGTGTCTTTATTTGCATTTCTGATTACATAAGTCGAGATTCTTGAAATTAGCTTTCTTCTATTTAACTGAAATGACGGTAGGGAACTTACCATGTGATAAAAAACTGCATTTTAATGCGCTTTTAAACGTTGAAAATGTCACCTTGCGGGATGTTTCTTGAGCTAACTATGTCGAAACGTCAATGAACGCTGTCGCTTAACTTTTTTGGAGGGCTAGATAATATGCTGGCCCGATTCCTTTCTAAAGGCCACTATATTATTTTGCGACACTTCCTCGCCGAATAAACTTGCTAGATTAGCAGACATCAGTGGTTTTGATTGACATCCGCTCTTTTGTTTGCTTCAAAGTAGGTGACTCGTTTCCTCCTTGCCTCTGCGGTCGACAACTACTTCATCACGCGCAAAATACAGCGCGAAAAGAACGACCGACGAAACACATGACGCGAACAAGAGTTTCATCATCCATCTTTCCCGCGTGGTCTGTACTTTACGCATGATCAAGATGTACGAACTCGCTCAATGTGTCATATTACTGGGGCAACTACCGCATCCTTCGGTGTCTGTCATGTCCTGAGTTCGGCAGTAATTTATGCATAATTTACTAACGTCAACTAGACAAGCACATTACATGTGTTCATTTTTCTACTCAATGTCTTGTAAAACTGGATGGGGACATAATTTTATTAACTTTTGAACTTAGAAGTAAAATTAGGATTGATTTAATTCGAACGAGACTCTACTCAGTACTAAACTACGTTTTCACGAACGCGCTGTTACTGCCGTGGATAGTGCTCATATTGGCACATGCTGTACTTACTCCACAAACTGCACTAAGCACATTCCTTATTTCTGGAAAGTGTACGCATTGATACATTGCGACAAGCGTAGAGCCGAGACTCTCGTGATAGTCCAAAGAGCTCATCGTTTGGTGATGAAAATTTTACCATTGTTTCTACGTCTCCCCAGAGGCATGTCTGTTTATGATCTTAAAGCATGCTTGACTTTGGTAATTTTCTTAAATAGAATTGCATCCGAAGGAAAATCAAGAAAATGGTGAACAGATGCTTTTACAGCTTATTGGTAAGGACAAGAAGCCATGACACACAATCAAGTCAAGCAAAAACTTTTAAGTGTGTAAATTTTTTCTCAAAGACTTTTATAGAGGCTATCCCAAAGACAACGCAGCGGGATTTTAAACAACAGGAATGGCGTTAGGCTAAGCATACCTACTGTATACTATTGCCCGTATACCGTGATAGTCGCTACTGACTTGTTTGTACTAGGAATGAATGAGCTATTTATATTTATATTCTCAACTCCAAAACTACTCCTTTAGTTATCAAAATGTCCATGAAGCCAATAGGGGCATAATGAATTGACGTCTGCGCATCTTTAAAAAACGCACGAATGGGAGATTCATTTTTTCCTGTCAATGAAGAAAGCCCGTGGAGTATAAAAAACAGCATCCTTATACCACTTCTTGCGTTATGAAGAAAAACCCTCAAACATATTCATTGAGAGGTTGCCAGTATGTATATTGCACAAGGAGAAAAATACGGATCACGCAATCTGCCAATTCCCATCCGTAGAAACGCACTGCTTTGATCTTACAAGGCTGATATTGTTACGGGGAATAAGTATACACTGGTGAGCAAATTCGTACTGGCGAATATACTGGCGAGCTAATGCGTACGACGCTGCTGCAGTCCGAGCACGTTCCCGTTCAGCACTTCGTCGTCGTCATCCTCAGGCATCTACTTAGCCCGTGACATTACCCGCCGGCGGCCGAAGCACCGTCCCGGTGCGATCAGTTCTCGTGGCGTGAGAAGTATGGCTTAAGCCGTGAGACGTGCACTATATCGGTCGGGACTGAAGCTGGTACTGACGTGGTATGGAGTGGAGCTATCTCATAGGTGACGCTGGTGACCTTGCGTATGACGCGGTAGGGGCCAACCTAACGGGACATTAGTTTTTCACTCAGACCAACACGACGTGATGGTAACCACAGCAAGACGAGTGATCCCGGAGAGTACTGTACGTCGCGGTGCCGGCGATCGTAAGCACTCCTTTGGTTAAGCTGCGAGGCACATAAACGATCCCGGGCGACTTGGCGGGCGATGTCAGCTCGGGCCAGGGCATCACGAGCATAAGCAGTCGATTAGGGGGCGTCAGATTGGAGCATGGTGTCCATGGGCAAAGGCGGGTTATAACCGAACAGTAGGTAAAAAGGGGAAAATCTAGCTGTATCATGACGTGAACTATTGTATGCGAAAGTAACGAAAGGTAAGTGGATGTCCCAATCTTTGTGATCCTTGGAGACGTACATCGCTAACATATTCGTCAAGGTACGGTTGAGGCGTTCCGTGAGGCCGTTAGTTTGCGGATGGTACGCTGTAGTGAACTTGTGGTGGGTAGAGCAGGATCGCAGGAGCTCATCGACTACTTTAGATAGAAAACAGCTGCCGCGGTCGGTGATCAACTGACGAGGAGCACCATGACGCAGAATGATGTCATGAAGAAGGAAATCGGCTACATCAGTAGCGCAGCTGGTGGGGAGGGCGCATGTAACGGCATACCGCGTTGCGTAGTCGGTAGCAATAGCAATCCACTTATTACCGGTGGCCGACACGGGAAAGGGTCCTAGAAGATCGAGGCCGACTCGGGAAAATGGCTCTTCTGGTACTTCAATGGGCTGGAGGGTACCAGCAGGTCTCAGAGCAGGTGTCTTGCGGCGCTGGCAGAGGTCGCATGCCGCAACGTACTGTCGCACAGAACGGTAGAGGCCAGGCCAAAAGAATCGGCGGCGAATGCGGTCATACGTGCGTGACACCCCTAGGTGTCCAGCGGAGGGGGCATCATGCAGCAGGGCCAAAACGTCTGAGCGAAGATGCACAGGAACAACGAGTAAAAGCTCAGCTCCATCAGGGCGGGTGTTGTAGCGGTGCAAGATGTCGTTGTGAAGAACGAACAGTTGTAAGGAGTGGTCAGGGTGGGGAGAGTGCAGACCATTGATAATAGCACGCAAAGAGGGGTCGCGGCGTTGTTCAGCAGCTATGTCGGTGAAGTCGGTAATTGAAAGAACGAGGGCCTCTCGCTCATCTTCCCTCGTGTCAGGAGGATCGACTGGGTAACGGGACAAGCAGTCGGCATCCTTGTGAAGTTGTCCGGATTTATAGGATACGGAAAAAGTGTACTCTTGTAAGCGCAGCGCCCAGCGACGAAGGCGTCCCGTAGGGTCCTTGAGTGAGGAGAGCCAGCAAAGCGCATGGTGGTCGGTAATAACTGAGAATGGTCGGCCATACAGGTACGGTCGGAATTTCGCAATGGCCCAGACGAGAGCTAAGCACTCGCGTTCTGTGATGGAATAATTTTGTTCCGAGCGCGACAACAGTCGGCTTGCATACGCGACGACGCGGTGCATGCCTTGTTGCCGCTGCGCGAGCACTGCGCCTATGCCGTGGCCACTGGCGTCAGTACGAAGCTCCGTGGTTGCAGATGGGTCGAAGTGTGCTAGGACTGGTGGATTGGTGAGAATGTCAACGAGCGACGAGAAGGCGTTTGCTTGCTGTTGGCCCCAGGTGAATGCGACATCCGTTTTGAGGAGGCAGGTTAGAGGACGGGCTACTTTAGCAAACTTCTCGACAAAACGACGGAAATAGGAGCACAGTCCCAGAAAACTTCGGACGTCCTTGGCTGAGCGGTGTGTGGGGAAGTCGCGAACTGCTCGGACTTTCGCAGGGTCTGGTTGAACGCCCGCAGCATTAACAAGATGGCCGAGTACGCAGATTTGGCGTTGCCCAAAGCGGCATTTTGACAAGTTAAGTTGCAAGTTGGCACGTCGAAAAACATCAAGCACTGCGGACAGACGGGTAAGATGGTCGTCGAAAGTAGTCGAAAAAACAATAACGTCGTCAAGATAGCAGAGGGAGATGGTCCACTTCATGCCTCGAAGCAGAGAGTCCATCATGCGCTCAAATGTCGCGGGGGCATTGCATAATCCAAAAGGCATCATCTTGAACTGATAAAGTCCATCAGGAGTCACGAAGGCCGTCTTCTCTCTGTCTTTGTCGTCCACAGCGATCTGCCAGTAGCCTGAGCGAAGGTCTATTGAAGAGAAATATTTGGCACCGTGCAAGCAATCGAGTGCATCATCTATGCGCGGTAGGGGATAGACATCTTTCTTGGTAATATGGTTGAGATGGCGGTAATCAACACAGAATCTTCAGCTATTGTCCTTCTTTTTAAGAAGTACAACGGGTGAGGACCAGGGACTAGATGAGGGTTCGATTATGCCCTTATCAAGCATTTTATCGACTTCTCGCTGTATAATAGCACGCTCCGGGGCTGATACACGGTAGGGTCGTCGGCGAATGGGTCGAGCGTCACCGGTGTCGATGCGATGGGTTACCACAGATGTCTGGCCCAAATTACGGTCGCCGAAGTCAAAGATGTCCTGATAAGAAGCAAGCACACGGCCGAAAGCAGAGACTTGTTCAGAGGTGAGCGTGTCAGATAGCATTGGCTTGAAAAGGTCGGAACAGGAACGTGACGAGAACGACGTTGATGAAAAATCGGGTGGCGAATCGGTGGTTAGAGCCGAAACTGTGTGGTCGACCAGTGGTGTAAGATGCGCAAGCGACATGCCGCGAGGAATAACTTGCGCTGAGAGGCCGAAATTGAGGACGGGAAACGAAGTTCGGTTGTCCTTAACAGTAACCACCGTGTTGGGGAGTGCAACGTTGCGTGTCATGGCGACGTCAGAAATTGGGACAGCAACATAATCACCATCGGGTACGGCAGGATATGGCGAGAGTTGGACTTGGACTGCGGCTTGCGGCGGAAGTCTAAGGAAATCGACGTATACGAGGTGGGCTGGTAGAGACGGTCTCCGGAAAGGATGGTAGTTCGAGCCGAAGAAGACCTTTGGAACAGTCAATGAGCGCAGCGTGTGAAGTCAGAAAGTCGAGTCCAAGGATGAGGTCATGAGGGCAATTTTCCAGTACAGCGAACAGAACTGAAGTTTGATGCTCAGAAATTGTTAATCGCGCAGTGCACATTCCAAGCACAGCAGGAGTACTTCCATCCGCTGTACGAACGGTAGGTGCAATCGCAGGCGTCAGAACTTTTTGGAGGCGGCGGCGGAGGTCTGAGCTCATCACAGATATTTGTGCACCGGTATCAATAAGAGCAGTTATAGGTAAACCATCAACGAGAATTGTAAGAAGGTTGCACCGCTGGTCGGGAGTAATCAGAGGATTTGCAGTCCGAGTCGTGTATGCAGCGTCACCTCCGGGGGCTGCACCGGCTAGTTTTCCGAGCGACGGTCGTAGGGAGACCGAGAACGGCGGGGTTGGGGCGAGCGTGACTGACGACGCACGGCCGATGGCGAGCGGTTGGTCCGACGTTCTGGATTATGCTCTGCACCTGTCTCAGCACGGTAGGACGGGGCATAAGGTGCACGTTCAGAGCGAGGCCGCCAGTCATAGAAGCTCGGTCGAGGTGATGAGGTCCAACGACTGCGGCAATGGTGAGCGATGTGTCCTATCCGATGGCACGTGAAACATATGGGCCGATCATCATGAGTGCGCCATTCAGCTGGGTTTCGTCGTGGCGCGAACGTGCGGTTCGGAGTGGCAGCCGCAACGACTGGAGCCGAGCTGGAAGTAGCAGGGGCATTTTGATGAGGTGGCGAAATGCCCATATTCGCGATCTCTTGGCGAACCACGGCCTGTATCATTGAAACAGCATCGAGGTTGTGTCCTGGCGCGCTGACGCTAGACATAGCGGGAGCCATAGCCTCGAGTTCCCGACGGACTATTCTGGTGACGTTTTCTGGCGCTGGTGGTTGGTGTAGTGTGGGCAAATCTTCGCAAGAGGACGTAGCCGCCGTGTTGGGAAAACGGTCAAATCGGTGAACTATGCGCCTACTTTTTGCCTGTTCGAAACGACGACATGCTTCGATGACCGACTCCACCGTCGAGCAGTCCTTGCACAGGAGAAAATTGAAGGCGTCATCCGCAATTCCTTTCAGGATGTGTCCGACTTTGTCCTCGTCGAGCATGTCCTTGTCGACCTTGCGGCATAAAGCCAACACGTCCTGGATGTACGCGATGTACGGCTCTGTGGATGTCTGGGCACGAGTCGCAAGCTCTTTCTTTGCGGCCACTTGACGTCCGATGGGTTTCCCAAATAGATAGCGCAATTTCTGCTTACAGACGTCCCAGCTAGTCAACTCTTCTTGATGTGTCTCGTACCAGAGTTTTGCCGTGCCATGCAAGTAGAAGATGATGTTCGCCAACATAAGCGTCGGACCCCAATGGTTGCTGCTGCTGACGCGCTCATATTGAACCAGCCAGTCGTCGACGTCTATGCCTTTTGTGCCGTTGAATGGACCTGGGTCACGAGGTTGCACCACAACGATCGGCTGCGGGGCTGACGGATCTTGTTGACATTCAGTAGCCTGGTCAGTCATCGTGGTAGCTGCAATGCGCCGTCCGCTGCGAAGATCCAGCTCGTTGGGCTGTATAGCGAGTGGTACCCCGCACCTTCCACCAATGATGTTACGGGGAATAAGTATACACTGGTGAGCAAATTCGTACTGGCAAATATACTGGCGAGCTAATGCGTACGACGCGGCTGCAGTCCGAGCACGTTCCCGTTCAGCACTTCGTCGTCGTCATCCTCAGGCATCTACGTAGCCCGTGACAATATCAGAACAGTGCGCCGATCATTTTACTAATGAAAACGGTAGGCTCTGAGATATGGATGATTTTATACACGTACAGCAGAAAGAATGTCTGCAAAATTGCGAGGTATGTTGTTGGCGCCGGACCTGCACCCTTGGTAATGCGATTAACACTGTCTCTGACAATGACATAGAAGCTAAGTGTTTGCACGCAGTAAGCTTATTTGCGCCGCTCCTTTCTCTTTCTGATGAGAGCTCAGTCATGTGATATTTCTTATATTTCACGGGGTTTCTTTATTAGCAGGTGAAAATGAGCACGCAATTAGAATAGAGTTGAAAGTAGCAGAGACAGATGTCAATTCAATATATGCCCACATCTTCCTCATCAACCTCTTAAAAGTAAATGAGTTCTTTTGAGCTTACGAATATAATTATGTATAATGAAATTTTACTAGCAAAAAAGTATTAGTGGCTACCACTGCCTACTAGGCACATTATGCACTAGGTCTGCTCCACGTAACTGTTGGAGGAACTGCATGAGCCGCCATCTTCACAGCAAAAGCTAGAAGCTTCCAGTTTCGATCGTCACACACGATGGCATTGAGAGCTGTATATTTCGCGGAACCCCGCAGTGAACTACGCAGGACTGACAGAGAAGCATCACTAAAGTTAACCATTTTTACTGATTTATTACCAGCTCTGCAGTGTCTTCAAACTACTTTACCTTCTCGTCTGCAAAATTGATTAGTGCTAGAAATAAGACAACTATACCACCAATTAATAGACAAAAGAGTTGACGTAACATTCCCGTGGTTACCAGGTCACTGCGGCATCATTTGTAACGAGTATGCTGACGATGCAGCTGAGATTGCTCATGACAATAGAGATTGAACCTATTCCACTGTATACGGGGAAGGGACGCAGAAGCAAAGATTGTTTGTTATGCTTGCACACGGCATTTCAAGATCTACGTTGAACATGACAGGTTTTTGTCCACACACGACTACGCAGCCTGGATCCGTGTCCGCAACTTGCTATTTCATGTGCCCTACCACGATATGAGACGACGCTTCCCTGCCACATGTTGCTCAGAGAGTCACTTACGAGCGCCTTTTTTAGCCGCATTGGATGAGCATTTTGTGTAACGATTGTGACAATCTTCTATGTGTGTGCGTGTTTCTACTTTCATCTCTGTTTTCCACAATTCTCTCTTTCCTACCTTATGTCTCCTCTTACCCCTTCTTCACTTCGAGAAAGACAGACATTTTTTTTCAGGAGATCCTCCCTTACTTTCCATGTCACATCTCTCTCTCTTCCACGTGCACGCTTAACGTCGTTCCTCTATTTTGTTTTATTTGAGCTGCAGGATACTGGAACACCCTGTAAATTATTAGCTATTGCAAAATATTACTGCACCATATCCGCTCAGTCAAGTGTTGGAACCATGCTCCGTTAAGGGGGCGTTTTAAACACCAAGTAACTGGCATGGAGCTGAAGGAAATGAATACTTACAAATCTGAAAGGAAAGGTAGATGTAGGCCAACTGCATTTCCTTTTGCATGATAGGGAAGATGACATTTCGCTGAATTCAACAGACCCGTGCTTTGCTGCAAATTTTTTTTTTTCGTCCAAAAAGTCAAGGCGCCAGTGCCCAAGCAGGTGTGAGACAACCTGTCATCACTGGGGCCAGCGGAGTTTGACTTCAGTCGCATTGCTTTAAAATGTCATTCGTAATGCCATCACAAAAGAAGCGATGTTCATTTTGACAGTTAACTTCCAGCGTCGTCTTATGTCACTTGTGTCATTACACATATATGTACATAGCAACACGCTTTAGAAGAGGTAATCTTCACGTTTCTTTTTCGTCTTTGAAATACCCTAGAACTCTTTACGTACTGTGATCGAGCTAAAGCTACGTGGACAAGGTTTTGTAGGCTTGAACATTATGAATGGTGGCTGGATTCAGTGAAGTGCTGCCTTCGATTAGTGAACAGTGGAATGAGAGAACTGTTATAAGCGTATACGATAAGTATACCTGTGAATGAAATACATCAAAACGAAAGATGTTAAAATTACTTCTAACATAGTTTGAGACTGCGTTTTTTTTTAATAACAACTATCTCTATGCCGAGAGAGAGGTGGTTCTTTCAAAACTCGGTGTTATAGTTTTTGTTCATTTGTAAAACCTGTTCTGTGGCATTACAATAGATTATAGCACTTGCTTAACGTTTGTTGTCAAGCATTCATTTGAAAAATCTGTTTTGTTGCATTCTAATCAGCAAGAGCATTCGCATAACATTAGTTGTAAAAAAAAGCTACAGTTACAACTATTGTTATGCAAATGATCTAAGCTATAACATGGAACAAAAACAGGCTTCCCAAACAACAAGAATATAAAGGAGCTCAGAAGGAGCCGCCTTTTGCTCGGCATAAAGATGGTACGTCACCAGAAAAAACGCACTGTCGTATTATGTAAAGAATTATGTAAAGTCTTTTAAATAAGGTTCAGAAATAAACTAAATGCGTGTGTAAATTGCAACTTCATTGCAGAGGACACCCTTTCTAACATTCCGTAAATAAAGAATTAGGCCCCCGTGTGTACAATGCACCGACCAACCACTACGTTGTTTGTTTAACGTACTTTTATTCATTTAATGCTGTATAACTGTGAGTATTCACTATGTGTGATAATTTCTTTTGTGATTACCCCCTTACCAATCGCCTCTAAAGAGGCCTGTAAAGACTTTTTAAATACACAAAAAAGAATTTGTGAGTCAAGCTCAGCTATAGCGATTAAGGTTCTGTCCTATACGTGAGTGCCGCGCTGAGTCACTGCTTGGGTGGCAGTAGTAGGATCCTTTGAGTGGCAGCACGAAGCGTTACACATGAATGACGGCGTTCCAACAGGCATCGGTTGGTGTGGCACGTTCTGCAGCAGCAGCCAATGAAGCGTTTTACTGGTTGTGTCGCTCAATGTTCGAATGAACCGGCTGTGGCTTATGTGTAGTACAGCCACGTTTGGCGAATTCAATGTCATAAAGTCAATTGTCATTCATATAAAGAACTACTCGCCTGCTCACGCTCGCTGGCGCAGTTGAGCACACTTTGTGGGCATGCGCTTAGGCTCGCTCTGTTTGCAGCTCTGCTCCTTCGTACTACGCTGACGCACAGAAGAACATACACCCGTGCACGACAGGCAGAGAGCCAGGTGGTTCTAAATTTCTCTTTCTCTACCGCCTGACCGGTTCGTGGAATACCCTCACCTGGCACGTGAGTTTTTTTTACACGTTTGGCTCGTAGCTGCGTTTTCACCTACAATATATGTAGGTGAGAACATATAATGTGCAAAACTGTATTTTCCCAATGGTTTACACGTTGCCTGTAGCAGCAAATCTCAAACGTGCAAAGCACATCACAAGTTTTCGTCTATGATTTCACATTCAAACAATGATGCAGCACCACTTCGTTGTTCATCTTCTAGAAGTTCATTTCAACACCGACGCACAAAGGCACATGCATATAATACAAATAAGCAAATTTTATTTGGAAAGTTATTATTTCAATAGGCAGCATAGATTATATTCTGCCTTGTAGACTCCTAATACAAAATATTCAAATGCTTTGTTAGTGATTGGCCATTCGTTGCTTCAAAGTTTTATCAGTATGCCTAATGTGATTGAAAGCAGATTGGGTAGCATAGAAGAATAAATCTTCCATAATACAGGTATCGAAGGCGTTAAAATTTCCGCAAATACATCACTCCAGGAAAACGAGGGATTTAGTACTATTTGTTTATTTATTTATATAGAAGCTTTATTACATAAAAAGCTCACCAAGGTAAGCTGTCTTTGCACCATGTTTTTCTAGAAGCAAGGAAGCAGAGACACCATATTCACTTTTGCCAAAACCGCTGCCACCATGATTTGGGTTCACAGTAACCATGTACACATTCATCTGAAGGAGGCAAAAAGTAGTTTTGTTTTTAATGTCACGTGTGTTACACAGTTACGAGCATGGTCAATCCACATCACCACGTTCTAGGAAGTTTAACATTGTATAATGACCTGAAGCCAGACACCACAACACATTTACGTAGAAATGCAGTCTGTTTGTCATTGCCAAAGCTTAAAATTCTGATTGTAATCAAATATGAAATAAAGAAGTTCATTATAAACTCATTTCGTTATTTCAATAACGCAGTGGTTACATCAAATATAGTTATATCAAATCACTAATTCAAGCACATTTCATGTCATCGGCCATACCACGCTAAACGTACTGGTTCTTATTCAAACTATCACCTTCAAACTTTTTCATATCAACTGTCTCATCTACTCTAGAAGAATAGCAATGTTCATGAACGCCTAAAACAAAGTAATGCTAAAACATTCTAGCGAAAACATTTCAACTGTGTTTCCTCTGCTGTACAGTTCCATAAATATACTATTTAGTTTTTTTCTTTTACTGTTTTATATATTTTTTTACTGTTTGAGTACTTTTCATTCCAAGGATGCTAATTTCTTTAAAATGTGTTGTTCTGTACTGCACATGCTTATTGATCTAATGTTTTCTTGGTTTTGACAACTTATATACTTTTTACCTTGCTAACGCGAATTGAGGCTGGTTGTAGCCTGAAAATTCAAAAGAAATGTTCGAGAAATGCTTTCTATTTTTTATTTGCTTTTACATTCCTGAAACAAAAAAACTGTATTTCCTTTTTTTGTTGTTGTTCGACTGCATGTGAGCAAACGTATGAGTGGAGGAACCATAGTCAATCTAGGGTAATGTGCGTCTAGTCCATTCAGCCTAGGCAATTTTCTTTTTGCCGAAATGAGCAAAATGAATGAATGAATGAATGAATGAATGAATGAATGAATGAATGAATGAATGAATGAATGAATGAATGAATGAATGTCCACTTTAAGCGCTCGCATCAGGGGCGGCAGACTCGCTTGTCATCGCAGGGGTCTTCAAGTTCAGCCGATACTTTTACGAAGAACATGAATTTTGCGAAAATTCTTATACCCCGCCGATTCCTCTCACAATGAATGGTTTAAGGAGTAGCGCATAAGCATTCTCCTCATTTCTGTTGGAAGCAAATCTTAAACTGACATTTCAGTTCTCAAACTTGGCTTATGCCCAAGCAGACAGTTGCCGTTGGAACTGTCAGATCCCATACACGAAGTGCCTTCCAAACTTGTGATAGAGCTATTAGGCAAGAATGAGGAAGACAGCGGGATAAGTGTGATGCTCAACAAGTGGGTGACACGACGGGCATGTCTACCATATCTATGACATGTTTTGACTCCTCTTAATATCTAGCCCAAAAAGCAACTTTGATAGCGTACCTCCAACTACCGAGAAATCGCCCTCTGTTCTTTGGCCCCGCAGGTGATAGCGGGGTCAAAAAACTCTGCACTTTAGTGTGCTTTCACGTTACAAATAAGCAACTAATTTATCCGGCATTTGATCGTTCAAGGTATTTGCAAGAGAGCGTTTGCGACAGTGAGGCTGTACGGTCGGTTCCTATACTGAAAAGCGGAATATTTTACTGAGTTATTTTTTTAGGTATGGTCACTGTTATTTTAGTTTCGTAAGTACGGGAATGGCTACAGGAGCTTACGCCACATAATTGACGTTTTGAATAGCACAGGTATGGGAACTTGAAGAAAAACAATAAAAATGATTTCAACGCGAGAAAATATTCATGAATAACAAGCACGATAAATCATAAAAAGAACCTTTAACTGGTGCATGAAATGTTTATCTTGATATACTTCGGGAAAATAAAATCCCATTGTATTACCATGCATTGTCGACTGTCACGCGACCGCGACTCTTACACCTGGGCTGTCTTTTCATTGCTTTGAGAAAGAAAAAGATGGTTTATATATATATATATATATATATATATATATATATATATATATATATATATATATATATATATATATATATATATTTTTTTTTTCTTTTTTAACGCGAGTGTCGAGCTAAAGCACAATAGTAAAACACACGATAATTTTGCATAAATTCGTACCTGCTGGAGTAAATATTTGTAAGAGTAAATAGCTGCCACCAGCTTCAATGCAATCACACGTATAATGTTTCTTAATGCTAGGGTGTTTCTAATAAATTTATATAATTTTCTCTAAAGGCTTGCTTCAAACACATATATACCTTCTTTATTAAGACAAGGGCAGTGCCCGTCGTATCTTCCTCCTTTGAGCTGACCATCAGAGCATCGTTCGAAGGAATCTGAGAGTCTTTTGCATTGAGCTCCATCCTCCAACAGTACGCAGCAAAGGCCATCTTGGCAATTGTTACTGTTGAAACAACCATATCCAACGCCACCTTTCTGCAATTCAAAGAACACACGCAGCGTATACACAGCCAATTCCTTAGCTAGCAAGATCTTAACTGCAAGAGCGTGACATCGGTAATGTTTTACCAGTGTGTGACTCCCAGGTAAAATTTGTCTCTTCCAGTAAAATTCAGTGTAATACACAATTACCAATTATAATGTGTTTCATTCATTATGCGAGGTCTCACTGATCAGTGACTTTGATATTTAGAGTTGTTGTTTTTTTTTTGCACGCGCAAACGTAAGTACATCGGGCACCAGCTAACTCGGACAAAATTTGTTAGAAAACATGAGCTCTAGGTAAGTTGTACCCGCAGTAGATAGTCAAAAGTTATGTGTGCATAAGAGCTCCATTTATTTTGTTTACTAATCATTGTCTATTTGCAAACTTTCTTTCGCCGGCTTCAAAGTTCTTGCTTGCGTCAGAAAATATAGCGTATGGTCAGGGACACCTGAAATAACCTGAGAGGTAAGTATTCATTTTGTGACAAAGTGATGATCATTGTTGTTTGTTAGTTCCTCAAAAAAAAGAACTATCTACTACTTATACAATTCGAAGCTTTATTTTTTTCAATACAGCTACACTCGTTCAACGGCGTAACGCACAAAAATCATGCTTTCTGATGGAAGCATCCACGACGTAGTGTTCTTTCGCATCCATTGAAGAACGTGAAGGCCAGTTTAATGCGGCAATAAATGAAGTCGGTCGTATGATAACGAATTTACACTTGGAAAAGCTTGAGCAAATGACCGCAAACTCAAATCTTTTTCATGTTTTGTGTGTTTCGCGCGCTTCTGAGTTTGCTGCTGAAAATTGCCACACACAAGCAGGCAGATTTTAGTACACAATACTTATTCATTGATTTGGACGCTATGAGGCGGCCAACAAGTTAAATGTTATATATCACATGTTTGAGTCAGGATTAGAGTTTCGGCTAATTGAGCTTAGTTGATTCATGACTGCTCAGTGACGAAAAATACAAGCTGTAAAAATTTGTGACTGCCACTAATGCTAGGCAGGTGCAACTTTCCCCGTGTCTTTTTCAACATGTATTTTTGCAGGGGCCCACTACGGCTCCAGTGACGTGTTTTCGTAAAGGATATTATATTGCAAAATGTATACTAATATATTGCAAAGAAAACCGACACGAAACAGTTCCATGCGGGGCATGAACTCAGCAACCACTTGCTTTTTAGCACACGACGCAAACCACTAAGCTAGAGAACATGCGTTGCCCAGCTTGTTAACGGTAAGCGATTCATCCGCACCATGTACCTTTGGTGTGCCTCAAAGCTGAGCTACTCCAGTGCGTTTTCGCCGTTAGTTTTAAGTTGGCATGAGTGGTGCGCCTCCACATAGCGTGGTCAACATGCGTAAAGATGTTCTTTGACGTGGTTGCCCACTCACGCACACGCTTACCTCAGGATGCGGGCGCTTTTCCCCTGTGGTGCTTCCGCCGCACGTTTGCGTTGAAGTTAGAGTAGTTTAAGGGAATACAATCACTTCACTCGCTGCCACGGCCGCGTTTACGCAAGGAGAACGCTACTCATACACGAAGTAAGAATTGTGACAGTTGTTCGCACTCTTCTTGTGTATACCTGTTCGTTCGTTTCGTCCGTCTTTCTGTTTCAGCAGCGTGCTTCAAGTATCGGCCTGTGACAGTTTTTGTCCGCACACGTGCCGCACATGCTCATTTCGTCCGTGCATACTGCTTGAGGTGCAAGCTGCAAATTTCGAAACACTTGTGGTTTTTGCGTGACAGTGTTATTTGTTGCTGGAGCGTTATTTTCTTCGTCCTTGTGGCCAAGCAATGCCCAATAAATGCACAACTACAACTGCGAAGATACGTTTAGTTTCCGTCTTATACAGATTTTTAAGAGGACGGATCAGGCACATTTTCTTTTAATTTACTTGAGTTCTAACATTTGAAGTATTGTTCTTATGGTTTCATAGTGATTCGTTTAAAAGCCTTGGTTGAAAATGCAAAATGTGAGTCCATGCCTTTCATTCAAGTCACACAAATATAAGCTCGTGACTTGGCGGGTTACAGATCTTTCGTTTCGCTCGAACCATTGCATGGTCTCTCACCGACACTTGCCTTCCCTTAGTAAAAATTGGGACAGGTTCAAATAATTTCAAGTATGATGCATTTTTTGTGAAACGTGACCGCTGCTGCAGACTAAGTGACCTTCGTTCTATCCGTGCATTCAACGCAAACATTGCTATGAAAATGCAACAATTACAAAGTTGTGAGCAGCTCGCTGATGCCGTCTGGAGATGTACCTGGTCGGTCAAAGCACGCGTTTCGCTCGTGAGGCTTGCAGCGGCGCTTCTCCCTTTTGGCTGCACCCCAAGCGCACCGAGCTGACTGCTTCCGTGTGCTTTTCGCGCCACGGAGGCAGCCGTTGTGCTTCATACCTGCTTGAGCCGCTCTCTTCGGCAGCTCCCGTACGCTTCCACTCGCATCAACAGAGAATACGACCCGGCCGCGGGATGGTCGTTCTCATTCCGTCTCCAAAAAAAACATCACTTCTATCACTTTTTTATATCAAGGCGTTGTATTTTTGAAATGTTGCCGATTTTTGAACCGTTATAGGATGTTTGTGTCTTAGTTCTGTTTGAGCAGATGGTTGTCATCATAGTCTTTTTTTTGTACGTGTACGCGTAATCTACTACAATTGGGTAAGTACCATCGTTTTACTTTGATGCACTAGTTCTTGATGGTGTCGCTCTACGTGACGTATTTCCTTTCCTGTTGTATCTTCATATTTGTTTCCTGTTTTGTATCACCCACCCCTGCCTAAGGCCTCATGTGTGAGGCTGGTAGTACTTCTGAAATAAATAAAATAAATAAATGAAGTGGATGGGGATAATTGTACCTGGAGTGCCCGTATGAATAAAATCGGAATAAAATAATAAAAACTATTCACGTATGGCCGTGAAACATACTTGGTTTCATTAACATGTAGTAGTTCCATGAAGCTTACTTGCGCACGTAATACGGCAAGTTACTTTAGAGAGATATACTAATTTCTATGTAAAGAACAAAATTCGTTTTTTTTTGTGAGCTGAAATTATTCGGGTGTGGCTTTAATACTAAGAGAACACGGCAATAAGTGCAATTTGCGGCATCGCCAACCACGCTACTCGTACAGATCCCAACCATACTGTAATAATATGGTGGTTTTGCGACTTTAGAACTCATATATCGTTATCATCAACCAAACTACAATGCACCGCATATTGCGTTGATGTGCTGGAGGCGTTTCACAGCAGTCGCCACAAATAAACCTTTGCCCAAGCACCTTATTATATATACTTGATATCGACGCAAGTGCTCGCAATGCACTTTAATGATGAGATCATTTCAGCCGAATGGACGAATGTACGCTGTTCTTCTGCCATACATTAACCACTACTGATTGACGTCCATTCATGCAGCCCATATGCTTTTTCTGTCTCCTCTGACTCATCGTCACAGAAGAAAGCCGTGCAAGCGCTATTGGGCTTCTTACGAACTACTGGCCTGTCGGAACGCCTCTGAGTGGACTGATTTTGTGTGTGCGTGTGTGTCGGTGTTTTCTCTTATTTATTTTTTTTAACTCTCCCTTTCTCTTTCAACCCCCTATTCCCCAACCCCAGTGTAGGGTAGCATACCGGATACTGGCATCTGGTTAACCTCCCTGCCTTCCTCTTTTCTCGTTTCTCTCTCTCTTTGTCCAATTCCGCTTTTCTTATCATGCTTCTTTTAAACCTTGCAAGGTTTTACTCTTCTCTCTCTCTTCAACACCGCTATAATTCATTATACGCTGTGATCCGCCATCTCTGTCTTTCATTTTCCCCTTTACGCTCTATTGGGAACGCCAACGAAGTTGCACGCGTGCACGACTCCAGGGAGCTATGTTTTAATAGTGTGCATAATATTCAAAAAAGCAACATTCAGGGGCATTTTAAGCAATATTCATGACATGATATTCAGTTCATGCAACTAAGGAAGCAGGTTACTTACGTAGGGCTTACTTTGTCGTCCAGTATTGGGAAAATTGATGCGATGTTGACCCTCGTTATCGAGAAAACCATTTACAATAAGAATGCTTCCAGCCAAGACGCACAGGACAAACATGGTTCGCATTTCTTCTACGAGTTTTTCCGTAGACGTCCCGACACCAATATTTATCGATGCTAATCTTCACCTCATTTTATTCCTTTCTCCAGAAATGGCCCATGCTTAAGGGCTGCGTTTCAACAGTCGGTGACGAATTTTGCGTCGTCATACGAATGAGCATGCTTTGCGCATGTGGCAATGAATCTTTAACGAAACATTTCATCATGGCGTTCATAATAATATCGCAAAAATAGTAATTACAATACAATTCTTACATTTCTAACCAGTCGCGTCATACCACGTTTGAGCAGCTCCACGTGCCTCTGCATAGCTCCTAAACGTAGTAATAAATTCATCGAGGCGAATCAAGGGCAAAAGCCACTGACTCATCAATGCCTGCATCATCGCACCACTTGGGCATTCTAATTTGAATGAGTGAGCGAAGCTTTCGTATATAATAACATAGTTTCACGTGCTTCGAGAAAGGCGTGTACGTAACACTTGAACTCTTGTTCTGACGTTGTGTAGTGCTTCACTGGCAGCTAACGTTAGTTATCATGTTTTGTACCACGCGACAAAATTGATCACGACGAAAATACAGGCACTACTTCTCACGAACAATATAAATTTACAAATATGGGTGACGCCAAGAGTGATATACCAATGGTAAAACCTCTTTGTTCTTCCTGGGGAGGGAATCTAAATGTGAAGCATTTTTTGCGTACTTTAAGCACTTTCAACGTTTCTATGCGCATCTATTTATCTATCTAGTCATTTACGTCTTGGTGCTTTTGTGACCAACCCTTTAGCTTGGCGTGAACTGAAATTAGTGTATGAAGGTAAAATGGTATGACGTATTTTACACGCTAGTACACACATGAATAATGTCAAAATCCCGTCGAGTACATCTTCAAACACTTTGCGCCAGACAGTGACACATACCCGCGAGTGGGTACGTGGCATTGATATGCTAGTATGTCCTATAGGTGATGGACACTTTGTATCTGCCCAAGAATGGCGAGAATACACGTGGGTAATTTTAACGCGTGAGCGTTAAGAAAAAACTGGAATCGGCAGCGTTGACCAGACAAGTGCAAAGAAATATTGTCAGGTTTCCAGCAGGAATTGAACGCAAACTTTCGGCGTGGCAGTCAAGTACTCTACCCCAGAGCACGCCAAACTTCGAAACTACTTTTCAAATAGAACCTAGTATTCGCAAAACGTCAGTTGTGGTTGCAGTGCTGGCTAGCTGATTTTATTGTTTTTTATTTGATTTTGATTTCATCGTAAGACGTTTTTTGTCCTATCCTCCCTCTTAGGCCATGAAATACAATCGTGTAACGCGTCCGGTTTGTTTTGCTGTCTGCCAGGCTCTGCCACTCAAGACACCAATTGGCTGTGGCAGGCCTAGTCACATGTACTGTTTTATTTGAAGAAATGAAAGGTAATAATATAATATTATTATAAAGCTTACATATCTACTTTTTTTATTTAGGCGTCACGGCGTGTTAGTCGCGATTATAGTCAAGTTTATTTGATTGACGTGTGAAGTTTGGCGTCCCAAAAGAGCCATATGATTACGAGAGATGCCGTAGTAATGAGCTTCAGAAATTACGACCACCAGGGTTTCTTTAATGTGTACCCAAATCTGAGCACCTGGATCTATAGTATTTTTGTGTCCATCGAAAATGCAGCCGCCACAGCCAGGATTCGTTCCTGTGACCTGTGGATGCCCTTATGAAAATGAATTTTGAGAGTCTAATGTGCAGCTAATGCACACGTAATGTCATTAGATTGACATTAGACCTGCAAAGCCTAATGTCTCCTAGCATCAGGTGTGCAATGGAGACTCAGATGACAACATGTACCAGGATTTCTGATTATTAAAGTACGCAGATTTTCCAGTGCGTGTCCTAATGTGAAAACACATCACAATGAAAAAAAATGCGTTAATCTCTTATAACCAACAAAAACTCAATTTCTTACTGCTAAATGTAAGAATTGCGGGAATTCTACATCCCAAAAGCACTATATGATTATGAAGAACACCGTAGTGGAGTGCTTCATAAATTTCGACGATCTGTGATTTCTTAACGTGCACCTAAGTCTAATACAATTACTTGCTGATCTCGACATTCATGTATATGTTGTCTTTCGGAAATCTAAAACACTAAACAGTTTGTATTCCCACAGATTTTTTTTATCATGTTTCAGTAAAGAAAACATTGACATGATCAGAATGTCTTCGTACACATCCTCAAGTGTAAGTCAGCTAGACCATAATAGCAATAATAATAATAATAATAATAATAATAATAATAATAATAATAATAATAATAATAATAATAATAATAATAATAATAATAATAATAATGCAGGGTTTCTTATGCATTCACGTAAGACAACTCGAAGGCGAGAGCCATTTTTTTTTCGATCAGTCGATGTGTTCATCCTGCCGCCCTTCGAAAACTTTCCGCAACTAATGTGGTTATGCATTGCCTCTACGGTTAAAGACACCGTTTTGCGCAGCCAATCAGTCAGCCAGCCTTTGGACAAGCTATGATGGGATAGGGTGCGATGTAATGACTTTGTCATGTGACGCTATAATGACACGTCATCTCGTGGTGATTATTTTTGCATGCATCTATCATTCACTACATTGCAGGATGCGAGACGCCGCAAACGGTCAAATTTTAGATTTAATGAGGCATCTAAGGCTTGTGATTTAATTATTAATCGATGATTTATTATTTACTTATTTATGCGCCCAGAAACAATTATAAGGTTGTACAGGCGCATCTAAAAACAACAACTATTATTATTATTATTATTATTATTATTATTATTATTATTATTATTATTATTATTATTATTATTATTATTATTATTATTATTATTATTATTATGAGATATTCGTGCCACAAGCGCAATGTGGAGGCAAACTTTACTGGAGCATTCAGGGGTGCTTTCCACCACCTTTGGCGCATAAATTTTGAATATCTATTTACAACTAACAAGCATAACGTCGATCGCTTACGCTGAAGCGGTACCCCAAACAGTTGCATAGGCCTACCAATTTGCCATTTGCATAGAGGGGGTTGTTACATTAGCCGATAAGTGGACACCAGTGATTGATTGATTTGTGGGGTTTAACATCCTAAAACCCCGATGTGATTATGAGAGACGCCGTAGTGGAGGGCTCAAAAAATTTCGACCAACAGGGGTGCTTAAACGTGCACACAAATCTGAGCACACGGGCCTACAACATTTCCGCCTCCGTCGGAAATGCAACCGCCGCAGCCGGGGTTCGATCCCGCAACCTGCGGGTTTGCAGCCGAGTGGCTTAGCAACTAGACCACCATGGCGACGCTCAGTGGACACCGAGGGCAGCACAGGGGAGAAACTCATAGTTTCGTTGTAGTGTGCATTTGATAGCGAATTTATATATCAGGCACACTTTTAAAACAAAAATACGGCTGGGCGCGGCAGTTCCCAAATGTGTGTCCCTCTCCCCCATCCCCGCCACCGGCAGGTGGTGTAGAGTGAAGGCGTGATGTAGAAGGAGAGAGAAGTTTGGATGAGCATTCATGCCTCTCACTTAGCCACTGTTTTGCTGTCACAACGCTAGCTGTCACGTAGAGAGAGCGGCGTAGGTTAAAAGAAAAAAAAACAAGGGAGGGGAAGGAAAGGAATCCCTTGTTGATCTAGCGGAGGGGGGGGAGCAGGCAAGTAGGCATTTTTCTCTGTGTATGTCGCCGAAAAGAAAAAAATTCGCCCGAAAGGCGCGGGGAGGAGGATGGCAGAAAAGGGTAACGGACTCGGTGTGCCAGCCCCTGGCTACGCCACTGGGTGGAGACGTAAGGAACGGACACCCGGTCAGATACCTTTTTACTCTGTAGAGCAGGAATGCATGACATTCATTCTATTCTGCACACGAACAAAGCCGCTGCTGCAAAAGCATTGCCCTTGAGATCTGTACTTATTGTCATTGTGTTGCAGAGACTCAGAGATGACCATCGCTTTTGACATGAGTTGTGAAATCTTTTTTTGTTATGCAAAACAAAATACATACAACTGCATAACTACATATATTGCAAACTAATAATTAAGCAAGCTTCATTTGGCTTGAAAAGTTATAAGTGCATTTGATTGTAATTATATGTATAGGTACGTCGGGACAGCTTCTCTTTGTGTCTGTGCCAGGTTGTCTACAACTATCTTAGCTGTTTTACCATAATTCTCCCCGACACAGCACTTCACCACATTTACTATGGCCTTTATCGGCCTCTCCTCTTATCGCATCTTCTTTCGCAGCTGTCAACCTTGGTCCATTTCAGAACATACAGCTACACTCGTAGGTGCTAGCTTTTTCTGCGGCTCCAATTTGCACCGCAATGAACTGTCCCTCACACTTCTCGTGTGCTACCTGTACTACTTGAACACTCCTCTGCTTCGCATCTAACCTGCGTTCTAGTCTTTCACATTTGCGTTTGAACATTTCCTCCTCCTCAGAAAATTTTTTGCAACACCGTCCTCTGTTCTTCCTCACTTATTCTCTGTTTCTCTATTCATTCCTGTTCCGATAAATATATATTCCCGAAGTGTTCAATATTGGCCGTGTTACTTTTACTTTCGAAAATTACCTCACGGAGTTTAGATGCAGGCATGTCATCCTCGACTTCTAGGTCGAGATCCTAACACAGGTTGAACAGGTTATCTCTCGTCAATCCCATCAGGTCGATGGCGACTACTTTGCTTTGGTTCAGCTGTGAAAGAAACACAAACCCACCAGCGTTTCAATTCTGGGTCTAGAGAAATCGAAGCCTGGTAAATTCGACAGCAGAGACCGAAAGCAAAAGCACACAGGCAGCACTATACGTGACCAACCTCCTTCTCTAAGTTTTCCCTATTTATTTAGCACTACTCTGCTCTCTTCAACTCCCCAAAATTTTTCGCAACGTACCTTCACAACTTGCGCAAAACTCACAACTTGCTACTGCATTATCTGAGCTTTTGTTTTAACCTACTTGCAGAGATAAACATAGTGTGCTGCTCTCTGCACTACTAGCAACCACAGGGGCTAGGCAGTTGTCGTTGTATGTCTTTTAACGGGTCTAGGCTGAAATACTCGATACATGTCAAGCACAAAGCCAGGCACTCATTCGATTACGTGCGGTCATGGCACGCTGTTTTCATCCCGCCAAATTCCAGGGCTAGGGCTTACGGTTGACCAACGGTCCATGTCGCTTTACATCGTTGAGTCTCATCTGACCGCTGCCATCCAGTTGTGGCGACCGGGGTTCGCGGCACCGAAGATCCGTGATCATGATGTCGAAGCAGGAGGAGGTGAACTTCGTGGAGAGGGTTTATTTGCATTATTTACATCGCACGGGCTCTCTGGCCCGAAGCTCTACATTGCAAAAAGGCTGTCTATTGAAGGAGCTCCATGAACCAGACTAAGCAGCCCGCGAGGGCTCATTAAATACAGTCTCAACTCCCCAGATCTCTAGATCGGGGAATAGGTTCATACGGCACTGTCTAAATGACATGTCCCGCAGAGCACACGAGTGTCATTATGCCGACACCACCCCCAACAAGCACACATACACAAAGCAAACACGTACATGGTCCCGGCGATGCTGCCTCCTCCGGCGTACATTGCTTCCAGCGAGCGGGGTGAAACGCGTGTGTCATCTCGCCGTTCGCGCCGACCAAGCAAGCTTTGTCAAACGGCGATTGCGGTCTAGGCGCCTCCGAGGGCCCATACCTGGACATCTGGTACTGATTTGAGCTTCGGGCTCATCAGTCAGAGACGCACAGCGTGGTGGTCCGACATCCGTAATCGGCGGAAGCTCGGCATTGTGGCTTTTACCGGGGCACGAAGACGCCACGTGTCGCATCTCTGCGCGAACCCGAAGGACAGCGGTACTCCATAGAGTAATTTTAGCTATGCAACACCCAGCACATGAAAATAGCAGGGCGTCTTGGCGCTGCTCCTTATCTCCACAAAATGAGGCGGCTGCCTTTCTTTCATTCTGGCGGCTACGGCAAAAGGGTGATCCGCCCAAACGCAACACAGGGTAAAATAAAACAACGAGATTGCTTCATGTATACTAGCCTACTTTCTTCAGCAAGTCTAATAACGGCTTATAGCCGATGAGGGAAACTTGAGGTAAGGTTGAGATAGGTTTGGGAATACGGAGCAAAGTCTCACAGTATCTCATAGCACAGTGGAGTGGTCTTTTGTCTAACGGATTATATTTGTTGGTGCCATTGCGATTCGCATTGCAGTACTGTGTCCACCACGCAGCTATAACTTGTTTTCGATGCGCATACAGTCTGATTGCGGTGCACTGCAGCTTTTAGCTTACATCTGCACACTTCTACAGGTTGCTTTAGCTAAAATCGACTAGTAATGAAAAAAATAATAAATGAGCACTGCACGTCTTCAATTAGTGCAGTATGCTTCTGAGCCATACAGAGCATGTCAGAATGGTTTTTTCCAGTTCACCAAGCTACGCCGTTCCCCAATATTGCTTAATGAACATCGTAATAGTGGCTCAAAAGAAAAATCTTCAATCCCAAGTTTGTAGCACCTAAATAAAAATACTAAAATTTTCATTCTGGATGTAAAAAAACGGCACTGCTTAATTTTTTGCAGCCTCGGTTTAAAGTTAGGGGAATCAAAACATTATCACATTGCTGCTGCCAAACGTGCTGCGTTTTAGCGTCCTCAAATGTAGGTTCAACAAATTATCAAATACTCTTTACGAACGAAGGCCGCTTGAACAGGCCATTCGTGACTAATAAGGACGTTAAGCAAATGCAGAATTCTATCAATCTAAAATTAGAAAAAATTGGCAGATCCCACGTACAGTGGGAAGCGATGACATGCAAAGCACGAGTGAAGAAGGTTCATATGTCACTTTAAATCAGCTCAACGCTACGAGGCAGACGGACGTAGTCTGCAGTAAACACAAGAAGGAATCTTATGTCCCCTCACATATCTACGTAAGATGTAAGTATGTTGTTTATAGTGGCGTAACGAAGGCACCACTAACGTTTGCGATAAAAGCACCAGAAGAGATAGGCGTGTAATATATGCCGTACACGACTTTCATGTCACTTCCATGTCATGAGTATCTGGCATTTGTGGTTGTCCTCCATACACATCACGGAGAACCAAATTTTGTATATCTCAAGCTAGCAAATGGCCGTGTACGCGCTATGAGTGTATCAGGTACTCAAGTTTTACATGGCACCCATGTCACGAGTATAATGGTTTGATGTGTCATTTCCCGTCTTCGTCCATGCGCGTCACGTCATACCAAATTTTCTATATGTGAAGCTGGTGAAACTGCCACGACCGCATCATGAGCCGTGTTCTTACATGACAATCTCGTCATGATTATCTTCGCACCACTCATATAGCTTTTCTATCCTTACTAAAAGTGGTATATGGGAAGGTAGCAAAACGGCCGCGAGCGCATCATGACCGAGGCGTGCAAAGATGTTGTTAGATGGCAGGTATGTCAAGACTACAATGATTGTACCAGTCACCTACCTTCGTCATTCATTCACGTCCCGTGATACCAACGTTCTCATATACGAAGCTAGAAAAATGACCCCGAGCGCATCATGAGCGTGGCATGTAGTCCTGTTGTTACTTGACAGTGACACGCATGTGATGATTTTCGTGTTAGGGTCTGCCACTTGTGTTCATTATGCAGAGATGTCATACCATACAAGTTTTGCAGTATGTCATGCGAACGAAACTTTCGCAAGAGCAGGAATACCATGATATGTAAAGCATGACATTTATGACATACATGACATACATGTTACAATTTTTACGTTATGACTAGTTACATATGCACATCATACAGTTATGTTATGCCATACCTATTTTCATATCGATACCATCATCAAAACGACCAGGAGAGCTAAGTGTCGTTGGCGGATAGATAGATAGATAGATAGATAGATAGATAGATAGATAGATAGATAGATAGATAGATAGATAGATAGATAGATAGATAGATAGATAGATAGATAGATAGATAGATAGATAGATAGATAGATAGATAGATAGATAGATAGATAGATAGATAGACGGACGGGCGGGCGGCGGACGGACGGGCGGACGGGCGGGCGGGCGGACGGGCGGACGGACTGACGGACGGATGGACGGACAGACAGACAGACAGACAGACAGACAGACAAACAGACAGACAGACAGACAGACAGACAGACAGACAGACAGACAGACAGACAGACAGACAGACAGACAGACAGATAGATAGATAGATAGATAGATAGATAGATAGATAGATAGATAGATAGATTGATAGATAGATAGATAGATAGATAGATAGATAGATAGATAGATAGATAGATAGATAGATAGATAGATAGATAGATAGATAGATAGATAGATAGATAGATAGATAGATAGATAGATAGATAGATAGATAGATAGATAGATAGATAGATAGAATAGATAGATAGATAGATAGATAGATAGATAGATAGATAGATAGATACGCTAAGAAATGCTCGCATTTATTTAAGGTGTAGAACCCGAACCGATGGGTAGGAGCCACGACCATGTCGTCTTAGCAAAGCGTCACTTGCCTTTTCATTGTCAGCGCAGCGTGATGAATGCTATGCTCCTCATATGTGATTCTTGAAGAGAAAAGAAGAGAAAAGTGAGTCCCGTAACAGTCTGCATCAGAGTGCGACGCCTCATCGAATTACTTATATATGTTATTTCCAGTATGAAGAGGCAGACCTCAGAACATTGGCGCATTGTTATTGCGCCTCAGTTATGCGGAATATTCACTTTTAATTTGACAATCGTTCAAGTATGAACGCTCCAACTTCAGCAATTTTGGTGGGCGCTGCGGAAGGCAGCCAAACAGACAAATGAAAAGACAGACAAACAGACAGACAGACAGACAAACCAAAGCTTTTTCGTCGAAATACCTCAAAAAAGATAATAAACACTTCCACGTATCAGGCATTTTAAATGAGAAGCATTTCTCAGCGAATTTCAGCGACTTTGAGCGTATCTATCTATCTATCTATCTATCTATCTATATATGTATATATTTATCTATCTATCTATCTATCTTTCTGCCTAGCCGCGTACCACATTTAGCTCTCCTGGCCGTTTTGTTTATGGTATCGATACCCAAATTCGTGTGCAATAACATGACAGTATGAAGAGCATTTGACTACTCATAACATGAAAATCTTGACATGTATTTCATAAATCCCATGATCTACATTTCATGGCCTTGCTGCTCTTGTGGTGCTTTCGTTCGAATGACATATCGCAAAACTGGTCTGGTATGACATGACGGTAAGGCGAACTTAAGTGACAAAACCTAACATGGAAATAATGACTTACATGTTGTGTAAAAACATGACTGCATGTCACACTCATGATGCACTCGCGGCCGTTTCACTAGATTAGCATATACCCACTTTGGTATTACGTAACGTGAATGGATGACGTCCAGACATGATAGTGTTGACATGTGTGACACGTAAATCTCGACTACAAGCTACGCTCATAGCGTGCTCACAGGCGTCACACAAGCTTAACAATCACAAAACTTAGTATGGCATGATGTGAATAAATGGCGAAGGTAAATGACACGTCGAAACATAATAAGCATGGCATACGTCTGCCTCGTAACGTTGTGCTGATTTCAGAGGGACATATCAGCCTTCCTCATTTGTGCTTCGCATATCGATTCCTACTGCACGTGGGATCTGGTAATTTTTTGTTGTCGTCATTTTTGTTCCGCGAGGCTGCGAGAACACCTACCCACGAAAGCGCTCCACACCACATTTTCTTCCCTTGCTCGAAGACAGGCGCCCCTCAGTGCACTACTGAGAGCGCCACTTAAAGCCCTTTGCCACTGGACTCCTGTTGCCATCTGTCGACGAAAAAAGAAAGCGATGTGTGTGCTTGTCGAAAACCATTGCTGCTCGCGCTGTTTCTCGTTTCAGCAAAAATTGTGAATAGCTCTAAAACTGAGTGCTACTGTTTTTGAAGGTGGGATCGTGGTAAAGAAGGGAAGGAGAAAGGTGCATCAAGGTATACTAAGCTTTTGCTTCTTCGCATATAAAGCACGAGAGGCGGCTAAACGCTGCTCTCTCCCCAAGTTGCGGCTACTTTACGCAAGATGGCAGCACAAGGTACTCCAGGCTCGTTTTGGCATGGCGGCGCGCTTAAATGTGCGTAGCTGGCGGTCATCGCAAACACTCCTAACAGCACTTTTGTGAGTCCGTGAGTATCGCAAAAAAGCTTTGCGTCGAAATTCCGGATGCCAAAGATGGCTGCCAACCACTGAATTGTTGCCCGCGTAGAAAACTGACTTTCGCATGGACTCACGCCCACAATATCACTTATCCGCCGCGGTAATACACCGTATATGGTGCTCGGCTGCTGACCCAAAGGTTGCGGGTTCGATCCCAGCCGTGGCTATCGCATTTTATTGTAGGTGTACTGGTAGAGGCGCGAGTACTGTGCGATTTCCTTGCACTTTAAAGAACACAAATTTTCCGACACCTCCACTACGGCATCTTATAATGATGTTGTCGTTTTCGGACATTCAACCCATATATATTATTGTTATAAATGCAAAGCATATCTTAGCGAACTTCGATCACTTTGTTGATTTCGTATTCGTATATATAAATATAAATATATATATATATATATATATATATATATATATATATATATATATATATATATATATATTGTTAAGACGTTTATTGGTGGACACTCGTTGATGAATCACGACAGCGACAGTCAATGCGGGGACTGACTCTCTGCACGAGCTGCTCTTCTTCTTATGAAAAGGGGCGACCCACTAGAAGGCACTCGAGAGGACGACCCACTGTTCGAAGGCTTTGCCACAACTACCCCGGGTACGAAAAGGGAGCCGCCTGGCGACCTAACAGGTGGTTACAATGAGCGGGTCATGGTAGGCCTTGAGGCGCTCCACGTTAACAATGTCGCGTCCTCGACGGCGCATGTCCGAAGATGGTTCGATTGGTTCAATCAAGTAGTTGACAGGAGAAGTGCGTTTGACGACACGGTAGGGGCCTTCGTATTTTGGCAATAGTTTTGAAGATAGGCCAGTTGCAGTGGTAGGGATCGAGAGCCAAACGAGCGCTCCAGGGAGGAACGTGGGCGCAGTAGTGCTGGCGTCAGCGCGAATGCTTTTTTGCCGCTCTTGATCGTGCGCAGTAAAGGTCTTTGCAAGCTCTCGACACTCTTCAGCAAGCTTGGCTGTAGCAGAAATAGGCGCCCACTCAGACGGATCTGGCCTGTACGGAAGTATCGTGTCGATGGTGTGCGACGGGTGCCTTCCATATAATAAAAAGAAAGGTGAAAAGCCAGTAGTGCTCTGAGGGGCGGTATTATATGCGTAGGTGACGAAGGGTAGAATGGCGTCCCAATTTGTGTGATCGGCGGCGACGTACTTGGAGAGCATGTCGCCGAGCGTACGGTTGAAGCGTTCGGTGAGGCCATTTGTCTGCGGGTGGTAAGCAGCAGTTTTGCGGTGAACAATGTTGCACTCTTAAGAATGGCTTCAACTACTTCAGACAGGAAGACGCGACCTCGGTCACTGAGCAGTTCCTGGGGTGGACCGTGTCGCAAAATGAATCGTTGGAGCAGAAAGGAGGCCACATCGCTCGCTGTAGCCGCGGGGAGAGCGGCCGTTTCGGCGTATCGCGTGAGGTGGTCCACAGCGACAATGGCCCAGCGGTTACCAGCTGACGTTAGTGGAAGTGGCCCATACAAATCAATTCCAACGCGCCCAAACGGCCTGGCAGGGCAAGGTAGAGGTTGCAGACCTACCGGCGACAGTTGCGTTGAAGTTTTGCGGCGCTGACATTCTATGCAGGAGCGAACGAATTTCTGCACGTAGCGGTACATGCCGCGCCAAAAGTACCGTTGGCGAATGCGGTGGTAAGTCTTCGCTACCCCGGAGTGTGCACATTGCGGATCAGAATGAAAGAATTCGCATATGTCAGAGCGCAGACTGCGAGGTATGACTAGTAGCCACTGGCGACCGTCACCGTTGTAATTACGCCTGTGGAGGAGGTCGTCGCGAATGGCGAAATGGTGGGCTTGACGACGCAACGTGCGAGTGGATGGAGTGGATGGATCAGCCAGCAAGTCGATCAGTGAGGCGATCCATTGATCCTTGCGCTGTTCAGTAGCAATGGCATGAATGCTAATGGAAGAAATGGCAAGGTGAGACGCGCAGTTGTGGGCGTTGTCGTCAGGCAAGGGAGAGCGTGACAGGGCGTCGGCGTCAGCATGTTGCCTTCCATTGCGGTACAGCACGCGGATATCATAGTCTTGCAGGCGAAGTGCCCACCGGGCGAGACGGCCTGAGGGATCTTTCAATGACGACAACCAGCATAGTGCGTGATGGTCGGTAACGACATCAAATGGGCGACCATACAAATAAGGTCGGAACTTCGTAAGGGCCCAGACGATTGCCAAACATTCCTTCTCGGTGACGGTGTAATTAGTCTCGGCCTTAGTAAGCGTACGGCTTGCATACGCCACGACATATTCCGGAAACCCTGGTTTGCGCTGCGCAAGGACAGCGCCAAGGCCGACACCACTGGCATCCGTGTGTACCTCTGTAGGGGCCGTAGGGTCGTAGTGGCGGAGTATGGGAGGCGACGTCAACAAACGACGGAGCGTTGTGAAAGCGTCGTCACACTGTGATGACCACGAATGGAGAGGCCCGTTACTTCCAAGGAGCTTCGTCAGCGGCGATATGATAGTCGCGAAGTTTCGAATGAAGCGCCGAAAGTAGGAACACAGCCCTACGAAACTGCGCAGTTCCTTGACGGATGTCGGCTTGGGGAACTCGGACACGGCCCGAAGCTTAGCTGGATCAGGGAGAATTCCGTCCTTGGACACAACGTAGCCGAGTATTGTCAGCTGCCGAGCTGCAAATCTGCACTTCTTTAGGTTCAGTTGCAGACTGGCGTCCCTCAGACGCGTTAAAACATGCCGTAGGCGTTGAAGATGCGTCGAGAAGTCCGGAGCGAAAACGACGACGTCATCGAGGTAGCACAGGCACGTGTGCCATTTCAGGTCACGCAGAACAGTATCCATCATGCGCTCAAAGGTGGCGGGCGCGTTGCACAGCCCAAACGGCATGACGTTGAATTCGTACAAGCCGTCGGGGGTGACAAAAGCGGTCTTCGGTCGAGCGTCCTCAGCCATAGGTACTTGCCAGTACCCTGAGCGCAAATCGAGGGATGAAAAGAATTCTGCTCCTTGCAGGCTGTCAATAGCGTCTTCTACCCGCGGTAGTGGGTACACGTCCTTACGAGTGATCTTGTTGAGGCGTCGGTAGTCCACACAGAACCGCACAGAACCGTCCTTCTTCGTGACGAGAACGACAGGAGATGCCCAGGGGCTGTTAGAAGGGCGAATAACATCGCGGCGAAGCATGTCGTCGACTTGCTCGTTGATTACACGGCGTTCTGTGGGAGATACGCGATATGGACGCTGTCTCAGTGGTGGCTGTGTGCCTGTGTCGATGCGATGCGTAATGGTGGATGTGCGGCCGAGAGAAGGTTGGGCGACATCAAAAGAAGACCGGAATTCTTCCAACAGGCCCAGAAGCTGGGAACGCTGGCCTGGCGTAAGGTTGTCGGGAACGGAAGGACCGAATACATCATCGGATGATGAAGCAGATGTCGAAACAGCACTAAGCGTACTGGAACTTGAGCAGTGCATGTCATCGGGTTGATCCATAACTTGTTCCATAACCTGTTCGTCTTCGATGGGTTCCACGCTGCCGAGAGATTCCCCTCGCACCAACGTAACGCTGTACGGGGATGAGTTCACTGCAAAAATAGTGGTGCTGCCGTGAGTGAGTTGCACGGTTGCGAAAGGAACCAGCAAGCCTTTTCTGATGAAAACACGATGAGATGGCGAGAGGAGTGCAGCGGTGTCAGAAAGACTTGCGCAGTAGACCGACACCATCGCGGACGAGTTTGCAGGCACTTGGGTGTCATCTCTGACGAGTAACTTGCTTGCGGCAGATGGACTGTCGGCCGGCGTCAAAGAAGAGAATTGGGTGAGTTCTATTTCTGCTGGTGCACAATGAATGACGGCGTCATGGCGGGAAAGAAAATCCCATCCTAGGATGACGTCGTGTGAGCATGAAGGAATTATGATGAATTCGACCGCATACATCACGTCCTGAATCATAAGGCGCGCTGTGCACATCGCCGTAGGGTGAATGCTTTGGGCGCTGGCTGTACGGAGGGAGAGCCCGGAGAGTGGCGAGGTCACTTTGCGCAGTAAGCGGCTAAGTTTTGCGTCCATGACGGATACGGCGGCTCCAGTATCTACAAGGGCAGATGCACGAACGCCATCCACAAGTACGTCTATCACGTTCGATGGGCTTTCCTGAGGGCTTCCGCAGTTCGACAGCGTCGCAGCCCTTGCCTCGTGGACTGCGACGACTAGTTTTCCTGGTCGCCCTCGAGTGGACGTGGCCGCATCGGCGACAGTGAGCGACGTCGCGGAGATGGTGAACGACGGGTAGACGGAGCGGGGCGGGACGACGGTGACATAGGTGGCTGTTGGTCATAAGAGCGACTTGATTGGCTGGGAAAGTTCGAGGCGACCTGCGGTTGCTGCACACGATTGCAATAACGTGCTACATGACCGACGCGACCGCAAGCAAAGCAGATGGGGCGATTGTCAGCAGTGCGCCATCTGTTCGCGGGTCCCATCCATGTCGCAGAACGCGTTGGGCGAACCGGCTGCTGATATGAGTGCATGGTGGGCGGCACTCGTGGCACGTGGGTGACGTCGGCGTATGTAGGCGACACAGTTTCTCCGAAGGCGTGGGGCCTCGCGGTGGTTTCGGTGTAACTTACAGGGCAATCCACAGCAATCGGTGGGGGCGGCCTGGCTGCAACTTGGGCGTAGCTGAGTGGCGCAGATACAGGAGGCGGCTGGTGGTATTCTGGAACGACCTGCGCGATTTCCTGCTGAATGGCTCGGCGGAGCGGAGGTACAAGTGTACTTGATGGCTGCTGAGCATGTTGCGGCGGAGCAAAAGCCAGTAAAGAGACCTGGCGGGCAACTTCCTCACGCACGAATGACTTGATTTCGGCGAGCAAGGCTGTGTGGTCAGGAACCGCTGACAAAGCCGAGAGACCAGCATCACGTGGTGGCGATCGACGGGTCATCAAGCGCTGCCGCCGCAGCTCGTCGTAACTTTGGCATAATGTAATAATTTCTGCCACAGTATGAGGGTTCTTGGCCAGAAGCATGGTGAAGGCATCGTCGGCGATGCCTTTTAGAACATTCGTGATTTTGTCAGCCTCTGACATGTTCAGGTCGACTTTCTTGCACAAGTCAAGGATGTCCTCGATGTAACTCGTGAAGGACTCGCCAGTCTGCTGTGCTCGTTCCCGTAAACGCTGTTCGGCTTGCAGTTTACGAACGGCAGGGCGGCCGAACACGTCAACGACAGCGGTCTTAAAAGCGGACCAAGTCGGGAAATCAGATGCGTGGTTATTGTACCACATTCCGGCCACACCAGCAAGGTAAAAGAACAGGTTACCGAGTTTAGCTGCCTCATCCCAATGATTGGGGACGCTCACACGTTCGTACATGGCCAGCCAGTCCTCGACGTCGGTGCCATCCGCGCCGGTGAAGACAGGAGGGTCGCGGATGCGGGGGACACCGGGACATGGCGTCGGTGTAGGAGGGAGCGTTTGCTGAGCGGCGTCCTGGTGCATGGTAGAAGGCACGGTACGGGATCGAAGCTCGAAGGGCATCGAATGCGAACCAAAGATGTTTGAAGGGGACAGCACTCTCCACCAAATTGTTAAGACGTTTATTGGTGGACACTCGTTGATGAATCACGACAGCGACAGTCAATGCGGGGACCGACTCTCTGCACGAGCTGCTCTTCTTCTTATGAAAAGGGGCGACCCACTAGAAGGCACTCGAGAGGACGACCCACTGTTCGAAGGCTTTGCCACAATATATATATATATATATATATATATATATATATATATATATATATATATATATATTATGGAGTCTTGGTTTGGCAGACCTTTATTAGGCCCGAAGAACCGGCAGCCGACTGCTGAGATGATCGGACCAAGATGATGATGCTACATGACAACGATGAGGATGCATGAGCAACACATGATAATGATGATAATGTACAGATGAAGAGGATTGGTATACTAAATGCCCACACTAATTCCCCCCCACGTGAAAGCGGCCAGCCTGGCCGCGGCAAGTCAAGGGGACAAAGAACGTCGCATGAAGGGCTTCATACGGGAGACATGGACGACCTCAGTAGTTCGATAACGGCGATCAGCTGGGGCTAAAAGTGGCGTCACGCGGTAATTCACTGGTGAAGTTTCTTCAAGAACTGTGTACGGCCCGATAAACCGTGGCTGGAATTTGTCGCACAAACCAGGTGTGCGAATAGGCGTCAAAAGAAGCACTTCGTCTCCAGGTTGAAAGGATACAGCACGATGGGATTCATCATAAACCAGCTTTCTGTCTTGCTGTCGGGCTTCAGCGTTTATACGAGCACGTTGGCGGCTCTCTGCGAGCCGTAAAATGTATTCCTCTGAAGAGGATCGAGATGAATTCACATGGCAGGTAAAGAAAGAGACGTCCAAGAGAGAAGTAGGGGAGCGTCCATAAACTAGGTAAAATGGTGAGTAGCCGGTTGTCCGCTGAATAGCCGTATTGTAGGCGAAAGTGACGCATGGTAGGACTACATCCCAGTTCTTGTGGTCTGGTTGAATGTAGGCGGCGATCATGTCAGAAAGAGTGCGGTGAAATCGCTCAGTGAGGCCGTTAGTTTGGGGATGATAACTAGAGGCAGTCTTGTGAGTTGTGCCAGAAGCGCGAAGAAGTTCGTTCACTAGTTGTGAAAGGAAGGCCCTTCCACGGTCACTGAGCAATACACATGGAGCACCATGACGCAGTATAATGGCTCGGAGGATGAAATCGGCAATTTCAGAAGCTGAACCGGTAGTGACGGATGCCGTCTCGGCGTAGCGCGTCAAATGGTCAACGGCTGTTACTATCCATCGGTTTCCAGCAGCACTGACTGGAAGGGGGCCATAAAGATCGATGCCTACAACTTCGAATGGTGTGGCTGGGCACGGAAGAGGCTGTAGTGTACCGGCTGGAGCAGATGTGGGTAGTTTTCTAGATTGACAGGTAGTGCAGGACCCAACGTACCGAGCTACACTAGTGGTAATACCTGGCCAATAAAACCGACTTCGAAGGCGATCGTAGGTTTTGTGATAACCAAGGTGACCTGCCGTCGGATGGTCATGAAGTGCTCTGAGGACTTCGTACCGAAGCGATCGGGGTAGAACGGGAACCCAGCGCTGACTGTCAGGATGGTAAATTTTGCGGTACAGCACCGAGTTGTCCAGCTTAAACTGCGAGAGTTGGCGACGGAGCCTCGCATTAGGTGGACGGGAACTGCCAGTGAGGTAGCCTATAATACGTCGACAGTATTAGTCAGCCAGCTGTCGAGAAGAAAAATCGTGCGGGTCGTCCGAAGGCAGCTGGTCCGTTGAGGCGAGAGAGGAAACCGCCGTAGACGTGGTCTCCGATGGCGTGTTGTGCAAAGTGATTGCGGAAACGCTGAGGGGAGCCGCTGGTAGTGGGCAGCGAGAGAGAGCATCGGCGTCGCTATGCTTTCTGCCACACTTGTATACGATGTCAAAATCATATTCTTGTAGGCGTAGAATCCAGCGGCCGAGGCGTCCCGACAAGTTCTTGAGTGTCGAAAGCCAACATAAAGCATGGTGGTCGGTCACGATGGTGAAATGGCGGCCATGAAGATAGGGACGAAATTTCTGCACTGACCAAACGATGGCGAGGCACTCCTTCTCGGTGATCGTGTAGTTCCTCTCGGCTGCGGAGATGACGCGGCTGGCGTACGCAACGACTCGCTCTCGCGAAGAGTTGTCGCGCTGGAGGAGCACGGCTCCTAAACCGTGGCCGCTAGCGTCTGTATGGAGGAAGGTCGGTGCACCATCGTGAACGTGAGAAAGTACAGGATCGGTCGTGAGGGCACTCTTCAATTTGTCGAAAGCCGATTCACATTCCTGAGACCACTGAAAGGGCGTACCAGAAGCAAGTAGCTTATGTAGTGGTGCGGCTATGGAGGCAAAGTTTTGTATGAATCGCCGAAAGTAAGAGGCGAGACCAAGGAAACTTCGCAAATCTTTCGGCTTGTCAGGGCGAGGGAAGCGAAGCACCGCAGCAGTTTTCTCAGGGTCTGGACGAATTCCGTCCTTGCTCACAACATGACCGAGGACCTTGATAGATCTGCTGGCGAAATGGCACTTCTTGGTGTTAATTTGAAGACCAGCGCCCGCAAGGCAAGTCAGGACCTCGTCCAAGCGTTGCAGATGTTGAGGAAACGTCGATGAAAATACAACAATGTCATCGAGGTAACATAGGCAAGTCTTCCATTTCAGGCCACGCAGTACGGTGTCAATCAAGCGCTCAAAAGTTGCGGGCGCATTGCATAGACCAAACGGCATAACATTGAATTCGTATAGGCCGTCCGGGGTTGCAAACGCAGTTTTTTCTTTGTCCTCTTCGTGCATGGGGATTTGCCAATAGCCGGAACGCAAGTCGAGGCTTGAAAAGAATTCAGCACCTTGTAAAGAATCGAGGGCGTCGTCGATACGTGGCATGGGGTATACGTCCTTCCTAGTGATCTTATTGAGTGCTCGGTAATCGACGCAAAATCGTACGGAACCGTCTTGTTTACGTACCAGAACCACTGGAGACGACCAAGGACTGGTTGAGGGTCGGATTATCTCTCGTTGCAGCATATCGTCTACGTTTTCCTCAATGATTTTTCGTTCGACTAGGGAGACTCGGTACGGACGACGATGCACAATGAATGTTCCGTCGGTCTGAATACGATGTGCTGTAGCAGTTGTCTGACCCAGGCTGGATGAATGAACGTCAAAAGAGTTTGCATGCTTTTGCAACAATTTAAGCAGCTGCTGCTTCTGCGAGTCTGTCAAGTCCTTGTTGATGGCTGCTGTAAAGGCCGAGGAAGCAGCATGATCTCCAGGATGGCCTTTAGAGGAGGCAGGAGTAAGAGGCACGACGCACACAGGCTCCAGATCGGCAACGCAGGCGACAGTAGTGCCCCGCGGCAGTAAAATTTTATCTGGTGTGGTGTTCGTAGCCGCGAGGACAGCTGATCCATCGTTGAAGCGAGCCACACCTGATGCGAGAGCTATGCCTTTATTAAGGCAACGGGACGATGGAGTGACCAAAATGTCACCAGAGTCGACGTCGTTGGACAAAACTGTGACTAATTGATGTTCGTTCGGGGGTAACTCGATGTCTACAGCAGCGATGAGTCGAAGTGGCCTGTAGGTTTCGTCACAAAGCAAGTGGTCTGTGTCAGTAAGATGGACGACACGTTGTGCACAACAAATAGCCGCGGAAGCAGACGAAAGAAAGTCCCAGCCTAAAATGAGTTCGTGGGAGCACGGGGATAGCACAGCGAATTGTATGTGATGAAGAATGTCGTCGATTAGCACACGGGCAGTACAGAGAGCGGAAGGGCGAATCATCGTTCCCTGGGCTGTAACCAGTGTTGGTCCATCATAAGGCGTCGTGACTTTTCGAAGACGGGTACACAAATCAGCACGAATAATAGAAAACCCAGCCCCAGTGTCCACCAAAGCATCAACGTCTACTCCCTCAACTGAGACTGCAATCATATAGTAAGGGCGCGCTGGAGGAATTGGAGTACTGTGTAGGAATGCAGTCTGTCCTCCAAAAACTGCATTGCTTAGTTTTCCGGACGCCGATCAGAAGCGAGGGAAGCAGGCTGAAGAGGAGAAGAGGAGCGACGGTAGGGCGATGGTGAACGGCGTCTGGTTGATCGAAGACTACTGCGCAGTTCACCGGATGCTGGCGGAGATGGAGACCGACGCGGCGGTGACGAATAACGACGGCCCTGGTACAAGGCTCCTGCGATATAGTCTCGTTCGCGTATGTCGTACCCTCGGCGCTCATCTTGCTGGCGCTTGCGGCAAAAGCGTGAAATGTGACCACGATAGCCGCAATAATAGCACGTAGGGCGAGTCGAACGATAAGGAGGGTGGTAGCTTGTGTTAGATGCACCGGGAGAGAGAGCAGTGAGAGGGACAGATGATGGCTCAGGCGGTGGTGATGCAAAGCTCGTGGGAAAGCTTCTGGGAGGTGCGGCAGCAACCGACGCGTACGTTCGTGGTGGCGACGTCGAGCTGACGGTGCCTGATGGTGCGGCGACGGCATGCGAGAACGATGGGAGAGTACGATCGACAGTGGGCTGCAGGTGGGCCATATGGGTCATGGACGTAAGCTCCTCCCTGATGACATCCCGCAATGACGTTGAAGAAGGCTGAATGGTACATACTGAAGGTAGTGTGAATCCCATTGATTCTAATTCTTCGCGTATTATCAGCCTTATCGTTTCTCGTAGGAATGGATCAGTCGTAATACGGGCCGCGTCACTGTCCGGTTGTAGGCGCATCGACTCAAGTTCTTCGAGGCGCTGACAGGTTGTCGCAACGTCAGCAACGGTAGCCGGATTCTGGATTGCAAGGGCATTGAATGCGACGGGTCCAATGCCCTTAAGAAGCTGGCGTACCTTGTCTGACTCTGTCATTGGGGTGTCAACCCGGCGGCAAAGTGAAAGGACATCCTCGATGTAGGATGTATACGACTCCCCGATGTGCTGTTTCCGAGTCGCAAGAGCTTTTTTTGCGAGATCTGAACGGACAGCCGGTGTGCCAAAGACATGGCGAAGCTGATCTTTGAAGGTTGACCAGTCGGGGATGTCCATGAAGTGGTTGAGGAACCACGTCTTCGCGACACCCGTGAGGTAGAATGACACGTAAGCGAGTTTGTAGGTGTTGTCCCACCGGTTAGCAGCGCCGACCCGTTCGAAATCGTCCAGCCATTCCTCCACATCTTCCCCGCGCATACCAGCGAAGGGATGGGGCTCACGCTGGAGGCTGGTAATGACGTGAAAAGGCGCGGCACGCGGTGGCGGAGTGGGAATGGCGGCAGCACCGACCTCTTCTTGGTGCGACATATTTCCGGACACCTGGCCCAAGCGGCGACCTGAACGTAGCTCCAGGGGGTAGAGTGGTCGAGAGGATGGCGGGGGATCCAACAGCACGCTCCACCACGTATGGAGTCTTGGTTTGGAAGACCTTTATTAGGCCCGAAGAACCGGCAGCCGACAGCTGAGATGATCGGACCAAGATGATGATGCTACGTGACAACGATGAGGATGCATGAGCAACACATGATAATGATGATAATATACAGATGAAGAGGATTGGTATACTAAATGCCCACAATATATATATATATATATATATATATATATATATATATATATATATATATATATATATATATATATATATATATATATATATATATATATATATATATATATAAGGGAAAGAAGTGTATACCTAAGGGCTCGTTTTTCCGTGTTCTGACACAATATTAATTAGATCTAACAGACAGTAATGCCAAGGAATGTTCAGGGGAAGTTGTTAGAACCAATGGAATGTAAATAAGAAGAAGAAAAGTGGATGAAAAAATAACCAGCCGTGAGCAGGAACGGCTGGATATTTTTTCATCCACTTTTCTTTCTACTTATTTACATTCCATTGGTTCTAATAACTTCCCCTGTACATTCCTTGGCATTACTGTCTGTTAGATCTCATTATATATATATATATATACATATATATATATATATATATATATATATATATATATATATATATATATATATATATATATATATATATATATATATATATATATATATGCGCGTCTAGGTGATTCAGCTCTCCTCACTCTTTCAATAATGGGACCTATACCGAAATTGGTATGGCATAACACTACTGAATGACGAGAAAAGTAGTCATAACATGAAAATCATGACACGGATGCCATGAATGTCTTCACTTTACTCCACTTTATTACCTTAAAGACCCCGGTGAGGGGGTATTACATAAGGGGTGGGTTAACAAATGGAGGTAACAGAGAGTGAACTTCTGGCAAACAATATGTATTTATGTTTTGCGCAAACGTTGCTGAACAAGTGATGGCTGCAATGTCACGGGGATGGCCATTCCAGTTCACTGCTGTGCGAAGAAAAAATGAGGCAGCAAAAGTAGTAGTGCGAGCGCGTGCGCGTGCGATTGAATGAGGATGGGTTGTGCGGTGAGATATGCGCGCTGGTGGGATGATGTAAGGTGCTTGATTGAGGGAACTGTGAAAGAACTTGTGAAACAAACAGAGGCTGGCGATGCGGCGACGCACAGAAAGATTAGCAATATCAATGTCACGTTTTAGGTATGATATGCTTATGTCGTATGAATATGAAGAGTGTGAACCTAGTGGCACGATTTTGTACAGATTCTATTTCGCTTATTAGGTATGTCTGGTGCGGGCTCCAGATGGGCGCTCCATATTCTAGTTTAGGTCTGATGAGCGACTTGTAAGCCAGAAGTTTTATGTCTAGTGGTGCGGGACGCAAATGACGCTTTAGGAAACCGAGGGATCTGTTCGCGGATGATATGATGTTCTTGATGTCTGTGTTCCAGGAAAGGTCAGATTTTAATGTGATGCCTAGGTATTTATATGACTGAACTTGTTCGATAGCGGAATTAGAGATTAGGTATGTGAATGATAAAGGATTACGCTGGCGTTGAAATGAGACGAGTTTGCATTTAGTGGGGTTAAGCTTCATTAAGCAAAGATCACACCACTGTTGCACGAGATCCAGGTCCTGTTGGAGTGTAGTTTGATCCGAAATGTTAGTAACTGTGTGATAGATGACACAGTCATCGGCAAATAAACAGATATGGGAAGATACATGAATAGGAAGATCATTAATATATATCAGGAACAAGAGGGGTGCGAGTACAGATCCTTGGGGGACGCCGGATGTTACTGGGAGGGAGCTAGAACGGGTACTTTTAATGGAGACGAACTGAGAGCGGTTAGTAAGAAATTGTGTGATCCATGCAAGAATGTTGGTTTGCAGGTTCAGCTGGGAAAGTTTTAACAGTAGGCGTTTGTGCGGTACCTTATCAAAGGCTTTTGCGAAGTCGAGAAAGATTGCATCGGTCTGAAAGTGACGGTCGAGAGAAGAGTGTATATCATGAATAAATATAGCAAGTTGGGTTTCACATTATTATTATTTACGAAATTCATGCTGGGAAGAATGAAAAAAATTGTTGGTGTCAAGAAAGTCCATGATGTGTGAATACTTGACATGTTCCATGATTTTGCAGGGGACGCTTGTTAGAAAGATAGGTCAATAATTTAGGGGAGACTGTCTGTTACCTGATTTGTGGACTGGAATGATCTTTCCCTTCTTTTAGTCATCTGGTAAAATTCCTGTTTCGATTGACAATGAGAACATCATCGAAAAGTAGACTGCAATAATTTCCTTAGTAGTTTTTAACAATTCAGAGTTAATATTGTCTACGCCAGCTGATGATGAAAATTTTAGTTTGTCAATGAGTGATGAAATGCCACTAACGGATAACACAACAGGGGCCATCACTGGTAATCTCGTAGTAGGTGGCGTAGGAAACGGTACGTTGTCTTCTTTAGTGAACACTGATGAGAACGCGGTGTTAAAGATATTGGCACAAACAGTGTCGCTTACGTCTTCATTTTTATCGTTTGTAAGCGCAATGTCTCGTGTTAGTTGCGGGTTTATGATTTCCCAGAATTTTCTAGGGTTAGATTTCAGAATTTTGGATAGATCATTGCGATAGAATGTCTGTTTTGGTTTTCTAATTTCAGCATAATAAGCATCTTCCGCATAATAGTACTTGCCCCATGCGCACGCATTACCATTAAACTTCGCAGCTCGGAAGAGGCGCTTTTTTTTATTTTCAAGTGTTTTCAAACTTTTGGAAAACCATGGTTTATTTTTATTGGCAGTAAACCTCACTATGGGGATGAATTTATTAGTCAAGTCAGTTATCTTGTCCTTGAGCACTAGCCAGCTGTCATTGAGAGAACAGGAACCGAGATTGAGTTCGAAGTATGGTAGGAAATCTCGTATTTCACGATTAAGTAATTCATAATTACCCTTCTCATGCAAGTGAATCGTTTTGCGGAAAATGGGGCGTATTTTCGGGGTGAAGGTAAATGTGGTATGAATGACTTTGTGATCGCTGATTTCACGTAAGTATGCAATAGATTTTAAGCTTTCGTGGCTATTTGTTAGTACCAGGTCTAAAATGTTTGAGGATTCACTAGTGACGCGCGTTGGTGCGGTTATACCTGTTGGATGAGGTTGAAGTTGAGGCAAACATCGACGAATTGTCTTGCTTCAGTATTTCCCGAGGTTGGGGAAACCTGATTTAGCCAATTAATGGAGGGAAAGTTAAAATCCCCATAAAGCAGAATACGTGCGTTAGGGTGTTTATTAGTTAGCTGGGATAAGATTTCGTCAAGTTTGCGGGGGAAATCTGGGTCAGTTCGAGGGCGCCTATAGCATACGCCAAGTATTATTGCTTCGAGAGGGGCACGGCATATTACCCATAATGATTCTAGTTATGAAGACGTGTTGATTAGAGAGCATGATAGTTGTTTTTTAGTGGCGATGAATACGCCTCGGCCACGTGCATTTTTACGATCGTGACGAAAGACGTTAACGTTTGACAAGTCGGCCAGTACCTCTGTATTTGAAATGTCGTCACTGAGCCATGTTTCTGTTAGTATCACTACACTACTGCCGGATGATTGTATTAGATTAGAAAAAGGCACGCACTTGGGAAGAAGACTACGTATGTTAGTATAAAGTACAGAAAATGAAAGGTTTGCTCTTCCGTTTGTACGGGGCTGATGGCGTGCTAGAAGACGGCGACATGATCCCTACGATACGGCTCTGACAATTCCTGCTGCATTGTCAAAGATATAACGCTGCGCTCTGATGTGCAGGGTTTTGAAGCGTAATGAAAATGGTAAACACTTGCTTCTAGCAAAGGTTACAAGCTGTTATCGTGCAGTTTGAACTGGACACGTGAAATATTCGCTAATACTGAAATTAGTGCCTTTTAGTTTTGGGCTGCTCGAAAGGATAGATTCTTTAGTTTTTAAGGATGAAAGCTTAACAATAATGGGTCGTTTTCGGTTAGTGTTGTAACGCCCTAGACGATGTGCACGCTTTATATCTTTAGTCTCGACTGTAAGACCAAAACTTTCGAGGCAGTGGTTAATGATTATTTGTTCCGATTGAGCGTATGTTTCCTCCGGGTTGGTGTCGGGAAACCCGTAAAATATTAAGTTGTTGCGTCGGGAACGGTTTTCGAGGTCGTCAAGGCGCTCTTCAATGTCACACATACGATGGGTTAGTTGACCGGTCTTAGAATTAAGGGCGTCGACTTCTGTTCGGAGAGCTAGAAGACTTTGGAAATGCTTTTCTAAGTCTGTGAGACGAGTGCTTAGTTTAGTGATAAAGTTGTTTGTACTTGTAAGCTGGATTTTGAGGCTCTGCATCTCAATCATCAAAGTGGCCTGGCCGGCAAACAACTTTCTCAGTTCTTCGAGGACGATTTTGTCAGGACCGGGGTTTGTCTCTACATCCCCCAATAGCAGTAGCAAGGCGCGTATGACATCAATAGATTCAGAAACAAGTAAAAGGCAGCACTGTGGGCTTGGCAGCTGCACCAAAAAGTAATCACTCGATATTTTAGTAAGTGCTTGATACGAGCTACTAACCTGCATAATCAGGATAAGCGGATTAGCGGTCTGTGAATTGGCACAGCCGCGAAGCCCACAGTGCGTGGTGGACGGTGGTTGCTGCTTTATAGTCTGCGCATAAGATGTTGTCGACGGCGATAGGGCAGCTAGATTCCTTTTGATGATCCACAGCAGGTTTGGGGGCGCTGCTGAAGGTCCTGCAGCAAGGGTGACAGGCAGGTGGAAAACTCAAGGTTCACTTCCATTGCCAGCAGGCCCAAAGTTTCGCGGAGTGGCAGACGAGGCTGTCAGAAAGGCAGACACGAGCAGGTCGGTGATGATGCGGGCAAAAACCTGCATGATCAGGATGAGCGGATTAGCGGTCTGTGAATTTGCACAGCCGCGAAGCCGACCATATGTATGTCATGTTCCCAATGTCACCATATGTATGTCATGTTCGTGCTGCTCTTTCAGTGGTTTCGTTCACATTACCCACTGTAAAACTTACATGGTATGAGATGAATGCATGTTGAACATAAGTGACAGGCTCTAACGTGGAAACCATGATATTCATGTCATGTATAAGTCATGACTAAATGCCACGCTCATCGTGCGCTTGCCATGATTTCTCTAGCATTGAATATACCAAATTTGGTATTACGTGACGTGAAAGAATGACGAAGCTATGTGACTGCTGCAAACACGATGATTTCGGAAGGACTGTCTTCTAAAAAATGACTACATGACACGCTCATGATTCGCTCGCGGCCGCTTCGCTAGCTTCACATATACTGAATTTGGAATTACGTAACTTGAATAGAGTACGAAGGAAAATGACTTGTTCAAGCACGATAGTCATGACATACGTGTCATAAAAAAAACGACTGTGCCACGCTCAAGATGCACTGGCGCAAATTTCGCTAGCTTCACGTATAACGAATTTCAGACTCCGGGAGGTAAACAGATGTCAAGGGTAAATGACACATCCAAATACGATGATCAAGACACGCGCGTCATGTAAAATTCGAATACATGCTTAGCTCATAGCGCACTCCCGGTCGTTTCACCAGACATGCGTGTCATATAACACATGATTGTGTAGCACTCATGATGCTACATGGCACTGTAGTGCCACACTAGTGCCACACTTATGGTGTTTTCACTACATGTCACACCTATGATGTTCTGGCAGACGTTTCACTAGCTTCACTTATACCAAGTTTGGTGTTACGTGACGTGAATAGACAATGAAGGTAAATGAGACGTTTACACAATATGATCAAAAGATGTGTGTCATGTGAAACTCGACTACATGCTACGCTCATAGTGCACTCGCGGCCGTTTCGCCTGCTGCACATATAACAAGTTTGGTACGAGTGACAAAAGTATATGACTGGTGCAAACGTCATAATCATGACATGCGTGTCATGTAAAGACATTACTTTATGGCGCACATTTGATGTGCTGGTGGCCATTTTGCTAGTTTCACACATAACGAATGTGGTATTACGTAACGTAAATAGACGACGAAGGTAAATAGCACGTCCAAACATGATGATCACGGCTTGCGTGTCATCGTAAACGTGACTACATGCTATGCTCATAGCACGCTCGCGGCAATTTCACCAGCTTCACAGATACAAAATTTGGTAGGAATGACGAAGGTATATGACTGGTACGAATATCATAATCATGACATGTGTGTCATATAAAAACATTAGTACACGCCATACTTAGGGTCACTGGCAGCTGTTTTGCTAGCTTCACAGATACCAAATTTGGTATAACGTGATGTGAATAGACGATGAAGAAAATATGACACCTCTAAACATGAAATACATGTCACGAGTGTCATGTAGGCATAATTTACGTCTGCCTGGTAACATTGTTCGGAATTGAGGTGACAAATCAACCTTCCTCATTCAGCGCTTCGCATATTATCGATTCCCCCGGTATGTGGTATCTGCCACCTTTTATCACCTGGTGCCGTTCCTGTCTGACTGCACTTTTCTGAGTTAATATTGTGTAGGATACACTTTGGTTCTGAGAACTACATGGTCACTAATGCGTGATGATGAAACGAATAACGTTAAAAATAAACAAATGAGCTCTTTAAGCCGGCAATCAATCCGCGCAGTGTCAAGAAAAATTATAATCATCAATAACAGCAACGCATGTTTGTCCACTTCTTCGTCATTTTCTGCATCGGACGTCGAACACATGCGCCAAATTGTCGGGGGCAAAATAAAAAAAATGAAGAAAGACCAGGACGAAATCGATGAAACGTAAAGGAAAACTCATTGGGAAACAAATCACACCAAATACACGAAGTGAATGGTGGTGAGTGGGGTGAAGTCTCCATGAATCCGTCCATGCGTCCATCCGTCTGTCCGGCTGTATGTTTGGCCGTCCATCCGTGGGTTAGGCTGTTCGTCTGTCTGTACGTTTGTCCGTTCATCCATCTAGTAAACACTCCAAGTACAGCCGTCTCGCAACTTTTCATCATATATTCATCATATACAGTACCGCAATCCAGCGGACAGTCTAAGGACTAAACGAGAGGCGGCTACTACGACGATGACACAGGACATACGACCCACGGTGTAAGGAGCCTCGCCCCTAAAATGTTTTCGCAAGGCGAGTACGAACCTTCTTATCTGCAGTCGGAAGGCGAGCGTTTTCACCACTCAGATTACAAAGACACCTTAGCAGAGCATACAGCATTGTATACTACCACGTACAAGTAGAGTACAGTATGGTATAGTACATCTCGGCATAGCAAGGGGTCATGAACTAGGAGTGGCTTTCACTGGCTCTTGGAGAAGCAAAGTCAGTAGCCTCGCTTGACGCCTAAAATTTCACGATATGCTAGCCCAAAATGTTCCAATTGAAAAGAAGTGGGTTTCATTGCTTACGACGATGTGCTATTTGTTTCACTAGACTCCGTATTATTGTCAATCGGAGCTAACGGCTCTGCGGTTATGGAAGAACTGCTTGGGAAAAAATTTGTTCCTTGAATAAAAGAAACATATTTTAGGTGAAATGGTGAAGCATTGAATGCGATGATAACATCAACATTGATAACGTGAATGATGATATCATGAACAAAGTCTAGCTCTCTTTTTCATTAAATCTCTCGAAACTACAAAATACTAGTGTTTGGAAATACAGCCGCTGAAGGGAAAGAAACGATTTTTGTACAGCCGGTCGTATCAGTAGTCACAGGACGAAGTAATGATATCATAGCGCGTAGAAGGGTGCAGGAGCCGTTTGCTGATGCCTGCCGAGATGTGGCGCACGCTAGTGCTGGCGACCATGCCCATTCAATCAATGTTTAAAAATCAGACTCGAGCCACGCAGCTCCTCTACCCGGCATTCATCCGTACTCTTTATCAACCGATAGACAAATGAGGTGCTTCCTTGCTGGTTCAGGAGCAATCTATGGCAGGCCTCGCATACGGAGGGATGTTGTCGCATACGCCCTCAGTGGAGATGGGCAGTTTTTTTCGTCATTGCTTCAGCTGTGTTCCTCGCTAGCACTCGCGAGACCTTACTCGCTGTTACAGCACACGATTCGTTCTAACCATTGATTAGTTTGGACTTTACACGAAGCATAAAGGCGATAATAAAAAAACTGTGCAGAGTGTCGATATAATTTTATCGCAAAAAATACAAGAACCGTGCAAGCGAGCTGGCCTTTATTTGGGCAAAGCTGCATTGTCTTTGCTGTAAAGTGCTCGTCCTTTGAAAAGATCAAGTAATCTGGCGCCTCTTCATTGATTTCCTTCACACTTTCATTAGCATTATAACAGATGATGTTTCCTCCACATATTGTCTTTTCGTGTACAATGTTAGGGCTAATCGTTCCGTGCATAAGCATTTGAAGCTGGTCGGCCACATTGTGTTCTTTCTACGCTCAATTGTAAACTCACAAAATGGAGCAAACTCATTACATCGCACGCGATAATCACTTGTGCTGAGGAAGAACGGGTTGGTGAATGCATGAAAAAGCAAAGTAAGAGAACATTGATAAGTGATATTTTTCTATAGGGACTATTTGGGAGTATGTTCCCTAGTCATGTCACTGGAACCGCTGTTCTGGCGTCACGAAGAGCACCAAAAAAACGACAAGCGGCCAGATTCGGTAATGTGCTCCATTTCGTATTTTCAGAGGCGGTTTTTGGGCCCTCAAAGTGACAAGGGGTGCAATAATGGACGCAAGAGTGTAGCCAACACACCACGAACGCTGCTAAGTGAAAAATGGTTTAGCAGCGGAATGGAACTTAGGCAAAATGCTAAGGCAGTTTCGCAGCGCTGGTGCCGAAACTGCAAGTGGGCAGCCTTCTTCGCTTCCCTGTGGTTTTCTCTCATGTTTCCTGTCATTTAGCCTCTGTGAACCTCTGTGTCCTTTTTTTTTAGAGCAGAGATTCTTAAAGCGGCACTCGTTCGTACCTCGTCGTAGTCGTAGTGCGTAATTGGTCTTACGTTCTGACCGGCAAAGTGGTGCCGGTGGGATATTTCTCCTGGGCGTTGTTGAACAATAAAAAATTCGCAGCGTGCGCGTTAACTAAAAGCCGCATTCTCCTGTCTCTCATTCCCCATTAGCAGCCATTGGCATGTACATTGAGCACTATCTGACAAGAAAGAGTTGCTACGTTATACTCACTGGGCGTAACCTCCTTGGTTTTAGAAAGGTTTAGCGAGCGTTGGGCCGCCGTGCTATGAATACAGCGAACTAGTATATACCACGAACTCGAAGTGGTTAAAAGTGGGAAATAAACACGAAGCGCAAGCCGTAAGAAAGTGTGCGTGTGCCACCTCTCGTTTAGTCCTTGGAATGTCCGCTGGATGACGGTGCTTCTATATGCGGCATATATAATAAAAAGATGCGATATGGTGGTACTTGGAGTGTTGACTAGATGGACAGACGGACACACAGACAGATGCATGAATGGACGCATGGATGGCTGCACGGACGAATGGACGCATGTACGGAGGCAGGGGCGGATGCATGGACGAACTCATGGATGGACGTGCGGACCATGAACAGACTCACGCACGGCCGGGGGAATGGACGCATGAACGGTCACACAGACGAACGCATGGACGAACGGAAGCAAGAACGAATGAACGGACGGATGCTTCACCCGACTCTCCATCGTTCACCCCGTGGATATGCCGCCATTTTTTTTCTCTCTCTGTATGTATATAGCTCTTTCCATCTCTTTTTATGGAGTTCTTCTTTTCCGGCTCGAAATTTTCTTTTCTGGCTCCCAGGTGAATGGGAGTATGCCCATCACCGTAGCTCAGTAGTAGAGCACCAGACGCGTTATTCGATTGATATGATGGGTTTAACGTCCCAAAGCCACCATATGAATATCAGAGACGCCGTAGTGGAGGGCTCCGGAAATTTCGACCACCTGGGGTTTTTTAACGTGCACCCAAATCTGAGCACACGGGCCTACAGCATTTCCGCCTCCATCGAAAATGCAGCCGCCGCAGCCGGGATTTGATCCCACGACCTCCGGGTCAGCTGCCGAGTACCTTAGCCACTAGACCACCAAGGCGGGGCACGCATTATTCGAAAGGGGCAGCTTTAGATTGCTGCAGGTGGCAAGTCCAAACTCTACTCTTCATTGCTCACAAGTCAATACCTAATAAATGCGAAGCATTTTTTAGCGAATTTCGGTGACTTTGAGCGTATCTATCTATCTATCTATCTATCTATCTATCTATCTATCTAGCCGCGTATGGCTTTTAGCTCTCCTCACCGTTTCAATAATGGTATCAATACCGAATATGGTATGGCATAACATGACTGGATGAAGAACATATATAACTAGTGATAACATGAAAATCATGACTTGTATGTCAAGAATGTCATGATTTAGATTTCATTGGCCTGTTCTTGCGGTTGTTTCGTTCACATGGCATGTTGCGAAACTGCATATGATATGAAGTGATTGCATGACGAACCCAAGCGACAGACCCTGACATGAAAATCATGACATGTGTGTCATGTAACAACGTCACTACATACCACGCTTATGATGCGCTCGCGGCCATTCCGCTAGCCTAACATATACCAAATTTGGTATTACGGGACATGAATGTTTGACCAAGATATATGACTTTTGCAAAATGAGTCATGTGATATGTGTCATGTTAGAACATAATTTTACATGGCACTCATATGATGCACTCGCGGCCGTTTTGCTAGCTTCACATGTACCAAATTTGGTATTACGGAGCGTGAACGGATGACATAGATAAAGACGCATCCCAAATATGACAATCACGACATGCGTGTCATATCACAACATGAATACATGCCACTCTCATAATGCGCTCGCGGCCGTTTCGCTAGCGTCACTTATACGAAATTTGATATTATGGTACGTGAATGGATGACGAAAGTATGTGACTGGTCCAAACAAGATAGTCATGAGATGCCTGTCATGAAACAACATGACTACATGCCAAACTCATGATGCGCTGGTGGCCGTTTCGCTGGCTTCACTTATACCAAATTTGGTATTACGGGACCTGAATGGATGAAGAAGGTATGATACAGGTGCAAACATGATAAACATGACATGCGTGTCACGTAACGACATGACTACATGCTACGCTCATGATGCACTCGCGGCCATTTCGCTGGCTTCACATTTACCAAGCTCGGTGATACGCGATGCGAACGGACGACATAGGTAAAAACAGATTCAAACATGATAGTAATGACATGCGTGTCATGTAACAACATGACCACATGCCACACTCATGATGTGTTCGCGGCCGTTTCACTAGCTTCCCATAGGTCAAATTTTGTATTACGTGCCGTCAACGAATGAGGAAGGTATGTGACTGGTGCAAACATCATAATGATGAGATGCGTGTCCTGTGAGAACATGACTACATACCGGAGTCCAGGCGCCAATACATTTCGACGTGACGCAGTGAGCGCGCTCGCCGGCGTTCATTTTGTCGCATCACGCCGGCGTTGCCACACCAGGCGCTGGTCTTGTATACACGCAGGCACGCACCGCGTTGCGTTGCTTTGATGCATGCGTGGTTCAGCGCGTCCAGCATCCCTCCTTCATGAAAAGAGGGAAGCGCAGTGTTGTCTGGGTAACGCATCAGTGCGAAATGCAGGATGTCAAATTTCGCCCCGGATGCCATCGGGACGCACCGACGGGCGCTGGTCACGTGGTTTCAGACTTAAGAGTGCTCGCGTTTTGCTAACGTAGCGTCGCTGTGCCCAGGCGTGCGCAGGTGTCAACGCTACATTGGTGTATATTGGGCCGTTTATGATGCGCTCGCGGCCGTTTTGCTAACTCCATATATACCAAATTTGGTGTTGCGTGACATCAATGGATAACAAAAGTATATGGCTGGTGCAAAGATGATAATTCTGACGAGCGTGTCATTTAGGAAAATGACAACATGCCACGCTCATAGCGTGCTCGCGGCCGTTTCGCTAGCTCCGCTTATACTAAATTTGATATCACGTGACGTGAATAGATGACGAAAGTAAACGACACATCCAAACATAATAATCATGACACGTAAGTCATGTACGAGATCATTTACCTCAACCTCGTAACGTTTCGCTGACCTTTGAGTGACATATCGACCTTCCTCATTCGTCCTTCCCATATCATCTATTCCCACTGTACGTGGGATATGCCGAATTTTTTAGTGAATATTGTTGTACACTAAAAGAAGGCTCGCAGATGTTTTGAAGAGAAGTGTGGCTGGTATCTCGCGTAGAGTCAATAGTCTTAGATGCTTGATCAAACGCAAAATTTACCGTCAGCGTGGAGAAGAGTTGGCGTGAACAGGAACGATGCGAAAAAACAAGTGGTGTTCTCACCGTATGACGCCACGAATCGGCAAGATTTGCATCATAATCAGTACGTCATGATGCCGTCACAATTAACGGCGTCCCATCAAGACGTCACTCCATGAGATGGCGGCTTGACCAACATGAGTCGATCACGGAGGCCACGCACAACTATGTGACGTGTATAAAGTTTGTAGTGTCTCTGATCCAGGAGGCAGTGCAAAAGCGCATTAGGTACTAAATTTTTTTCGAGTGAGGCTGAAGAGGATGGAGGCGTCGGCTCAAGAAAAACAAAGCGGACACCTTTCAGTCATGCTAGGCGAATTCATAAGGCATCCTGGGAGTTTGTCGGCAGTTAGGTTTAAAGAGCTTACAAATTTTGTAAGCTTCTAATAGGAAGCCAAAGTGACGCATGGTGGCACTGCGACTCTGAACAGGCAGCGCCATGTTTGGAAGAAAAGTAGAAACCGGAGATGTATAGCGCGCGTTTTCCCTTCCCTTCACTGCGCAGCCGCTCGTTTACGTGCTCGTGCAAACAGCACGCGCTGCGTTTGAGTCACCTCCCTGCAGTGTGGCTTCATAACGATCTGTCAGCTGTACAAACACTTCCGAGAAGCGAATATAACAAAAGTAGTAAAGCTGGTTAGACAAGCTTTTGATTTGAAGGAGACGGCAGAAGACTAGGACGCCCGAGTCATTGCGTAATAGATTTTTTTGGTTCTCCGTGATAATACAGTGTACATTGTATGCCTCGGCGTAAGTCTCATTCAGCCGACATGAAGCCGCCTACTCTATCGATGTGCTGTGCTACCTTTTACGGAAACAACATGATTGTTTTTTTTTTTTTTTTGACGTGGTATCTAGCAGTAGTAGCTGTGAACTGTCATGTGCAAACGTTTGCGGCATGCCAAAATGAACAAGAACTAAAGTGATGCGGTTATGGCAATATAATTTTTGAAGATTTAGAGTCCATATGTCCTCCGTGTGGTGGGCGCATGACCCATTAAGCCGCCGCCAAGCAGCAAGCTGAATTTTAACGACAACGTGTCAAACTGAAGTGCTCGCCTCGTTTTTTTTTTTGGCTCTCGTGTCATGTTTTCTTTATCTCTCACGAACTCGGCTGTGTTCGCCGGCTTTGACGTGCTAGGAAACTGATACAGCTTTACACGTGGAGAGCGTCCCTTGGTGTTGTCTGCGTGGCTGTGGCAGCCCACAACACAACAATAATTTGGACCTTGCCGACGCTTCCCTGGGGCCACTTCTTCCATCGCGGAAAGGCAGTAGAGAGTTTTAGTACTGCGGAATGGTGCTACGTACGCATCACGCAAGCGCCTTGCGTTACGTGGCGTCGTTTGCCACTAATCGGCTTTTAGTACGCCGTAGTACCCGCGTACGTAACTTGCGTGAAGCGTGTTGCGTCATCTGGTAGATCAAAATAGAAACACGTGTTGTTGACAGCCAATGTGAGCCAATTCAAGTGTTATAGCCAGATTATGGCCATATTTTAAGCCACAGAGCCAGTCGGTGCTTGCCTTCGATGCCGCCATTTTGCAAAACGAAGTCTCGCGCTGTCGCGAAGTTGTTCGAGAGCGGTACGATCACCTTGTACGTACGCACGCACGCATCTCATGCGTGCGTACGTAGCGGCTGCGTACGTAATGCGACACGTGCGCGTTGCGGTCTGCGCATGCGCACTACGCAGAACGTGGCGTCCTTGCGTGCGCAACGCCGCCACGTACGCAGCGTACGCAGTGCTAAAACTCTCTAATTTCACACAGCGAGTGTTTCGTCTAAGCGCGCCGAGCTGACGGCACGGCGCGTAAGTTCCCCCACCCAGTGCAGAACAAGTTGCGCGCGTGTCGCACGCGCTCCCGTTTCGTTGTTGGTGGTGGTGGTAGTTGTTATTAGAGGAGAAAGGCACCTAATTTCTGCAGCCTGCTATGGAGCACGACGCAGCACACTGACTCGCCTGCAACCTCTGCCGTGTCTCTCCTCGAGAGTTGCGGAGCTCGTCGCCAGGGCCAGGCGCGGCGTCGAAGTCGCTCCGCAAACTTGAGCTTCGGTTTCCGATACGTTTCTGCCGATCCCCAATACATTCGTCTGTTCACGTGCCTGCACAATGACGACAGAGTGAATTTCCCTGTTTGTGTTTTTTCTTGTGGTATGAGGAAACAACGTAATAGACCTAATAATACTTTTTTACTTCTAAGACGACGCGAATATTTTCAACAAACCTTACGACGTGTTAGTGCCCCCTGAAAAAAAAACATAGGACAAGTATTCTACTCCATGGATTAATCGTTCGACACATTATATCATATGCCACCTTTACGAGGAATATTCGTGAGCGGGACTATGTGTTCGAGAAACGAGCATACGCATTAGCAACTTTAATACGCATGTTCGTGAAACAATCCCACTAGTAAACGTAGTCGTCATCTGCGATATTTTCTTTATACATTCAGAGTATTCTATACCATATAAATGTATGAAACGTGTCACTTTTTTAAATACTTTTAACATTTCTTTCCGTGAAATTATATTCGCAATAGGAAAAAGATCATTTCCTGAAGATAGAGTTCTCTTCTTTGTAATATGAGCTCGGACATAAAGGCTGTCAAACTTTCTGGGCCTGAGCATAGAAGGTTTCGCGTCTGTTATTCAAAATGCCTTCTGACCGACACGTCCACTCTAACAGGCAAAAGGACATGATACTATGCTGACGACAGAATACACAATGAGACACACTGAAACTAATATATCTATCAAAGTTCACCATAAAGACCTCTTTAGGTAACTAAACTTTCACGGTTACCGAAGGCGCAAATTAAAGGCGCACTTCATCCCTCATCCTAACTGTACACGCAACTTTTTCCTAAATTAATATATACAAGGATTTCTCGTGACGGGCCTTCGCCAGAATAGCAATGGTAGCAGTGTACGTATGCGTGCCACAGGCAACAAGCTTCATTGTGTCGCAAAAACATTCATTGCTTCGATGCGTTTGAATGTATATGAAGAACGTTTGCACACCGCGTTAAGTATGCACAATTTCAATCGTGGAATCAAGAAACAGCCAAGCAGGCCATTGATCTTGTCGTATCTACAACATGTACAGAATTACACATATACACATAAGCACATCTACAACATATACAAAATTAGGCCTTGCGGATCATGAGTTTTTAGAGCTACATGTCTCATTCCGTACTAAATAAGCTTCGTTAAGCAAAATACCAGTATACGCTACATGTATCAGCTTAAATTGGTTTTACTGATATATCGCACACTTAAGCATGAAATCATTACCGATACATTTCATGCATATGCTCTAACACTGGACTTTCATCTAACAGCAACATTTTACTTCCCTGACTAAACACTAATCATGGGAAATTCACAGCTCATTTCACTGCCATTCAATACTAGTATATATTTCATTACATAATAAAGCATGCAACACAACAATATTATTTGAAACTGCATGAAGACACATCCACTAACCAGATTTCTCGCTATCGATTCTTTCTAATTACACTCCTAAACGTTACCCATTTCCTTTGTTTCATTACAATACCACTTCTATGTTTTGTATGGCAGAATTGTGTTGAACTTTTTTCTAAATTTTGGGTATTTCTTGTTTCTAGAAATCTACTGTTTTGTTAAATCACTTACAAGAATTTTTTTTATTCATAGATCAATTGTACAACGCATTCATTGATAAACGCTTATGTTTATAGTAGTTACGTTGATTGCAATTTCTATCGTATATATTTAATTTTGTACTAATCGTAAAAAACATTTCTTTCAAAGATTCATTTTTCGTTGGTTCTTTCAACTGTTGTTCCTTTTTCTTATATACCCTTCCCATATGCTCTGCATCTCACATCTTTTTTCCTTTTTACTGTGTAGCTGCTTTTTGCTATCATATGAAATTCACTGTTATTGACATATGACTGATAGGCAATCTCCCTAGCAGTTTTGTAACTCCATGGCCTCGTTCTGTACTAATGATGAATAAAGAACTGACTTGAAAAAAAGAACCTCCATAGTTACACGCTCAGGATGTGTTGTTAGTAACAGTTTAAGTATTGCATCACCACGTGAGGGTGTTTGAATTATTTGAGATAACTGAAAATATTCTGAAACGTCGATGAAATCTGCACATTTACGTGTGCATCGTGTGCCAGGTTAGCTCAAAGAATACTACTCTATAAATAAAAAGTTGCATTAACCGGCTGTAATGATAGTCGAGCTCTGATACTGGGAATTGATGGAGCCTAAGACATTGTGCAGTTCCTCGGAGAAATTTTCTCGGAAGTCGTGTCGCCTATAACAACCTAGAGTTACAGCTGGTAGATAGCATCTAATACAAACAATTTCGAGAATACCTCTCGTAGGTATTTCTTTCACCTTGATATGCTTTCTCATTGCTACTACACCACCGCCCTTTTTTTTCACGTGGTCTATACGAAAGGTATTAAAATATTTTGAGCTTTGTAGTTCGAAGTTCTTTATTTCGGGGGTTCATCATGTTTTGGTTTCAATTATAACGTCTTCACTACAAGCATAAATAAATGAAGCAAGGTGATCTTGCTTGTTAAAAATGTTACGAAAGTTTGCCCAAATATTAGAAGCTTTAAGTACCCGGACGTTCTTGTTTTGTTCATTGCAACTGCGTCCAATTTTATCTTCTTGCGGGGTGCATTCCAAGATGTTTTCCGCATAATTTTGATATCGATATATTTTCCTGTCTACCTTAAACTTATTAAAAAAAGCTTGAACATTTCACAGCATGACGATTCGCCCGAGCGAAATCGCGAAGTTGCTTGTGCACGAATTATACACGAGAGAAAAACTTTCATCTATACAAACACCTCACCATTACATTTTAGCTTGTAGGATTTAGCCAGATTACTTACCCTTGTGTTGTAGTTAAGAAACTTTAATATTATGCGTGGTGCTGCCCTTGTTTGCGAGACCGAATCCGATGCACACGTTCGATAATCTTTATCTGGAGCAGAAGGTGGTCTTTGAAGAAGTTCGCAATGACAACTGGAGAGGCCTCGTAGTCCTCTTTTTCTGTTTCAGGCAATGATATGTGGGGTTTTTATGTCCCAAAACCATCATATGATTATGAGAGACGCCGTAGTGGAGGGCTCCAGAAATTCCGATCACCTGGGGTTCTTTAATGGGCTCCCAAATCTGAGCACACAGGCCTACAACATCTCCGCCTCCATTGGAAATGCAGCCGCCACAGCCGAGATTGGATCCCGTGACCTGCGGGTCAGCAGCCGAGTACTTTAGCCACTAGACCTCTGCGGCAGGGCCTGTTTCAAGCACGCCTTTAAATATCAAAATTTTCCTACACATTGGGTTTTGTATATCGACAACTAGTTCAACTATGTCCTTTTTTACCTGCGAAAGCTTAATTATCACCTTTCATGTATTCGGGACATGATTTAGGTTGAGATAATGCTGTGACGTTATCTACACGGTTTTCCACCAATTATTGCACTTTCGAGAGGCGTTTCTTTATGTCGGTTATGTCCAACAGGATGTCCGCCATCTTACTATTGACCTCCTTTTGAAATTTCTCACGCGCACCTTCAGCATCTTTAGTGCTTCGGTTGGGGCCTGGGTTGAGTTCGACGTCACCACAACATAATAAAAGATGAACAAGACAAACCACAAGAAATATCAGGCATCCTCTCGGGCACCACGTAGCTATGAAACCAGCAGCCGCATCAAACCAAAAACCTTCGTGCGTAGTGCACAGCAGTCGGTGCCTGTGACTACCTAATGCGCACTCGATATGTAACAATGTCAGCACGCATATTGTGCTCATATATATATACAGGTTCGGGACTTGCGGCGAGCACTTCGATACACTTCACAAGGCTATAAACTAAAAGTCACCTAAAAAAGACAGAGGAGCGATGTTGAGTGCTGTTCACAACATGTCTGAAAATTTGTTTGAAGCACACCAAAAAGACACGAACATACACGAACATGAACGTAAATTGCCATCTTGCTGATCAGGGGCCACTGGCTAGAGGTAAAAAAAATGCTTTGGCTTTGTTTGACTATGCCAGGTTATACGTAGCGTGAGCTGCGCACAGACGTACCAGAGATAGATGGAAGGCCGAACGCACCGCTGGTGGATTGACGGACGGATGCCGGATGGATCAGCGAGCGAGAGGTTTCAGGAAATTTTGCGCGAGAAGTACTTGACCTCACGCAAATCAAACGGCAGCCCACTCATGGCACGTCACTCCGGGAGATTCCAGGCATTTGGCGCGCCAGCTGTATGCCATGTGAAGTCGCTGCTCGTCGCATTCATGAAAATTCACAGCATACCCGTGGAGTGAATGCTGATGAGTGGAGTGAAACATCCATCCATCCGTCCGCCTGTTTGTCTGTCTGTCCGTGCGTTCGTTCGTGCATGAATGCATCCGTCCATACGTCCATGCGTCCAAACTTGCTTCCCTCCGTACGTCCACCCCATCGTCTGTCTGTCTGTTCGTATATCTGTTTGTATGTGTGTCTGATACAGCCGATCACGACTGACGCAGGACCATCAAAGTCTACCAGGCGCTGCGTTTGCTTCGCCGCCCCTTCTTGGGTTCGCCTTTCGGGGTCAACAGCTCGGAGTGCACGTTGATCAGCGGCATCAATTGCGTGCATAGTCTCGGGACCCACCACTGCCGCGCTCTCTTCGCCGGCGCTTTTCTGGCCCGCACCACGGGATCCTGGCGACAAGCACGAGCCGCAGCTGCCCTCCGCGCCCACCACTCCGCTTCGTCTATGACCCACCAACGATCCGACACGTACGGCCACGATCATCCAGGAGAGTGGGAGAACTCCTTCCTCACGCACCCAGGCACAACCCGTGCAGCCAATCAAAGAGTGGGCTGGGCACCATCTAGAATATACTCACTCAACTGCCGTTTGTATGTACTTTCACGAGACGGCACCGTCTAATATACTGTTCGGGAGATACTGCCTTCCCTTTTCTGTCATTTCTTCTCTCAGTTACGCCTGACACAGTACAAAATTAGGCTAAGAGGAGATTCGCCACTTAAAAAATGCTCAACCTCGATCAATGTACCTCCACCATATAGCAACATAGTAAACGTAAGGAGTGGTCAATGGCCGCGTGTCGCGGCTCAAAGGCATCAGGTTCCTGCCATCTGTTAAATGGTGCTGACAAAAAACTGAACGTGAACCGATCAATCATGATGTTGCTATTCTTACGCTATAAAAGTAGTATTTGAAATATTTATCGGGTAAGATAGTTGTCCGAAAATTAAGAAGGGTGGTTGCTTTGGCTATGGCGAATCCGCTAGCATCGCTGCTAGGCCTGACCAAACCTGGACCTCCTGTTGGAGCTGCATCCCTACGGAGCCGTTCTCTCTCACTGGCTGCATCTGTACACACACACTAACGCAATCAAGAAGAGTAGGTAAGAAAATTGAAATAATTTACATACCAATAATTTTGTACAGTTGGTTGCTTGGCCATGAATACGTAATAAAAAGTGTTTTTTCAAGTGCTTTGCTGTGTGATCGAATGAGCGTTTCAGCGTGTATGACAGCGTTTCTCCTACACGCCGAGCAATCCAAAAAATTGGCACCTTTCAAACCAAGGAATCAGGGTTTATTATCCAATAACAAGCAAATCATACCGACAACTACTTTTTCGGATAAAAACTGGTCAAAATCCCCTCCTATATACTAATGAGAAATAATCATGTTACAATAACTCAAACGCGTTTCTCGATAGCCCTAACATGATATCGTAAATGAGCCACCACTTTTTTTTGTCATACGGGCGAAAGGCTCCCTTGCAATTCATCAATGTCGCCCTACCTTCTTTCGTGAGCATTTTGTGCTCACTTGCAATGCACACTTACCAAGGCATGTGTGTGAAGTACAAACATGATCCGCATTCCACTTACAGCTAACTCAGTCGCTCTTGGCTAACACGCTACCTTTCTGGATGGTGTAATGCACCGCGAATCTAGATTACTTTTAATCTCCAAATCGTAAAGTAATCGCTAGGGAAGTTTGTAAAATGTACTTTCAATTATGCTTAACATGACTCCCGCATTCGGAACTGGAACTCATTAAAAATTATTATTTCGCACTATAAGTACAATTAGAGCTGATTCATTGCAAGACTGGTAAAGTAGCGAATAGAATCAATGAGCAGTTTTAAGATATTGTACTAAGAAGAGTAGAGCTAACATACCGTGATACACCGCTATGACCACTATTTTTTTTCAACGTAAACAAAAAACCTGAAAAACACCCTTATCAACTTTCTCACTCTTGTGCAGACGCACATAACAGGGGTGCTGGAGGGTTTCATCGCTAAACCGTGAACCATCCGCAAATGTGACTCACTAATCAATCAAAGACGTGTCAAACAGTCTATATATATAAAAGAGAAATTTTATTATCCTTAAATAGTAGATATACGTCGCTTCCATTCCCCCTTAATTATAACGGCTTTATGGTTAGTGAAGTGGTGTATCGGTGATGGAGCATAGTGGGATGTTTACAAGAACGAAGTAGTAGGCAGTTTGCAAAGGTGGAACAGTAGGCGGTCACGTACATACATACAAGGAATGGACAGACCCACGAGTTTAGGAAATTCGCACCCAAAACATCAAAGGATGAACATGCAGGTATATTAGCAAAAATGCAATGAGTTAACATAGGAAATTATTACTATGAAGTGACCATGCAAGAACTAATAGTGTAAAATAAACACGGAATTGGGAAGAATTGGTACTTTACAAAAATAATGTCCGGTTAACACGCCTATGTTGCCCTGCGAAATGTAAACTTCGAAACACACACTCCGAAATTTGAGGAAAGCAAACTCGGAGAAGATTTAGGCCTAGGTACAACGCAAATACTAATAAATCACCACTATTAAGAACAACCGCCTTTGTGCCGCAGCGAAATACACGTCAGAAACAGGGCTTCAAGAAAGTTCAAAGGTGATAAATGAACGCATAGATTGATGAGACAAAGATAACGTAAAAGCGAATGCTGCTGACAGTAGCACAGCGTCCACAAAGGAAATAAAAGACCAGTGCGCGTGTCAATGTCATGTTTAGCAACACGCCTGCCTTTATCCTGGAGCTGACACACGCTATTTCTTGCAGTATGAAAAAATGTAGCCCTGAATCAGACCAGGCGATTGTTCGTTGCAGGTTTGTGTTATGTTAAACATTGTAAAAGTTTAACATACCGGGGTCACCTTTGAGAATTCGATTAGCTCATAGTCATCGTGTGAAAGATTGTCGTCAGTACACCTCATACTATGACCTCAAGATCTAATATGACGCACTCATCCCGCACGTTTTACAGCGAGAGCTGTGATGAGATCAGAACTCGTGTCTCGCGTAGCGAGCTGTCCGCCGCCGCCGCTGTTCGTAACACATCGCGCGAAATTTGAAAAAAGACCCTAGTACGGGCTCGAACACGGGTTCGCTGGGTGCCAGCTCATCATTCTACCAATAAGCCATGCTGGTGGTTGGGGCTGGTTGACAAACTTTCCATGGGCAGGCTTGGTGTCGGGAATGCTATCACATAATTACGACTTATAAAGCTCTTTAAAACAGTGAAAGAACAAGCAGTCGTCGCGGAATGCGGATAGCGTAACGCGTGGGTCGTCCAATGCTCTACCCATTACAAAAGCTTGTTTTTGCTCAGCTATTAACTGCGGCACATACCCGCTTCAGGCATAATTCTTCAACGTCGCCAGCCAGTGCATGAACAATTGGCACAAAAGACCTCGCAATAGTCTAGCGGATACAACGCGTCTCAGAAGAATGACTTGAAAAAGCATAGTGAATGCCAGCCCACTACCCCAAATTTCTTTATTATCAACGCCACAGTGGGCATCAAGCAAGTGTGCTTGCAGCCGCTACACAATGAGTGTTCAGAAAAGGCTCTGAAAGGACGCTGTTTTAGCTTTCGTGGGGACTATGCTGCGTTTTCCGCGTAGGCCTGACGGGTTTTTTTTTTAGTTTTCGTTTTATTTTTTATTAAGTGCGCAAAGTTGGATTTACGCACCTATTCAAGTGGCCCATCATTTTGAATCACATTTATCCAGCTTAACCACTCAGGAAACGTCATGGGTACACTACACGCAATGAAATACTCACGCGGAGATTCGCTACAGTCTTGTTCAGAGTAGATTCGCGCTGGAATAACGGCATAGGGAACCAGTCTGCTGAAACACCTATCACCATTCACGTAGCCATTTGATCTACTGCGCTGCTGGTGCCACGCTTTGGCGTCCATTATTCACCAACATTAAAATAATACTATCTGCAGTTTAACGTCTTCAAACCATGATATGATGAGAAAAGCACCGTAACGAAGGGTTCCAGAAATTTTCACCACCAGAGATTTTAAAACGCGCACCTAAAACTACGAACACGGGCCTCAGAAATTTTCGCGTTCAACCAAATTGCAGCCGCCGCAGCCTGGATTGTATCACGCAGCCTGTTTCTTACCGACATTTCCGATTATAAAGCTGCTAACTTCCCCGGTCTTACAAACCAGAAAGAAATTAGGGCATTTTCGCGCTATTTGTGCTAAGCCTGATTGTAGTGTAGGGCTGGGTGGATTTTCTTCTTTGTCTTCGTTTCTCCTTGCTTTCTCTTGTTTCTTTTTTCGTCAGTTTATCATACCGCATTTTTGTGTTCGTTTCTTTCCAAATCTTTCTCCCTTCTACTTGTTTCTCTTTCGTGCTATTCCTCGATGCCTTTTCCTTTCTCTCTTCCTCTCTTTTTTTCTTATTTCTCTCTTAATCTGGTTTTTTTTTCTTGGGTCGCTTCTTACCTGTGTCTTTTTCTGTATTTATATCGATTCATTTATACAATTCCCTTATTTCTCTTTATCTTTTCTTCTCTAGTTGATGCTCTTTCTCTCTTTATTTCTCTTTCTGTGTTTCTTCAATTTATTTCAATGTCTCTTTCTATCTCTCTTTCCCGTGTTGCACGTGCTCGACTTAGCCGAGCAGAGTTATCGTTTAACGTTCGAACCTATATTGCTCATGCTTGCTCAATTCCTCAAAGGCATTCTCACAAGGGGTGATTTGCATGACGGAGCACTAGTTACGGGTAGTATAAACAGTTTGATAGTTAAAACTATGACTCAAACAAGTTACACTAAAGGCTGCACTTTCTTCAGCCATAAATAAAATACAAAATACTCGAACAGTCTTGCCCTCCCTCAAAGTTAACCTGAGTCAAATCACTTCACTGTTTAGCAGATCGCTTACCACAGGTTCATATTTTCTTTGTGTCCTTCAATGATGCAAAAAGCCAAAATAAATAACTGCGATGACTAATCTGATGATCATTTTAAAAAGCACAGGCTTTCGCAAGCGGCTACAGCTATATAGCGATGCCGTGCAGATCATATGGCTGATACACTTTGACGTCATGAGTCTGCTCTACCCCTCTTTCTTTATCTTTAACACGAAAGTGTTTATGCAGGTTTCTACCACAGCTCCACTGACGTTCTTACGTCATAGAATCAACGTTGAAAATGTACCCCAAAAGAGTGCAAAGAAAGCAAACAAAGCAGAAGGCAAGCATCTGTCGTGCAGAACAGAATCAGCAACCTCTTGATTCCCTACGAGCGGCGCTAACCACTACACCACATAGCATATGTTGATTTAAATGCTAACGGCAAGCCACTTTTATACGCCATACACCATTTTGCAGTCCTCATATCTTCGAACTTTAAGCGCGTTTTGTTTTCAGTAGCAATAAGGCGTGACAGGCTGACGTTGTGTGTACTCTAAATGTGCGTACTCTAAATCCGCCACGTTTTTTTTATTTTTTCACACTTTCGACCTTAATATTAGCCCATTCTATTCTCTGCACCGCGTAAAGCGTAAATAATACGAGAAAACCAGACTTCTGTGGTGTAGATACTTTGCGATAGCTGATATTTAATCTCGAACCTGATTAAGTGTTCAGTGTAGCGTACCACACCCGTTAGCCTTAACTGGTTAGTTAATGCCTTTCCTAATACCACACATTCTCTCCTTCTTCGCTTATAAACTGTTCTGTCAGCCTTACTTTTTTACGTTGTTATGTCACTCGCAAAAATTGATTACGGTATTCTTCAAATAGCACAAGTGCCAACCAAACCACCACATTGCCAACTAGTGCCAACCAAACCATCAGTTTTTTGATTTCGCACGGTTTCGGGGCTGCTCCGTCAATGAGACGTCATGACAGATTCAACTTGTGGTAAAGTTAAAAGCGGAGCGCAAGCTAAAAAAGACAAGAAAACTGATCTGATGAAAACGTCACGTCTGATTGCCACCCACGCAGTTTCTCTGAATCCGCCTTTTGTGAACTGATCAAGGAATAACGTGACTTGCTTTGTTATAGCGACGCTCGAGCCGGGTCCATTCACGTGATGATGATATGTGGGATTTAACGTCCCAAAACCACCATATGATTATGAGAGACGCCGTAGTGGAGGGCTCTGGAAATTTCGACCTCCTGGGGTTCTTAAACGTGCACCCAAATCTGAGCACACGGGCCTACAACATTTCCGCCTCCACCGAAAATGCAGCCGCCGCAGCCGGGATTTCAACCCGCGACCTGCGGGTCAGCAGCCGAGTACCTTAGCCACTAGACCACCGCGGCGGGGCTCCATTCACTTCCTAACTGTATTAAAGATGCAAGAAAGAATGGGGCCATACGGTAGAAATGCTCTTCCTCTTCGCATGAATTGCAATATCTGAAACTTTTTTTTTTTTGCTTTGGTAGCTGCCGGACATTGGTTTTCAAGTTCTGCAGTTCTTCTCAAAAAAGCGTGCTTGCTTTTGCTGTCAAACCCGCATATAACGATACAATCTACTATTCAGAATGAAAAACTTGAAACATTTCACTTTTTTTTTATGCGCAAGCTGGCTTTGCGGCACTACTTCACGTTAATTGAAGAAAGTGAACTTCACATCAAAGCGCGGGGATGGGTCATTTTCCACGGCTTGCAAAGACCATGACGAGGCCCCGACAGACGCAGCTGTCGGGCCTCGTCACGGTCTCCTGCAGAACGTTTTGGCGCGAATATCAGCCTCGTTCTTCAACATCGTACTCGGCGCCCTTCTTGGTACGACGTCAGCAGTGGTAACGCCAAACTTCTGTCCTACACGTTGAACTGTGTCAAGTACCACTAGCTTAGCCTAGAACAGCAGAATTTTTCTGTCTCGCACCATTATTCACCTTAACAAATACGTGGAGAATCGCGGAGTTGCAAACAGTGATCGCGGACTGCGCAAAACTTTATTACTAAAACAACGTTCACTACTCTAACTCTCAGAAAACCCCGTCCTTTCTTTAATGCCCTTCCGAGAAAGGGGGGTACTTAAGAAAATAAACTGACCTGACTGACCTAACATTACTCGCTTTCCCAAATACATGCGGAATAGTAATGAAGCGGTATGATACTTGGGATAGGAGAAGAAGAAGGACTAGAGCCGGGGGCAGGAAAGAAGAGAAGGATGAAGGGAGGATAATGCGGGTTTAGGAAGAGATACGCTAATAATGATATATAAACTTTATGTGCGGCCAAACACGGCATTCGGATGTGTATTATTTTTTGGCAGTGCAGCTTATAAAATGAGACCTATATAATACTGCTGGAAAGAGAGGCGTAGCGTTTGTGTCTGCGTCTCCCAAAGTAGCAAACAATGTGTTCTATATGGAAGCTCGCCTACCTTCTCGGCTAAATAGGTTTAAAATTCTTACTGTGCAAGCATTCCTAAAGATTTACAGGTCACACCAAAGAAGCTCAATTTAGGTTTTCGTTCAAGAACCAACTTTATTTTTTGAAACATATTGGTCGCGACTACACACCCCGCAAATAATATTTGCACAAGCGTTGCTACAGCAACAGAACATAAAAATTAAACATATTGGCCCAATAGACAACCTAAAGTCAATGCTTAGCATACAATTTGATGATATATTTCCTCATAACATGAAACAATCGGCACATAGGTACTTAAATGACAAGTTAGCATATTATCTAGCTCACCAAGAGATAAGCAGTATAATTGCGACTGATGCATCTGTGTCAAAAGAAAAGGCTGGGGTTGGCATCTTCTCTCCTTCTTTTGACTGGTCCTTTTAGATTCGACTCTCTCATTATACCCCTGTATTCATCGCAAAATTATTGGCTATTCTTCTTGCCCGACGTGAATTGCCCTCAAGCGAATCATCAGCAGCTATCATTACACATTTGTTATCAGTATGTAATGCACTTTCTGCAGCAGCAAATGCAGAACTGATGAATACGTTTCGGCATTTAGTAACAAAAACGGTAAAAAAAACTGCATTTGCTATGGGTACCAGGCCACGAAATGGCGGACTCTTTAGCAACAGTATCCCTGAGCGGGCCACCATCACAATTTTGCCAGATACGGCTTACGTGACAGCGCCAAGGTTCCGAAATGCTTGTTTGCAGTGGGTAATAAGTAATTTGGACAAATATAAAGATTTCGTGCATTTAAGGTATTGCTTGAATAAACAGTGGTGTGTATCTCGCCAGTTATAGGTCACTGATACCGGATTTTATTTACAACATACTGCGCTCTTGAAATTGCGCTGTACAGTTGCACAACTAAATTACTACCTTAAGAAAGCTCGCCTCAAGGCGTCCCCGCTGTGCATTTTTGCAACAAAATTGAAACAATTGAACATTTCTTTTTATTCTGTCGTCGTTACTCTTATCAGAGAAAAACATTTTTAGTAGCCTCATCACAAAAGCTAGGCATACAAGTAAATGTACCAGTACTTTTATCACTTGGCGGCACTTCGTTTGGTTACTGCCACAGGAATATATGCTCCACTGTGTTTGAATACATCATTGCAACTAAAGGATTACCGTGCTAGTGAACCCTAACCATTTCAGATCTTTAGTTTATAATTTGTAGCGATGTCTGTCAGGAGAAGAGATGGTGTGACCGCATGCTCAGCAACCATTTTTTTATTGGCAGTATTGTGTCTGAACTGAATTTTCAGGTTGGCTCTAATTACATTTTAGTTTCATTTATGTATCCTGCCGCCTGGTTCGTGGCCTATCCCCCTCTGTGGGTGAGCGCCATCCATCTGAGGTCATCATCATCATCAGATCAAGACGGACGCCAGTTCCATACTGAGGCTACAATGCTGTTTTGTTCTTTTAAGTAGGAACACTACATTATTTTGGCGCAGCCGGCCATCGAAGCCAACTTGTGGGTGACATTCTTCGTTGACAAGACCTCCGCGGACAAGATCATCTTTTTTAAGTACCAAGTTCATAATGAATCGCCGGTGGACCTACCTCGTGAGCTCTGCTCGGAAGAATTTTTGAACCTGGTTATGGGAGAGGCAGCCGCGGACACTAATACGACGGAAAGGTGCTGTAAAAGTAAACTTGCGTGTGGCAACCTTCTACAACCTAGTTCTTGAATCAGTGCGCCGAAGCGACGGAAGAGGTCAGTCTTGTTTTGAAAGCTTTTCAGCTGCAACATGAAGAGCTTGTGAAACAGAACCTAATAATGAGATAACTTACAAGCTATCTGAATTCTGAAAAACGGGTGCCTAAATTTGTAGAGCCTGATGCCTTCGATGGTATGTCTTCATGTCCAGAAAGTTGACTTGAGTTCTACGAATATGCCGCTGAAAAGAACACGTAGCTCTCTGATGAGGATAAAATCACTAACTTGCGTGTTTACTTGAAAGGTGTTGCGCTCAAGTGGTATGAAATATGCATTCAGGAAGATAGTGACGACTCTTGAAGTCAGTGGAAGAAGAAATTTTTGACTGCATTCAGAAGCAATCTAGTACAAAAATCCAGTACAGCACTTAATTTCAAGTCTAAGAAAAGCTCTCTGGTCGAGCATTTATTCGAGAAATGCCATCTTTTAAAGCTAGCTGAGCCTTTGCTTCCATCTACGGCCGTAGTAGCATTATTAATGTATGGAATACAAACTCAGGTCTTAGAGCAGGCGAAAATACGGTCACCAAGAACTCCAGATGACTTCCTGGAGTGTCTTCAGAACATACTATAACTTCGGAAACAAGCATAACCGCTAATTCAAGCAGCTGTTTCAGTCGGAATAAGCGGACTGGTCAAGCCGCGATCAGCGAGAACCGAGCCACCTCGCAAGTAGGACGGATATATTTTGACCAAATGCTCTCTGAGAGGTCGAGTGAATAATATCGACACTGAAGCTCAGGAGGATTCGACAAAATGAAACTAATATTTCAGAATGATCAGTCCCACCCGATGACTCCAAATGAGACTGTTTATTTAAGTACCTCTAGCCTACTTCACATTCCCGTCAAAGTAGGAAACAAGCCAATGACGGCTTTGATAGACAGCGGTGTAACTGTGTCTGTTATAAATGCCAAGACTGTGGATGCACGGCGCGTGCATAGTGGACGAGTCCTACGGGTATAAGGCTATGAAGGAAAAGTAATGTTGCATGATCAGTGGGCCTTTGTACACATCAAGTTCCCGGGTCAGAAAACAGAGAGAAAAGTGCTGGTGGTAGAGGGGGTGACGTACGACTTTTTGCTATCAAGTCCAGATATAAAAAAAAATTAAAGATCAAGGTATACTGGGACGATGTGGTTCTAGTCGAGTACGTAGCAAGGAACGAGATATATCAAGATAGACAAGATAACCTACGAGTTGTCAAGTGCGCGGAGGATATCGCAACGACCTACCCTGAACTTGTATGCAGAGAAAGCTATCCTCAGGCGATGAAGTCATACAAGGTTACTTTTTTTGTTTTATTATTTTATTTTTATTCAGTACAATACAGTGCAAGTAAAAAGTTGATATAATACAGAAGGAGGTCCCAAAGTGAAAACTGTCAGGGGGACCTCCTGTGAATTCATGTATAAAAATATAGAAGAAAGATTGGCAACTAAGGAAAAAAGAGCAAGTGAATAAAACAAAATGAACGTAATGAAAATTATCATTGAAACTTATGGTAGTTCAAAATATTTACATGTAAGTGATAAAACAGGAGATAACTAATTGGATTAAATGATGATAACATAACACATACATCTCACTAACTAATGCAGTGTCACTTCAGAACCTATACACGTACACATAAATGCATATAACCGTACTTAAGCACATATATATATATATATATATATATATATATATATATATATATATATATATATACATACATATATATTCAGGTGTCGCATGTTGCTAGTAAGAACTGTTTTAGATGCCGCAAGAAACAATGTAATGAGGAGCTTGATTCAATAATTGATGATAGATAGTTCCAGAAAGACATTGCAGAAAACAAGGCAGTCATTTTACCGTAGTTAGTGCTTACTTTTGGAAGCAGGAGGTTACTATTTTCATAAAACCGTGTGTTATTAGTATTGCGGAGATGTGTGAGGGGTAGTATGTCAATGGGAATGTCACCGACTCTACTTTTGAATAATAAATTCCAAGTTTGAGTTGAAAGGTGGGAATAAACGGTAGAATTGAACTCGCTGACAAGACCGTCACCTGAAATAAACCTTGCAATATGTCAAGAGAGTGAAAAGTTTGACTCAAGAAGGAGTTGCAGGAAATGCTATAAGCTGATATCATACGACCATCGGTATCACCCTTCGCTTCTCTCATAACGATCGCACGGACAGAAGACGGAACCTTCGAAATATGCACCGACTACTGGGTTCTCAATCGTCAGACAGAACTCACACCTTTTCCCGTGCTAAAGATCGAAATAATTATGGATGAGAGTGCTGGTTGCCGACAATTTTTCCGCATCGATTTATGCAAAGGCTTCTGGCACATTCCACTAACCGAAGAAACAAAAATGTACGCAGCTTTTATCATGCCATTCGATCTCTATGAATATAACAGGCTCCCTTTCGGGGAGAAAAACCCGCCAGCGTGGTTCCAGAAGGTCATGAACGATGTGCTAAATTCATTCCTTGGTGTTTTTTGTAATGCGTACATACAGATGACCTAATATTATTCTCCAAAACAGAGACTGAGCATCATGACCTTCTGTATCAGGTGTTAAACGCCTTGAGCTTAGCACATCTCAAGGTTAATTTTAAGAAGAGTGCTTTTTTTCAGCAAAAGCTTGTGTTGTTTGTACGAGTCTTCGACGGGAACACCAAAAGCATGAAACAAGAATCCGTCGAGAAGGTCTTCCTGTTGAATAAACGTTTGGACGTGCAATGACTGTCTGTGTTTTTGGGATTGGCAGGACATTGTCGATCTTTCATAAAGGCCTTTGCTATTAAAACTAGATGTCTCACGCGTTTAACACAGAAAGACGTTCCCTTTGAATGCAGTGTGGGAGAGTCTAGCGTGACTTCACGCACAGAATTTGTTCTGACCCTATCCTACGCCTGCCAGACTTCACTTTATCCTTTCAATGTAACACTGGCACCTCGCATTATGGGACTAGTGCAGTGTTGTATCAAAAATAAATTGAGGCATCCAGCCGAGAAAATTGACACGTTGGTTACTACAATTACACGTTCAAGCCATCTGAAACTTACTACACCACTACGGAAAAGGAAGCCTTGGCCGTTCTGAAGGGCAGTTACTACTTCCATACGTACCTGGAAGCTACGAAGTTTACTTCGTTCACCGATCGCCAGGCCCTCACTTGTTTCTTGAATATGACCCAAACTTTCATTGCTAGATGGGTGAATTAATTGCAGCAAGTCGACTTTACCATCTCGCACCAACCAGGACTACTTTTAACCGAAGCAGATGCTCTATCAGAACAATCTGAAGAAATCAATGAAGTGAAGCTGTGGAAAGGCTCCGAACAACTGGTTTTTAGTAAAGGTCGGTATCAAGTCCCACCAACAATTGTTTCCATAGTCATTTATTTGTACCACGATATCCCAGAATCTGGAGGACACGACGGGTTTTGGCGCTCTTACAACTAATTGGTCAAATGATTTACATGGCCTCACAAGAAGAAAGACGTCCGTCAGTATGTTCGTTCCTGCCACGTTTGGCAAGTACACAAAGTCAAGTATAGACAGCCTACGGATGCTATGATACCACCTTGTCACTTGAACGTGTCTTTCTAAGTAGTTCACTTGGATTTCGCCCAACTAAATGAGAAACCGGAAGGAGTCAAGAAAACGCAAGCTTTTTTTCTGGCCACAGATGAATGCACGTGGATGCTCGTGGCACAAACAGGAAAAGAAGATGCAAATAGCGACATAACCGTTCTCGAAGGAGACATGTTTGAGACCACGTGGTCAATCGTACGCGATAATGGCTCTGCGTTCAAGAGGGATCACAATATATCGATCACGTTCTGTGCTCCATACCGTCCCGCAGTGGATGGGCTGGCAGAACGTGCCATACGGCCCGTGAAACAGTGCATCAAGTTATACGACAGTTTTCCTGGTGGATTGAAATGTTCTTTGAAAGCCGCCGTGAAACGTCATAATCGAGCCTGTACAAGTTGCTTGGGGTGCAGTCCACAATACGCTTCTTCAGGAGAAACCCCTATTCTGCGGGCACATCGTGAGTTGGGACTCTTGGAAAACATCAACATCGTCAAGGTGAGGCAAAAAAAATCACAAGAGGAGAGATACCGAAAACGAATGAAAAAGAATTTAGACAAGAGACATCGAGCAGACATGCCAGACATTCAAGTCACCGACCTCGTACTAGTGAAGAAAGGAATAAGAGATGATGACATTGCCAAATTTTACGGTCCTTACTCTGTGACCAAGACAGCCACCCAGAACAGAATTTCGAAAACTATCTGGTACAGTGGTTAACGTGGATGTCTTGAATGTGCTTCAATGGGAAATGTCTTCAGATATTACCCCAGGAGGGGTAATTAAAAGATACTGGTAAGGGTGAAGTGGTATGAGCTTTGGGACAGAAGGAGAAGGAGCACGAGAGCCGGGGGCAGGAAAGAAGAGAAGGATGGAGGGAGGAATAAAACAGATTAAGATGGACGTCAGTTCCACATTGAGGCTATAATGATGTTCCGTTCTTTTATGTAGTAACACTACAAGTATATCCTCCACGAGGAAAAGCCAACTTCTTGAAGCATTTTGCGGTGCCCGTTTTTTGATGCCTAAGGTGTTCCTGCTAATTTTGTGCGGTGTAACCATACATTTCCTATTCATTGGTGTTACAACGATAGATAATATTTAGTTAGATAATATTTGTTCTTTTTTTTGAAATAAAGATTGCCTGTCATGTCATAATATTACTTTTATTTTGTTACCAGCTCTGCCTTTGTACTACAAGAAGAAAGTATGTTGAGAATAAGCTGATGATGGGATGTCATTGTAGCCAATGTTTTGACTACAACTGTTGTTTTCATTCAAACAGCAAGTGTTAGAAAGGAGAGTAATGTTGAAAGGGTTGCTGTATCAAAATTCTATCCTGAAGTTTTTATCTTCCTGTTCGTTTGTGACTTCTTTGAAGATACTGGATTTATACATACACTTATTATTTCAGTTCGGTTAATATGGTCCTCCCTCTGAACGTCTCTCAGATATTGCTCACTATTAGAACAGACAAAATCTAACTACATTAGTATTCATTGCAACGCTTGACTGGTTCTTTCAGTTTTGAAATATTTTGCTTTCCAGCTCTACTAAAGCACCTGTCACCCGTACCGGCGGCGCATAGTAAATTGCTCAGATTGCTGCTTCCAGCCTCTTACTTTAAAACGCTTATTACACATAGCAGATTTACTGCAGGATGTAAGCCTTGACACTGATACCGCATACATTGTGCGTTCCGCTCACTGCTGCTTCGAAATGGCTAGACAGGAGCTACCGCAATTAACTTTGCGAAACACAAGCGGGCACACCAGTCTCCTTATTGCTTCCACCGCTTTCATAGGTGGTCATATGACACGTAATTTTTCTCCGCCACTACACGTGCAGCCCAGCTGGGCGATACTCCCTTCCTCCCCGGCGCCAAACTTAGGGGACGTTGTGCTCTCAGTCGGCGCGACAGCGGTCGGGGAGGTGGAAGTCAAGATTGCTTTGCCCCCGGCCATCGCGAAGGTCTTTCTACTGGCCTTGCTTTTGCGTACCATTATTTTCTTCGATGGCCGCGGCGCCTCGGAGGCGGACAACAAGGGGCGTTACGGTTCATCTGGCTATCTTCGCACCATGACCTGTGACTCAACGGCTTTGGCCATGGTCTCGGAAACGGGAGGGGTCCCGGTAGCAAGGTCAGCAAGGAGAGCGCTACTGAGAAAAAAAGTAGATCGCAATTTTCTTTTCCATTTACTTTTTGCATCAGTTCACCTGTCCACCTTAGCACCCGCCTTGTGCAGTCTGTCGAGAGGCCACTACCAGGAAGCTGGTAGTCTACTTCAAAGAAAAAATAATTGCAAACGCCTGAGAGATGACAAGAAACAAACTATTAAAGGCGAGTGACCAAAATATTTGAGGCCTGTTATTTTGGACAGATAAATATGTTCAAATTCTAATGTAAATATCACGTTTTACGTAGACACGCACTTGATGATTAGGGGCATAAAGAAGTTTACATCGGTCGTTGAACGCATACAAATGCTAGGATAACAAAAAATGGGAGTGTTACTGCAGACCGCACGCTAAGTACCTTGGTGTGAGCTGTCGATACCACACGCGACGTTCTGCAAACACTGCAGTAGGAGGGAACTAGATGACAAGAAAAAAAGGAACGGGGTTAAAGAGGGTCTGCTTTGTTAACTGCAAAAGCTACTATAACAAGATAACCACTACTTGGCATTTGGAGGGACTTTCTCGAGAAAGTTTGCCACACGGGCCGAAAAAATGGCACTGCAAGGTTGTGCCAAAGAGCCGGCTGAAAGAATCAGAAAATGAATGGAACACACAATTGAGGGAACTGGCTCTCCAAAAGATAACACGCCGAATCAAAAAGAAAAAACTATTTTCAGAGAAACCGGGAAGGAAAGACGGAATGATGCATATCTGCAATAAACAACCAAGTGCACGCAATGAAAGGTTAGAAATAAGAAATCGAATCAGCTCAAAGAAAATATCTATTGCGTGGAAAGTCTTTTGTTCCTACTTCAGGTTCAATCGTAATATACTAGTACACAAAATGAAGATACACATTTTCATTCTTCAATTTCAGGCCAAAATGCCAATCCCTAAATGTCAGTGTGACGTTGTAAATTTCAAATTTTATTTCGTACTTAGCAGAAAGTTCAGTGAAAGACTCATGAGACATACTGAGCGTATGGCCACATCAAAAGGCATTGTAATTTATAGTTTTTGATTAGGCTTCTACAGACGTCGACAAGCGCCGTCAGCACATATCGCGTGCCAGTGTTTCAGTGCGGCAAGGTCAAGGCTGCGCCGCAACAGAGTCATCCTTGGTGTGCGTTTTCTTTTACCTACTTTGTAGGTAGTCTACTTGCAGGAGAAAAATAATTTCGGTATAAAAGCCGAGGTGCGTTACCAAATGCATTGACACGACTGATGCAAAAAGTCACTTGATGAAGTATCGCGGCTTTATGACCTCCCAGATCACCAATACTGTGACACCATCCCACAGAATCATTGCACTCTCAAAAGCAGCCTCATTCCTGAAGTAGGGCCAAACCAGATGAAAACCAGGAACGTAATGCCTGTTATCTCAGAGACAGGGCACGTCAAGCCCTGAAACCTTTTTGAAGAGGCGCATGGCGGTTCAGTGCATACACCAAGTAGAATACGAAAAAAAAATTTTGGCTTTTCGCATTCCGAATCTCTTGAACAAATTCAGGAGAGGCCCTCGCAGTTTCCCTCTTTAGGAGGGTTGCAGTCGGGACTAGTTGTTGCTGCACGATCCTTAGCGTAGTAGCACGTAAACTCATAAAATGGCAAGAGAGGACAACGGAGTCACAGGAATATATTGCACGTATTGCTTCGTTTCATTATAAAGCTCAGCTAGAGTTAGTAGTTCTTCAAATAACCTTCCGTCCGACACATACAGTTGTGTTTATACTGTGCAGCAATGTAGGCAGTTGGCCCCATCCGTTCACTTTTTCATGCATAGTATGTAATTTACAGCAATTGCTGAATTCTTATATCTGCATACCTTATCCCTGTTATGATATTTTGTGTTTGGAATTGCGAAGCACATTCATTTGTTATTTTTTCTTTGCTTGTTGGCTGTTTTTACATCAACTTTAGCCCTTATGTTGATGCCAGTTGTAATTACTATTGTTGCTAGCGTTTATGTTTAAGGATGTTCCCACTCCTACTTGTTCCCGGGTAGGGCTCGCAGTATTCGTGAATAAATAAAATAAATAAATAAAGTTCATAATGATATCTGGGCTTTCACGTCCTTAACTACGATGTGATTACAAGAGACGCCGAAGTTGAAGGCTCTGAAAATTTCTGCCACCAGGGCTTTTTAATGTGCGATGACGTCAAACAGCACACGGGCCTCAACCATTCTGCCTCCACCGAAATGCAACCCCCGCGGCCATAATCGAACCCGTGACCATCAGGTCAGCCACAAAATCATCATCGTCATCATCATCACCATCATCATCTTCAGCCTGACTACGTCCACTGCAGGACAAAGGCCTCTCCCATGTTCCGCCAGTTAACCCGGTCATGTGCTTGCTGCTGCCAATTTATACCCGCAAACTTCTTAATCTGATCTGCCCACCTAACCTTCTGTCTCCCCCTAACCCGCTTGCCTTCTCTGGGCATAAATGTCAACAAGAGGAAGGTAGTTCTGTCATGGACAGCACTGGCGCGCTAACGAGATAAATGGAACATATGGGAGAAGTGAGAGAGACGGAGAGAGGAAGAGAGAGTGAGGTATGCACGCTTAGGGCAGGAGAGGCGCCACCGATGGTCGAATTGTCTCGGCTACCGGCACGGGCGCCGCAACCACCGTCCGACCCAGCACTCCATTACCAAAAATTACCGGCGCGCTTTCTCCGCGTTCTGCCCACTGTGATGTGCCCGCAAGAACGGAGCGGTAGCCCACGCTGCTGTTTCTACCTCGGCGCTCCATGGTGAGCAATACTGAGGAAAACGGACTGAATCACCAAGCTTGCTTCCTTTGTATGACGCGCTATAGGTGTGACACGCGTAGTACGGGTAAAGTGGCAGATATTGCGTGCGCCCTGAAGCGTGTAATTCACCGCGTTTCGACGAGCGATAATTACTTACAGCAAACATAAACCTACAGTAGTACTTCTCCATTTCAGCATAGACTAATGATTTGTTAGAAGATGCAAGGCGTTTCTTTGCGTACGGCAAGCATTTTCGGCGTCTATCTATCTATCTATCTGTCTATCTATCTATCTATCTATCTATCTATCTATCTATCTATCTATCTATCTATCTATCTATCTATCTATCTATTTATCTATCTATCTATTTATCTCTCTATCTATCTATCTATCTATCTATCTACCTATCTAATTATCTATATATCTATCTATCTATCTATCTAATTACCTATTTATATACCTACCTGCCTACTTACCTACCTACTTGCCTGCCTGCCTGTCTGTCTGTCTGTCTGTCTGTCTGTCTTTCTGTCTGTCTGTCTGTCTGTCTGTCTGTCTGTCTGTCTGTCTGTCTGTCTGTCTGTCTGTCTGTCTGTCTGTCTGTCTGTCTATTTATCTATGCGCCTACGTCTGGGTGCTCTCATTATTACCCCTTCGACATGGGGTTCCCCAAAATTACAACGGAAGTGTAAGATGGTATGATGAACATGACGCGCTGGTCATGAAATGAATGTCCCAATATTGCCATATACTTCATCAATTACTTTCCGAAAGACCCGGAGGCGCATACGTTCCACTGGAGTGTGGGTATATGCTACAGGTGATATCTACCCAGGAACGGTAAGAACACGCATGGGTGATTTGAATGCTTGAGCGCTGAGAAATAGCTGACATCGGCAGCATTGACCGACGAATGCATAGAGTAAACGTTAGTGTCCCAGCAAGAATCGAACGCTAGCATTTTACGTGGCAATCAAGTAATCTACCACAGAGTCACGCCAGGCCTCGGATACACTTTCCAAACCGACCCTGATGTTCATGAAACATCAACTCCGGTTGCACTACTGGCTGAATTTTATGAACATTACGTATGTACTCTTATGATGCAGCCGTCTTGTCCGGTTAAACTCAACTTTAGTTATGCGCCATCCGTTGAGGTTAATTTGTGTAGAAGAGTTGAGGGCTACTATCCTCGAGAGCCCTATAGCGCAAACATCAGAGCTTCACATCAGGTTACCGTTTTTGGGGTTGCTAATACCCATGTTGCTGCACGCATCATTGCGCAACAGCAAACAACTGCTAACATGAAACATATGCTGCTGTTCAACATATGTGTGTGCGTGGAATTGTACTTATTTTGAGCACCACTTCATATTGCCTCGCTCAATAAACAAATGGAAACGCATTCACCTGGAATTATCATGCTTTGTATAACATTGTTCGCAAGATGCGTGAGATGTTGCAAGTCCTTTTTTTTTGTTTTGCAAACAATTGTGTCCGCCTTCTTCTAATTGTTTTTTGCGACAATGCTAGCACTATTTATATCATATGCAACAATTGCAACTAATGAACGTACAAGATACAAAGTCTAGTATGTAATCATTTTTGGCGTTTAACGTCCGAAAACTAAGGTGTGAGTGAGAGAGGCCGCAGTGGAGGGCTCCGCAAATTTCGAGCTCCTGGGTTCTTCAACGAGCACCTATATCTGAGCACATGGGCCCCAAGGATTTCCATATGCATCGAAAATGCGCCTGCCGCGGCTGGATAGAAAGACTAGCCAAGATATGTGCTAGAAATATAATACTGCTGCCCTTTTTTTATTAGGAATTTTTCCATTTGCAGAATTTCGTAACGTGGTAACTTGCTGCGGGTTATGAAATACAGGCGAACACTATGAGTATGAAAAGTGCAGTACTAGAGAGCATTCATGTTCTCAGTTTCGTAGTGGACCATTGGTGAAGATCCGTAATATATAACTATTTATCACCATATCTGTCACTTCAACTCCGGACACAGTCCCAATACAGACAACTCAGTCTAAAATAAGGCACTGCTTTGTAGACATACTGACTTTCAATAAGCACGGTGTATCTCTAGTAGAAGTGCTCTCTCTTTATTTTGCTGTTTTCATCTTTTTTTTTTGCAAACACTTCGCTCAACACCAACGAAAATTGCTCTCAAGTACTTACCCACGCAATGTAAGCTTAGCAACTTAACGGATTGCTTTACCCCCATAATGAGCGGATGAAATGTTTTCTTCGTTGTTTTCTTCGCCCTCAAACGATCCGACCTCGTCAAGCTACGGCGCAGCACCTTAACAATACGTTTGCTCCCGAAACCCGCGGTTTCCGTTTGAAACAAAATTATAGCCGTGAGGGCGCCCACCGCACAGAAGCTCCTAGCTTCGTGTGTTTTCACCAATCCATCGCACGCCAGTCCTCTCGTCTACGGTATACATCCTCACGGCTCTAGCAGGCAGGCACGGAGGCGTTATAACAGCGCCTTCCGCCGGCATAAAGTGAGCGAAGTTGAAACAAACAAGACCAAAAAATAAGCCGGCCGCCGCGAAGGCATCGGAGTCATCCGGGCGCCCGTCGGAGCAATCAGGGCCCGCCTAATCATCCAATCAGCCCAGCGCCACCGCCGCAACTGGCTACCCTCCGCCGGGTCGCCGCCACGCTCGTTTTTCTGGCGAATCTGTTGCGCCCTTCTTCCCCGTCGGCTGAGCATGCAGACAAGGAGACGCCGCCTGGACCAAGATCCGGCATCGTCAGTGTTACGTGGATATACACAACCAGCGCTCCGGCACTGCTCTCGCTGTAACGTGTCTTGCAAGACCCGGTGGTATAGTGAGGAATATCTCCGTGGGATAATCTGTCCCTGCAATGCATGGTTTGATTGTGGCAACAGTGTCGCCAAGATATCAATCTAATTGCTCGCGACGTCATTCGCTTAAGAAATAGGTCCCTGGATATATCATGTGCCTGTAAAGTATTAACATTCCTTTACTCCGGACCAAATGAACATTTTGTTTCTCTGTCCATCTGTGTATTTCATCTCTTGTTCTTCTTTTAACATTCCTTACTTAGAAACAGCAACTAAACCATTCTAATTCCAGCGAACACGAACCCAAATCCTAATATGCAGTTCATTTTAATTATCTGGGTAGTTCACAACTTACACGGAACGTGGATAAGAAAGCTTCTATGTCTTTTGACATGACCCGAACTCGCTGTACACTGCATGCAGGCACATCAAGACAGAAGAGGAACATAGTTATGAACACCCTAATATTCGAGGAACCCGGCTGTCACAGAAGCCTACAAAAGCTTACTATTCTAGGGGGAAATAAAATAATGAAGTACTTTTTGCACTTAGATGATTACCTTGAAAATTTGTTTTTAACCTTTTACCTATAATGCTATATAACCATTATTATTATAATGATAATATATTAAGAGGAATTTTACATGTCTAAACCGCAATATTATTACGAGGCACGCCGTTCTGGACGGCTCAGAGCTCACCGGACTCCCGAATTTAAAATGCGATCAACACGGCCGCGCTTCAGCCCGCTACCTTCTGGTGAGAAGCCGAGCATCGAAACCGCTACACCATGGCAGCCTTCTCGTAAGAATGTAAATGTTTTGGGTCTCCTTCGTGTTCGTTATTATCTTGGGCAACTCCGTATTGGAGAACCATACATGTTCTTTTTAATTCTACTGCATTTGCTTAAAGTATGTTTTCTTTTCATTTCTATAGTACAATTTTTGTTGTTGTTTTTTGACGTAGTTTTTCCTTATGCTTCAATAATTGTCATAATGCTAGAACGTCCCATACTATATACTCATCTGGGTCGGTACGGTAATAAGAAAGAATACATAAATTTAATCGAGCGAATAGGTAGATATCACCTATTTACTCTGCCCCCCCTCCCTGGGGGGGAGGGGGGGGGCAGCTTTTTAATGTTAATTCTTGAGGGTCAGATGGGTAGGTATGGTCGAAAGCCATGTCTCTTATATTATGAAAAAGAAAATCACTGGGGTGTCACATGCCCATGGAGTGTGCCACCTCGACTGGGCCAGAGCATCTCTTCTTTTTTGTTGTTGTTGTTGTTTTTTACGACGAAAGTTATGATATCAAAACAAGGGTCACGTGCGGCACCGTATTGTCCGACGCCACCACTTCCACCGCTGGTGTTCGTAAACAATTTTGAGCGAAAGAAAAAGCAAGTAAATAAACAACAAATGACAAGGGTATTGAAACCCCAGTTCTTTGCGTTCCAGCCCCGTGTTCTGCCACAGAGCCATGCCTGCGCTTGAAATTGCGTTGCAAGCTGGCCCTAGGCAGATTTCATGTCAGGAAAGAAATCGTGTTAGTATGAGAAATAACGCGTTTTAGAAAAGCAAAGGAACAGCCAGGCGTAACGCAATGCCAATTGCATAAAGAGTGGGTCGTTCAATGCCCCAATCAATTGCAAAAGCTTGTTGTTGATCACCTATTAACTTTGGCGCATACGCACTACCGGCATTATTCTTCCTCTTCAGCCACTGCATAAAACACTTGCAGAAAAATATTTGCAAGTTTTTAGCGAATACCACACTTATCCAGAAATTGATGTAGATTAGCATAACGAATGCCTGCCTACAACACAAAAGTAGGTAATATATATTGCGTAATGGGTAGTTAGTGAGTTTGCTTGCAGCAGTTACTCAAAGAATGTATAGGAAAGGCTATCAAGGACCACTCTTCCAGATTTCGCTGTGACTGTGCTGCGCGTTCCACGCAGGCCTGGTGATAGTGTTTTCTGCGGAGTATTTCTTTTTATCTTGAAGATTGAAATTTCCTTTTTTTATTTTTAAGTTCATTAAACGCATCAACACGACACTCATACTGACCGGATAACTTAACGAACGGTTGTAATTACACGAAGCTCTTCATCCAAGCCGTGGGATTTGTATACAAGAGTATTCACATGCTTCCGTTCTTGCCATCATAAACGCTACGCTATATCCGGTACGATTCGTCACTATACCAAAGAAAGCATTTTGGAAAATATTCGTGCGAACAGTCTACTCCACCAAGACCAGCTTCCCTGTGAATTCATTCAGACTGGTTTTTGTCACCAATTATTTGCGCCACTATGTGCTCCTGTTTTGTCATAATATACTTTAATGAAGCCACGCAAGCGGCGGAATAAAAAATAATAATAAAGCTAACTTGACACGATTCTAGTACATTACATAATTAACATATATTCTGGTAACTTTTTCATTACTTCAAAAGTCATTTGTAAATATATTCTGCAGGAAGCTGAAGCAACTTAAAGGTCATGCCGGTCAACAACGGAATCGCTGCAACGGGCATGTGCATGTTTCGTACCGTTAGCATTTAGACATCTGTAGTGACAAAATTGTCACTCGCGTAGCTGTTGTGGCTACGTGCGGCACGCCACTTCGCTCTCTCATAGCTCTAAAGCGTTAATCCCTTTTTTCTCACACGCCCCGTACTCACAAACACTCTTTCACTTGACTTGCCGCAACCTTTGATGCCACCCAAACGCGTTTGGGACGAATTGCTTTAGGTGATGCCAAGGCAGCACAAACGCAGAAACACATTTAAAGTGCGCTACATTGAAGGCGCTGGCCAGTCAAGTTCATGTCAAGACGCGTTTCTGAATATGGGACTTAACCACACGTCCGTTATATTGAAGGGCGGCTTTGCCGTGTCGTAGGGACTGTTACAGCTACCGATGTCCATTGCAAACTTGCGGGTCAGGGATGATACCTAACCACTTGTACGACGCAGACTGGTTTCTAGACTCAAGTTTTTATACCTCCTTCGTCAGGGCTATTATCGAATACCCCAAGCGGGGTGTACCACAGTACAAAACGAGGTAATATCAATCGTCCACTATTTGCTCTAAAAACACCCCCGTAATGAGAAACGCTGCTTGGCTTGAACTTGACTTGCCACTGTCGTCAGGGCAGCACAAACGCATTTAGATGGTGCCAAGACATAAAAACGTGTTTCAAGCACACTGCTTTGAGTCAGTGCCAAGTCCCAAAGAAGTTGAAGTTGAAAGTGAGCTTGACTTGCCACCGCCTCAAGGCCGCGCGTTTTAAAGGTGTTTTACTGGCCTTCACACCACCTGAGGAGAGCAAGATTGGAACGCAGTTGTGTTGTACCGAAAGCGTTGGCAAGTCCAAGAGCATTTCTGAATGCAGGAGCTACAATTTTACTCATACACGCTCCGTCACTTGAACGTGGCCCAACCTTCAGTGTAGCCCAAACGCGTTTCGAACACGCTAAGGCAGGACAAACGCGTTTCCAATGTGATGTCTTGAAGTGGTGGGAAATCAAGGAGCAAACTGAATACGGGGGATGTATGAATTGATTTTTCAATGGGTTTGTGTATGGCGTGCTGCGAAGTTCACATATATAGGGACAGCTGCACGCGACTGGACATCTATACGTTTTACAATAACAGAAACATGCACAAGCTGATGCTAGCGAATCTTTTTCAGTGTCAGCAAATGATAGATTGCTGTGCTAGTTCTTCTGTGATATTAAAGCAATGCAGCTCCAAATGGGGTGCTCAAACACTTTTTAGGGATGAAGCTTTTTAAGGCGTGGTTCGTGCGTCTTCTGTATGTAGAAGCCTCTTATCGTTTTAGGTCATGGAATATCCACTAGACTGTGGCACTTGTTGTTGATTATTGAAGAAAACAATGTCAGATGCTATAAACTAGATGGCGTACGTGTGGTTTTAGGGCGAAACTCCTTAAGCCGTGGGTTGTTCTTCGCCTGTAGGTAGTAAATAGCCCCTTCTCGTCCAGTTCTTAGAGTGTCCGCCAGATAGTGGCACTTGTATAAGATGAACAAAAAAATCACACCATCTTCATGGAGCTAATGTTAACGAGTGGGGCAAAGCGTCCATCTGTCCGTCCGTCCATTCGTTCTTGCTTCCGTCCCTGCCTCTGTTCGTTTGTCCGTCCGTCTAGTGAACACTCCAAGTACTGCTATCTCACATCTCTCCATCATATATTCACTATATACAAGTACCAGCATCCAGCGGACATTCTAAAGACTAAACGAGAAGTGACTACTACTACAAACACGATACGTATGACCCACGGCGTGGAGCTTCGCCTCGAAAGGCGTGTCTATTTTTAGGCACACTGCGTTCCGTTGCAGCTGCTCCTTTTGATTCGTGCTACGCTTCCACGCATTACAAGACTGCATTCTGGCGGAGCTGATTTACGTTTTCGCTTCTCCACGAGATGGCTGTAGAACTTTCGTTGCCGTTTTCTACGGCCTATTGAAACCGTAAAAGATTTGTAGACAAGCATATTCTAAAACTGAAAAATTAGGGGATCCTTAAGCTTTGCCTTTAAGAGTGGAACGTGAGAGCGATATCCTGTTCCTAGTGTGTACTACAAGCACTTAGTGCCCCACATCTTTTCTAAGTGTCTGTGCATGCACTACGTGGTCTTAAGGAAATAGGTGCCGTAACGAGTGTGCCATTTGTAGTGGGTGACCGACTTTAAACTATGAAGTCATTATGATAAATAAATGTCCTGAGGCTCAATGACAATATGCGCTTGTACCACTCATTTTTATAGCAATACTTCATGTTGTATTATGAAGCCTGTATAGACGCTTTTCCGCTGCGGCGAACGGATGTTGCCACGTTTGAACACGTGATCAGCCTTCTTCTTTCAAATTTTTCACCATTGCCGATGGCTGGCCGATTCACCGCCGCCACGCATGGGTTGAACCCCAGCAAAGCAGGCGCAGCACATAGTCCGCGCCGCTCGTTTCTCTTCTTTTTTTTCTTTGGCACTGAGCCATGTGGCCTTATGACGGACAAAAATTAGATGCATTTTTTCTTCTTCATGAATCACTACCACCACCGTTTCTCACTGTAGGCTGCAGGGCTACGTCCGCCACACGCCACATCTTGGCTGTGCCGCCGAGAAGAAGGCCGTTGCGCTTCGCCGTGGTGGCGCCATCTAGTTTTGCACAGAAAAACTATCAGAGGTAGACAATCAATACAGGATACCAGTGTTCGTAATGCATAACAGTTACAATAACTGTATTTCCAATCAGAGGATCCTAATTTTACTGCATTCAAAAGCAGACGCGCGACTCTGTGCTAGAACACCCGCTTGCCACGGAAACGACCCTGGTTCGATCCCCACTGAGACCCAGATTTTTCAATATATCTTTCATTTCCTTCTTTCTCAATTTCTTGATGATGCATGGGACAATTGTTCGCTTAAAACTGACTACGATGACGCCAACGCTGATTCCAGAATTTCAGCGAAAGGAGTTCAACTATTATAGTTATAAACGTCTTCGACGGGCCTACAGACTGCCCAAATTATTGGTAAACTGTAAAGATCGAAAAGGTGTAGCACTTTATTTTTACCATGCCTTCCAAGGGAGAAATTGAATGCACGTATCCCACATGCATGCTGTGCTAGCATATGATCCCCCCTTTCTCAAACTTCGACGGCTCCCTCATCCCCTCAGATGGCCCATAAGGGCTACCCGAAATATCCATTGTTTAGAACCATTGTTCAAAAGTAACATTACACTGAATATTGCCACAGTTTACAGTAGCACCAGAAGCGTAACAACAAGGCGAGAGCTCAGAACAAAGTAAAGAAAGGCGATCGACCAATGATTTCACCTGAGGCTCACAGAGCTCCCCTTTCGAAAATGCTCCCTGCTATTTGCCACCTGATTTTGCTTTTAATGTGTCAATCATCGTGATTACCTGCACCTTTTTTCTGCAAACACTTTCAGCGTAAACTCTTTCTAGTTTTCTTTTTGTGTGTGTGTGTGTGTGTGTGAATGTTTGTCTAGGTCGCTAAGCAAAATGAACAAACTTGAACAAATTTCTATGGCCTCAAGTTTTCACAGTGAGCAAGTTCTGCATGACCTGGTTGCCGTCGCGTGTAAAGGAGAGTGAACACTGTTAAAACTTGGCTTTGCAGAGTTTGCCGTTGAACAACAGAACGAGTTATGACACGCAACTCACTATTACGTGGAATCTCCTCACATTTTCGCTTTATTAACGCCACTGGTGTATTAAATGAAGCGTAGCGCAGGTCTGCTTTGCGCATGAATGTCACTCTTTTTTATGCGATGAAGACAACGGGAGTCAGCACATCCGGAACGTGTGGTAGTTTGCCATACGCGGAAGAATAACATAACTGTCCTTAGAACATATACTTTGTGTATGTTTGTGATACGAGAACAGATTGACAGTCTTGCTCCTCTTCTGGGCATTTCCCGCTGACGAGTAGCATCCGACGGTCAGAATATTCATGGCAATTGTTGAAAAATTAAAACTGAGACGAAATAGATGATTCTTATCTAACTTTTGAGATCTATAGGATAGATGAGATATCGCAGCATAAGTTAACATTAGTGCCTTTGGCGGGATAAATATTTGCAATGATATGACCGAATTCATTGACAGAGCAGGCGGCTTCTTGTAAGCAGCAATGATCATTTCAGGGGTCGGCGGAGCAGATCGTAACCACGCGCTTCATTCCGCGTAGCATCTGAGATCCATTTCAACAGCGGGAAAGGAGACGGCGTTAGTCCCGAGGAATACGCAAGGCTGCGCGAACGCCGACGTGTGAATACCGGTATTCAAGACACTTAAGTCAAGAGCCAGCTGCCACCTCGAATACCCATAGTCACTCATTCGGCGAAGGCGAAAATACTTCGAGCCATCGCAACGTCTTTGGGGGCATTCGGATTGACTTGTTTCTTTATAGCGTCGAAGATCGAGAGCATCTTGCACCTAAACCACAGTTATACAGTGGAGAGCACATGTATTTAATTAGCCAATCACAATTCGCTTAGTAGGGATGGCCGCTGGAGTTTGGCATGCTTGATGCTCACATGTGTGCACAAAGTTACCCGTAGGGGAGAGCGCTCCCCCCCCTTTTTCTGCGTTGTTAATGTATGGAGAATATTTTGCCCCCCCCCCTCAAAGGAGAGGGTGCATGGGGCACCCCTGCTGCCTATTGTGTGAACGCCTATGCTTATATTTTCTTTTCTGTATAGCTTAAACAATCATGGGTCAGAATGTTGTCGTTGGCTTAGTGAGAAGTCATTTGTTAACTAACGTTCAACATATTATTCTGATGTCAGGAATAAACTCGACATTTTAGGAGAACACAGAAGGCATTGATAACGACCTTAAAGTTGCTTCATAACAAAATCTATAACCGTTTCTCATCCCCAGGTTAGTGGCACTTCTACACATTTGATTTCAAAATTTTCTTTTTTTATAAGCGCTATATTTTTGTGATTATTACCACTCCTTTCTTTTTTTCTCCTTTAGTAAAACATATAGCGACTCTATACTTGCTCTTATCAAATCTTGTCAGCTGGATTTTTCTCAAGCGACTCCGAACCTAACAGCACGTCATCTCTAATCGTTGTATAGAAACATGCCTGATACACCAGAGACAATTTACAACGGGATTTCCAACGGATTCTGTTCTGCAACGCGTACGCTACAGCCCAATAGGAGACGTGCTAGTGCACAGAGGTCTTCATCACATCCAAGTTCTTCAATCATGCCAACTGCGAAATTCTGTTCTGAATAATCATCTTGGGTGGATTCAGCGCGATACAACTAAGGCAGAGGAAAAGATCAAACACGAACACCACCGCTAAGTTTTGATGACATAAAAAAGCGCTGGTGTTTGTGTTTTTTTTACGTCTGTTCTCGTTGCATCGCACCGAATCCACTCAACATGCTTTTCAGCATTCAACTCACCTAAATGTCAATTCTCCTTTCGCTTTGAGTGCGGGCATGCGAATAAACAGAATGCGTGGAGAAAATTGAGCAATTGAGGTTGGTGACAGAAAACACATCCCATCGCTGTAGTCCTCGCTGTTACAGCACGTGTTGCCGTAGCGAGAATAAGGAAATGTGTTAGCAAGAGAAGACAAGGCTTTCGGCAGTTTCAACGCCAATATGCTGAGGAGGTAGGCTTCAAACCTAAGTATGCTGTGCCATTTATCAATTCGAGATTTCACGTGGTTCCATGCATGCAAAGCGCACAAAAACGCCATTTATTAGCTTGTTATTGCACAGAGTGGTGGTGAGACAATCATGAATTGGCCCTTTTCCCCAATGCCGTATCCGATATCTGGTGAATGGAGCCTACGGAAAGCTTTCCAACGTGTGCAAATAAAGAGTTCTGTTGTCGCATAGATAGCCACCTTGTAATTGAAAGAATAGCTTTAGAAACAGTGGTACAGCTAGGCATCACGTGTATCACTTCAAATTCAACGTTCATTACCGAACAACACGGCAAGCGTATATTTCTCGTTGCAACAAGTCGCTATTTATTTTGGGTGGTAAGGTGAAGTTTTGTTGCGCTAGTCAAATGCAAAAATGTCTAAACAGACATTTGTGCAAAATGTACGCATGTGTATCTTGTACGCAGTGTTTCTGTGTGTGTGTGTGTGTGTGTGTGTGTGTGTGTGCGCGCGCTTGTGTGTGTGTGTTTGTGCGTGTGTGTGTGCGTGTGTGTGCGTGTGTGTGTGTGTTTGTGCGTGTGTGAGTGCGTGTGTGTGCGTGCGTAAGTGTGTGTGTGATGTGGTTGTGTGTGTGTGTTTGTGCGTGTGTGTGCGTGCGTGTGTCTGTGTGTGTGGGCGTGTGTTTGTGCATGTGTGTGTGCGTGCGTGTGTGTGAGTGTGCGTGTGCGTGTGTGTGTATATGTGTGCGTGTGCGTGTGTGTGCGTGTGTATGTGTGTGAGTGTGTGTGCGCGTGTGTGTGTGTTTGTGCGTGTGTCTGTGTGTGTGCGTGCGTGTGTGTGTGTGTGTGCATGTGTGTGTGTGCGTGTGTGTGTGTGTTTGTGCGTGTGTGTGTGTGTTTGTGCGTGTGTGTGTGTGTTTGTGCGTGTGTGTGTGCGCGCGTGTGTGTGTGCGTGTGTGGGCGTGCGTAAGTGTGTGTGTGTGATGCGCATGTGTGTTTGTGCGTGTGTGTGTGCGTGCGTGTGTCTGTGTGTGGGCGTGTGTGTGTGTGTGTGTGTGTGTGTGTGCATGTGTGTGTGCGTGTGTGTGTTTGTGCGCGTGTGTGTGTGCGGACGTGTGTGTGCATGTGCGTGTGTGTCTGTGTGCATGTGCGTGTGTGTGCGTGCGTGTGTATGTGTGTGAGTGTGTGCGTGTGTGTGTGTGCGTGTGTGTGTGTGTTTGTGCGTGTGCGTGTGTGTGTGTGTTTCTGTGTGTGTGTGTGTGTGTTTGTGCGTGTGTGTGTGTTGCGTGCGTGTGTGTGCGTGTGCGTGTGTGTGTGCGTGTGTGCGTGCGCGTGTGTGTTTGTGCATGTGTATGCATGTGCGCGTGTGTGTGTGCGTGTGTGTGTGCGTGTGTGTGTGTGCGTTTGTGTGGGTGTGCGTGCATGCGTGTGTGTGTGTGCATGTGTGTGTTTGTGCGTGTGTGTGTGTTGCAAGCGTGTGTGTGTATGCGTGTGTGTGTGTGTTTCTGCGTTTGTGTGTGGGGGGTGCGTGTGTGTGTCTGTGTGTGCGCGCGTGCGTGTGTGTGTGTTTGTGCGTGTGTGTGTTTGTGCGTGCGTGCGTGTGTGCGTGCGCCCGTGTGTGGGTATAGTATTTTTAAACCTTGCTCGCTAATAGAGATAGTAACGTACATCGCATTTCTCGAGATCCAAAAAAAAGAACATTGTTGTTCCAACGCCGAGTTCTCATGAACACTCTAAGGCAAAAGTGTGTTAAAAGAGGGTGCGGTTCGTCGAATTGAGGTAGCCGTGGTCAAGCACTCCGAGCGCACCGCAACGTGCACCGTCGCCGGCAAAATACGGGGAAAGACTGAGCCAGCAGAGGAGGACAGGGAGGCGTGGTCACCTTGGCAATGCTTTTCGCGGTTCCTGCGATGCCCGGGCGGTTCATCCCTTGGTTTCGCGCTCCACGCTTCCCTCTGTGGTTGCTCCTCAACGGTCTATCCGTTAATAGCGCGCGCCTATAGAGCTCCGTTACTCCTTTTTCGGGTGATTTGGCTTAGAGTGTGCGCAACACCATTACGGACCCTACGCGCGCAGCTACCGTGAAAGCGAGGCGTTAACCACTGAGTTACCCCGAAGCACAACGCACACAGCTAGTCTCCTATAGTACATGCGCTGGTGAATGTTGGCTGGGGTGCGCTGTGACACGGGGGCTGAGAGGAGAAAGGAGGCGAACATTATCTGTACGCGCCGTCGGATGGAGTCGTGCTCCCAATTAGGGCTGTAGAACTTGCGTGTTTTCCTTTCCTGAACTTCTATCTTTCGGATGGAGTGTCCACATCTATCTCTTTTTTTTCTTACACCGTGTTAGACCTGGATGGACGCAAAGAAATTTTTAGGGGCAATACACCATAGGACCTGCGTCGTGCGTCTGCGATGTATGTAGCAATAGTAGTAGTAGTTGTCGTCATAGTAGTAGGTAGCCACCTCCACGGCCGAACTAGAGGAGTGGCACGTGCACACTCTTTTGAATTGAGGAGGAAACCAGCGCACCTTCATCATAAATAAAAAATATTGTTGTTTCTGGTGAAACAACTGGCGGAGACGAATATCGGTGACTTCATGTGCAATAAACTTCGCCCTGAAGTTTATGCTTATTAAAAAGAACTAGTAAGAGAAGGATGCACTCTGAGCATTATCTGACCAGAAAAGGTTGCGTAGTTTAACTCCCTGGCCATAACCTTTTTGGTTTCAGCAAGGTAAGGGTTGGGCCGCAGTGCCATGAACTAACGGTGGTGAAAGGTGGAAACTAGACACGTAGTGCTGGCCGTAGGAGAGTGCGTGCGTGGCACTCCTCTAGTGCGGCTGTACCAGCTCTCGTTTATTCCTTGGAATGTTCGCTCGATGGCGGCACTTCTATATAATAAATACATGGTAAAAATCTGTGAGATGGTGCCACTTGGAGTATTCACTAGTTGGACGGACGGATGGACAGACGCACGAATGAACTGACAGACAAACAGATCCACGGGTGGATCAACGCACAGACGGACGCCAGATGAACGCAACGGCGCATGGTTGGACGGATGCATGAACAGATGCACGTGCGGACGTACGCAGGGATGGACGGATGCGCGAACGAACGGACGGACGAATGCACGAATGGCCAGAAGAACGGATGAGCGAACGGTCACACAGATGGACGCACGGACGGACGGAAGTGCTGATGGACTTACGGATGCTTCGTCTCACACATCATCATGCACTCAATGAATATGGGGTGATTTTTTTTCTTCAGTTTTACAAATTTTTGTTACACTTTGTTGAACATAGAAGGGTAAAACAAAAATTGTCCTCAGTTGCGTCAACTTCAACATTAAACTAATTCGATCACGACCATCACACCCATTCCTTCAATAAATCGATGTCTGACAGTAGTACAGATTGAATAAGATAACGAGACGTCCTTTGATGTCAACTAGATATTCCAGGTTTTGCTTCGGGCTTTTTTTTTAATGTGTTACGACAATTGGAAAAAGGGCGCATTTGAGCCTCAGTATTGACACTGGAGGTCCGTGTACCCTAGTTTAAAAATCTTTCTTGAATTACCCAAGAAGGTGGCCACGCAGTAGCAGAACATGATAGAAGACAGCCTACTACGACTCACCCAGTCGTTTGCAGTCGGCGACCTCTCTTACGTAGCGTCGTTCCACAATTGGAAAGGGGCTGAGAAAATCAAGATCGACGCGGTGATCAGAAAGGCGTACAAGAAGACCCAGGGCCTATACCTCCACACCATCACGGAACGCATGCCCACGTATGGAGTGCACAACATGCTGGAAGAAATCGCATAAGCCCAGAGAACGGCGCAGTATCACCGCATGTCCCAGACCAGGACAGGAAGAACGATACTACAACGCATCGGAATCAACCGAACAGGGACGATTGCGGAGGTAGCAAAACAGCTACTTTGGAATGTTCTGCTAAGACTCAGGGTACCACCATTACCGAGGCACATGCACCCGCAAGTACACCAAGAAAAAAAATGGCGACAGCCACAGCCCTCACAAAGGGGTATGCCCATGATCCACTCGCGTACTTCCTGGACGTGACAAAATATCCTCAACGGCCAAACACATACGCAGCAGCGGTCATGCCAGCAGACACCTGAACACTGACAACGTCGAGAAGCATACGATGCAAGTCGCCCACGCAAGCCGAGGAGTTTCCAATCGCACTGGCTTTGGCCGTCCCAGATCGCCGTATGGTTCTCAGCGACTCAAAGCCAGCAATAGTAAACTTTGCTATAAACAATGTGCATGGAACCACCACACGAGTGTGTTCAACGATAACAATACTGCAAACCAACGTTACCGTCAAGTGGATCTCTGCACATGCTGCGAAGATGGACGCTGTTCTGAACCGCAACGAGGAGGCAGATTCGGAGGCACACGCGCTAACAAGCGGCGGATCTTTGTCAACATATTCCTTGGAGCCGGAAAGACGCGATACCGAAGACGAAGAGTATTCCACGACAACCTACCGTGACGTTCTGCTGTGGTACAGAACGAGCCGAAGCCTTTACCCACCACCTCACCGAGACCTACAACGCAGCGAAGCAGCCAAACTACGGCGGCTGCATGTACAGGTCATATGAACTCCTGTCTGGGCAAAGCGCGTCTGCCCGGAGGCATACTCCACAGATATATACCAACTCTGCAAAAAGGCGCGAGCCACACAGAGACACCTCCTCTGGGGCTGTGCACCACCACCGGGTAACCAAGAAGCAATGCCAACTTATATCAGCAGCAAAATCATGAGTCAAGAGCAAGGCAACCAAACAGACATGGTCCAGCACGTGCTTGGCATCCTGGAACGCCAGTGGCCGGAATTGGTGCCTCCACAAGTTTGACGCGCGCAGGTTGCTGCTCCAGGACGTACGAGCCCGCTAGTCTTCAACTGATTCCCTTACCTCTTCTTCCTTTATGCCGGATCAACGCCTTGCCAGATCCACAATAATGTTGTTTCACTCACTCACTTGAATGGTATGAGTGTCCTGAAAAACTGCGTAGGATTTGGTTTCATATGAGTGCAGTTACGGGTCCAGCTATTTAAAAAGCGTTCATTCGAATACCCGATTGCACAATGGACCGTGGAGAAAATATCAAACCCAAATTCAAGGCAACTGGCACGAGTCAGTTTTTCAGTTTTTTATTCAATTCTTATAGATTATTGACCCGCCAGTCCTAGCAAGGCGTTATGGCCTCTTCCTGCAACCAGTGCTACAAAGGTTGCTTGGGAAGGTGGCTCTAGCGAACGAAGGCTCGTCTCGCCATAACTTTATGGACGCGTGCACGTGCCGTAACGCATTACGGCTCCAATGGTAGAGGCGAGTGCTTTGTCGTTATCGCGCTAAGTAATGACCTCCACGGGACGGCTTTCAGCTCTCCCATAGTCTAGTACTAAGTACTCTAAATCGTTAACCACTTTTTCTCGACGCACGTGTCATTTCGTGCAGTACAGCTACGTACCGCACGAACCTACGTACCGCTACGTACCTCCCATAGTAGAGTATAAGTGCTCTGAATCGTTTGCCTTTTAGGGGCGAAACTTCTTATAGGGGCACCCGTTCGTCCCTCGTAGCCGTTGTAGTGTGTAACAAGTATAACATTATGACCTCCAAGGTGGTGCCGGTGACAGATTTCTTCTGTGCATTGCTCAACAATATAAAATAGTGCTCAATGTACATGCCAATGGCTGCTAATGGGGAATGGGAGACAGGAGCATTTGGCATCTAGTTAACGCGCACGCTGCAATTCCCATTGGCAGCCATTGGCATGTACATTGAGCACTATCTTATAAGAAAGGGTTGCTACGTTGTACTCGCGGGGTGTAACCTCCTTAGTTTTAGAAAGGTTTAGCGAGCGTTGAGCCGCAGTGCCATGAATACAATGAACTAGTATATACCATGAATGAACTCGAGGTGGTTAAAGGTGGGAAGTAGATACGAAGCGCAAGCCGTAAGAAAGTGAAAGCCGAATTCTCCTGTCTCTCATTTCCCATTAGCAGCCATCGGCATGTACATTGAGCACTATCTGACAGGAAAAGGTTGCTACGTTATACTCGCTGGGCGTAACCTCTTTGGTTTTAGAAAGGTTTAGCGAGCGTTGGGCCCCCGGGCCTTGAATACAGTGAACTACTATATACGATGAACTCGAGGTGGTTAAAGGTGAGAAGTATACCCGAAGCGCAAGCCATAAGAAATTGTGCGTGTGCCACCTCTCGTTTAGTCCTTGGAATGTCCGCTGGATGGCAGTGCTTTTATAAGGGGAATATATGATGAAAAGATGCAAGATAGTGGTACTTGGAGTGTCGAATAGATGGATGAACGGACACACATACAGATGCATGGATGGACGCATGAACGGACGCAGGGGCGGATGCATGGACGAACGCAGGGACGGACGCAAGAACAGACGCACGCACGGACAGGTGGATGAACGCATGGACGGTCACACAGATGGACACATGGACGGACGTAAGCAAGAACGAATGGACGGACTAATGCTTCGCCCCACTCTCCATCATTCACTCCTTGGATATGCTGCCAATTTTCAGCGGTGAAGCTTCTTAAACCGTGGGTCGTGCGTTACTAATGTATGCAGTAGTAGTAGCAGGCAGTCACCTCTCGTTTAGTCTGCTGGATGGAGGTACTTGTATATGATATATATATGATGAAAAGATGCGAGATGGCAGTACTCTTACCCCTGGTTCCCACTGAAGCATCCTCTTTTTGCAGCGGCTGGAATTTCCCTGCCACCGAAACCCAGCGTCGTTCACACTGGACGCGTCTCGCATCACAGAATTTGCCATCTACCACGGGCCCAACGCGGGATGGATGCGCTGTCACCTGGTTGTTGTCGTGTTCGCAAACGCCGCTACACTACCGGTGGTGTGGACTTTGATGATTCCCGTACGCCGGAAGCAAGAACAAGAGCAGTACTGCTTACTCTGCTGGCAAGTCGCTGTCTTGTAACGAATGAAGAGCAGAAAAAACTGCCAACGCCGGTGGCGTTGGTTGGTTTATCTTGCTCGGTCACGCCAAAGACAAGCTCGGTCACCTCTTCCATGAATTAAGGACGTGAAGTTAGAACAGAGTTGGTTAAACTCCCGTTGGTTACAACATTCAGTTACGTGCACTGCGACATGACAAGTAAATAGGGCTTGGCCGCCATTTCTCAAAATTCTTCAACTAGCCCTCTTATTGGTCCACCGCAACCGATTGGGTGGCAGACGCCGCAAAAATCAGTCCGAGAGTGATCGGCGCGGAGAGTGCCCTGGCGGATCTCGCCGCTGCCTAATTGGATTCGGCGCACTTTCGGCGGCCGGAATGCTCAGTGTGAACGCGCCCTAAGTGTACACTAGATGAACGTACGGACACATGGGCTGACTGACGGACGCTTGCCCCACTCATCATCATGCAATCTGTGGATAAGCTGTGATTTTTTTTAATGTGGAGCATTTCTTCGTTGCACAATGTCACGCGTCGTGCGAAGGCGGTGATGTCCACACCCCCATTGCCAGTGTTGTCACTGGTGGCTACTTTTCGTCAAATTGGAGAATTGGGGAGGCCCGTGGTGACCTTATATTACGAATAGCGAAATGTTGAACTATAGACATTTTTTAGCGGCTTGCTTCTTTTCTGGGGGATTGTTTGTGGTCGTTGGACCGGTGTGTACGCTTGTGCTCATTACTGCCGCTTGAGGCGTAGCTGTGCTCTTTGTTTCAAGAGCGCTCACGAGATGGTGCGCCGCTGCTCAGGCGACGCTCACTCCACTGTTGGCGCGTGCTCTATTTGGGTAAGAAACCACTTTGTCCACGCCTATATATAGCGCTGACTCTCACCACGCTTCCTATCTCTGTCACCGGACATCAATCTGTGCGCGTCGTCACCGCTACCCACTATGAACATCGCAGAAATTAAGGTGGCGGCGCGGAGGGCTCGCCCTTAGGACCCTTCTCGAACTTTCCACTACATCCTATAATTCAAGATCCTCTGGCTTTGCATTTTGCGGATCACAAATCGATTATACTAAAAAGAAAACGTTCCTGCGAGCCTATGTGATCCCTAAATAGGCTCTTGAACAAAATTTATATATCGCATCAGTATGTAAATATCTGTATATAGTACATCGATATCTAAATAATAAACATTGTGTATATAACATGTATATACAATCACACCACAACAACTCTCGTGTTATGTCTTTGTATGATGATACTTGAGCATGTGTACAGAGGATTCACGATTTACTGGATTCGACCGCTAGAGCAAGCTTCTTCATCATCATTTACTTCGTGGATATGCGGGAAGTTTATTTTTATTTTTATTTTTGGTGGAGGAGAGGCTTAGATATTGACTGAGTTATGCATTCTATATACTCAGTGCCTTCAAAGGAAATGGATGACAATGTTTTCTTTATTTTTTCGAAGCTTTGAACCCACCATTAGAAGGAGCATTTTACGCGCAATTCAGTACGTCAGTATTACACCTAGATTACGGAGGAACTGACGCACTGGTGCGTCCGTCGGCAACCTCCCCCGATAATTGAAGTCGACTGCTTAATGTGTCGCGAGGCTGTGGTGTTAAACGAAGTTCTTTGGGTGCTTTAAGAGCTGAAAATTTTTCAAGTTTTGCTTCTGAAGTGGCTAAGCCACGTGTTTCAACCCCAGCTCTAAATTCTCTGAATAGCTTGTTGACTATTCACTGCTGTAGTACTCCCTAATGAGCTATTTAGGGTTCCTATTTGCTTTTAACATACTTACCTATGGCCAGTGAAGGAGTAAGCTTTTTTTTTGGGCAGCCTTCAGAAAGCGCACTGAGACAAATGTGTAGCGTACAAATCATTTCCCAGAAAACGGAGTGTGCGCGTTACGACAGTCACGCAGCAGTTTTCAAATTTTCGCGTTTTTTAATGAGGTTGTTCAATTATCGCACACATTATTCCACTGCCAAGAAGCTCTCTCTATCTGCAGACGGACCACGCACCATACTTGTCTTCTTGTAGCGATTACTTTGCCTTGTATTCACTGCAACTGAAACAATCACAAAGGTTTGTTACAAGGCGCTAGCATTCAGTGATGCTGCGGGTGTAGGCGTGCCCTTCCGCGGTGCTCCCATGGTGAAGCTGGTGATGCGACTGGCATTGGAAAAACGTTAATATAATTCAGGTGTTAAAAATGAACCTTCACTTTATGGGGTTATACTTTGCAATTTTTGTTACTAGGCGCGCCGCATATATGTAAAGTGGTGAGTTTTTGGCGAATTTTGAAGAAAAACTGCGATTTTTGACCACTTCTTGGTTGTCATTTGGCGAATTTCACTCGAAAGTCGGTGGCAGCCCTGCCCCATGCGCGTGCTCGCGCCGAGGGTATCGTGGCGCATGCTTGCGTCTCGTGCCCACTATTCGCTGCCCCCTCTCTCTCTCACCTCGCAAGGCTGACGCAGAGAAACATTGGAGCACACATCAGTGTCTCAGGCAACGCTTCTCCTTCATTCAATAAACAGGAATAATAAATAAAGACGAAATAAGAATTGACATTCACAGGCCATACCCAATTACGCGACATTCACGCGATACCTCTACCACTCTGCGACGTATTTACTCGAGTTCCCCCCGTGGGAAGCTACGGATATTCTTTAGGGGCGAAGCTCCTTAGGGCGTGGGTCGTGCGTCTCCTGTATGTGGTAACCACCTCTTGTTTCATTCCTGCAATGTCCGCTGGATGGCGGTACTTGTTCATGATGAATATATGATGTAAAGATGAGTGATGGTGGTACTTAGAGTGTTCACTAGAGGAACGGACGGACAGACAGACAGACGGACGGACGCACGGAGGGACAGATGGACACACAGACAAAGACACGGATGGACGCATGGACAAACGGACGACCGCACGGATGGACGGATGGGTGGACGCACTGTCGGATGGGTGGATGGACGGATGGATGGACGGAAATACAGACAGATGAACGCACGGACGAACGGCCAGAAGCAAGAACGAAGAACTGACGTATGTTTTCCCCCACTCATTAACATTCACTCCGTGGGTATGCTGTAATTTTTTTTTTTCTAAACACACTGCCCTCTCTTAGTCGAGTACGAAGGACTGATTTGTTTACTACTTTTTCTAAGCAGAGTTTCTGGTCCTATCGTTTCTAAAGAAAATGTTCGAACGGGCAACTGCGGCAGCAAGGTGTGGTTTTCGGGGCCTTGGGGAAGTTTGGCTGACGCGAAAACGAAAACGCCATCACGTCAACATAGAACCGCAGCTCAGGAATTCAATTTTTTGCAGTTTCCGACAACGTGAAATACCTGATATCGGCCTTTGTTCGGAAGATCGCTTTCAGTCCAGGCACTGCGAAATATGTCGATGAAGCCTCTAAAGCAAGTGTAATGGTTCTCAATTGTCGTTGGCATCACCGGTAAAATGCGTAGGTATATTTTATTTATATTCATATTGGGCATGCACTGGCACTTCGTCTACAGCGAAAGCCAATCGGCTTCGCGCTGGAGAGATAAAGGCTCTAACATCAGCGTTGGAAGGAGAATTTATGCTGTTTTATATGTTATTTTGTTGATGTGTGACACCTGAGGGTGAGGCGAATAGTTTGGAACACAGCCTGTACAGGTAAATAATAAAGGCTTATGTTTGCTAAGGCAGGACGTCAAACTTAAAAAAAAGACACCTTTTGAGTGTTCATAATACGTGTTATTCACATTTTGATGCACATCGACGATGTATTTACAATATCCACAACGTTTTCAAGAAGTGTTTTTCTCAGACACATTCAGTTGTCGATATAGGATTGATCGCCCCGCCCCGGTGGTCTAGTGGCTGAGGTTCTCGGTTGCTGACTCGCAGGTCGCGGGACCGAATCCCGCCTGCGGCCGCTGCATTTTTGATGGAGGCGGAAAACAGTAGGCCCATGTGCTCAGATTTAGGCGTACGTTAAAGTACCCCAGGAAATCGAAATTTCCGGAGTCCTCCACAACGGCGTCTCTCCAAATAATTTGGTTGTTTTGGAACGTTAAACGCCACCTATCTATTGAAGTAAGATTGATCCTTACATTGATGTATAATAGTGGATGAAGGATAAGTGGATAGAGGATATTTTAAGATCACGAAAGAGTTGAGTAAAGGCGCAGAATGTGACTAGGCCATCCACATCGACTTTTGAACAAGAATGATGCATACTGTTCTTAAATGACAGGTTGGATATTTTGTTCAGCGTATTCGCTTGCACCCGGAAATTGGTCCGAATACTTAGTGGTAACTGCCACCGCGTCTCATTAAACAACGACGTAAATCTAGAAGATTATGAAGTTCCAAAATCATAGTTGCGAACTTCATTCTTAGTTATCGGTTCAACTAGACCCAGCCTGAGTTAAAGATAAGCATAACTGCCGAGGATTGCTGTTTTCTTTTCATACTCCGCTGGTTTGTCTCGTCGGTAATTGCTTTTCTCTCATAGTGACTAAACTTTATGTGTAAGCTACGAGTACCGCCGGCTGCGCTATTCATACCATCCGTTAATTCATGACTTCGTGCAATTTGGTGTAACGTTACCGAGTCCCTATATCTGTAAACGCCTTATTTCTTCAACCTCAGTAACTGCCTGCTCAAGCATGCTTTTAAATATGATGCCTCTCGGTCTCGTTCTAATTTTACAGAGTTTCGAATCGAACTACGTCTAAAGCTCATCAAGTGACCGTTGAACCGAGCTCAGGAGTCGCCGTCTAATGTTCAAAATATGTATCTGCAGATCACTTCTGTATTAATTACAGTAGCGACATTAAACTTTCCCGCGACAGAGCTTGCCTTCCTTGCGCAATAGTTCTCAGCGACAAAGAGTGGGCCCAGAAACAATTAAGCAACATCCATTCTTCGCGGACGCACTCTGGAAAATAGTGACTGCCTTCGCTTGGTCCATCTGACTGACTGTCCCTTCATCTCTTTCTCCTCTCCCGGGGCCACCTGGCTGGCAGCGCCAAAACATATCTTCACAGCGTCCCGCTGAGAACCCTCCCCTCGCATGAGAGTGAGAGCCAGTCAGCATAGCAGCTTCAACGGCGGCGGCGACGTCGTCGAGTTAGAAAGCGACGCCCGAACGCCCGAGGCACAGACACCGACCGCGGACCGGCATGACTCGCACCGCCGTAGCCAGGAAAGAGACGCGCTCCACTGGCGACCCGGATCTTGTCCGCAGCGACGACGCACTCACCGACTACATAGCTACCGCTTGTTCGCTTCAACCGCTGCAGCATCGACCGACCTCCCCTCATCGCTGCCCGATCCGCCGCTTGGGCCCTACAGCCATCGAAACACATACACACAACGTCCTTGACTCCCCGGAACTGCGGCGCCAAAGACGCCCGCCGCCGCGAGCATCGCGCCTCTTCGTCGTCGTTGTCGTAAGAGTCCTCCCCCCAACCCTCACCGGTGTTCTCTTCCTCCGCGTACATGGATGCGCATCTTTCGACAACGAGGGGTCAATAATCGGTTGTTGTAGTTGCCAGCTCGGAGGCAAAGGAGAAGGGAAACCTAGTGTACGCTAGCCGGCCATCACTCCTCCTTTCCTATACTGATCTTCTCAACGCGTACACTAACGCACGCACACAAGTGCACTTTCTCTCACTCTATTTTCGTCCTCCTTTCTTTGCAAAGGTGGTCCCCATCGCGCTACCTGGCTTTCCCAGCTGTGGCCATCGCTTCTCCGCCACACCGCCCGGCGCACTCAGCTCCTTTGGGCGCCTAGTTTTCCACTTCCAGGAGCCACCGATCAGCAGCCGTGGCAGCTTGCTTACGCTAGGTGGCCGTTGTGGGTCCAGCGGCAAAAAGAAGCGGCTACTTCAGTTGCCCGGTGGCCAACTTCGTTCGCTTTGAGTGGGCCAGTTTCGGACTCTCTCGTTTTCGCGCCCCTTCGCACGGCGGTCGTTGCCGCAGCGACGGTCAAGAGTTGCCTACAACAACTAAATGTCAATTCTTCCTCGGAAAGAAACGACCACCGTTTCTAGATTGCCTGTTTACATCTTAGAGCGAGCCCGGAGCTGTTCTCGCGGTCAGCTCTCAGTCTTTCGCCATGGGTGTAACCTAATGGCTCTTTCCAGCCTGAGAACACCATCGGACAATATAATGTAGCTGTCAAAGAGCACGCGCATTTTTGCTGAAGTTTGTAACACTGGCTGTACTGTGTCCCGGACATTACTTGTTAAGACGATCTAAATAAAATTGGTAAGCGGCGCGCCGAGGCGCTTCCAAGTGAGCTACTTTCTGCGCGATCGTTATTGGTGCGCGGCCACAATATGCGTAACGTTTCCAGACGTTTTAATTTTCACAGACATGTAAAGTTAATAAGAAAAAGCTCTAAGTCTCTCATTTGTCAAGAAGAAAGAAACCTTTAGTAAAACCAGAAGCTTTGTTGGCTCGACCTAATGTATGTTCCCACATGGGGACGTCGACGTCTTTTTTTCTTCGGCGCATTTCGGGATTGCTGAACAGGGCCAAAGCTTATTTCCATATTTTGCGAGACTTGACGATACCTGAGGCATTACTTGACAATTCCGCAAGACCTTGTGGAAGACCTTGTGAACAGAAAATAATATAAACGGTATCATAAATGTTCGTCAATAGTCATTTGATCATATATAGAATGTATGTTTGCCGACAGCTTACTAATAGTGGCGTGACGTCATCAGTGATACCAGAACTGTTGTGGCATCACGATCAAGCCGTGAAATAATTTCCATTATAGTGACAGTACGCCACGCTTTCAACCGCCCAGGGGTGGGCCTATCCTAGATGCTGTGCTGAAGCATGCTTAGTGCAGTAAGCTTGGAATACCCCAGGTAACGGACGCAGCGACAAACCTTGGGTTCAGGAAGCTTTCGGGCGCACCTGGGAGGTAAGAGACCATTGCGATCACCTCACATCAAAAAGAAGACCAAGAAATGGGAGAGCTATAGAACCTGGACTCATTAATTCATTTTTATTTACATTTAAATCTCACATTTTATCGATTAGGGCATGCGTTTTGGCTCGCTGTGGCATAATTTCTAGTGGAAAATGACGCTAAATTAACGGCGATAAAGAAAGAACACAAACCCTGGCGCCCTGTTTTGTGTCAGCCATTTGTGCCAAGTTTTCAGCCCTGTTTTCTACTGGGTGAAATTTATCGAAGTCAGTAATAAATTTTAGTTACCAAATACAATTATTGCCGTTGATTGTTTCACAGGCATGTCCTTAGTTGCTGTCTGTATCAACATGTGACATTGAGATCAACCCTAACTGCGGGCACACGTACAAAAAAACTTGCAACAATAGGTCGTTATAACTGGGCACAGCTCTTTTTAAAGAGTTGAGTTTGCACTGCAGTCGCTGAGTTTACACACTTCCGCTCGGAGAATTGCGTAGAAATAAAGCGTATTGCAATTACAAGAATATGGCTGCTGCAGCCGCACACAAAAAAAGCATGTTCACCTGCATTAAGAGGTGGGGCAGTGCTATAGCAGCAATTAAGATGACGCTGGCGGGGCATTGCGCAGGCGTTCCAAAAGAAAAGCGCCGCAGGTGAGCTGCGGCAAAACTGTGCCGCACTGCTTGTCAGCGCACTCGTCGGCACATGAGCTGGGGAGAGCCCCAGTTCTTGCATAGAGAAACATACATCAAGAGCGAACACTCCCGCAGGGCCCTGCGGCCCTGCTACTGTGCCGCTTTCAGCGCCACGAGCGGTTGGTCCGACCCGGTAATGTCTTCATCATAAATTTAATAACACAACTTTTTCCGTCCACAGGCGAGAGTTTGAACCCGTACCCTCATGCTCCGAAAGCAAGTGTCTTTACCACTAGGCTACACACCCTTTTTCTTTGTTTATTGCCTGTGTGCATACAACATTCACAAACAAATGTATGTCAAAAGACAAACATGAAACTAAGAAAAGAGGTAAAATGTGTCAAATTTAATCGTTTTTTTCTTCATCTCTAGAAGGCTTTCTATTTGATGAAGCCATTCGGGCACCTCTTTATGAACCTTTTGTGATTCCACGAATGAACAGACAGATTGACAGAAGTATTGCCTAACCAGACGTTCATTACCATCAGCATGGCGTACCGCCATTCTATATTGCCATATACTGTGTAGGCCCAGTTACATAACTAGGTCGACAGGTATTCCTTCTTCATTTGATACTGGTAGAAATCTGATGCCGTAGGTACCAACAGGCAGATCTTTTTGCAAAGTCCTTTGGAGAACATCCCAGAAAAAGACTGCATCCCAGCAGTCCAGGAAAACATGCTGGATTATTTCCGGCTTTTCGCAGAGAAAGCAATCAGCACCTTAAGGAACGAATAAGCATTTTTCTTGCATTCATGTTTTCACGGACAAGGTCCCCGTTTGCAATTTAAAGAAAAAGGGTTTCGCTTCACGTGATACCTCCATTTTTTAAACGGCTTAAGACAGTCCATCCTGGGCCTACACAGTATAATTTTCTATATAGGGAAACAGGCAGAACTGTTTCTACTAGATTTTTGTTTAACATTTTACGCGAAACCGTACTGAGGTGTTCCAACGAAAAACGTGTTTTTGAAAGAGACATGAATCAACAACTTCTTTTAGCAAACCTCTAATGCTTGCTTTCATGTGACCAGATGTTACCACAAATTCTGGCAACCGTCTTTCAAGCCTAAGCTGTATAACAGTACGTATGAATGTGTTGTGTTCCAAGCACCCCTGTGCCACGAGCGAGCCTCCGAACCCGCGAAGGACCGGATGCTGAAACTGCTTCCAGATGTTGACTCCTCCCCTTCCCCCGCTCGGCGCACTTTTTCATGGCAACAATGCCTCGATGACCTGCGTGGACAAGCGACATGGCCTGTTCGCGAAGTGCCGCTGGAATTACAACTCTTGATGCCAAGGTGACGCAACCGCGATGAGTGCTCAACTCCGTAGCTCGCTTGCGGTAAGCGTTGAAGTGTTCACCCTTTAGCTTCTGCACGTTGCCTTCTTGTATAGCTGCGTAGACTTCCTTCAAGACAGTGCACTCCTGCGTTGATGCTGCTACCGTGTCAGCTGTTGGCGGAGGGTTCGGCAGCGCCTTGAGCATGAGTATATCACCCGGTGGTGGTGGTTCATCTATTGTGGTGTCTAGCGGCAGGCGGCTTAGTGCGTCGGCGTTCTGGTGTTTCTTCCCAGTGCGATGTGCGAGTTCGTAATCGTACGCCGACATCTTGATGCACCATCATGTCATTCGCGGCGACAATGTCTGTGGCATTTGCTTCTGGGTACCCATATTACCCAATAAGGGCCAGTGATCTGTTATGACAGTCACTTCCCTGCCGGTAACGTACTGCCAAAAGTTATCTGCTGCGTAGACGATGGCAATTCTCTCTTTATCTAGCTGGGAATAATTCCTCTCTGCCTGCGATAGAGTGCGCGAAGCAAAAGCGATCGGGGCTTCCTGTCCCTGGTCGTAAACTTGGGAGAGGACTGCTCCCACTCCGTATGGTGATGCGTCACAGGCTAGCAGTAGGGGTCTCCTTCCGTCGTAGTGTCGCAGAACAGTAGACTTGCGAAGTATTTGCTTAAGGGCAACAAATGACTCTTGGTGGCGTGGTGACCAAGTCCATGGGACTTCTTTCTGCAGGAGCTGATATAGATCGTTGGCCACTGTAGCTCGATGTTCTAAGAACCGGTCGTAGAACGTCAATAGCCCCAAAAACGACTGCAGTTCTTGCTTGTTAGTAGGCGCTCGTGCTTCGCTGATTGCACGCACTTTGTCTTCAGTGGGATGGATACCCTGCGCGTCCATTTGATGTCCAAGAAACTTCACTTCAGGCACCGCAAAAACACATTTTTCTTTACTGATGCGCAAATTATCATTTGCTAGCCTTTCCAAAATGAGCTCCAAGCGTTCTGTGTGCTCTTCACTAGAGGCGCCACCGACAATAACATCGTCCAAGTAGACGCAAACACCTGGGATCCCGCTAAGTGTAGACTCCATAAATTTCTTGAAGATTGCTGGCACTGCAGATATTCCGAATGGTAGCCTTTTAACTTTGTAAAGCCCCTAATAGTCTTTATCGTTTATTGTTTCGTTTGTGTTTAGTGTTTATTCGCTCACCTTCAGCTGCTGGTAGGCTTTTGTCAAGTCCAAGTTGGACGTTATGTTGCGTGACCGTTTTGTGTGCGGACTGCGTGACGCAGGCCTACACCAACGCCTGTTCGCGAAGACGGGTCTCACCTTCTCCAAAGCCTACGACATCGCCCAACGAGTGGAGAGCGATTATTTCGGAAAAACATAAAGCGATTAACTAACTGACGAAGGTACAAATGACACAGACCAAGTCCACCAGAGTAAACCCATCTGAATAAATTAGTTCTACTCGTTCGCTCGCAAGAAGAACTCTACAAGGAAACAGCAAATATTCGATGAAATTTCTGTACATTCACACGTGAACAATGCAATACTTGATGGGCATACCAGAGCGTACTGACTAAAAAATGTGTTACAGAAGGTTCCTGAGGCGAAAATTCATTGCTAAAAACCATCGCGTTGTTCAGCTTTTTATCGTATAGCTCCACGGCCTGACGCCGCCAGTACGGTTAGCTGTCACAATAACATTCTAATGGCACACCTAGGTATTGTACTGGAGTAGTAGTCCATGAAATACCAGCCAAAAATTGTGGAGTCACAGGCCATTCGCCGTGCCAGTAACCCACGCACTTGCTCCAGTTTACCAAACTACCACTTGCATTATTGGTTTGCTTTGGTTTGGTTTGCTTTATTCAAGGCAAAATTCAACAAGATTGCCTTGGGGAACACGACTAAGGGCTAAGTAATTGCCTGACTTGGTCGTGCCACCCTGGCAGCAAAGCAAAAACATATCGCAAGTACAGTACGCAGAAAAGTACCACTTCACGTGTTATCTTACACGGGCACCATAGTCGAACAAGAACTGCCAGAGGTGTGATTAAAAGAATAGAAATATAAACAGTCCTTATTCGAGTGGTTCACAAGTAAAGGTTCACAATTTTTATGGTTTCAGCGATACTATCATAATCTTCACAAAACACAGCTATATCATCTGCGTGTGCCAGTACCCGTAACTTCAGCTTCTTGTAGTTTGTGCCCTACTATGTTACTGCTTTTCCTGACAATTCGGCAAAATAACCCAATATAAATTGAAAATACGAGAGAAGACAAAGAACAGCCTTGTCGTACAGAACGTCTGACATTATTTCGTTTCCCAGCAACTTTGTTGATGATTAGCCGAGTTTTACATCCAGTATATGCCATTCGAACTGTATCTCGAATTACTTTGCCAGCATTGACATAATCTAACAAAAGAAAAAGAATTTCGTGAGGTACTTGCTCAAATGCTGTTTCTAAATCCATCTGGATCATCGCAATGTGATTGTTTGTGGCATCGCAGCACTCCAATACACTTCGTGCCTTGTGAATGTTTGTGAATATAGTGAGCCCTTTAATTCCACATGTCTGGTGGTGACCTACATTCTTATTAATAACGGTCTGCAGTCTCCTTGCTGGCACTTTCATCAAAATCTTGTAGTCGACATTTGATAGACTTATTGGTCTGTATACGATTTCACTTCACATAATTTAACTACGTTTTCAGTTTTTGGAATTTATATAGTATAAGATAGGTGAAAAGATGGTGACAGAATCTTTATGTCTTAAGCTTCCTTAAAAACCGCAGCTAGGATCGGTGCTAGTTTATGTTTGAATTCCTTAAAAAATGTGGCTGTTAACCCATCAGGCCCTGGGGAACTTCCCAAACCACTAGGTTACACACCCATGCGTCCACGAAGGAAATACATCAGTACATCTAAAACACAGGAATGTGCACTATTTGTGTAAAACAAACGCAGAAAGACAATGCTTTCTAGTCATACTTCACTGTTTGCTGTTGTAGGGCAATAAATGTCCTAACTGGAACATGATGTAGAGCGGATACAAAAAGTGCACAACTTAATAAAATTTCTTATTTGCAAAAAAGTTTTGTCAAACTTCGGTATTCATTGCCATCTTGAGGAGGCTATTACATGTCTTAACAAAGAAGTAAACGCGAGCATGGCTACGCAATCTAGCGGTTGGTCTTGATGGGCCATGAAAGGACCTCAGTGGCCGCTCTTTATATAGTGTAATTCTCTATGGTTCTTCGACATATCTCACGTACTCGTGCCGATATTCTGATGCTTCTCATGTGACCAGCTCGATTGAAGTCGCACTGTTATCATCACTTCTCTTCAGAGGTGCTTTCAGTTCTTCATGTAATTTCGTTTATTCGTGTCGCAATGAACTTTTGTAAGCCATGCGCTAATTTTTTTTTATCACTAAATATGTCACAAGTTTGGCATGCGACGACAATTGGTAGCAGCGTGGTTTTGCTCAAGCTGTCGACAAGGCAACCATGAGAATGTTGAATAGGTTAGCCAGATGTTCCATCGAAGTTTCCCTATCTCCAGCGCCTCTGCTGATAGAGCACGCTGACATAAAGTTTGTCCGCAGCTCGCGTGCTCCTTATGCTTTCGGGGCATGTGCACAGTATGGAAAGACACAACTAACAACGACAACCAATTAACATGAACACAAGTTCACGGGCATTTTAAAGCACACACAACGTGACACTTTTTGCGTTTGAGTGCGTATCTTGTCAGAAGATTAGAAAGATTCAATAATCATTTTAGCGTGAATGCTTGGCTTTCACATTGCTGCAGGTATGGCTTACAACCGCAAAAGTGCGCAGGGTTCCTTTTTAGGAGTCTGGAATGAATGTTTGTCACTGCCCCCCCCCCCCCTTTCTAGGGGGTGCAGCTGCCGTTGTGACCCGAATCCTCACCTCGAAGTGCACACCTATCCTTACATCTAACAGTGATGTACCGGTACTCGTTATCGCTCAAGGGGCAGAATGGCCGGCCAACAAACTCGTGTTTCTACGTCACGCAGCCGCCGTTTGACTCAATGTCCCTAAAGCAACAAGCGTTCCAGGTGGCGTCACGACGATTTACAAGCGCCAAAGGGAACTCACACGGACAAACTGGCGACAGGAAGTGTGCCCTCTTTACGAAGCTCTACGTACACGCATTGAGGGAGAGGATAGCGGCGAAAGGAGGAGAGAAAATTAAGCGCTTGTCCAGCAGGTGCCAATTCCGGCTCACTCGCGCTAGAGCGGTGTGCAGTGCCCTCCACTGATTACACGTTTTGACACCTCTAATAAGCCGCGGCGTTGTAAGTGTGTGTGTCTCTCGTCTCACTGCGTACAGCTGTGTGTAGACACGAGCGCCCCCTTCCGTATAATGCGCGCGATGTAGGGGCGCCCCCTAAACACCCAGCCATCGGTTTTCGCTTGGTCGCGTTGCATAGAGTGATTTGTGTCGGACTTTTGTGGGGGCCGACACTGACGCAATCAGAGCTGTCTTGTGTCTGTTGCGCAATGGCGCTTTCGCAAAGACATGTCTGTTGATCAAAAAATATCTATAAAAGCATTGGACGTTGCTGCGTGACGGGGAAAAAGATATCGCCGCTAATTTCGTTTAGACAAATCGTGGTGATCACTTATTGCATTTTGGAACAGGCAGGATTCTGCGCGGGAAGTTTGCTATTACAATTGAACATGAGCTCTTGTTCTACGTAATGAATAGTTGAATGACATTAGCTTACTTTAGTTAGTATTTTACCCAGTAGTCACTTTTTTACTTATTCCGGTCATCAGCGTCGTGTTCACGTATACAATTTACATTCTGAATGCAATCACCTTTTTTATCTTATGTTTCATCGTGTCTTCAGATTATCTGTGCTGGTTTGGACATCTTTCTTTTTCATTCGTAATTTCACGCATGTGGCGACGTAGGGCACACGTGCAACAATAAGGGCTCTAACTTAGAACATGCGCTGTATGTGTTGGCATGTGAATTTGTACACTATATTTCTAAAGCGATGCGAAATGCAGGCTGCTACAGAAAACAGGCCGTACGGCCACATTTAGGCGTCCGTCAATCACCGATTCGGACAGGCAGTCTGCGTCCGTCAGTTTTGGTATCACAGATAGATATAATTACCATATAAGCACGAGATGGCTTGCAGAGTATTCATTCAGAATAATACTCAAAGTATACCATGTGAGCACTGCATATACCTGTGTTCAGCTAAAGTGGTTAATCACCTAGAGTACTTGGTACTCTTCTGCAGGAGAGCATAAAGCGGTCCATAAGTCTCACACTTGATAAGGCCATGTCAGAGGCTGATAACAGCGTGTACTTGGAGAAAGGGGTGAATTATTTAGGGTACCTGGTACTCTACTATGCGATAGCACTAGGCCGTCCCGTGGGCGTCACACTTGGTGAGTAACAAGAACAAGTAACATAAGCCAGCAGTGCCCGAAGCTTCTAGAAAGGGTATTTTGACCTGTCTGACGGAGAACTTGATAACTAGAGGCTCGCTAGCCTTCCCATGAGCACAGAAATGGCATGGTTTCTGGAAAACAAGCTGATACTCTGGCAACATAATGACAGCAGTGGCAAAAACTATTTCTTAATGCCAACGACTTGGCGCTTGTATTTGTTATTACTGCATGCCCGGAAACTTTTCATCACAGCTATTGAAGATGTAAAAAACCTGAATATATAAAAGACATGTTATAATAGAGCCATATTAGACGTGATGGACTCGTAAGACTTGAGGCATCTACATACTAGGCTTGGCACCTGCGCGACCTGCCAGTTCCTGGCGAACACATACCACGTCGTCGCTTCGTGCCCCACCAACCCACTTCCTTTTTCATCCCCTTTCCCCCTCTGAACTAGAGACGCTTCGGAGGATTACCAGCTCGGCTGCTCCCTTGGAATCTCACCGTTCCTTGGATAGGCATGCTCGAGCCGCAGCCAACTCCAATGGCGTCCCGGAATAGAGACATACCATTCAAGCATTCAATATGCCGCAACTCTCTGGTACATTTTCTGAAATGAAATGTTTTCTACCACTGCCGCCATGAGAAATTGGTGCGATTGGGCATCAGTTGTAGATCCCTGATAAAAATCAAAGTGATGGTCGCCGTCAACACGACTGACGCAGAAAATTATCATGTGATATCATTAGTATATGTCACCGCGTCGTCACTTATCTTAAAAACTTGCGACATTTTGACGGGTAAAGTGCGGGCAATAAGCCAGAGGACAACGAAGTGATGAGCGTAGACAGCAACCACTGTTCCTCCGAGAAATACCACTTCGCAGCGGCTGCTCTTTTTTTGGTTCTTTTGATACAGACATTGTTTTTCTTGCTCGCACCGTCGTCCTATATCCTGTTCTATTCACGTCGCGACATTGGTGGAGGTGCTGGACCTCTCCAACTGATGCTTGGGATACCTCCACGCCCTGGCACTTCGAGTCCGCCACCGCAGCCCGTTCTTGCAGTGGATACTCCTGTTTACCGCTAGAGTCACCGATAGTGAGGCCTTAGTCCCGAACCAATCTCCCTCAAACTTCTCCAGCAACAAACCGTGCCTTGAGAAATGGCTGCTGGTGGGCCTTGTTAGGTTTGGCCTGGGGATTCATCTCTCCATCCCTTCGGCGCCCAGTCTTACCGACGCTGTCAAGTATTTGAGTGATTATTCCAGACCAGGCGGCGGGCAGAGGCGAGTTCACGTCCTTCAAAAGCGGACCTTTTGTCGTCGCTTCAAGCAGAAGCGGTTACTAATGGACTCGGCGACTCAGCGGGCGACGGCAAAGCTGTCGTGACCGGCGCCGAAGCTGACAGAGGAGCGGTGCTCCCTTTTGATCCCCAATCACCAAGCCGACCGGCCGACTGCCTATGCTCGTCAGGCACTGTACGTGCTAGCCGGAGGACCAAGACGTCGTGTCGCCAAGACGCCATTAGCCGTTCGAGAGAGGCCAACAAAGACGGCGTCTTTCTGAAAGAGACCGCGACGGACAGCGCACCTAGATCGCCCCGCTAATTGGGCGAGCTGTGCAGTGGGCCCTTTGAAGTATGCGGCCAGGATCGTGGGAACGCTCGTCTAACGGCACACCCACGACGAGGACCAGCCCTGCTGGCGCCACCACCGTGCAGTGTTCACGTGGACCTTGTATGCTCGCCTCCCTCACCTGTGTGTGCGTGATTGGTGTTCAACTCTGAGAGGAGGAGCCCGACAGGGCATAAAACGACGAGACAGAGTGCTGAACAGCGCTCTCTGAACCTGGCTCTGAACTATGTAGTGTTCAACCACCACGCTCGTGGTTTGTTAAACCACTATCCCTTCTTTTCTGTAAATAAGTGTAAATAATGTCATAAACTTCTGTTATGTTTCTCGTATCCTCTTGTCAGCGTTCAGTTCCTCCATCCGGATGCCATCACCTGCAACATCTTCCTTCCCGACCTTAACAACTGGTGGCAGTAGTGGGATGCCATCATCAGCGAGCGACCTTCCTTCCCATCTCTAACAGCCTTAACAGCATACTGTTGATCAACCTCAAATTCCCGAGAACTTTCACGTTGAGGTCTATGAAGACGTTGGGGACTGGTTAGCCCAGTATGAGCGAGTCGCAAAGGTCAACCACTGGCCCACTGTACAAAAGCTATAACGCGTCTACTTTGCTTTGGCAGTCAGCGCTCGTACATGGTACAGGAAACACGAGTCAACGCTGTTTGCGTGGGATTAATTTCGGCAGCTAATTCTCGGGACGTTCACAAACACCGACAGCCATGATTCTGCTTTGCAGCTCATAGAGGCACGCATACAAAAGCCAAACGAGAACGGCGCCATGTTTGCGGAAGACATGGCCTGCCTATTTCAGCGGGCTGACCCCGAGATGCCTGAAAGTAAAAAACTCCGACATTTGATGAGGGGCTTCAAAAAAGAGCTGTTTGCTGGTCTCCTGCGCAACCCGCCAACAAGAGTAGCGGAATTTGTCAAAGAGGCTACGACAATCGAGGGAACACTGTAGCAACGGCGCCGATACCATGATCAACCAAACAACACATCTCCCAGCCTCTCTGTTTTGACTGCCGGCAGTGAGTGTTCTCTGCGTGAGCTCATTCGTGAGGTCGTTTGGGAGGAGATCCAAAACTTTCTTGTGACTCCACAAGAAAATACCATGGCTTGCGTTGCAGAAGTTGTGTGGCAAGAACTCCGCCAGGAATTTTTAGCGCCCAGATTGCCCTTAGACCAGCGGTCTGTAAGCTATGCATCAGCCGTCCATCGACCCACTCCAGTGACGTACAACTCGTCACCACTGGCTTATCGCGACATCAGCCAAAAGCCTTAGAACGAGCCGTGGGCCCCAGCTTCCAATCCGGTGCCGCCGTATCCACAGTCTCACGTGTCTATGCAAACGTCGTCGATGTATACTCCGCCGACATCTGCATCTTGATCGCAAAGGATACCCACTAGTCGACCATTCATCCGTAAGACGGACTTATGGCGCACCGTCGACCACTTTGCTTTCTTTGTGGAGAAGCCGACAATATTTTCCGCGATTGCCCGCACCGTGACCTTAGACATCGGAACTTTCTACAAACCTCTCCTCGCACTTGTTTCAATAACCGCTGTGACAGAAGTGCAGGCTCGCAAGCACAGCAACCCGATCGGCCGTATCGTCGACCCCATTCTCCTTCACCTCCAAAATAACTCGCCGCAGCAGCGCAGTTAGGCCGAGGTGGTCCGGGCAGATCTCCTAGCCCTCGTCGGGGAAACTAACAGCAGCGACTTTTGGGGGAAGGTTGCCGCCCGTCGAGATGCTATCACACCCCCAACATCTTCTCTACGACGCGATAGGACGGATAATACTACGGATTGTACGACGGACGATACCAAGGGCGATACGACGTCACTGACATCAACGGCAATCGTAAGCGCCAATCTAGACATTTGTATAGACGGACGCCCAGTAACAGCGCTGGTAGATAGTGATGCAGACTTCGCTATTATCAGCCGTAAACTCGCCGATTGCCTAAAGGAAGTCAGAACAGTATGGACGGGCCCGAACATAAGAACCGCAGGGGGCCAATTGGTGAAGCTGACGGGCTAATGTAGCACTCGAATCAATATCGGCAGTTCAGATTTTGTCGCTAATTTTGTAATTTTACCGGAGTGCTGCAAATACCTGATCTTAGGCAAGGCGCCGTTATTAACATTCCTGAGAGATCGGTTACGTTTTGGATGGCCCCAGGTCAGTTTTCAAATGGTCCCTGTGCAGACCAGCGACGCAAACCTTTGAGCGTCTTCGATGACGACGTGACCATCCCACCGCGGTCGAGTGCACTCACGGCTGTCGCATGTGACACATCAAGCAATTCCGAAAATATCGCCGAACGAATTCCCGTACTGCTATTCAGCCATGGTTTATCTATCGCAAGAGACGCCGTGAGCATAAAATGGAGACACACGCACGTTCTTGTTATGAACTTCAGCTTTGAATGCTGTCATCTATTGAGGGGCATCACAGTCGCGTACATGGAAGAGCTCGCCGAGTTGACAGACTGCCTAACTCTTGAGAAAGATAATTCAACTGATCTGTTCCCCGGTACCTCCATCTGTTGATATTGACCTAAGTTTTCTGCCGGCGCAGGAGCAAAGTATCCTGCAGCTTATTAGGCAGTTTGAAGATTGTTTCTCTTCGACGTCCAGGGTCCGTCAAACGTCACTGACGAAACATCGAATTATAACGGACGACATGAGCAGACCCATCAGGCAAAACCCGTACAGGGTAGCTCCAGGGGAACGTGAAGCCAACGAAAATCAAATGCGACAGATGCTTGAAGATGACCTTATTCAGCTGTTGAAAAGCCCTTTGGCTTCGCCAGTGTTATTAGTGAATAAAAAAGACGGCACTTTACGTTTCTGCGTGGATTACCGCAAGCGGAATTAGTGACAAAAAAATACGTCTACCCACTTTCACGTAACGACGATTCACTCAATTGACTATGTGTCACACATGTCCCGTTTATTAGGGAGGCAATCGCCGGGCTAATTCCAAGGGTCGAAGTATCGGCCCCCCGAACCGCACCACGAAAGCGTGGACAATTTAGAAGTGGTCCTTTTTGGCGCGCCAGCGGACGCCGGCTGTGGTCCAAAGAACAAGTCAGAGCTGAGAGTTGATAAACAAACAAAATTATATTCTCATTAACGGCAGATCAAAAACAATACACACGTATGCACACTCCACAATAGTTACATACAATACGTCACCAAACAGACAACGTACTACACAGTACAATCAACCACACTTGAAACAACGGACACAGACAACAATACGCACTACAATGCAGTCGCATGCATTGAACAACCAAGACACTCAAAGACTAAAGAGATATAAAACCTATTCAGTCCAAAGTCCTTGGAACAAAAGTCTGAATGATACTCTTCCGAGAATCACTCACTTAAAGTCCAGCGTTGTTGTCGTTCCGCGCCCTCTGAAGTTTCTCTTCCAGGAAACCTCCCGTCTTCAATTGGCCACTCTTCAAACTTCAACTTCTTCGCCGGAAATCCGTCGGCTTCCCACACGCAGCTGTTGCCCGCGTCTTCGCTCGATAGCGGTAAACCCCCGCTCTTGCCTGTAGCTCGAGCCGTCCCTACGGACCAAAACTTCGCCGACTACACGGCGGACTCTCTACGCACTCTGGCGCTCACTTCCGTCTCCTCCTGTTCTGTCACTACGGGCAGAACCTTCGCCGACTACACGGCGGAATCCCTACGCACTCTGGCGTTAACTTCCGTCTTCTCCTGATTCCCCGTCTCGGCTGCTTGGTTAAATACCTTGCGCGCGACTTTCCAGATGTTTCTCGTCATTTCGTCGGCGCGATACGCAGCGAAGGCTGGGAAGAGGCACGAGACGGTTCGACTGCCCTCTCCGGAGGATGATTCACTCGGTCTGACCCCGCCTCCTTCGTCTAGAAAAATCGCGGCCTTGCTGGGCCGCCGATGTGGGGTGAAGAGGATCGTCTGCGAAGCCGTGCTTCTGCGGGGAGAGCGCGCGCCCGGGAGCCCTGGATGTTTGCTTTCTTTTTTTTTCTTTTTACCTCGCGGCGTTTCTGCCGCCCGTTGTCGCAAGGATTTGGCGGCGCGCTCTTGTTTAGCGCTCGTTCTGTGACACTGCCCCCCACTTTAAGAATATTATCTCATAATATTCAAAACCACACAAACGAGCGCGAAAAGTCACCACACATTCTCACAGACTGTAACACAATCCGTCACTCATGACACTTCACATTCACAATATATCACTCAATACAATCTTACATTGTAGTTCAATTCCACAGCACATGAAATATAACCACAGGCACATGATTACAACACTTCATCACACATTCCAAACAATACAAACGTACAAGGTTCTGTCTATACAACAAATATACAACCCTATACATCACATCACAGCACAACACTTCGACACTTGTGACACAGGATAACAAGAACATTAACACAACATATGTCACTCAGCCCTGCCAAACACATTCTGATTCCACCTCAGCACCTATCTTGAGTACTTCGAACAGCGCTTGCGCCCCTTTTTGCGGTGCTCGCTCGATCTCTTCTTGTGCTTCCACGTTCTTTTTCGGCGAGCCCTTTCCAACGACGATATCTGAGGCGTCGTCTCAGCCATCGTTGTCTCTTCCGACACCGTTAACGCGTCATTACATTCGACGGGTCCTGTCTGTTTATTTACCCGCTTGATCATGCCTCTACATTTTGCCCGGCTGGCCAACTCCGTCTCCTTTACACTGTCGGTCGGTTGAGGTCGTGCCGACGTAAGTCCGGTTGCTCGGCCCGTGAACTTATTCGACACGATCGTCTTCCCCTTCGCTGTCTCTTGCGCCGCGGCTTCGCCTCGGGCTCTAGTGAGATCCGTCACGGGATGCTCCTCCACTGTATCTCGCGGCCGCTGTGTTGGCGAGGGCTCTAACTTCGGGTCTTCTCCCAAACATTCTGGATCACTTGGCCCTCGCGCCCCGTCGATGTTTCCGATGACAAGGTCATACAGGGGGGTCGTCATGCATAACGCAGTAACCTTCCCGCTGAAGTACGGGGTTTCAACCTCAATTTCTGCTTCGGGAAGCATCCGGACCGTACGGTCAATTAGGCAAACCGGTTTCGTTCTGCCTGTCAACTCTCTTTCCCGTACCAAATTTCTCCTCACGATAACCGTGGAGCTACCGGTGTCTCTTAGAACCGTAATCTTCTTGCCTGCAATCTTTCCAGGAAGCGTTGGCATTCCCTTCATAACACCGGTTGGCTGTTTTGACATTACAGCCCCCACAATAGGAATTTTCTCCCCATTCTTCAATTCTACGAATCCGTCGGTGACGGCATTATTATCGGATTTCGGTGCCGCTTGCACACAGGATACCTGGTGAGTTTGACTCGCTCCGTTTCGACATGCATCTGCTTTGTGCCCAGTCTGACCACACTTAAAACATTTCACTACCGTAGGGCTCGTAAAGATCGTTCGACAGTTTTTCGCGCGATGACCCACTCGGTTACACAGAAAACATCGCTGAATGCTCTCTGGTGCACGCTTCTTTTCTTCGGGAGCCAATTTTTTCGAATCGTCGGGACACTCCTTCTTGACTTTGGCCAAATTAGTGCCACCTTGCGCTTCCAAGAATTGATCAGCCAATTCAAGCATGTCTTCAAGTGAGTCAGCCTTCCTCTCTTTCAAGTACAGTGACAGACTTGGGTGGCAACTAGTAAGAAATTGTTCTCTAATTAGGAGCTCTCTAAGCTCATCGTACTCCTGCGCTGTCCCTGAAAGTTCAATCCATCTGTCGAAATAATGGCAAAGTCGGGCGGCATACTGTGTAGCCGTCTCACCATCAGCTGGATTTCCTGTCCGAAATCTGTCCCGGAATCCTTCCACAGTGAATCTAAATCGCTTCAACAAAGCAGCTTTCACCTTTGCATAGTTGGCTGCATCGGTCGGCGTCAGCCTACCGTACACACTGAGCGCTTCACCACTCAAGCAAGTACTCAAAGCAGTTGCCCATTGATGTTCCGGCCAATTCTGGCTCTTCGCAATCGTCTCAAATCGGTGGAGGTACGCGTCTAGGTCGTCTTTCCTTTCATCAAACGCTACGAGCAGCTTGCTTGGGTTCAAGCGGAAGCCGTGATCTTCCCGTTCGCTGCTTTCAACTCTAGCTTGGACGGGAGTTTCACTTCGCTGTTGCAAACGGAGCCGCTCGAGTTCCATCTCGTGTTGCCGCTGCCGCTCCCTTTCAGCCATCTCCGCTTCTCTTTCTTCTCTCGCCCTTTCGGCTGCCAACTTTTCTCTCTCCAGCTCCAACTTCAATTGCTCCTCTCTTTCTTCCTTCAGCTGTCGCTCTTTTGCCTCTCTTTCTTCTTTCAGCTGTCACTCCTTTGCTTCTCTTTCTTCTCTCGCCCTTTCAGCGGCCAGCCTTTCTCTCTCCAACTCAGCTGCCTTTTCTTCCTTGGCCCTCTCTGCCGCCAACCTCTCTCTCTCCACCTCAGCTTCTTTTTCCGCTTTGGCTCTTTCGACCGCCAACCTCTCTTTTTCCAGCTCGGCTGCTTTTTCTTCTTTGGCTCTCTCTTTTTCTTCTTTTTCCTTCTGGGTGACCCACTTCCGTAGTTCAGCGCCAGAAAGACCCATCTTTTCACCAAGAGCAACTAACTTTTCGAGATCCATTGTGTCTCGCAACTCGCAAATAAAACCTTGCCGCGTGCAAAAAGTATCTGCCTAAATCAGTCTATCGGAACACTTTCCTGCACTCGTTAACGAGAACACTGAACAACACACCAAATCGTTCCGATAGCACTATCAACAACTCGAGGCTCTTTCTCACTACTTTGGACACACTGTGCACCAAAAGGTCCTGTTTCGCGGACGCCAGATTAATTGTCACACCTGTCCCGTTAATTAGGGAGGCGATCGCCGGGCTAATTCCAAGAGCCGAAGTCTCGGCCCCCCGAACCGCACCACGAAAGCGTGGACAATTTAGAAGTGGCCCTTTTTGGTGCGCCAGTGGACGCCGGCTGTGGCCCAAAGAACAAGTCAGAGCTGAGAGTTGATAAACAAACAAAATTATATTCTCATTAACGGCAGATCAAAAACAATACACACGTATGCACACTCCACAATAGTTACATACAATACGTCACCAAACAGACAACGTACTACACAGTACAATCAACCACACTTGAAACAACGGACACAGACAACAATACGCACTACAATGCAGTCGCATGCATTGAACAACCAAGACACTCAAAGACTAAAGAGATATAAAACCTATTCAGTCCAAAGTCCTTGGAACAAAAGTCTGAATGATACTCTTCCGAGAATCACTCACTTAAAGTCCAGCGTTGTTGTCGTTCCGCGCCCTCTGAAGTTTCTCTTCCAGGAAACCTCCCGTCTTCAATTGGCCACTCTTCAAACTTCAACTTCTTCGCCGCAAATCCGTCGGCTTCCCACACGCAGCTGTTGCCCGCGTCTTCGCTCGATAGCGGTAAACCCCCGCTCTTGCCTGTAGCTCGAGCCGTCCCTACGGACCAAAACTTCGCCGACTACACGGCGGACTCTCGACGCACTCTGGCGCTCACTTCCGTCTCCTCCTGTTCTGTCACTACGGGCAGAACCTTCGCCGACTACACGGCGGAATCCCTACGTGCTCTGGCGTTAACTTCCGTCTTCTCCTGATTCCCCGTCTCGGCTGCTCGGTTAAATACCTTGCGCGCGACTTTCCAGATGTTTCTCGTCATTTCGTCGGCGCGATACGCAGCGAAGGCTGGGAAGAGGCACGAGACGGTTCGACTGCCCTCTCCGGAGGATGATTCACTCGGTCTGACCCCGCCTCCTTCGTTCTAGAAAAATCGCGGCCTTGCTGGGCCGCCGATGTGGGGTGAGGTGGATCGTCTGCGAAGCCGTGCTTCTGCGGGGAGAGCGCGCGCCCGGGAGCCCTGGATGTTTGCTTTCTTTTTTTTTCTTTTAGATGCGGAGCATCTTATACTCGCGCCTTGTAGTGCGCCGTCCGCACCGCTTCTCGAACATTCGACAGCTGACGCGCGCGCATGCGCCGTCGCGCCGTCGCCCACTCTTCCACCATCTGTGCATCCCTTCCTCCTCTACACACCGCGCGCGCTTCACTCCTCCACCATCTGTGCACCCTTCCTCCTCTACACACCGCGTTCGACATCTACAATTCTCCTGATTCTCCAGTGGACGCGCATGTGGCGTCGCGCTTCGAGAACATTCAACAGCTGACAGTGCATGCGCCGTCGTGCTGTATATATACTCAAGGTCGGCGCTCGCTCGCTCAGTTGCCGCTCGTCGGTTGGTTTGTACGGCGCGTCGATGTCCAAGGTCGCGGTGAAATGAATTCCAACGAATCCACAAACACAATGATCGACGTCCCTTCGACCAGCGCCGCCCTTTCGCATACGTGTGTACGTGTTCACTCATTTAACACCCCCTCCTACAACCACGTTAACCAATTTAGCCATCGACCCAAGTAAGTCGCAATTTAACACCCCATTTCACAACCACGTTAACCAATTTAGCCATCGACCCAAGTAAGTCGCACTTTAACACCCCGTTAACCAATTATATGGTCCGCATCCTCCTCAGTGTTCCCCCGAGGGAAGCTGCGGGCAATTTTTTTACCTCGCGGCGTTTCTGCCGCCCGTTGTCGCAAGGATTTGGCTGCGCGCTCTTGTTTAGCGCTCGTTCTGTGACACTATGGCATGCGCGTTATTTCTTGTCGATGGATCTTGAAAGTGGGTATTGGCAGATAGAAGTCGATGAAAAAGACCAGGAGAAAACAGCTTTCGAGACACCTGATGGTCTTTTTAAATATAAGGTACTTTCATTTTCCTTGTTCTCAGCATCGGCAACGTTTCAGCAGCTGATTGACACCGTACTATCAGGCCTCAAGTGACAGACGTGCTTAGTGTGTTTAGATGAGGTCATCGTATTTTCTACCACACTCTACGAACACGTAAGGTGACTGCACTCATTATTTCAAGCTATCCATTCCGCCAGACTAACAATTAAGCCGGAGAAATGCGACTTTGGCTTCGAAAAGCTCCTGTTCCTAGGGCTTATTATAAGCCGTGAAGGTGTGCCACCTGACCCTGAAAAAATATCTGCTGTTAAGAATTTTCCAGCGCCAACTGACAAAAAGGTGGTAAGACGAATTTTTCGGACTGTGCGCTTACTACCAACGCTTCATTGAGAACTTCTCGCGCATTGCCTTGCCATTGACCCGCCTTACCAGAGAAGACGTCGCATTTGTATGGGATGGCGAACAGCAAAAATCGTTCAATGAGTTGCGGCAACGCCTTCAGAAGCCATCAGTTCGCACACTTTGATGATGACGCCCCGAAAACAGTGCACACCGAGGCCAGCAATGTCGGCTTAGGAGCTGTACTTGTGCAGTGGCAGGATGGTGCCGAATTAGTAATTGCCTACGCGAGCAGAACTCTTTCACGTGCGGAAGAAAATTATTCTACCACGGAAAAATAGTGCCTTGCGGCGGTGTGGGTGGTTATAAAATTTTGCCCATATCTGTATGGCCGTCCTTTTAACGTTGTCAGCGATCATCACTACCTCTGCTGGCTGACGAATTTAAAAGACTCGTAGCACGGCTGGCGTGCTGGAGCCTGAAGTTTCAAGAATTCAATAAGACGGTGATCTACAGATCGGAAAAACGACGAACCTCCGACAGCAGAATATGACAATACAGCCTTTGTCGGAGTTGTAAACATGGCTACTGTCGCACAGCTGCAACAAGATGACCTGAAACTAGAACCCATAATTCGTTTTTTGGAGGGTCGCACTTCATCTCTACCTAGACTGTTTGCGAGAGGGCTTTCGTCCTTTTTCTTGCGCAACGACGTCCTGTATAAGATGAACTTCACGCCACACGGAAACAACTACTTACTCGTCGTCCCAACATCTCTAAGGAGCGAAGTATTACAGGCATGCCATGACAAACCAACATCCAGTCACTTGGGCTACACGCGTACGCTGTGCAGAGTGAGGCAGAAATACTACTGGCCAAGACTAACGGCAACTGTTCAACACTATGTTCGGACGTGGCGTGATTGCCAACTCAGAAAAGCCCCACCCGTCAAACCAGCAGGCCTCCTCCATCCTATTGACGTGTCTGTTACTCCATTCGCTCAAGTCGTAATGGATCTTTTGGGCTTATTTTCAAACTCGTCGGCAGGTCGCAGATGGATTATAGTAGCCACCAACTACCTGACTCGTTACGCCGAAACGAAGGCTCTGGCGAGGGGCATGGCAAGTGAAGCAGCCATATATTTTGTACAGAGTGTGGTGCAGAGGCATGGAGCTCCATCAGCAGTAATAACTGACAGGGGAACTGCATTCGGAGCCTAATTATTACCGACAGTTTTAAGACTTAGTGGCACATCCCACCGGCGAAAAACGGCGTACCATCCGCAAGCGAATGACCTTACAGAGTGTCTCAACAAGACACTTCAGGATATGCTCTCCATGTACGGCGATGTGGAGCATAAAAACTGGGACGAGATCTTGCCATATGTCACGTTCGCCTATAACACGGCTCATCAAGAAACAACAAGAACAACGCCATTCTACCTTCTTCATGGTCGTGAAGTCACAACTATGTTCGATGCTAAGCTGCCACACGAGTGCGAAGACGCCGCAACGGATGCTGATTATATCACCCAGCTTGCCGAAGAAGCCCAACAACTTGCATGCCTTCGTATTAGTCGCCAGCAGGACTAAGATTCAAGACAGTAAAATCTTCGTCACTGACCAGTCTCTTACGAGCCAGGAGAGAAAGTTCGGATATGGACTTCATTCGGCGCCATGGCCTCTCAGAAAAATTGTTAAGACGGTACTTCAAGCCCTATAAAGTTCTACGACGTCTCATTGACATTAATTATGAAATTATTCCTGATACTGCGCAATCCTTCAACATGACTTCAACAATTGACTTCAGCATGAGGTCACATGACGTTACGTCACCTGACGACGTCATTGCACAACAGCGCCTCTTGGTTCAAGGTGGGCCAATCTTGGAGGCACTGCACGAGCACGTGGGGTTCAAAAAACATTCATTGATATCGATCTCAGAGGCAGTGCAGCCACGCTGGATGCAAAAGGCTTTCAGTGGTCAGGGTTGAGGAACAACGCGACTGATTCAGAAGAAAAAGATGGCTTTTGCAATGAAGTCTCCTGAAGCAAATGCATAAGTAAGCATATGAGTTTTCATTCATCATGTACAATTGGTAGTTGCGCGAAAGCAGGCCTTACCTGTTAAGTTTAGGTCTAAAATATGACTCTCAGAAATATGCAATGTCGCACTTCACTGGTCGCTTACTTTTGCGAGAGCACGTGGTGAAAACTCACCAACAGTAATAATGAAAAACATCATGGTTATTCTTTCTGGTAGCCGCTGAGAAACGGGAAGAGCCTTTTCTCTGTTGAAGCAGAGCATTTCAACAACAAGCATTTAACGTGAATAATGTGCATTCTATCTGCACCAGAAGAAAAAAAAGAGGAAGAACCGATATGTTTGAAGTCACCGTGATTATTTATTTAGGTGTGTGGTAATGGAACCCGCAATTCGATGTTCGTGTTGTCTAGTGTAGTTTTGCGGTTAACGTTGCCGGTATTGTCACCCTTCCAAACCACATCTTAGAAGCCAGTAAGGAACAAGCGCGAACTTGAAAACTGCTTCGCCGGATGCCGCAAACACAGCTGCTCGAAACAAAACCGTCTGCTCTTTCAAGAAGTTCAATCAAGGCAGACCTTTTAAAAAGAGTATCGCGGCAAACCTCTGTTCTTCTGGCGCATCACCGCTCGAATGGCGAATGAGTATGGGCGGCTGCTAAAGGAGACGAATGCTGCATTCGAACAGTAGGGTCACGTAATATTACTGTGCTTCAGAGTGATGCAGTTATTGCTAACACGGACTACGAATACAACCCTTCGAGCAGCAGCGTAAGGGCCCAGGGGGTCTCTATCCTGGTCGGTATAGTAGGGGAAATGAGAAATGGGAGTGAGGGCGAGAGAAAGGAACACAAAGATAAGGAAGAATGTTACAGTAAATGTAAATGTCTCCAGTACGTTTGAGGAATAATGATTAGCACTCATGGATTCGAACGCAACTACTTTTTTAGCCAGAAGGACTGGTATGTGCCATCACTACAGATAACCAATCATGTCGAGAAGAATGTGGTCTCTAAAGATAATCTAAGCTCTTATCTACGCGTCGTTCGAGGCAAAATTACCCGCACTCAACATGGAACCAATGAGTCTTGTACATTACTTAGCTGTGAATTGAGCAGTTTCGATTCTTTAAAACTGCACTGTTGTATTTTTGTCTGAATCACGAGGCATTTCCGGGCTGCAAACCTCTGCTGATCACACAGGCCAGAGTATTGCTCAAGCAGTACTTGCAGCCTCACTTTTGCCTACTTTACTCTAGACCTTGAAACTGTACTCTTTATTAAATGATTTCTAAGCGAACTTCAGCGACTTTGAGTGTATCTATCTGTCTAGCCGCTTATGTTTAGGTGCTCTCGTGGTCACCCCCTTAACTTGGCGTGAACCAAAATTAGCATGAGAGGATAAGATGGTTTGACGAATATGGCACGCTGGTCAAGACATCAATAATGTCACATTCCTGTCGCGTGCGTCGTCGAAAACTTCCCGCTAGACAGCGGCACATACTTACGGGCGGGTATTTGCCACTGGTAAGCGGGTATGCGCCACAGGTGATTGACACTTGGTATCTACCCAGGAACGACGAGAACACACATGGGCAATTTTAACCCGTCAGCGTTAAGCAATACCCGACATTGGTAGCGTCGACCCAACGAAGGCATAGAATAAATGTCAGCGTTAAGAAAAACCGGACATAAGCAGCGCTGGCCACGCGACGAATGCAAATAATAAATTTCAGAGTCCCACCAGGAATCGAACCCGAGCATTGAGCGTGGCAGTCAAGCATTCTAACGCAGAGCTGTGCCACATCTCGGAACTAGTTTTCAATTAGGCGATAATCTTCGTGAAACACCAATAGTGGTTGCAGCACTGCCTGCCCAATTTTATAATCATTACATATGTGCTCCATTCATACGGCCGTCACGTTGGGTTAACGCCAATTTTGGTGAGCTGTCATGCGCTGTATTTGATTTATGTAGCAGTGTCAAGGGCCAGCATCTTCGCGAGAATCAGGGCTTCATATCAGCTTTTGGTGTTGCTAAAACACATTTCCAGCTGACATCTTTCTACAAGTGAAAAACTGGTTATATAAACATCTGCAACTCTTCAACGTATGTCTCTGCGTGAAACATCTGTACATATATTTAGCGTCATCTCATGACGTGTCACTCAATTGAAAAAAAAAATGCAACACGGCCGCCTTCTCTCTGAGTGCTTCGCATAAAATTGATTCCCAGATACGTGGGATCTGCCGAATTTTTTGTGGATGCATGGATCGTATTGTTTGTGCTTAAAACAAGAGTTCAAAAGAGTCAATCCTGTATTTCTCATCCTGCAACAATACAAAGGGGTGTCAAGGGCCTGTTCCTTGAAAGGTCCCGGGGGTCCAAATGAGCGACACAGTGATACGGCTTTCGTTTTCTTCTACGAAACAATAACTTCTCTTGTCTCTTTAATTGCATCCATTGCCACATAATAAACATGTCTGTACACAGGGATATTTTGCGCTCTCTAAGGCGCGGTGACGTGACACAGGAAAATGCAACGTGACAGTGCTTCAAACAAAGCAAGGGCTCGCGCACACATAATGTCCACACCGCTCGTAAAACAAAACAAAGAGAAACAGAAAACACGATGGGAGGAAATCAAGCAGCAAGGTCAAAAGCCACGATAACTTCGCCCAGCCATGACATTCAATAGATACATATACGATGTCTTTATTGCCTTTTGGATTCGGCTAGAACATTTCATTTTTTTTCAAGACAGAACCCCTGTGTTTATAGAAATTTAAATCCTACAGCAAAATAATTTTACATTTTTCTTCGCTTTCACGCCCACTTACCAGGGTGGCAATATTTTGATGGGCAATGGAATATTGTGGTCACAATAATGTTCTCTTTAAATTCATTGTACCAAGTTGTAAACATTGCAAACACGAAAGCACACATCAGAGAACTGAACATCCGGAGCGTTGAGTGTTTTCGTTTTTGTACAGTTAAAAAAGTCTACCAAAACAAACTTGCCCAACTCTTCTTCTTAAACTACCCTAATTTAGTTGCGAATCAGGAACACAGTATTCTTCCTGAAAATTGCGAGATTCAAATCACAAAATGATTCGTGATTTAGTTTCCTAGCAATGTATCTCAATAAACTTTGTCATTGCTTTGTCAACAATTGATGTTGTTTCACGATGGCCTTCCTCTTTCTTACTGTCATTGCCAACCATAATTTTATCACGTATCTGGTGTCATATATTCTCAAGAATTGATTTTCTCACAGGCCAGTGAAATTCGTCAAACGCTGTCAAGAGAAACAGGTGCCAGCAATAACACACAAAAGGAGGGTGTCGTGCGAAATAGCGTAGAATAAATATATCTTGTCTACGTTACTGTAACTTTTCTTTGAAAGGCAAGAATAGCACACACACGGGAGTCACAGTGAAAAGTGAGGGTAAATAAAATTCACAGGGAATTATCCGTAGCGGTGAGATCTGTATAATCGTGCACACTCCACACACGGACACACAGTATCGTAAAAAAAGGAAATGCACTCGCACAAGTAAGACCAATAAAAGTTCTATTCATCCTACTCCTTCATGAATTGGCATTCAAAAGAAAGCACGAAGGTACCATACACTCACTATCAGAACGTGCTTTCATCACACAGTACAGCTTGCTGAAAAAAAATCTAGTCACCTATATTTCGGAGACAGTGCATTTTTTTTTTCTTTCTCAGCTTATTTACATATGCTCGACTGAAATATGAAAGTTATATCTGTGATCAAGAACGTATTGCGACAAACAAAACATGTGCTATGGGTGATAGTGCATTCGGCAATCTGAGATTCAACAGAAACCATACACTTGTATATACAAGACACTGAACTTTCTCACACTGCGATACATGAAATGACGTTTTCATTTGTAAACATGGCGCAAGGGAACATCAATGGGTGCCCATCGTCAACAGTTTTTGTATGCAATAGGCGTAAAGTGATTTCTAACTAACGAAATCTAACAAGAGATGCGATTAGCATTCGTAAAAAATGACGTAACATCTCAGTTTGCTTTCCATGCCCGAAACAGTGTCACTTTTGCAAACAGCGAATGTTCTGAGCAATTCGATTTCCCTTACTGATGACACGTTTAAAAGACTACCTCCTGGTCTCTGCAGTTCAACGTCATTACATGGTACGTTGCCTGAAATCACATACAGACAAAATACATTGAAGACGACCTCAGGAAGCCACATTATATAATAGGTGATGTTCAATGTCACCCTGCGTATATTTGTCCTTCGCTCAGTGGACAACTGGAATTAGATATTTCAAGGGAGGTGTTGTGGCCATTCCTAGTGCTCGAAATATTTGTTCACATACACAGTGTTATATTGCAACGTCATGTGCATCTAAAGGGACAACTTGGAGACAAAGTGGTAATATTATGTGGTGCCGCATGTCTACGGTGCAAATCAAGTTTGTTCGATCCTGAGCGCGGTGCTGAATAATACGCGTTCCGTTATTCACGCGGTATCTTCAGTTTATGTCGGTTTATATTCTGTAGTTTAAGGCAAGTGAACAAGTGAAATTAGTGGATATGGTAGAAACAGCTGCCTCGAAACCGCGTTGTGAAAGTAGAATTGATAAAAGATACATCATGCTAGCCATCCTGAGTTAAAATATCTGTCTTCAGCAAAGTTTGTGAGGACTGAAAATTTTTTTATAATGAAACAGTTCAATTCTGGTACCTACAGTAGCACTATTACCTGCTAGAACATGTAATCTATTTATTGAATTATGCGCGTTTTTTTTTGCGAGACATGGGCCATCGGCAAACACATTGCTAGCTCACATCAATCGTCAAGCACACATGAAACTCGTACTTGCTTCGCAGGAGCAGTAATTTGTTAGATTAGGTTGAACTATATAACAGAGCATTACACAACATTCGTGTTTATTCATCTTGCCCAAGGCTCCCCGTGAGGTATCTCAGCGATGGCCCTGCCATGAACACGACACTCCGAATCGGCCACTATCTTATCGCTGATTGGCTTGAAACCACATGTTCAAAGCTTGCAATTTGAATCATTCTTACTGTGCTGCAATTTAGAATAACCGCCTAATTTAGTGGTCCTCTACCGTTTAATTTCAGACATACAGACAGTTGCATTTGTTGCGCAGAAACCCCATACAATTCTAGCCATTGATGTATTTTGTAGGCTCGTACTGCCCACTAACTCATGACAGCGCAGCATAATATGCGTTTGGAAGAAATGTTTGTTCGTTATCACAGTGTGCTGCATACTGAAACCTACCGGAACATAAGGCCTACTTTTAATGTGTCTCTTTCACTACCCCCACTGACATTTTCTCACAAGTTATAACCTTATTCATTTAAGCTAGACAATCCACACAGTTCACAATAGAACAAGAGGTGCCGCAAGCAATGCCGCAGCAGACATCCGGAGTAGAGTTGAACCTCCCCAAAACGCACTTTCTTTAGTTTCTGTAGATCGAACTTTATGTACAATCAAAATGGGGCTTTTAAATTTCTAGGCAGCACTAAGCTTTCTTGCATTTCAGTGTCAACTACATCAAGAATGGCTGAAAAAATCCTAGACATAGAAGGCACGTCGTGCAATTGGACATGTTCATCAGAAATCGGCTCCGACTAAAGGGCCCGAAAGCAGCATTGCAACTTTTTTCGAAAATTTTCATGCTTTCCAGGACTATAATACACAGTGGGAAGTACCACTGAATTGATGGAGTAAGGCACTTAGAAAGAAATATTATTTCCGTTAAAGCAAAGGCTGAGCTTCTGAATACATTCATCGCTGTCAGTAAACATCAGGACAGCGAAGTCTCCCTAACGTGCCGTTGTACTACACCATATTTGTTCGTACATGGTTCGTAACAGTGCCACGATTATTTTGTGTTCCCCTCCTGATGTTCTATAACAAATGGTATTATAGAAAAACAGTGAACGTATAATGTCAACCTCACTCTTGAAAACACAACACTAATAGGCAAGCAAATGTAACCGGGGCTTGTTATTGAAGAAGATGACAAAATACTTGTTTGAGTACTTGCTTCACTCTTTGGTGTTGATGTAAAGGATCACCTGTACTCCCTGCGGCAACATCATCGCACGTTGGAAGTTTGGAAATGTGATTCCAGTTTCCACAGGTATTTCTTGTCACCCCTGCCAGTACGATCCATTTATAATCCGTCACTCTGTTCACTACGCACCACTGATCAAAATAACACACACGTAAGGATATGAAATTTCCTTACACCGTCCCAATCAAATGTCCGAAATAAATAATAATAAAAGAGGCTTCGTCACAAGCTGTGCTTGGCTATGTACTGTTTCGAAGGCGGATGGCATTCAGCAGTCTTTCCACAAAGTTTCGGTCCGCGTAGCTGGCGGTCTGCCATGGCAGCAAGCGCGGGTGGACGGTGTGTGCTTGTGCGTGGTGCAGTAACGCGATTGTCCCAATCCGTCTTCATCCAAGCCATAGTTTTATGCTTGCTGTGCTGGCAATATGCCATACGGTCACTCTCATTGAATCGGAAGAGGAACTCCGAAGCTGGACGGAGGCGGAATCGCAGGCTGTCACACAACTGTGACTTGGCCGGCACCAAGCACTGCAGCTGCAACAAGAAGAGACACAGGTTCTCGTCATACTTGAATTTGAATATCTAGGACAAAAGTTCAAGTATCGGCTCGCTCGTACGGAGCAACTGAGAACTCGTACTATGAAGTCAATAATTGCTGTAAAACAGCCGTTCAATGACAGGTCACTCTACATTATATGAAAATCATCACTCTTCACTCGTTTCTGAAACACCAAATCACATCGAAAATATTTAGCTTACTCTTAGTAAACCTCTCAGCGTGACCTAACTACACTAAATCGTTTCGCAAACTCCTTGAGGGCACCTCACGAAGTATTTCTCATCTGCTGTGCTATAAGTTTTGATATAAACAGTTATCCCTTTTTAAATGCACGACCAGTGGCACGCGCTATGCATTACGTGGTATTGTGAATACACTTTTAGTATCAATAAAGACATTCAATTCGCACTTATCTGTTGTTTTCCAGACTTCATCACCATATGCAACCACAACCACAACCACAACCACAACCACAATCGTGAGGTGCCCTCAAGTAGTTTGCGAACCGTATAGTGTAGTTAGGTCACGCTGAGAAGTTTTCCTAAGAGTAAAATAAATATTTCGATGTGATTTGGTGTTTAGAAAATTTCCCCGTGTCGTAACAAAAAATGACGGCGTGATAGACGAAAAAGTGTGTGTTGCTTGGTAGTGCGATTGAACTGTCACATTTAATTCTGCTGGGATGAAAGGTGCTAATAACTTCAAGAAAGAATCAGGCCACCAGTCGCAGCACTGGCCAAAGAATGCAGACAAACGTTAGTAACACCTAATTACAACAGTATCCCACTCGTCAATCGCACTAAGGGTATTCACCTGTCAAATATTTGAGATGACTGCTTGGCTTGACTCATATTAGGGCTTTGTTTAATACAAACCAAGACTAAAGCAAGAGATACTTTAGTTTTTGACAGCTCATTGTTATTGGCCAGCTGGCTCGGCTCAAGGAATGTCGAATATTACGGGAATAAAAATTTTCTCATCAGGTAATCTAAGAACACGGCTTTCAATAAATACGAACAGGCCTTGGATTTATTTAAAGTGAATCAACTCGTATCTCTCAATGCGCCAAGTTTGTATGAAAAACTTCATCGTTAGGTGTAATAATTATTTGTTAAGGGTATACGACCTAAAACCACGATGTGAATATTGCCGATGTCTGGTGAATGGCTCCTGCAATTTTGACAACCCAACTTTCCTGAACAAGATCTAAATCTAAGTACACAGACCTCTTGATTGTTGCATTCATCAAAAAAGTGTCGCAGTGGTCAGATACTTACAATCCTAATCACCATGAGGGTTAAATATGCTGCAATATAGAAGCTATAATATTGTAAAATTACGCGAAAGTCAAAGTCCACCTAATTTAATTCATTTATAGCCTTACAATTTCTAAGATGTAAATGACATAGACAGAATGTTACCTACATCTGCTGCGAAAATGAAAGTTTACAACATCATGAAATAGAGTGACGTGAATATTCGCCCACGTACAAAGCTTAACCTACGTACTGCATGAAAATTCATGTGACCCAGTAAGTTGCAGAAGTGTTGCAACGCGAGATGGCATTGTTTGGAAGTATGGGTTTTGCATGCTAACACACATAGTGGGCAGTGACAATTAATTCACGTTTTATTTCACAAAATGCTCGTCAACTTTCTTTCCACCATGCAAGTAACCCTCACCCGGTCAGGATTCGACAGAAGCTGGTTCCTCGGTGATCGCCCGGTGTCCCGGTTGTGGTGGAAGGCATGCTCCAGTGGCGGCGTCGATGGCACCAGCAGCACCACCTAAACCTGCAGGGCCTGTGCCACCAACCGGCCGGTGCCAGTAAGGATGCTGATGATGGTGATGAGCCGCAGCCGCCACAGCTGCCGCATGCACTGCTGCAGAGGCGTCTAAAGCTGCCGCCGCTTCATCTTCGCTGCCAGTTCCGCATGGTGCCGATAACCGCGGTGGAGCGAAGGCGCCCCGGTGGTAGAGGAAACCTTCCCTGAGATCCGCCGAACTCTGCGCCGCTGCCGCGGCTGCTGCTGCAGCAGCCGCAGCAGCGTACGGTTCCTTGCCGTCGGCGAGTTCAAGCGTAAGGCTTCAGCTCCAGGTAGCGAGGATAGTAGGCGGGTGGTTCAAGAGGCGTCGGATACGGTGCCACGCTTCGCGTGGCCTTTGCCACCTCAGGGTCATCGAGAGACATGTACGTTGGCCGCAGGTAACCGGGTCCAGCCACCTGAGATCAGCTGGGACACGTCTTCCGTGTTCGTTGGAGTCAGAGACTGTTCCACATCGGCCAGCCTATCATCGGGTAGCTTTGTGGGGGCACGAAAGGCCGCTGGAACTGGAGCAGTTGCGGCCAGTACCTGCCCGGGCCCACCGTAGTATCCGGAAGGAAGCAGGGGAGCGAGTTCCTGTAAAGGCACCATAGCTTGGTCTCGGTGCCTTGGGAAGAGTCGGACTGGTAGTCGTGCCATTGGAGTTCCCGCTAAGGCTCCCGCCACTGCTTACGCTGATGCTCGGACCGGGAGACGCCGGTCTCTTGAGCCCACCGGAAGATGAAGTAGGTGTCCACTTCCGGTGGTCAGGTGAAGGGATTGGACTGCTTGTGCTGGCACATGCTGAAGCTGCGGCTTGCTGCGGCGCTAGTAGCGACGCTGCTGTAAGGAAGACCACTGTGTGGAGACGGGCCGCCGTACTGGAGCACACCAGGGTGGTGTTGTGGATGATGAGGGACTGGTGCTCCATTGAGGTGATGGGGCAAGGGGATAAGGCGAGTGTGGTAGCGGTGCTTGCGGCACTTCTCGTGGTGGTGGAGGCGGGGGAGGTGGTGGATAGGGCATCACAGGAGTTGGGTAGTAAGCTGGCAGGCGTGTTGCTTCGTACGCGAGGCCGTAGTGCATCTTCGAGTGGAGAGAGTAGTATTGGTAGAGCCAAGAGTTGGCCCGCATCACGGCTGCTTCTCGTTCGCTGCAACAAAGAGCACGATTCTTAGTTTATGCATGGCAGCTGCTAGCATTGAAACTTTCGCTTACACAATAATAGCACTTGTGTTATCCTAATGCATGATGTTACGCTGCAAGTGTTATAATTTGTGAGAGCTCAGTGGTCCCAATTGTCGCCGCGGATATTTAAGAAATACAGTGACCATCCTCATCCCTGGAAAAATTTTAGTAGAAGCTGTTTGTGATTAGTAAACAATATTTGTGGACATTTCCAGAGTTGGTATTACCTGAAATATTTTCTTACAAACCATCATAACGTAAGAGCTTTGTGTGACTTTGGGCCCACATTTGTGTTACTACCAAGCACAGTTGGGATACACGACATTTCACCTAGTGCCATCTTTGAACTACCAGCTGTGATTGTAGATGGCGAAATCAATCATTTCAGTGGCGAAATCAATTATTTCAGAAATCAATTATTTCAGAACAGACAAGCTGGAAGTGAAAAGCCAGTTGATAATCAAAAGGTATATTATCAGGCTTAATATATATACTTAGCCACGTACACATCATTGACACTAATCAGTGAGATTAAAGCGCCCTGCCAAGTGGACCACCTTTTATCGTTAGCAAGCTTTAGATTACGAAGACTTGTATAACTTCACCATATTTTAAAAGAGCGAAAAGGAGCATTACCGTATATGCTTGACATATCTCACCTGAGAACTTGGTTAGTGCATACGATAACGGGCTGCTGAGAGCTGTCAGAGCCATCCTTCACCTGGAGCACTGCGTGCACCCACAGCCAGCCCGAACGACTTGTCTGCAACCGCACCAACAAGATGCACGATCGCTCCTGCTCCGATTGCGTAACTGCAAATGTCGTCGTGGAGATCTTTATGCAACTGAAGAGGGGCATTTCACTAGAATTCATGCGCAGCTTCGTCATTAGCATGAATGAAAGGATCAATATGCCCAAGTACCCAAACATGACCAGCAATTACGCGGACAGCTTTGTTCACAATGGCATAGTTGCCTCCACTAGAGAACTTCTGTAATTGGGAACCATTTAGCTCTTCAAAACAATGGTAGTTTCAAGCAGGTACCTATTATTGAATATTCAGAACCGTGCCTACGCAATGCATGAAGGATATGAGCAGATGCGTACTGAATATCTTCGTATTTTATGTGTCACCTTACTTATCCGCACCTCATGTCCTATTTTCGACGTTTGGCATGTTAGTCGGCCGCTCCCTCAAGAACACAACGCATGCGTCTACGAACAATGAAGAAGCACAAAAATAAACACAAATAGGCATTGTCTCGGCCACAAGAACATCGAAACTACGATAGATCTGCGTTAGGTAGCTGACCTAGCCGCACACAGCTGCCTTTGACCCGGGCAGACACAAACGATGGAGTGAGGCTGTGACTACTTATGCGAGCATAAGACGCCTCCCATAAGGACCCCCTTGCTTTCAGAACATTATAAAAAGCAACACGTGCGGCCACCTTACGTTCCTCCGCCCATCTTTTGTTGTTGTTGTTGTCGTTGTTCAAGGTGTGCTTCTCGCGTACGCAGTTCGTACGCCAACTTCCAAGCGGCGTTGTGTAGACTAAGTTCCTGCCTCTAAGGCGGTAACCTCTTTCTTCTTTGGTCTCCTTTCGCATCGCAAGGGATTCGTGATACGGCCGTGCATCTAGCGGGCTAGCTAGCTCCCTGAGATGAAGAGAGCGAGGAACGAAAGCTAAAACAAAAGAAGAAAAAGGACTCGGGAAGCCTGTAAAGGTAAAAAGAGAGAGGGGGAAACCGGTTGCTCGTGCATATTGCCGTTTGTGTGCGTGCTAGTCGCAGCTACAGCTTAGCGTCGCTCTCTGTGTAGCAGTGAGGCGGATGGCGGGCATTCGGCTACGGCTGCCCTGTGGCTCGGCCTAAAGACTGTGCGGCTCGCGGGGATCTATGTATACAGCGTAAAGGGCGAGGAAGAAGCATTCGCCAGTTCAGAACTAGAAACGGCGAGAGCAAAAGGCGAGAGAGGGAAAGAGAAGCTCAGGAAAACGCCGAGAAGAGGGAGAAGGATAAGATTGGGATCGTGCGTATAATTTCTCGCTTATATCGCGTCACGCCCATGGCTTCTTCGTCTTCTCTGAGCCAAACGCGAACCCCCTTCTTCGCCGCATGATTGCTAGTACTTTTTTTTACCTTTGTAGCTTCTTCAAGTCAGCGACTTCTTACAGCTTTTCCTGTTTGTAGGTTACTTTGGTGGCCATTTTGTTTGATCTCCTTTCTTTCTCTAATTTTCCTCGCCTAAATTTGCACGCGGGGTGTTCTTGCGCGTGCATGGAGTCCTAGTGGACGAGCGCCGCGTTCTTGTTCGGGGTCGACCAGTGCGACCAATAGGAAAGGAGCCCGGTCGGCGACTATGGTCACTTATAAGGACTCTCCCCCCAACCAATTTCAAGAGGAAGGCGGGCGGATCTCCGGGGCGGATCTTGCGAGATACGCGGTACCTCACACTGTCTTTTCATGTTATCCTATTTGCGTATGTCTCTGCTGCTGCCAGAGCTTCGATTCGTCTCGGAACGGTTGAGTCTGAGTGTTTAATTAAACCCTCTCTTCTCAATCTTCACGCAACGCTTCGTTTTCTCGTTGTTGGTCTCTGAGTCACTCTGAGTGCTGCATCTATGCGCTTTAATATTCATATTCAAATATAATGCGAACAATGTCCTTGTCTTTGCCCTTTAGAAAAGCACATGAGATAAATTACATCTTCAGTTCAACTGCCCACATGAGTCAATGAAAAGCTGCTATTTGCTTACACGAAAGTGTATCAGTCTGATAACAGCCACGTACGACAATGCAGATGTAAGTGTATTTTTAAACCGAAGAGGCTTGTAGACATACACAGCAACAACAGCAGCAAGGTGAGAGAACAGCTACACCTGGATTTGTTCTCGAGTGCATCCTTAAATAGAAAAATATTATGCAAGTCATAACTTGGAGTGGAGACATTTTTTCTGCAGTTTCATTCATACTATTTGACGGCATCGTTGAACACATTGAGAAGAACTGACTACCATGTGTTTTCTAACATGAAGCTACGAAGAAGCCGATACTGATTTTCTTGTACTTCTGTGCTCTATAGGTAAGTGGCAGTATTTTTTTTTTTTATGGTAACTCTTCTGCCAACTTGCGGAATCGCGCAGAGCTGATTTGCGATGACACGCCACGCAGAATGTACTTTTATTTTTTTTTATTAACATTGACATCCGTCCAACTATACACGACTATGTTGCATTTGGATCAGGTTTCACGTCACGTGCAATACTCACTTAGACGGTGCTTTGACTGTGCTTCCCTTAGGTGCTCCCAGTGGACAAGTTCGTACCAGGAGATGCTCTGAAGGCTGGACTTTTGGTAACCGAGATGGAACTCACCGCTGCAGGAAGAACGTGAACACACACTTGAATGTGTGTTTTCTGATACACACTGATTCACATTTTATGCGTGAACATGCTACAGAGCCTGCCAAGCTGAAAAGTGATCTTAAAGATATCTGAACATTTTCGGCTGGGAGAGCTACGTGCAATTTTTTTCAAAAGCATTGATACCTTTGTGACGATTTCCACTATCAAGACTAACAGACTACGTCCTCAAAAACCTAAGTATATGAATGAGTATCGGACGTCCCAATGCAGGTGAATAAATACGACGCAGAAAATGGCCTCTATTGTAATTGCTTGCGCAGGATTTTCCCAGGAGGACTCAAGTCCGCATCCAGCTACATTTCTTGTACCTCAATGGCTTTGTGGTACGGCAATATGTGTAGCGTTCACATTTCCGTCAATACGAAGCAAAAATATTTCCCTGTGGGTGATATTGAATGCTGACGCATCTGCCCGTTGGCAGGATCCAAGGACACCTAACAGCTTGCTGTGAGAGGTTGTAGGAATTATCTCCCAACGTAGTCTTGAAGGCGAGCTCCTTCGGCCACCCGAGAGCTCATCGAGTAAGGCCGGGCTTCGGCGTGAATGGAGGTGTAAATTTCACGCCTGCGCGGCGCTGCACGCGCCATACAAGGCCTGCCTGCCACTCACAGACCTCCGACCGGCAGCCGATTCATTCATGCATTGCCGGAAATCGCTGCCGGCGTATCGGAGCTACGGCTGCCGATATACGCGGAACGTACGCTATAGTGTATACGTAAGCACGCACGTTTCGGCTTGATCAAGCATATACGCGTGCGCGCGCGCACGACGCCTGCCCACGCGCCCAAGAGTGGCAAGGCCAGTACCTAATGCGCGCAGCAGTAAGCACGCTTTGCCATCACCTGAGCGATGATCGTGTCGGCGCTTCACGCACGGGAGCAGGCACGTGCACGGCAGCGCTGTATAATATCGACAGCGGCGAGAAACATTGCAACATCCGCTTTCAGTGGCCGCAGAAGAATCTAGCGGTCCTCATCGCGCCGGAAAGTCGTCACGTGGCTTTGCTTGTGAGGCCACTAGGGTCACACACACTGTGAGGCGCGTGCCCCTACACTGCTGGACCTTGCGGCCGTGACTTACACTATCTCTGGCCAGTGTTCGCAATATGCACGAAATCGCTGCGCACGAGCACACAAATTAGCCAGAATCGCTGGGCTTCTTGAAGGGTGCGAGCAGATTCAACTGACGTCGTCGCGGCTGCCATGTTATGGAACCAGCCGGTACGCAGCCTCGTTGAGCTGCAGGTGAGAAAGCCTTGCGCTGTAGGAACTAAATTCGTGGTGTAGCATCCTTACTTAATTCTCATTTAGTACGATACTCTTGCTGCGCCCTGAAGACAAACGTTATATAATTGGCTTTTTTTTCTAACCGAGAGGCATGCCTTGACAGCTGTACGGAAACATGTCCATCTTGATTAAATTAAAGAAGTGCAGATCAGGTTGAAAGTCTGTTCCATTCGCCAGCAAACATAATGAAAGAAGCAACAATAATTCGTGTGGAGCGGGTAGTTTTAGACGTACAAAACTATTTTAAAAGGGTGACTTAGCGGCTTGCACGTACAACGCTGTCTACATTGTACGCGTGCTCACCCTTCTGCTTTGCATCGGAAGAGCCAGTATTTGAACCATATCAAATCCAATAACAGCAGCATTCTCCAACACCGTGGTAGTGCCACATCTCAAGTGTCCTTGCTGCCTTCGACTGTCGTGTCTTGAAGCAAAATGCATACAATAAAGCTTCCTGTCAAAAGTAAACACCACGTAATCTTTGTATTTCCGATTCTAAGTCGAGGTCCTCGGTTCAAGCCTGCAATGAGCTTTTCCCTACCAAAGCGTCCCACGAGTATTCTTTACGTCAGCTTAGTTCACACAGCAAGACACCTATTCGCATCCTGCGTATTTACACTTTGACAGCAAGTTCTCAGGTAGTGACAAATTAATAATGAAGACGCGCTTATTTCACCGTGCGTATGTGTGCAAATTGGGAAGCGTGCTGCTTACATCGTCACAAATGCGGTATTGCTCTTTGAAATTCTTACTTCCCACGATCGCGCTACCTACACTCTGTTATTAGACGTACTTTTTGATGTAGTTATTTACTAGTGAGCTTACAACGTGTACCTGCGATGGTTCTGATGGCAACGCAACTTAATCCTTACAACACAACCTCTACTGCAAGAACGTTCTACATAATAATAGACTTCATAAATTTATTATAATTTTAACAACTGAACAATCGTCTTTGCTTGAGCTACATAGCCAAAATATTGTTTCAAAGTTAAAGACAAGTGGCTGTGAATTTCCACAATCCTTCCCAACAAGCATAATCACCGGACGAGCACCAAGTTTCCTCAAACATATTCATCCTTACCATTTTTTACTCTTCGCATGGTAGTTCTCACGTGAGTTGTAAGCCGGGCAAAGCACACCTCATAGAATATTCATAGCTTCTCTTGGAGGTGGCCTCCTCATAAAATAATTAAGTTAGAGCGGTCACATTGGCGCTTGCCCAACTGGGGGCACTGCCTATAGGGACGAATTACAAACACTACAAATAGATCTTACGCTACGAAGAGACGCAGAATCTTCTAAGAATAATGCATAGTAACATAATAGAAAGAAAGAATAAAAGAAAGAAAGGAGAAAAAAGCAAGAAAGAGAAAATAAAGAGAAGGAGAGAGAAACAAGATATCTTGGACACTTAAGCATCCGGGTGTGACTCAGGTTGCCTCGCCGTCGGCCTTTCTCGCCATTCGTTACGCATGTGCGAAGCGCACGGCAGCATTCTTGCGCCTACAAAAGGAGCCAGAACACCTTCGTATAACCTTCACGATCGCCTAATTACCGTAAAGGATGTTTACATCATTGGGACGGATTCAAACTTCCGCGGGTGCGAACTTTGTTGCTGATAGTATCTCACGCGCTGCTAGAATTCAGATGTTACGGATAGGCTAATGGATGCGCTGAAAAAGAAGCGTGTAGAGGCACCGCGACACTTAGAAATGTAAGCAAGAAGAACATGTGTGATGGGTGGTTGTTTTTTTTCAAAAATTAAATAAATATAACCATCTTGTGTCCACAGTGTCATATTCATTACATTACAACACCTTCGTTTCAGTTGGATATCCTCTACACTTTGGAGGTGCCGTATGATACAGCTACAAAGCTTTGCTAAACATAAACACACGAATATTTTGGACACGGGAATATACGATGCAATACGGCTATGACAAAGTCAAAACACACCATTAACATTGCTCGATTAAACAGATGATCTTGATAGATTCCGAACTTTTGGCACGAGCGGAATCGCTTTTTATTCAAATGCTGTGAACCTACTATACGGTATTAAAGGTGGATCAAAATCAGCTGGTAGATTCCTGCGCATTACAAACATCCCTTGTGGTCTCGCTTACACTGGGGAATCAAATTACCTTATAAACTATATATTCGTGCGTGTTTTCTATCTGGCCCGTCTGTACGTGACTCCACATGGTTGAAGGAATAATTAACAGCAGTCGGCGCTGCTTCTGCATGGGTTTTCGAGATTCAATAACGACGCCGTTCTTAACTATATCGTATACGTGCTACATAGAAGCTAACGTCAACACGAGCTTACGTGAGTGTTATGGCCCTGTTTTCCTAATGAAACTGAACTGCATCAAATTAATTCTATTATCCGTTAGTGATTGTTACTTTGGAGCTAATCATAAAACATCACATTAAACGTGTTACAGGCACCTTCGTACACAACTCTACAGGGGTTTATCGTATCGGTTATGCAGCTTCATGCCGGTTATAAACTTGGCCACACAAGCACGATCACGTTCTATTGCTCACAATATGCACGTGAGCGCGGCGAAGCGCTGCTGAAGGTAGGAATCGGTGCATTAGGTGGTTACCGGGCAACAAGCGCCCACCGCTCTAATACCCTATGCGAGCTCATTAACGTGGAATACAGTGCGCCCACAGTCATGCTCTAAACCCGTATGCGGGACAAACAAAAAAACATGGTATATTGTGCTCATTATCACGTATGCGCAAGGGCTCTCTGTTCCTGGTGGCCCGCTCTACGCGCGCGCTCTTAATGGAAGTCACGTCCGACCTATTCGAAAGACTGACCACGCATACCCATCTAAGATTCTATACAGAGCGTCTAACTCTGCGACCACTCACACCGTTACGCTGGCCCTAAATTCGCTATGCTGTTGCCGTGTCCCTTGCTGCCAAAGCACGACTCTATCCGTACTCTCGCATCGCTTCAGGGTGGGTCACTATGGTCAAGCGTTCCGTTTGCCGACCGACCCAGCTGTATAGTCTTATTACGACTCGCATACATCATTTCCTTCGCTTTGGTCTCGAGTTTAGCAACCCTTCTTTCCCACCTCTTGGGGGCCTTGTTTATGGCACGATGCCCAACGCATCCCCCACTGGTTGTTACGCGGTTTTTATAAAAGGAGTTCCCAACAGCCATCTATAGATGCGCTGTGCTCATTAGGAGGAAGAAGAGCGGCAGGCTTGAAATCGCCGGCTTTCGAAAACGCCTGGACGACGACGAGATGCGAAACTTCCTCCTTCGTGCTCGCCTCAGAAGCCGGCCGATTCATCCGTGACCGGTGCTTGTCCATTTGTCAATGTCCGCCGGCGGAGTGGTTATGTGTACGCAAAGCCTCCATGAACATGCTACGGCACCGCGCTCCTCAAAGCATCCCCGCCTTCTATCAATTCATATTTTCCTGGTTGGAACTGCTCTCGGGCTCGGCCTGCACGCAGCGTCGACTAAGTGGCCGAAGCGAAATGAGCATCGCTGTCTACGTGCCGTTTGCTGGCTGCGCTTGAAATAAAAACCTTCGAGAGTGACTCCTAGTGGGCCAGTTAGGCAAAGCATATCGCCTTTCCATGCCGCGAGTCATAGATCTGCGTCCGTTTGTGCTCACACGTTTAGAGGCCACCAGCTGTCGCAAGGCACCTCTCGACGTGTGCTCTAATTTCGGCCCATCCATGTCCTTCAGCTCCGAATGTCCTCTGTTTGACAGTAGCGGTGTCTCATTTGAACGACCGTTTCGTATAGGAAACTGTGCAGACTACGCCCGTTATATGCTACCGGTTCATCCGAGTTACCGTGATGTCCAGCACTTTCCTTGATGAGCTAACGGGAAGTGCCTCATATCTACGTAACGTGACGTGTTAATGTATTGAATACGTTCTTTCGTCGGAAGCGATGCGCTAAGAAAATCATCCTGGGACATGTCGCGAGATAACTTCCTTAGCCTCCCAGTTTGGGAGGCTAAGTATGGATGGCAGGTCCTACGACCAGAACAGTGGCCTCGTTTACGTGGTTATTTGGGGATGAAAACTCAACCACTCCCTGAAATACTACATTCTGTGGGTGTATGCAAAAAATTTAAACACACAAAAGAACACATCTAAAAAAGTTCTTACCACCCCCATCTTGCATCCTGATAAACCTTCTGTTCCAAGAAGTCTCGAAGAACACGTTTTCACGATGCGAGCGTTTCTTTTTTGCGGAGGCAAAGAAAACCTGCTATTTTTCATCTTGATGACACTTGCTCGTCTGAATAGCCAATCTAAACAAAAGCAAGCATTCAAACAGCGCATAGGAAAGCAAACAAAAAGAATACACGACCTCGCTGTTTCCTTGTACATATCTTAGCGCTTTTTTTTAAATTCCTATAATATACTCTTTGGCCCATGCAACAACCTGAGTTCAGCACGAAATGGAAGCGTCAAATTGAAAATTGCATACCGAAAAACAATTCCAAGGTTCGGCATATATGCCAACCATGGGGCGTCCCCTTTCGGTAATGCCAACAATACCAACAGATTTCGCGACAATTGTCGGTGAATTCATCACCCCTTAGATGAAAAAGTTTATTTGACTGACCACCGGCCCTCTCAGAATATTGCAAGGCGTAGTTTAGGGGCTGAGTTGCCACTTTCACGAATTTTTTTCCACCTGTATTGCGCTGTTGCTAGGACGAAGACGCAGCCGTTTTGTCTGAATTCCTAATTTTTATGTCCATAAAACGTTAGTGGTTAGCTTCCCATGATATTTTTAAGCCACAATGACGAACTTCAATTCAATTACGCGTGTACAGCGTCTTCATGCATCGCTCAAACATCGTGTCATTTTGCAAAGATGTTTCGTGGACCTATGAACGCAGTCACTTATGAACGGTGTGATAATGTCACTATACACGCAAAACCTCTCTCAATTTTCTGGCGTTACTATATCAAGTTGCGTTCAGCCTTGTTCATGCCGCATGTCTGAAGGAACTTCGACAAGCTGCTGCTGTTAACGATCGGAGATGCCCGTATATAAGCGTCACTCGCTGTGAAGATCACGAAAGTTCACAGGCCTCCTATCACGACCAGAGAACGCAGCACCGTCTTCGAGAGTGCTGCAGTACACTCCGTAGTTGGCTTCAAGATCAATCGCACTACGTCCGAAACAATGAAAAGGCGTGCGCATAATTAAGAGGGCATGTTGATCATCGAAACCCAGCACGCTCGTGTTGGGAAAGAACGACGAGAGAGAATGTGAGGAAGAAGAACGAGATGGCGTAGCTGGTTCTGGTGGCGTTGCTCCCGTGTGCACGTCTTCTCGAACATCCGGGAGCGCGCATTTACGTGGTTGGCGCACGTGCCACTAGCATGGCGGCCGTTCCGTGATGCCTTCACGAGGGAGCACTGTGGTTGCTGAGAGCCAAGGCTCGGTGGATAGTTTACTATCCGGTGGCTCAGAAGCAGTGCCACTTTATAAGGCATCTGTTGGACGGACACCGACAGGTCATGGCGAAAGGCTTAACTTTATATTGGTGCGCTGAAAAGATATGTAGGCTTTTTAGCTGGCGTTATTAACGACTGCGTTGCTACCATGCTTCTAAGAAACAAAAGCGAAAGAAAAGATAGCAGCTGATGAAGGTGCCAGGCACTAAGACTCAACGTCGCCAATTTTATTTACCACATGCTGAGATACGCTTCATACGACTACATTGACAATCATTGAAAGAAAAAGAACAAAACGCAATGTATGTGCTACTTTCTAGTTAAAGATTACAATAATCAGTGTTAGCGAGAAATTTCTGCGAATAAGTAAAGCCCGAAGCCATACAAGTGTCCAAGTTCTAAAGTGAAACTAATTGCAAATACCGGAATTGATTAGTCATAATTGACTTCGACTAGTTACAGGGTGCTGAAAAAAAACGCGAACGAAAAGCATATACAAAGTACAAGCGCGTGTGCCATGTGCGTGATTTTTGTCCGTATGTTCTTTTTCGCGCAGTTAAATGTCGTTATCGTGTGGTTTATCCTATACTTGTTGCTTCAAACAAGAACCCCGAGCAAAATGGCGGAAAAGTTTTAGCCCTACAGCATGTCGCAGTACAAGTGACTATGAACGACAAAATCGTGTAAAAAAATCTCTCAGTTTTGTTCACAAGTGTCGCGTAGAAGCAGACAATAAGCGGTACTTTTGCAGCAGGTACAATTAGAAACATTCGTAAGAACGAAGTGCTTAGCACTTTGTATTTTTTAATATTCGTTCAAAACTACAAGAAACTTAGCGTTTGTTGGCAACTGGTGAGAGGTTGATGATAAATATGCAGAATACATAGTCTATGATAACACGAGGAGGGAAGATTATATGTGACATGCAGTCGAAGGCACTGAGTAGTTAGCTGTAGTGAGGAAGTTTCAAAGTGTTAAAAACTTGAATTTATTCAAAACGCTCAGCACAGAGTGGTTTAAATATCATTCGCAGATAACTTTGTGCTGTAGCTGACGTATGCGGTTAATAATCACGTCAGTGATGGAGAGAGACTCTTTATTAGAAAAACGTAGATATTTGACAGCATCGATGTATCCCTGGCATGATACTCTGAGAATGGGGATCGGAACTGAAAGATTTTAGAAGAAAGGAAAGAAAAATGCGAGAAAAAAGCAGTGGCCAAGTGAATCTGACAAAACTATCTACAACTTGGGTATCAAGTAAATCAAGGCTTTCCTATGTAATATAGACTACGACTAGAGCCTTTCGACAAGGCCGAATTCGGACAAACAATTGATTAATGGCAGTATGACTAGTCGCTGTTTTCAAAATTCGAGCATAGGACCTGATGGTTGGCGCAACGTTAATTGTTCGCGACAGATCATGTGCACTTCTCATTTAAACAACTGCCTCTCGTCGCAGTAAGCTGGACATTCGAGTAGCATGTACTGCACTGTCTGTTCGCTGTCACAATTATCACACCATCGACTCGGGGTAGGCCCTTATTGGTACATGTTCGTGAATGCCACGTGCATTCGGGTCTGTGTAAGTGACACTCAGCAGGACAACTGAACTGGCTGATAGTTTTCTCTCCACCTGACTTCAGTACTTGGTTTTATATGATCAAAGAAAGATTTACACTGAAATATCTAGGACACTCACCCTCCCTATCAATTCATCAAAGACTTCTGGCACATCGATGGTGAAGGTTTAGGGCCCAGGTCCTGCTCAGTGTATCCCTACTGAAGGGGTCTGCTCCTACACCAGAGGCCCGTGAAGGACCCCGTTCTCACTCTTTTGCGTGTAAATCAGGCGTTATATTGTTAATTCTTTATATTCGAACTTCATTCTCTCACCGTGATCCATAAAGCCTGCTCATCGGTGAGGCTGGAACGGGTCAACGGGCGTAAGTAGCACACCACATAAGACGTGCCAGCCAAGCGATGTCGAAATGAGCGCATTATCAGCTGGAAGAAACAGCCTTCTAATTGCGTGCACGCCGTCCCCTAATAACTGTTACTCCGGAGCGCCACAGAAAATGAGCTTCGCGAAGAATGCCTTCGAGAGCCTTAAGAGTGCATGTGTGTTGCGTATATAGCGCACGTGTGGGGCCAACATACTCGCGATTTTGATTTACAGCGCGAAGCGTCCGAGCCAAACTCATGAGCACCAGGTTTTGTCTCTTTTCTTTTTTTTTTTTGCCCGGTGCAGCCAGTGGCGTAGAGTTTTTTTCTTCAAGACCGATCTATAGTGCATCATGTCTGGTTCATCGATCAGCAACACCTCCCCTACGGACAAACGAGGCTAAAACACAACGAGAGCACTAGACGTGATCACGAGTTGACATGGCAATGATCACGATGAGGCCGTATAAGTGAACGGTCAAAGAGCGTGAGACATATGCCCGCGCATAGTAGCCATTCCTTGCAAAGAGCTTCGCTGCATGTACCTTTGGGTAAACGTTTCTTTTTTTATCATAGCCAATTGCGGGGCTACTTTTAGCTACTGCTATGCGCACGCCGAATAGACCTTTGCCAAAGAGGACGTGACAAGTGATATTCACAAAAACACCTTTACAGCAATGACCAAATGATATATTCGATTCCTAGAATTTTTATATAGGTGGTGGATTGGCCGGCGCATTGACGAATGCGTCTTTTCTGGAAAATCAATCGCAACGAACTTCAATGCAGGTCACATGGTCCAGAGTTCGTGCACATGTGTGTGACCCTTGCTTCGCGATGTGCAATATGGTGTTCCTACAGTAGAACTGCGTAGAAAACTTTCAGGACGCAATCGTATGCATTGCCACAGCGGAGGTCGTTCACGATTTGGTAAGAGCTTCTCCAATGGCATCGCGCAGTATAGGTATGACCAAAAACATGGAACGCTTAAACTGGGGAAGTATATAGGTACTTTAAACTTTTATTTCGTGCAATCACATATTTATCACATTTTAAAATATAGTTCTCGTGATATGGGGCATCTGCGACATTGTATGTACTATAAACACTGTTGTGTACTTAGTAGAAAAGAGATGAGAAATATTCATAGTTAAGTTCTTTATGTGTCCTTTATCTCCCCTTTCCTCTTCACCAATGAAGCGACGAAACAGGGCCGACCAGCAGAGTGCCTCAAGTTCTTTGCGATATTGAAGGCTAACAGACCGGTTCGCACTTCGCGCATACTATGCTTCTCTGACTCGCATCGTATTCAGTTTACCACTCCAGAAATCCTTTTTAGAGTTACTTCAACGAGGCTGAATAATGTACCTACATTGGGGAACTTTTTCAGTGCACGTTGTCAAAGGGACCGGACAGTTGGTATCCTTCATCGCTCGAAAAAAGGGCGCCACTCGAACCAAACTTTTGCGCCCCACAAATCTTCTTCAATTTCGCGCTCACCTAAGCAGCGTCAACTCCGTACAGCCGCGTGCCGCCTAATTACGTCCCGTAACTCACGGCTCACGTTCTAGCGCCGCAGCGTCGCGCTGCTAAACGCGAAGCGTACGAGGACCGTAAATCTTGGCGCCAATGAAGAGAGAGGATGCCTCTCGTCGACTAGCCTCTTCTCAAATGCAAATCACTTCCTCGTACACACAGACGCATACATACGCAGGCGGGGGCACAATAGCAGCCACCCACTTCCACACACCTAGACTTTTTGTCTATGTGAGTGAGGTTAGCGTGCCGCTGTCGTTGGCACTTTTAGAAGAAGACCTCCACAAACGTTGGAGTGTATACCGGGGCGACACAGTGTAACAGAGCGCAGCAGCTGGGCTGCTGCTACTCGCGATTTTTTATGGGGTTTCTAGGTGCGCTGCTCGGGGCTCCGTATGAGGCACGCGTGCATAGTCGCTCCCCTTTTCGCAGCTTCTTTTCCGCTTTGAGTACACGGGTATTATTGCGGCCGCAGACCCAAGAATCACGAGTCGCGTTCCTTAGAAAGCGGGCAAGAAGGTCGTATACTCCGTAAAACGGTTGAAACAATAAAAGCAGAGCGCAGTTGGAAGAAGCAGGTCCTGATATAGAAAAATAAGGGTTATGAAGATGTGGTGCCATACAGGAGGCCTCGATATGAAAAGGTCCGAAGAGTCACGCATCAATCAAGGTAACAAAAAAAATAGAGCTCGAAACCAAAGGGGCAGTTTATTCTGAACCGCTCGTTAAACACCCTCCTTCAGTACGGAACTCGCTAATGGAGGCAGGTGGGGTCGTGCGTCCCTCTCGTTGACTTCGAGACACGTCGTCGGACCGATATTGGCCAGCGAAAGACGGAATCAGATGGACAAAAGTTTTATCTTATTGTTTCAACTTGATTCGTTTCGAGTTTTTCTCTAAGGATTACTGCAAAGGCAGTATCGCCTTGTCAATAGCTTATAAGAAGCGGATGTGAAAAAGGAGAACGAGATCAAGGACCACAGCAGGCATTCTGCGACAAGGAGCACTACAGAGGTCACTTACTGGAATGAAGATCGCCCGCATTAAAAGGAGCATGATTCAGACATTCTGACAGTTCGTGGAAGCAGTTACTTGAAAATGGAACTAGGGATGCGACATGATGCCGCAAATATGTGTATGAAATGCGTACAGCGTCGTGTATGCCTACTTGTATATGGTATGCTTATAATTGCCAAGTTTTTGTAGGCCCCGGGAACCAATCTATATTTCCGCATCTCTCAGTGGCTCTATATGAAGCGGCTGCTCAAGTCATTTCTGCCATTTTCAATCCACATATCGCTCACGATTCTCGTATATAGCGTCTCTAAACTTTCTATAAAGCGTCCGCTGGAATGGCAAAGGTAACAACGGGATGTTAACATTCTTTCATGTTATGTTCCGATTGGGTGACTGTGTTTTTACAAAAGCTATTCACTTTGTATTCATGAGTGCACTATGCTATGAGCTAAAGAGCGGCTGTACTACGTAGACTATAAGCCATGCTTCATCATTTCCTCTTTATCAACATTTCATATTAATCGTTTTCCGAGCACCGTGCACTGTGAGACCACAGCGCATCTTCACGGGCTACGTTTTTGTTTTTTCGCTCGCAAAACATCCGCTATGCTTCCGTAAATGAGATCACCTCACTTCTTACTTCCACAGGCTGCTCCTGATTTCAGCGGAATTCCTAGATTTATTTTTTTTTTCGCGCTGACACCGGCATTCACTCGAAGCGGAAGCGCGGCCATGTCCAAGAGTGCCGGGCTTCTGCTGTAGTCCGGAAGCGAGAAGACGCAAATGATTCGTTGCAGTTGTAATATCGTTACTCGGTTACTCGGACACTGTTCTTTTTATTCTAGTTCTTTTGAAGTCATTCACCCTGCTCGCGAACAAGGAGATACTTTCTTTTGTTGCAATGACGGCATTTCTTCATTTCTTTGTGTACAATGAAAAACCAGGTTTCCTGCGGCTATTCTAGCATGCTTCTTAGGAATACCCTTTTTAAACGGGTAATGATGAGAGACATGCAAGCGTTCAGTAGCACAGTTCAGTAGTAATTAGTAGTAGTTCAGTAGTGCAGTAACGAGCACTGCACTCATAGAAAACGTCACTTGCCAGGACAATTGACACTGTCAAACCTGCACGGGAATTCAGGTCATACTATAGTTAAGTGCTTGTTTTCTGGAACATCTTCTCCTGGTCACTATTTACTCATGCAGATAAATGTTTCGTTATAACTTGCGTGTGTTCTACTAAAATGGTTCTCATGGTTATTGGTGATATCGCCCGGTTATTGGTCAGCAGTTGCGCGAGGCCAAGTAATGACGAAAGCAAAATTAACTTGATTATACTCTAATGACTTCGATAAGCGGCACAAACGCCAGTCGGCGATGGCTTTCGTGAAAAAGGCACTTGAAATTCATTAGGTCTATTTCTTTTTTGGGAAACATTTGTGTATACGATCAACGTTGGGGGCTTCAAGTCAAGCCGTTAAATTGAGCATCACCTGCGATCAAAGGCGTCGTAAGGAGAGAACACACGCACGTCGCTAATATTTCCGCGCAGTTCAAAGTATTTGGCGCTACAAATATAACACTGAACTCGGGCTTCAATGAAGCTGTTCTGATTACAAAGAGGCCATCGTCTCTACAGTGACGTGCCTCAGTTTTAGGCCGCATTCATGCAATCTTCAGAATTTTCGTACATACGTTACGCTTTTCCGAGCACCACATAAATTCAAACATTTTCTCTCCCTCAACAATTAATCACCACGGAACTCTACTCTGACACTCTTCACCTATTTGATTAGTAAGCAAAGCTTTCGGTGTATGTTACCGTATTGCTGACAAATTACTTACGATATATTCATGGTGAATTCCGTATATTGTGAACACGAATGGTCGCAGACTATCATCTATAAAAGACAACACAAAATGTGTGAGTAGGACACCGAGTTTTTGTGAGCTCGTCGCGTTCCACACGTCATCGTCATATAGGAGCACTTGTCTATCATTCCGATAGACGAAACTAGCACACAATACATTTCGAAACTTGCCATGCAGTTTAAGATTTCTTTTCTCGAGTACGGTGTATAGACTTCGCACTTGTTCGAAGTATATGTTACATTAGTATTACGTTCGTAGGCAGCCTAGTGAAAGCATTTTTCTGCTAATGCAAAGTGCCCGATCTTAAGCGGAAAAAGACGACCTGCATTCCCGTTGTTACATTGACCAGGTTCGAAGCCGCACGACCACTCGTGTACAGCCCATGGTCATTGAGCAACTTCGGAGGCTGGTCACTGTAAGACGATTTCACTATCCTTCGAAGTAAGCATTTCACTAAAGTATAGTGCCAAGATGTGGGGGTACTCACTTCCTGTCCAAATGTAGGAACTTCATGTCCATGGAGTGTATGGAGGTGAACACGGATGTTGAACCCTGGACGACGCACTCTCGCGTCTCAGGCATGGCCACGGGCGTGCACGTGGCCAGGAAGACGGGTTCGTTTCGGCTGCACAGCGGTAGGTACGACACGAAGTGACCCTGCACCAGAACCACCTGCCGAAAAGAAAGTTCGAAAAAAGCAGTCAAGGAAAAGCGGCAGACAACAATATAAAGTATGGCATGCCTATAGAGAAGCTTCAAGTAACCTGCTGATGCTGAGGTAGGAGCGTTTTAGGTCACGAAAGATGATCAGGAAGCTGAAAGAATTCACAACTTCAGAGTTGCAGATCGTTCACTAGCATTGTGCCACTTTACGGTTCCTGTACACATCGCGCAACAGTTTAATACTAAAAAGTAAGAAATTCCTTCTATGTTTATTTTCTTCTGGTGACACAGCTTATTAAATGAGAGCTTGGGATTTACCCGACTATAAATTAATAGATATAACGACATTTTTATATGACCTATTGCGTGTTTGTGGCGTGTTTGCAATTACTTGAAAGTGAACAGTTGGTATCGTGTAAAGGCCGGCAGCACCTTTTAAACAGCATGCTTATTTAAATAATCACATCTAGAAGTCCGATAGGAGTTTCCTCTCGTACACTAAAGTGTTCATGTTATCTGACGATAGTTATAGCGCGAGAACAAAACGACGACACAGCGACAAGAAGGACACGAAAGACACGAAAGTCTCTGTGTCGTCGTTTTGTTCTCGCGCTACAACTATTGTCATGCTATACCAACTAGCCCAAGATGCCACACTTCTAAGTTACATTTCATGTTACCCTTTGGACCTCAATCAATCATCAATGCCTATTCAGGTTATGTCAACAGCACTGCCTACAAGACATCAACATTGAGAGATGTACTTTGAAAACACAACGAATAAGCTATATATGAATAGGTAGTACAACATTGCCTCTTCGAAGGGCAGATAAATGTCTGGACGAGTTTACGACCACTAAAACTGCTGCATCAATACCGCGTCGGTAGACTTAAGTGATTCCATCAGCATATGTCATTCAAAGCACCACGCACACTCAATAATCTTCATAACGAGCTGAAGTGCGGGAAAGATGAAACGGATGTTCGTTGGTTAAACCAGGCTGGCACATCAACACAAAAGAAAACGGACAGCAACTGGGCGCGCACATTGCAGTATTCTGCAAAGCAAGCAAGCAATAAGAAAGAGGTAATGCCTGAGATGACGTGTTGTCTGCATTCGGACAGTAGGAGTGGCAGAAAGGCACAGACTCGAGCCTATTAGTAGCTGTCATTCAACGCTTTGCACGCAGTGCTGATGCTTCGACAAACAGTGCAGAGGGCGAGTGATTGAAACCGCGGCGGTTAAGAAGACGAATGCACGTAGTTTGGGCGACAAGGGTCATCCAGGGCAGCCGAGCGGAACAGGGGGACAGATACGCGGAACGCCTCTCTATTTCTGCACTTCTTTGTACGGAGAAGCGAAACGAAACGCGGATCCCTGTGAATAAGAGAGGCTCGCAATAGCCGATGCAGCTCAGCCCATGACAAAGAAAAAGAGATGTGCTTCTTTTTCGTTCCTTTCGGCAGAACGAGAAATCAATGCCGTCTTAGCCGCATGGGCGGGAACCGGCTCTAACGCAGGACTTAGCAAACGACCAACAGAAGAACAGCAGAAGATGATCGCAGAAGACGAACAAAAGAGCAGCAAAGTGCGAGGCCGAGAGTAGCAGAACGAAGATTGTTTTGTTCCCAGGGATAGGAAACGCCACTAGTGACGATAGAAGGCCTCGCTTGTACAAAAGAGCTTGTTCTTCTTTTTTTTCTACTGCTACAGTTTTGAAAAGCATATATGGTACAATTATTCTATTTTGTTTTCCTATTGGGGCAGGATCATCTATACGTCGTCCTCACTACCCCAGTCAAAGACTCCCTCCCCTCTTCCCCCTTCTCGCTTACACTTTGCCTATATACTGCCCTCTTTGCCCCACAGAGCAGGCAGGCGTGTACTACTACAGCCATTGTTGCTTGTCTCAAGAGAGAAATCGCTGATCGTTTCGTTGAAATCGTCTCGAGTCTCTCGGAGATGCCCTGAACCGTACGGACGCATTTCTTCTTGGCCGGAAAGTACTAGTGGCCTTTCAGAAGTCCGGATGTGAATACTGCATAGCTCTGGTCTTCGTTGGCGATGCGTGTTTGTTGCGTACGCCACGAGTGCCTGGGAAAGAAAACACGGTGAATATTACGTCGTGGCTGCGTATTTTCACATAGTTCTTTGTGTAGCTGGCTGACTGTCGTAGCAAGGAGGATAACTCTTGCCACTTGCCAAGTAGTTCCTTACCCATCTGTGGGATATTTCATCGCTTTTTTACTTTTGATCTACCGGGATTTCGGCAAACTAAGTGGTGCTGATGTGCGCGATGTCTGCTGTATGTATTTCATTGTTTTATTTCAGATATGTTTCACTATGTTCATCTAAACCGCTTATGTATGTCTTTTGCGGGCTGCATTTTCAATATGATTTTTTTCTGCAGAATTATAACGTGCATAATGTCAGGCTAAAGAACTGCTGGCATTAAAATTTTCATTGGGCCAAGCGTCCAACAACGGTGTTCAGTCAGCTGTTATCCTGCAGCTCAAACTCGGGAACGTGCTTCCACGCGCGGACGTGCAGTCATCCGAAATTCCGTAAGCACAGCCATGCGCACTTTCCAAATACGCATATGGATATTTTTCGGGGCGAATTTCACAAGACGTTTTTTTCGTCATAAGTGCGAGTTGTAACTGTTCCCTTGATTTTTCTCCCGAAATTAATCATATGCTTTAGAACGTTTCTCAGTATAATTCCATACCAAAGATTGTGTATTATAATCCATCAACACATCTCTCAAACTTGTGATATGGCTAGATGCGTCGTACGAGTGATTACAGAAATACGTGATGCTCCCGTATACCGGAACTTTGGCGGCAAAACAATGGGTGGAACCACTACCCAGCAACATGAACCCTGATCTACATCGCGGCCATAGACTAGCACGTTCCGCGGCCCCTCAGGAGTGACACTCCGATCACCCTGGTGTTTTCTACGTATAGACGTCTCGGGCCCCTACCCCTCGAGCCTCTTCACGGCCGCCGTGATTACGGAGGGAAAACATGTCGATCTATGGCCTCTACTTTAGAGCCAACACTTTGACGCTAGCTGAGGAGGTCGCCACTGCTTTGGCCTCCTCGCATTCCACCTCATGCACCATTCTGACAGACTTGCACTGAGGCTGTTCACAATACCGTCAGGGTTCCATCACCCTGCTGGCGGCTCACCTACTTCGGGCAGCCTCTTGGAACTTCAACCCTCACCCCAATCGTATGGCATGGACTCCAGGCCACCCTGGCCTGTCCGGCAACGAAGCGGTGAACGCCGCCGCCCGCACTTCTCTCATCCAGCCATTGCCCATCCCTGTCCCGAGTCAGAATCTGGCAATACAAAACTGGCGCACTTTCGCGAAATTCTTGCCTATTACCGGGATTCGCGCCATGGACGTGCGAATAATATGCCGCCTCAAGACGAACATCCATCTCAAACTGGTGGTCGCCAAGCATTTTTAGCCGGCAATCAGTGGCACCTGCTCGACATGCCAGGTCCTGGTCGACAACTACCGCGTCGTCGCTTGGTGCCCCACCAACCTCCTTCCTTTTCAACCCCCTTTTCCCATCCCAACTAGAAAGGCTCGGGAGAAGTATGTGTTCGGCTGCTCGACTTTGGATGCTCAACGCTCCTAGGTGAGGCGCGTTCGAGCAGCGGCGAACTCTAGTGGCATCCCTGAATAGAGTCTTGCCACTAAAACAAGCGATACGCCGCAAATCTCTAGTACATTATCTTTAATGAAATGTTTTCTACGACCACCTGATGCTGATAAAACCATCATTCAGCTTGCTAAGATTCTTTTTACTACAAAATCCAACTTGACTCTTCGACGAAGCGCCGCCGCAACTATCGTAGCAAAACAAGTTACGTCAGTACAACGCAATGGTATGCGTAGCGCTGAGACTCGTACGCCTCCTTCATGAAAGAGCGCTGGCGAGCTGGCAGAGCACATTGTGTGCCGGTGTGCATCTTCCCCCGGATACCACTTTTCGTTTCTTCCATTGTCAAGGCGTGTGAGAATGCAGAGGTTGGAGCGAGAGAAAACGAGCTTTCAATCACCCTTCGACCTGCTGGGGTCGCTTATGATGTGCCCACCTTCTATATAGACTTCTCGGTCGTTTTGTTGCGTGTGCTTTTTCTCTTACGTATTTTTTGTGTCTCTGTGAGAATAATGACGGTATGCATGCGGACACTTGGCCTGAGAATGGGCTCGACTGGTAATGATATCTTTTCGGTTGGTATGCAATTCAATATGACCTCGAACGATTTTCTTTTCAACCGTGCAATAAAGGTATATTGATTACTAAGTGGCCCTTAAAAAAACGTGAGTATCACAGTAACCGAGCTCCAAGGCTGTATTATCGTATTTTGTTAACATGCTATGGTTAGAGACCCACTTTATAGAACAATGCAGTGTACCTGCAGAATGAATGATTTTGGTTTTTACGACTACTCGAAGAGGCCGATCAATGCGAAGGTATACAGTACGCAAACAACTTCCCCGGGAATCCCCAGTATTGTGCAAGCGTCTTTCCTGTGAACCATGGAGCCTTGGCGTGTTGCTTTCCGATAGAGCTGTCAGCGAACTGTCCCTCTGTACATCTGCCGGGAGCCTCACGAATACTATATCAGTTCGGGAACGTCTCATTGGGTGTAGTCTTCCAGGAGCTTCTGTTTCATAAACCACGTTTACCCACTCGGCAGCGAGAAACGGCAAGTTAAAACGAAGAGAATACGTCGCACATTCTCTCGACGGCAATAGATGCCGTTTGCGTGTATATAGTTCGTACGTAGAACTTGTTGGCAAAGGCGACGGGTTTTCGATAGTCCGACGCGTGAAGTTAGGCCTCGGTGAAGCAACACTGATTTGGGAAAATATTTTCGTGTACGTGTTCAGAAAGTTGATGCAATAACTCATCTTCAACACGTAAAAGAAGAATAGTGCGCAAGTCCTGATTAACAAGTTGCGTTTTATCTTATTTCATTAAGGCTCGTGTCGAGCAACCAGAAATTCTAATCATGGTTAACGATAAGCGCCGAGTATGTCCTTGGTACAGCTATGTAGTGTCCTTCCGTAAAATATTATAGTGTTATTGTGTCAAAATAATGATAGCGAGAAAATGAACGATAGACGAGCAAACTGACGCAGACAAGCCCCTCTTTCCTTCCACCAGCTTGACCTTCGTTCATTTTTCGGACCACAGGACTTCACGAGCGCTTGTGAAAAAACAGCGCTGTGTATAGTCTCGAGCTGCCTGTTCATAGATCTCTTTTTTACTCTTCTTTTTTCTCTCAGTCTTTTTCCTTTGTAATTTCCCCTTTCCCCCACCCTAAGGTGTAGGGTAGCGAACTAAGCCAAGCTTGGTTAGCCTCCCCTGCCTGTCCTCTGTATTCATCTCTATTCGCGCATGCTGTCAGTACCTTGTGCAATTGAGTACCGCCCAGTCCTAACCTTCACGCTTTAATATCATGAAGAAACTTAAGTTATGAAACGACAAAGCTGTGCATTGAAAGCGCACCTTCTGGTCACCGAAGCGCATTTGTCGGCGTGCGTTTCGCGACACGTTCATGCGGCAGAGGAAGAGCCTCGTGTCAGGCTCGTGGTGCAGGACTCCCAGCGGGTTCGGGCTGCGCATCAGCTCGGCCTGGATCGCCTGGTGGTCCTGCTTCTCGATGATGTCGTACACGCTGTCGCCGTGGATGAGGAGGTCCTCCTGCGAACGGTAAAGACAGACAAAATGGCCACATTTGGCTCAAGAGGATGTTTGATTTCAATTTTCATATATGTTATGCTTCACTAACCGTAAGTACCATATTTGAAAAAAAAAGCGAGCAGGTGAGGCATAGTTCAGAGTGTAGTGCCCTAAACGTAATATTACAGCTGGACCACGAAAGAAACTGTGCAGACTTCAAAAAATGGCTTATGTTTGAATCTGGTTGTACATTCATAGCAAGCTCTGAAAATCCCGCGATATGTTGCCAAAAATAAAGAGAACATAAGCGGCCTTTCCACAGACACGCGCTCCACTACTTCATCCTCTCAAGTGATAATGTTCACTTCTTGCACATTGAGAGAAACTAATAATATTCTAGTTAACAAGATTTCGGGCGACATCTTGTCTGGTATCGATGGTTTTTTTAAGTGCGCAAGCTCACCGAAAAATAAATCATTACTTAGAAGAAGCACTCAGCCTAGTGCCTTCTTTATGCCCTATTACGCTTGTGCTTTAACCTGGGAACTGGTCATTTATAACCATTTCACCAATGTTTCGCATCTAACTTTCATTTTCCTAGACAACCAGACACTGTTTTGTGAGACAATAGGCAGAACATTTCCACGTTTTCAATCCTGCCTTCGATTCTAGTGCGCAGCAGATTTGAATTCTATTTGCTAGATAAATCCTGATTGTCTTCGCACTTCTACCACCTTATAAACTTTCTTGACAAATTACTACAATGAGTAATGACTCTTATCGATGAGCAATTTCGTTCTCCCGAGCAGATTCAACACTGTCTACTTCCACAAGGTTGCACGCATGTAAAAAGCATACACAATGAAATCGAGGACACCTTATCTGCCTCGGTTCAGCGTCATTGTTTTTTTTTCGCTTAGCTAGGCAGCGCAAGCAGAGACACATGTTGATCGCTTGACTCGAAGCCTACTTTCTTCTGTATCTCGGTTGCATCTCGCGTGCGCTAACGATCCTGCGCGTGTAGCGGCCGCAGCGGTCAGCACACAGAGGGCGTCGGTGAGCGAATACGGCGACCCTCGGTCGGACAGACGAGTGCACCATTTGCTTTGCTTCGATAACTGCAGTGCATGACTGGCAGGCATACAGGGGTTTTAAGCGATGCTCGTACACAGACGTCCCCGCCCATTTCTGTTCACCCGCAATTTTGCCCGCAGCAAGTTCGTATATCCGCTTTGCTGGCGAAATATTCCTGGTAGCAACATCCTCAACATATGTTTATGTCGGCGACAAATTTGGCTCGGTGTGGACAGCCGTGTTGCTCGCGTGTTCGTGTGGTTGAGTTATTAGCCAGTTGGGTTGGCACTGCGCTAATAAAGCATGAACATGAATGAACAAAAAATAATAATTAAAATCATTTAGTACAAAACCCGCTAAGCAATAGGATTATCCGCATTTGTAGCTGGTCCTCGCTGCTGTGGGTTAAAAGTGTCAAGGCCACAACATAATTAAGGCAAAAGCCTCAGATCGTTTGTAATGCCCAAATGAAACCAGACCAGGCATTCTTGCAGCTCTCTTGCGCAGAAATTTTGTTTTCCACCATGCCACCGTATTTTTCAATATTCTGGACCATGTGAATAAAGCGACTAAACTTGAAAGATCCTTGCAAAAGCTGAAAATTTAGGTTACCCACCATATGAGCCCCCTGAACAATCTCCCTCGAAAGGCAAATCGGCCTGGTAGTTTCATGTTGCCCGAAGCGATAAGTGTATTCAATAGACGCTATATATGCATAACGAAAATATGAGCCGCAAGCCTGGAGTCGTCCTTCTAAAACAAATGACGCAGCGACTTCCACGACATATCTGCACCTCTCAAAGACCGAGAGAAACGACCTGAACAGTGGTCATAATTCTTTCTCGGGAACGACTGTCACCGTGTCGTTGAGCCGCGGTGCCCGAAGCGCATGTAGGCCGCTTATCGGCTGCTAACTCAATTACCAGGCTCAGCTCGGCTGTCCTCTATACACCGAGAAATACAGTTCCCGCATGTGCAGGTCTTTCGTGTATGCTCACCCAAAGCAACCATATGCTGCTACAGCCTTGGCACGAAGCCCGTGCTCCTAATTAACGCCCCTACACTCATTACAAACTTCCACCGTATTGTTTCTTGTCGCGAGAGGCAATGTAAATATATACAGCAAAAAAATGAGTGCTTAATTGCTCAGTGACTCGTTAGTTTTCTTTGATTTTATCGTGAGTTATAGTCGTTCTGTAGGCGTAGCCGACGGCGTGGGAGTGGACCGACGCATGCGTTGTAACGTGCCTACCGACAAGTTCGCCTGCAGTGGCAATCGCGACACGAAAATCACGCTTGCGCGCATCGTATAAGTGAAAAAGTGTATAGCAAAATGAAGGAAAGGCTCAAGGGGTATCGATGACGTCAGTTGCCCTTCGTAATTCCGTTGATTTTATTGATAGCTAGGATAGGGTTTCACGCTGTAGCTACGCGCATTTTGGTTCAATTTATCCGCTTGCCTGCGGGCTTTTTTATCCACTGGCGTTTGCGATAAGTTGATCTTGCCAACATCCGGATAAGAAATTGCCGACGCCAGTGTTAAACGAACAATTGGACGTTATGCATACACGTAGCGATAGAGTGTCAGGAGGATTGAAATTACTTTCCAGTCAACCCTCATGTTTCGCATGTGTTATAAAACATAAAGAGGCAGATAATATAAGTGAACTATGAAGAAGAATATTTGTGTGTTTGACCACGGTTATGTTTTCTTTTGGTTCCGTTGATACAAGACATCATGCTTCACCAAAGTGTCAGAATAGCACAACCTCACGTTTTTCAACGATGCCAGGATTAGCTGAAATTAGGAAAGTACGTTTTTCACAAACGCTTGCACCACATGCTTGTTAGTATCTAGATGACAAGCCATGAATAAATGTCCGACCTGGCTTTCTATGGGGTTGAGGGTCCTCACTTCTATACACAAGGACAAAAGAATCCTAAAGAGTTGATTTGATCTGGCACTGTTTACCTGATGCTAGTGGGCCTCAACAGCATCCAGCAACATGAAACTTCTAGGCTTGTAAATAAGAAGTGCGAATAGCTGAAAGCTAAGCAAGTTACCCACTATTAAGCAACTGATTACCAAATCTAATCATCCCGGTGCCACAAAAAAAGTAACCACAAAGGTACATTTCAGGATGGCTTAGGCAAGTCGTGGCGTACTATACGTCAAGAATGCCACCCAAGCTACAGCCTCTCACACGCTTCAGCTTCGACTAAGATTTATCAACCGTAGATCATATATACATGACTATTTTTGTTGTCGAACGGGCCCTGCATGGCCACCACTGGATCTCAATGTATGCGCAACGGTTCTTTGTGAATACCAGTTGCTCGCACGCGTCGCTTCGCTATAAATAAGCAGTGTATGTTTTTCTTCGATATCCGCATTAGCAACGCTGCGGGACATCACGCCTCACGTCGTGACGAATGCTGCTCTTTTACCTTGTTTGTTTGTGTTACTGGCACATTTAAACAGCGATAGCATTCGTCGCGCACCAGGCGAGGCGTGATGTCCCCGAGGTACCCCGATTCCACATATCACGGCGTGCGGGTGCGATTATCGAAAATGAGTCGTGTGCGGTCTCTCTCCTTCTCCGTCCCTGTTTCGCTCACAACTGACAAGAGCTCGACAAAAAAGAAAGATGGGAGAGCGGGGGACACAGATTAACTCGGTTCATCGGGGAGAAAGCTGTTCTTCTACTTCAGAGCGTACACACACGACCAACGACCGTATTAGTTGCAGCTTCTTCACTTCTTCATCTCGGAGCGCCGTATATGCGCGGTTAATTGCAGCCTCTCTTCGCCCTTATTTATCGATCATACCTTCCCCTCTCTCCTTCTCCGTGTGGAAGTGGCCTCCACCGAAGAAGAAGACGGTGATGCTTTCTCTCTCTCGCAAAGGGGTCAGCACTCGTCGTGTCCGGTTCGCGACACGTTTTCCGACGAATACCGCTTCTTCGCCGAGCCACGCCTCTTCGATGGCGTAATGAGATCAAGTCCCTTTACGTCCGGCGTCACGTGGGCGTGGTCGAGATGGCGTCAAGAGCTCGGTTCAGACCGCAAATTGCAAGAGCGACACCCGGCATGTGCTTGTTCTTACTTCCCACGCAATCACGACGTGTTTCGAGTAGTGCCTCAAAGGTGCTGAAAGATTGCATCATCAAAAAGGTTGTTGCTTCGTCTTCTTTTTGTTACTCACCACATCACTTTATTTGCAATATTTCACCACCCATTCCTTCTTTAACTTACTGGCTTCATTACGACATTATGTAGAGATTTAGCCACGTAACTTTTTCACTTCAGTTGTAACATCAACGTATACGTGCAGTTTTATTGTTCCCGCTTATCTACGGTACACTTCATAACCCATTTTATACTCTCACACGCCGTGTTTTTTTTTTTCAATCAAAACCAGATCAATCTATCGACAATGTTACACCGTCATCTTCCAGGCAGGACACAAGGTGGGCAGTTCGAGAACAGCTGCTTGGGGACGCTGCTTTATAGTCATCAAAACCTGACCCCCAACGCACGCAATCTTGCGCGACATGCGCAGAATATCGAACATGACGAGAATCCTGCTCATGGATGGATGGATGAAATTGTTTGGTCCTTGCCCACGTCGGAACAGAGAGACCAAGTCTCTGTCACCAAATAGATCAAAGCCTCTCTTACTCCGGTAGAGCGTACGTGACTTCTTGGCCGGATCGTCCTTTTCAAGGCGTATTTCACAATGTTTCTTGCATTATTTTCGCTACATTGATTGGCATTACTCAGTCGTCTTTATTGATTCGCGCACGTTTATTCATGCAGAATGCTGCATGAATAAATGTGCAGTATCGAGAAGCATGAAATACTGTAGTATCGAGAAGTTGAACTTTTCCTACGCAAGTGACTCAAGTTCGGGCTCATTCACGACTCATATTTAAGAGTTGATTATTCTGAGCGCCGAGATCTTTGTTGGGGACTGCAACTTTGTTTGTATTTATACAGTGTGTAATTTTTGACGAGAACGGTGGTTGCTCTAAACAGCACCTAATCAACTTCGTGCAACACGGAATTTCTTGAAGCAAAAAAAAAGAAAAACTTGTACGCGAGGTGGAAAACGACGAGAAGTGTAGAAAAGCTCTCTTGGGTTACAAAAAGAAGGTGACCTAAAACTTATAACGGCGCTCGTAGTGGACAAGTCGGCTCCAATAAATGCGCGACTGCTTATCACCTCAAGCTTCCAGCTTTCATTGAGCTTATCTGTATTTTGTATCTGACCTTGGAATTACAATTCTTGCTCGGACCTCTGAACACGAGCTTGTGTGCAAGAGCACACTATATAAGCACCAAGGTTGTGAAACATAGCAAATCTCCGATTGTCGAATGCCCAATATTGCAGTACCCGATTGCTGAAGGTGGTGTGAAATAGAACGAGATCCATTTATATATTGCAGAAAATAATTGCAAAAAAGGTGCATTTAGAAGTATAAAAGTGCATTTTCACGTAAGTAGAGTGCAGAAGTCAACTCACCATAGAGTGGCCAAGGTATTCGGCAGCATTGTCCGAAATGTAGAGGAGCTTCCCGTTTTGCGTCATCATCATCAGAAAGCCACTCATCGCCTGCAATGCGAAAAAAAATAAAGAATTTTAAAGATATTTTCACAAAGAACTTGTATTTTTTTTTCAATTGATCATACAATATGTAGCAAATAATTCAGATGTTATAGCATTCAATCGTTTTGTTTCACTTGCCGCGAAGTTTTAGTTCAAATTGTGCAGTTTCAGTTTATGGCAAGGGGATACAATGTTGCGTCCCGGTTTCAAGTTCCGTGAACTTTAAAGCTCAATAGTCACGCAAATCGTATCGCAAAGTTTACTGATAACTACACGCACAGAAGATGCAGTTGACGTATAACTGTTCGACGCACAAATCAAACAAAACACACGTATGGACAGCAATACGACCGCATGTTATAATACATCACAAGCCATGTCCTCAGATATCTTCGTTTCTTATCTTTAAATATCAGCTGCATGAAATATAAAGTCTGACGAGCTTCTGAGAAATGACAAGGTAGATTTGGAAGAGGCACATGTGCAGAAGGAAATCAATTTCTTTTCTCAAAAGAAATCGACACTGTTACGATCGCAAAGCCGCTGTACACGGTGTAGTGTGCAAAAGGCAATCCCTCCTTTCATTACAAACACGCGGATACAGATATATTGCATACATCTCGCAGCGGTCGAAAGAAAAAAAAACTGATTGCCTTCAACTGGCGATCGTTATCTCTTCCTTCGAAAGAAGAATCCAGCAATCGCAAAATTACCTTAGGGAACGAAACAAAAAGAAGGAAAAGGAGCAAACATGCACAAAAGGATACGTGGCGGCTCATTTATAACGAGCATTCATCCATCTCGAACACCTCTCATTCGTTCTTTCTCTTTGTTTTTCATCATGGTGCATGATACAAAGTGAAAGAAAGAAAGAAAGAAAGAAGGAAAGAAAGAAAGAAAGAAAGAAAGAAAGAAAGAAAGAAAGAAAGAAAGAAAGAAAGAAAGAAAGAAAGAAAGAAAGAAAGAAAGAAAGAAAGAAAGAAAGAAAGAGAAGGGATCATGGATGGCGCTGCTCATGCATGAAAGTATCGATGCTCGCGGCAGCAAGCGCCGGGTCTCAATACATGCGACTACTCAAGCGAGCGCGCAGCAGTTATTATTAGTTTCTAAATTCGCTGCGTGTTCCGGCAGCAGCAGCAGCTCCATGTGAGCGGCCCTCCGTTCGCGATACGCTTCCATCGCCAATGCGCCGAAGCTCCAAATGAGTTCCGGCACAGCCAGACGCGCACGAAGCGTTGTTGTTTCGAGAGAGAAGCAGTTTTGCGGGAGAGCAACACAGCCGGACTCTCTCTGTGAGTAGAGGAATTAGTCACCGAGAAAGAAAAAAAAACGCGGCTTCCTGAACACACGCATGTGCGCACGCTCTATAGCGGGCGAGTTGCTTAAGGTGCGAGTTATTCGGTGAGCTGTTCGCGCGGTTCACCGTTGTTTAGCCTGCGGTTTCGGGGCGTGGTTCCTTCCTATCTCGCCTTTTTTGTGTGTTTCGTTCTAGCGCTCGTCTATGCTCGCAATGAGTGTATACCCGCTCAGAAGGAACTAGCTGCTGTATGCGCGAGCGTAATCGGGTGGTGAGTCGCAGGTCCGCAACTGAGTGGGTGTGCGTTTGTGTGAACTCTCGGTGCATTTTCTGAGAACTGTCTAAATGAGGAAACGGCAGCTTCTTATCCGGGTTTCACTATGCATTTGCGAGGTTCGCGTACGCGGTCAGCGTATAACACCGCCAAGCAAGAATGAACGGTTGCTAAAGATTCTTGTATTGCCAACTCGTTTTTCTATTTATCACTTTCCGCGTGGTGGTAGATACGCTGTAAGAGTATTAGCTCGTTAAGATACTTGCTTTTTTTTTCTTTAGTGCTTTTATCACTCATTTATTCCTTGCCTTGCGTGGTACGCCTGCCCACCAAGTGAGCGGTAGGCTATGTCGCGGGGATTTCCCCACTCGTATACTTCACGCTAAAATATCATGCCGCGTTTCTGTGACCACAATATTATCAGAACAAGGTCTCTGAGCCGGATCTGTCTCGTTTGTGACCAATACTCTAGTGTGAAGCTTACTCTTCCTCATCAACGCGGTATGGCTCTATACTTCTAATCAAGTGACTTCTACTGGGAAAACAATGGAAAAAAACACAGCCGGTAACACACTGAGAACAAAACGAGAGTCCCTTACACATGCCATGTCAACGTGCCCTGACATTGCTGTGGTGACAGTCGCTTTCGGCAGTGCTTAACTGCATTGACAGTAATGCCACCCGTGAGCGCAAAATAACCACACAAAGCTAAATAATGGAATTATTGATCTTCCTAAGTGGCATGAAAGTGTCGACATTACTGTGCATTTCGACGGCGGCCTATGAAAGAGGTCTAACCGATACGCGCTCCCACTTTAAGAAATTTGAAATTCTCAACACCGGTTTTATTTGCAGTAAGACGTTGCCTTTTTGGCAATGTTAGAAAATGTGGGAAAGCTGTTTTGTTCCGGCGTGGATTCGGATCCCTATATCGTTGGGTGCCATGGGAGGAATTTGACAGATTCTTTCCTACAGCCACAGAAAACGGTACCGCGAGACCGTCGTCAGCCTCATGATGCTGAAGCCAAATACGACGTACCTCGTAGGTACTAAGCATCATAATTGAAACCAAACGCTACGCCCTCTGGAATAGACGGTGCCTTACCAATTAATACGTCGTTAACAGATTCCTAGGTGAATGTTCACATACAGTGTACGAGACTACGTGCATTCTAGTGATAGAACACTGCAACGCACTATATCCGTTGTGGAGTAAAGGAAAGCCAATATTTTATCAATTATGTGGTACTGAGCAGTCAGCACATTAAAATCATCGCCAATGTAGCAAGAATCTGGAATGTCGTAATACTTGGTGAAGTGCAATGTGATTACGCTTTTGCGAGGTTATTTCAGTGATAAACAATAATTCGATTGATTGATTTATTGATTTATTGATTGATTGATTGATTGATTGATTGATTGATTGATTGATTGATTGATTGATTGATTGATTGATTGATTGATTGATTGATTGATTGCAGTCACTCACCGAATCTCGCTCACAAGACATCAACAAACCGCCGAGCAGCGGTCACCCAGGTGGTTTCCGCGGAAACATGCATGCTATAAATAAATGCGAGCGTTCCATTAGGTCGACGGGAGAATCTAGAGGCTCCCGCAGGTATTTCTTTGGTCTCCGTGTCGCGTGAGTCACGAAGGAAAACACACTCGCCACGGGTCGCGTGCAAGCGCCGGCCACGCACGCACGCACGACGACAACGATGACGCCTCGAGTTGTCGTCGCGTGCCGCCAGGTCGTCCGTCATGAGAAATGGAGAGTCCTCCAGCGCAGCAGAACCGGATCTCGATCGGAACGCCAGATTAGACGCCCGGACGGCGAAACGTGGCGGAAGAACGTCGCCGTTCGCGTCGGTATGCGCAGAGTGCGCACCACCGCAGTGCACCGAAGACGTGCGAATAAGCGAGACGTCTAGTAGCTCGATCGTGCGTGTTTAGTAGGGTAACATTACAATGAACACAACTAGGAAGATAGGACACTGTTTACCAGAACAGAGGCATGAGTTCAAGCTTGCGATCGTTCCGTTTCTATTGTTATCTTACCAAAGCGTATCACCAAATGGCCAAGAACTGACTAGCCCCTTTCGTCGCACTACGCACTCCTGCGAAAGTTAAGCTGGCGATTCCAACCTACGCATTCAGCCTTCACTGTAAGGTAATCGCTGTGTATACAGTAGCGTTACTTTCTCTTAGGTGATCGGAGAGATTCAGGTGCCGGAGCACGGCCGGTTGTTGACAAGGCTTCAAAGAAACGTCCAGACTGGTGAAGGAAAGAGGCAGAAACACATCGTAAGACAATTTCAATGTCGAGAGCAGTGCAAATTTCTTCAGCAGGCCACACTTTTGTCTTGTATGTAGCACGTCGACCAGGAAACTTCAGTTCTTCCATTGCAGTGAAGCCTCGCTTTTTCGTTGTGCTGATCACATTTTGGGTGGCGTCACTGTTTCCGGCATTTTTCTTGCCGAGCGCAAAGAAAAGTTGAGCTACTTCTCAGGTACAAGTGGACCTGCCAAACCCGTATGTGCTCCAAACAACAGCTCGCCCCACAATATGTACAGTATATATGGCGGCCAAGTTGCTACACGGCGCAAACGAACACTCTCTGCCATTTCCTGTGAATGAGCAAGCATCTAAATTGGCAAACAGCACCAGGAACAAGAAGGTCGGTGACAGCAAACTAAAGAATTCTGGTGTGTAGAGAAGCGGGAAAGTAATTTAAGAAAAAATAACCGACGGTCAAGCAAAAGAGGAAAAAGTGCAACCAGAACATGAACGCAGAAACAAGCAGCGCCGCATAGACTTGAGACGCTGTACAAGTCTTGCCAGTTTCACGTATCGGCCAATCTCCGCATATCCAACGCTGGTCTTGACAAGAATATAAAAAAAGACAGGTCCTCTGCCCATTACTTTTTTATTTTCAATTTAACAGTTCAGAGTAAATGAACTTATGTCCAGGGATCGAGTTTAGGGGCTACGGTGTCAACATGTAACCAGGATAATTATTCTTATCACTGTTCACTTCTGTACGTAACTCATCTATACTGCGCACAAAAGACGGAGCAGAGCTCCTTGAAGGTACAACCTGATCAAGACAGAAAGAGAGCCAATAACTTTCTTTGAAATAAGGAGTATTCTTTGACGGCTTGATTCTTGGTTTCGCCGGTATCAACAACCACAGCCCGCATATTCCTACCAAAGCACATGTGCCTGAACGTATACTTAACAACCGGCCAACTTAAGTCAGCTTTTTTTTTTCATCAGTGCCCGCGAGCACCCATTAAAACAGCGGGGAGGCGACAATCTGCCAAGCAACTTATGAAAAAGAAGGGGCGAAGGAGATAAAGTGACAGAGAGAACGGTGATGCCGCTTGGAGCTATCGACGACTCGAAGCACCTTCTCCGGTCACCACAGGCACGGGTGTACGATGCAGCGACCCGCACCTCCGTATACGGTCATCATGTGCGTGCTTATGGTGGCCACCTATCCGCTGCGCCTCACTTGTGCACTCTCCCTTGCGCTGTTGTAGCCTTCGCCGTTGATGTCTCCGCGCGGCTATTGCCGAATGCAGCGACGATCGTAGGTGATCTCTCTCCCTCTTTTTATGAGGCGTAAAAAAGAACACCGACACCATAACCACGACGACCTGTCCGGAGTGTGGGTCGCATTTACTGGCCCGGACCGCTTTAAAGTGGACGTTGCAGGCGGAGGTGGGGGAAGGAAAGAACTGTGGTCGTTGAGTGCTGGTGGGACACGATCATGTGCCCGTCGAAGGTGAACGCGCAGTGGCGTCTAAGAAGGCGGCGGCGGCGGCACCTCTGTGATCTTCTCTGGCACGCCGTGGTCACGCGACAGACACCATGTGCGCGTGACGTCATGCAAAGACCTGGTCACCTTATAGTGCCGTCCTTATGACTATCGTCCCGGATGTAAGAGCGTGTTTCGAAGAATTTGGATTTGCATTTATCGTCAGGGTCGGCAAATTCTTAGTCTCTCCTTAAGTATGTATTTTGCTTTCCTTTCTTTCTCGCAAGGGCTCAAAGACTGCGTCTCCGAATTTCAGTGAACGGTTCATATATTTTTTTCTGGTTTTTCTGCTCCTTAGTTTGTGTGTGTGGGGGGGGCGGGGGGGTGTTAGGACTATGGGCTATCGTAGGCGCTTTCCACTATTGTACAGTACCAGCGTGACACAAGCATCACTGCACGCGCTGAACATTTCCTCCTCGCCATTCTCTCAGCTCTTTCTCATATCTATGCTCCCTTTCCCCCGGTATTAGGTAGCCAACCGATCACGTGTTGCGTTAACCTCCCTGCGTTTCTCTCATTCGCTTCCTTCAGTACCGCTGCTCGAGTCCGTCTTCACTCATACCTGGTGCTCTAAAGCATGCCCTGAGCGCCGATTGATCAATTCGCGGAAAACTGCGCGAATTCAATTCGCGGAAAACTGCGCCAAGCCACCTGAGAAAACTTGGCGTTCGCGTAAGCTTCGGCTAACGTACGGCGCAAGGCGCTGTCGTCCACCAGCAGTGCGTACAATTGAACTAAAGTAATACATCTCGAGACGATACACAAAAGATTGCCCTCCCATTGCCTGTCCCGCAAGCTCTGATTACACTTTTCTCTTTATTTTTTTTCTTTCAAAACTCCAGGGTCTAACAAACATGGACGGGCAGCGGAAAGACAGTGCGCTGGACCAAAACACGCTCAGTTACACGCTTTCACATTCACACGTATACACAATCGAGACAGTTACACCTGATGGCATTTGCCACGGGGCTTCAAGAGAGAGCTCTGCAGTGACGGCTGATGGGGGGGTCGCAAAGAGCACTGCGTGTACTTGTGCGGGGTAGGAATGGGAGGGGGGTCGCTGTTGAGGTGTAGCAGGGAAATACGATGCATAGGCCTGGACGATGTAGCGCGCCGGGGGAACAACCCAGATCGTGACGAACTTCTCGCGCGATAAGCGAAGCCGACCGACGAGCGCGCACAGAAAAGTGGACAGCCCCCGGCCCGTACACCACCCCTCCTGGTGTGTGCGCTTGTGTGGGTGCTCGCGTGCGTGTGTTTGTAGGTGTGTTCGAGAGTGTCTGCGCGTTCACACGACACGAACTCCGCAACGCCCTCGTACACCGCAGCATTTTCCTTCTTTTTTCACTACTCGCCCTGCACCGGGAGCCGCTTACCGCATAGAACCACGCGTAAGCCGATGGCTAGCTGTTGCTTTTCTTTTTTTGCCAAGAACTGCGTAAAAGTAACCATGACTGCATCGAGCAGCGAAAGAACTAAAATATTAAGATATGAATCTTAACAGCATTGTCTGACGTTAATTTTGCAGATTTTCACATGATAAATCGCATAAGGGGTGCAGTTAAGTGTTTACAGGAGTTGATTTCTGTTCAGACAAAAATAAAAGACTTTTGATTGCTGCATTTTAGTCACGTATATGTTATATGTAACTTCATACAACAAAAGGCGGGTTCTATTACAACACTGCCTAATGTTAGTCCACAAATTTATTTATAGGTTCTCCTGGGTGGCTCAGTGGTTAACGCCTCGCTTTCAAATTCATTTATGTGTGGCCCGGCTATCAATTTTATCTGGCCCTATGAACAGCCTACGCGAATCACTAAAGCAGCTTTTATTCGTTCGGTGCACGTGGCCAGACTTTCTCGCCTCTCGTAGTTGACAGAAACACCACCATGAACGCACGTATGCAATCGATCACCATTACGCCGTAATGGGTCGCCCAGAATTGCAGAGCGAAAGACGACCGATCGCTCACTGGAAAGAAGGATGACGTGGTATGAAAGGTTTGCGGTAGTGACAGATAAGGGCTTGCACATTGTCACGTTCTGCCTTTGCGGCATTTCTTGCATTAACGTCACCATCTGACGGCACGCATTTCTCGCAATGCTGCTGCCAAGTAGAGCAGCCAGGAGAACAGTATGAATAATTCAGTGAATATGTGATCGGTGCGCTCATGAAACACTGCGCAAAGGCCAATTTCAAGCATGGTATATAGCTAACATATGCCTAGACGTACAGATCGATCGAGACGTTTCTACATGCCGAGAATTCCACAGCACACTTTTGCGAGCTCCCTGACAAATTTAAAAGCACGCCACACGCATACTATAAATGTTTTGTTGGTAACTCCCTCGATACTATAACGTAACATGATAGCGACTCGCAGTCAAAACCACCAACATCTCCCGGGGGTCTCTACTATTAATTCACGAAAGTCATTCAAGAGCACTGTTCGGAGCGCAACGATCCAGTGACTATCGCTTTTTTTATTGTAGTCGCATCCATCGACATTCCACCGCGGCCGGGCGAGATTTCGCCGACGCAGAATTCTCCGGCAGGCACATTATTACGACCCTGCAGCGGCGCCATCTATCGAGCGACCAACGCAGGGTCATAGAAGGCGTTTCTTACGCAGTCCACGCCGCGGTCTCTACACTGTCAGCGGATATGCGCCCTGTAAAACATGCCCGGCGTGGCCGGGTAAAAACTGTTTCCTTCTCCTCTTCCCCGCATAGTTTTCTTGTCCCTTTCATACGTGCAAGGCTCGCGAGGCTTTTGCTCGTTGTCTTTGAGCGGGCTCATAGCAGCGTAATGTGTACGCCCGGGGGCCGGCCCCTTATCGCGACCTTTCGCAGTGCGCGGGCTAGATCGTCCCGGCGGCGGAGCGAACGTGACCAGAAGATCCTGGTACGGTACGGCGGCCAGCGCGCGCTCGAGATCACGACTCCGCGGCCGGAGCATGCGCCAAAGCGTATCCTGGTCTGCTTCTGAACACGATGGTTGGCCGGCTCCGTTGCACCGATGATGGCGTGTGTAGTACACGGTAGGGGCGGAGCCTCAGTGGCCGGTCGCATCGGCCAAATCGGTCGAAGTGGAATGCGATAGATGCCAGCAGACGCGAGTGTGTATATGCCCGTCCTGCGGATCGACACGTGTAGATCGCATTCACTGTGGCGCGTAAGAAATATATAGAGAACTTGTAGATCAAGCATGACTTCTTTGCGCAAACACGTACACGGACACATTGCACGGAACATTGCGCCCGTGTTGTTTGCCTCTTTTTCTTGTGTCCGTGTACGTGTTTGCGCAAAGAAGTCATGAATGAGTACCAACTCGCCCAACTTTCAGTATTGTAGATCAAGATGTCAAAAGATTCGCTTTTCTTTACAATCAAACGCAATGCCGTGTCCTTACATCGATCGACAACCATTTCGTTTCGATATTTGTGAAAACGGAGCCACTGATTGGCACGTCTGCGTTGTCAGACAGATAAATAACGCTGTCAATAATCAAAGGCGATGCAGATGAATATTAAAAAAGGGTGCAGAGGTAAGTGTTCTAAAAAAAAGCTGCAATGAAGAATGGCGTAGTAATTAGCACACGTGTCCTTAGTTATTTCAGAGCCTTCGAGAGTGTGCACAATTTCAATATCAAGGACAACATGCATTGCTTGTGCACCTGGCATTTCCTGCAGCTTTCGCACTCATAAGTGCGAAGGACAATGCTGATATGTACACTGAGCCTGCAGAATGATTTTAGTCAAAATTTTATAGCGCGATCACTAACGCCAAGTTCTTGAAATGTACTATGTTTTGTCACGTTTTGAGAGAGATAGCGAACCTTTTTTTAAGGAAGCGGAGAGGCCAGCGTCACCTATTTTCAATCTTTTCAAATATAACATGGACATTCGTGTAGCCTGGTTTCAGAAAACATCCAAAATTGAACGATATAACCGTTTACAAAGGTTCAAGCGAGGCTTTCACCGTTTTCCATCACTCGTTCGGAATGGTGTAAAATTTCACCATTTAGAAGAGGCGGTGTAGTTGTTTTACTGTCGTTGTGGCCATGCGAACTTCGAACTCTATAAGAGAGCCCCCCTCCTCCAACCCTCTTCCCCCCCCCCCCAAACATCAACCCTTCGTTTCAAACGCCACCCCTTCAACTATAATATAAGTACATGCTCTTTATGAGGGGGATATAGTGAGGCCGTTGAACGTAGTTCCAGGATAATGTGAGCGGTAGATCCGGCATTCACCTGATGACTATATGCAGAAAACAACCCCCTGATAGATCGGTCAGAATTCCAGGTCCCTGTCCTGTAAGGCATAACGAAAAATGAGAGAACATCGACCATGGCTGTTCGCTGGAAACTACGAGGTGATCGGGCTGTACAATATGCCTTCGCGTCTATCTACGCGATGCGCCGCGATCAAGGTCCTCCTCCCTTCTAGCTTTATACGCCACGAGTCGTCTCCGCTACGAGCCTCGGACCGGCCAACTCCCCTCCCCTTTAACGTCGACGAACAACCTTGGTTGGCTGGCGCGCTATCTAATGCCATAATGAACAGCTGCATCCACGCGACGATTAGCGGAGATTGTTGCGGGGATAATGACGCCGCCTCGTTCCGCCACCACTGGCCTCTGCTCGGCATATCAAAAAATACCGCCCGCCACTCTTTCCTTCTATCACTCTCCACGTACGTGAATTACGCGGTCGTCTGGAACAGATATAAAGCAAAGGGACACAAAATGGTGGTGCATCGGCCTCGCCATTGGTAGGGCGCAGACGATGCGCGTACGTGTGTTCACTGTAGGTACGTTCGTAAGGAACGCCAATCACCGCATGCTTGGGGGAGTCTTATACAGCGCGTCTATGACACGAGGGCAGATATAATGAAAGAAGAAAGCAGACTGTTATAAAATGCCGACGCCTGCATACAAGGCGGTACCACGGCGGCGGCATGGACATCGCTGGAAGCAAACAAAGGAAGAAACATGGTGAAGCAGACGGTAAAGTAAGAAAACAAGCACCGGACGATAAGGCATGCGGACCCAACTTGCGTGCATGCGTAACGATAGAGCGCTAGCTACATGTAAGTGCCGCGATGGATCAGACGGCAGAGGTGAGGAGAGACAAAAAGAAAAGAACAAGAAGGGAGCGACTGCATAGAGAGCAAAACCGAAACCAATCACAAAGATGGAGAGAGATGCAAGCTGCGACGGATGCTGCCGTGAGGGCCGACCGACGCCATCTTGTGTGCGATGAGGAGGAGGCGACGACTGTGCTCCGCGCGGTGTCAGAGGTTAATGCGAGCAGCAACGCTCGCGGGACCCCATCTGAGGTCAGGGGTCGACTCGGCCTTTAGCTCTGTTTTTCCACGGGACCCCCTCTTCCTTCGTTACAGAGCAGAGTTCGGGGTGGCTGATAAGAATTACCTGTCGGAGGGGGTAAAACGGGGGCGATGGGGGCGTTGGCTGCGGGGGAACTCATGAACGACGCAAGCGGGGCAGGGAGCTGCGGGACGTAACCCCGGGGCGAAATAAAGCTAAGGAGATAGAAGCGCGTCGAGGCCTATGCTAGCTGCAACCTAAGCTGTCCGGGTACTAAGGCTCCGAAACAAAACGGTGGGAGAAACCACCGTATCGATGCCTGGATTCTCAAAAAAAAAAAAAAGTTTTCTGTCGGGCTTTTTCTACTGGCGCTCGGTGCGGTTCAGATACTGCGGACGGTGCTTGAGGAGGAGATGGGCGTCGCATGAGAAAAGGCTATTCTGACGCAGTAATTTGGCCACAATTTGGCCAGTCTCTAGGTACAACGTGAGCCAATTATGGTCGCCAGGAACAGGCATACACCCTGCTTGCGGTCAAGCGGTTGCCTTAAGCGCGCGGTGCCCTTTCAAACTTTCTTCGTCTTACAAGATTCCAGCCACCTTTAAAAACAACGTATACTCAAGGCTCTTTTGTTCTGGAGGATCGCGCAACAGATAGCTTCGAGCGTACGTATGCAGGCGTCCACGCCAGAAAAACAGTGTTATCTCTATTGTAGGTGTTAGGGAGATATGCATCTTGCATCTTCAAATTGCCCCATTGAAAGAGAGTGAATTAACGAAGCAGCTAGCTTCCCGATGGAGGCGCCTGTGTTCCCTCTCGCTTATTTTTTCTTAAGATGCCACGATTGTGGTCACCAGAGAAGACAAATCAGCTTTCGACTTGGCACTGAGCAACCATTAACCAGTGGAACACGCTCCCGTTCCGGGCTGGTGCATAGCTCACACAAAAAACATCTTTGAATGCAGTGCAGCCCTCCCGCAATTTACGGAAACACTCCAAAAACATAAATATTTTTTTTATCCTTAACGATCAGTTCATGCCCCTTGGAAGTTCTTTCTCAGCACTTTAATATCGAGGTTTGAATGAGTAAACAGCTGTACAACACTCCAAGTCACACGCAGTGATGTCGAAACAAACGTCTCTCACTGCAAAATCATTCTTTATGTGAACTTAGAGTGCGATGACGACCACGATAGCGCAGCTCTTCTTAGAGCAGCTAGAACGCAATTAGGTGTTTGCTCACTGGTATAATGGGGTAAATACTGATGTCGACGCCACGCGTGAAATGTGCTCTTCTCATCAAGTCCCCTCAAGCTTTAAAGTCTGCTTTCCCACTCAATTTGAACGAGGGGCACAGCAGGGGCTCCCATTCATTTACACCTCTACGCATTGCAATAGGTCCAAGCTCTCTACGACAGCAATAGTTATATTAAATAAGGCATCAGAGTTGAGATCAGCCATCTTCTGTACAGAACACCCATAGAATTTACGAGAAAACGAGCACTTCTACATATGATACTACCAGGTCCTCCCCTGAGCGACTTGAATGCAACAGTTCAAACCCATGATGTGTTTCGTTCTGGAGGGTCTTACGCCATTCGCCAGGAGCGTGCGCCGGCAAAAGTATCTAGTATTCTTGCAATATTGTTCTTGCGAAAAGCTTCAAATGAGCAAAACGTTTTTATAGAGAAAAGAACACTTTTGTAGGAGCCTTGGAAAACAGGACAAGAGCACATGCAAAGCGAATCTGGCAAACACTATTGTTTGCTTGATCTGAAAAGATAGTGAATTTGAAACAGCCATTGGATTCATCTTGCCCAGCTTCAAGATCGTGCCGGTGCTCTCCCAGTTGTCAAAGATATCAGTAACGCTATATTTAAAAAAAAAGTGATCATGCATTCATGGAGATATCCCAGTAGAACAGAAGCTGTTAAACTTACCTTTGAGAACCCAAAGTGGATAAGTGGGACCTCGGGCAGCACGTCATGTTTCCGGAATACTGCAACAAAGAAAACGAAACAATGCATCACGAAGGGCTCGCTGAATGCTAAACACTGTGGTGCGCTTGCAGGTAACCGGAGAGTTTTCAAATTGGATAACTTATTGCTTGAATCATGAAGGCAGAAAAGCGCTCACACCACAAATTGATGTTAACAAGAAAATGTATACTTAATTTATCTCATGTTAACTATAAACAGATTGTCATAAAATGCCTCGAAAAATATACAAATACCATAGGATAATTTGTAAAGAATTAGGTATGTATAATGACAGCCCAGCATTTCCTTCAGCATCACTGAACAAAACTTGAGTGATAAATAAATTTTCTTAATACTAAAAGCCACAGCTGTCAGTGATTATTCATACGACCACCACCTTCCACCTAAAAATAGACGTTCGCAACGGCTCCCTTTCATTCGACATGTATTGTACATCGCATGTTCGCTCCTCGTGCCATGTGAAGAGGCCAATAAGACCACATGCAAGGGAAACGCAATGTTAATAAAATCTCTGTCACCCTATTTCAAATTATCGTAGTTATAAGACAGTCAGCCCACATTTCAAACAACGCAACAAACTCACCTTAACTCCTGGCTCATAAAATGTTTAGTACAAAAGCACTCTACAGGGTCGACGCCCCTTATAGTTCTTGGGATTTGCATTTTACGCTTGCTGTAAGCTTCAGCGGAAAGCATCAGTGAGCTTTACAAGTTCGCTTAAGTTTTTTTTTTCTTTTTTAGGAACAGAGTACAGGTGTAACTAAGCTATGAATTTGCAAGTTTTTGATGCTTATGAGCCGGCACCACTAATCATTTGCTCAGTTAGTTGTAATAATTATCAGCGAGATTGACACGCGGCTTAAACTGTCTCTCAATGCCATTAGTAAAGTGAGATATTTTTGTAAACCCGGATACACATAATCTATTTTCTTCGTTTTCGAAAATCATGGTACGTATTCATCGTTATCGTGTTTTTCGTTTTAGGTGCGGCATTTCCGCTGGAAATTTAAAATTTTGCTCTACAATTACAGTTTGCAAGTGAGCTAGCTCTAGTTATCATTGTAAAAGAAAAAAAAAACAACGACAATGAAGAAAAAATCAGGCACGCCCTGAAGAGGGGAATTACACAAGCCACCGGGTCAACCGCAAGGGACACGCCTCCTTTCAGACACATCGAATGGGCGTTTCCAGGCTGGAATGGGCGGGGCCACACTGTTCAATCCCGAGGGACCGAAGTAAAAACTGCCACACTCAGTGTCTGGTGCCGCAGGAAATGGGGGAATCTGCATTCAGCGCTCCACCATAAAGAAACGCGGGGTCTGCGTGCAAGCCTCCCGTTTTTTCCTCCGTACAAGACGCCGCAGAAAGGACTCGATTTATTGTGGAGAAAGCACTTCCTTTGACCACATTCCACCGGAGCCCTCTTAGTGTTTGATGTTGCAGTTCAAGTGCGAGTGCTGTGCAGTTTTTTGTTTTTTTTAACTAAATCCCATGGGACTGTGATGCCCAACGCCAAAATGACATGGTTGCCTTTGTATATGTTTTTTTTTTCATGGCATGTCTCAAATCCTTGTTCCTACGCTTGCACCTCTCACCTCGCACGACCTTTGTTTGCACTTAGCACGTACACCGCAACAGGCTTCTTCGAGAATTTTACACAAGTACACAAATGCTCCAATTAAGGAGTTCTTTTCAAAATGGGCCCTCTTCTTCAAAATGGGCCGAAATCCTGTACTGAAAGTAGCTCAAATGAGGTTGCATTGGCACATACTTATGCTCTACTTTCCTGCAAAACAGCTGTAATAAATTATTATTAGTTTTTATATTATTATTATTATTATTATTATTATTATTATTATTATTATTATTATTATTATTATTATTATTATTATTATTATTATTCAGAGGAAATTAGGTAGCACGTACGTGCCAATAGAGCCTTATTTGAGCTAATTTCAGTTCTGGATTTGGCCCATTTCGAAAGGAAGCTCCACAATCATTCGTACAACTCTGACGCTTTCAACATGGTCAGCATTCCAAATGTAAACAGCAGCTTAACAGACGGCTATGTTATTACGGCACCTCGGACTCGTAGTCAGCTTGTGTCCCATGCATGCCTCCCTTCCTTCTGGCATTATTCCCGATCGTTACATTGCACTCAGACCTGAAGACTTCATATTATTACCACCAACTAATGAAGCATTAATTAATACCACCAACTTTATCAAACGCTTAACATTCCCAATGTGGGAAAGCGAGTGAGCAGCGAAAACCTAGATATGCCATAAACAAGCACAACGCAAGGTTTCAGAAGAACAACGCATGCTGCTGGAAAAGGAAAGCAGAGTTCCCGCATTCCACGTCTGCAGGAAGCTTTCCTGAGTCTGGCGCAAGAAGCGCTATATTCATCTAGTAAAAGTGCATGAACATTCTTGCAGTGTTATCCATCAGTAATTTACTTGCTCAGGACTACAAGTGTGTAATAGATATTTGTGAAGGCTGTTTATGTATAAATAAGTGGGTTCGTTTCAAACAATCACGGAAAGTGGATTGGCGCAGAAAAATGGAATTTGAAAGAAGCATCACACCTTTGTGACACACAATTTTTTTCTTTCTGTTTGCTTTGGAACAAGTGTATACAGCATAAAAATGTAGCACAAGCTCTTAACCTCGTTCATTCATGTTCGACCCAATTTATCGGTGTCCCGTCGCAGTGCCCACGACCCGAATGATTCTCCGCAACACTGTTTCTCTCATGTATGACTAACATGTATAAATAACGCTGCCCGTATACAGCTATCAGCTCACACACAAACCAGAGCGTTCTCATGGCCCAAGTGCATCGTACGCACACACTTCATGCGAGCGCGGGCAGTGATTGCGGTTCAAGTAGCCCTCAGGCCGGGTCAGCCCTCCGCAGCAGCGAGGTCACCTGCAGCCGGAACTCCTCCGGCACAGACCTTCTCACATCATCTCCTCTCTCGCGCACACACATCGGCGACTATCATTCGCATCTCCGCCATTATTACCTTCTCTTTTTTTTTCTTCGCCCCTGGCGCCCTATGTAGGTGCCCGCATGTGCCCTCTGGCGCTCGGCGCGTAATTAAATAAGCCGCCGCGCTGACGCCCGTCGTGAATATCGGCTCCCTTATACGACCACCGCCTCAGCTCCCTCTCTCTGCACCGACACAGACATTTGTCAGAGCGTTACCCAATCACAAATTCACACTCCGAGGTTCTGGAATCAGATAAAACATGTGAGCTTGTTGCGTTTGTGGTTGAAAATTAATCCACTGGACTTAATTTTAAGCCGATAGCCTTAGACGAACTATCAAACGTGAAAAGTGACCGTCAGCGTTACCAATAATCGTAACATGATGGCGTAGCCTCATGATGTCAACATATTATTACACTTCACCTAAACTTGTCACCTAATCATGGCGTCAGTATGTCCATTGAAGCAGAACAGGGCAAGAAACAGGGTATTGAACAGACAGGACGCAGCACTGTGCCATATTTTTTTTCCAATTTCTACTTATTCTGCGCGTTTATGCCACAAAGTCCATGAACAAGCAAGCCCAACTTGCAACCGGCGTGTCATTGCATGATGACGTCACCAGATGGCATTGTCCCTTGACCTAAGGCGGACTGGTCCAGGAGCAAATGGAAGTCAACGTGAGGTGTAGGAAGCTCTCAGTGTCTTGTCGCTAAGTGTCACGATCATTAAGCTGATGTTTTCATTGTTGAATTTTGTGGTCACTAATAAAAAAAAAACGTGAGAATTTGCTCAACCCGACACAATATTTAGCCTAGAAGCGTGGAAGCATACAGAAACGTAGCTCGATATATAAACGTAGAATTGGCTTCTGTTTCCACGGCAACCCGCATTCAAAGGTGACGGGGGCGTTCGGGTGTGGCAAAGTCATACAGAGCTGCGCCACCATGCAGCTAGCTTTTTAATGCACGCGCTCTGGCAGACGTCGCCTCCGTAATTCCCGCTTGAAAGTGCCTGTAATTGGTCATAAATAAGAAGAGTCTCAACCTTCCTTTCTCTTTGCCATTTTTCCTCGTACGAGAATTAAGCGAGAATATACTTAGCCACAATTGTGGCTATTTTTTATGATTATTTTTCCTTGTCAGCCTCCGAGAAAGGCTATTTCTACTTCCTGAGAACTCACGCCATTACACCAAACCACTATTTTTTCCTTCCTACTAAGTTTAGTAAGCTCTAAACGTATTCGCTACCCGAAAATCACACAATGATTAGGCTTAACTACGTACTCAGCAAACAGCAGACCCAGATGGCTGTCATCTGCAAACTCACTGCAAGACTTGTACAACGTCTACGGCAAGTGCTTGCACATTTTTCGCCGGTAGCACTGTCTTCTGAACAACGTGAAGACCGGGATGCGTATGAGCTTAAAAAGAAAAACCACAGCCTCATTTAGGCTTAGCTGTGACTACGGTATAGTCAGAGAATAACCCTGCGTAAAACGACCCTCTGCTCGTGTTTGCTCTTGCTTTACGCGTATACAAGATCCTTTCATACAGAGTGAAGACAGAGTGCCGCTTGAGCGTGAGTGCAGCGCCAAAAAGTTGCACGCAAAGATCTCGTCAACTACAGCGAGGGTTTAGAGACGTGCTTCGCACACCTAAGAAGAAAACGCGCGCACACGCGTCGCCTCATGCACGCGCTTTGGACGGGTCGTCGGCTGACTCGCGTGCCCGAGTGAGCATACGTTGACAGGTATTGATTCAGAAAAACGGATTGCACAGGCTTCATGCCACCATGCGCGTCGACTGGAGAAAAAAGAAAACACTTAGCAAAGGGAGGGAGCTGGAACGCCTCATGACAAACAGGATGTAAGACAAACCGCATTACATAGCATGGGCACCGCGCTGCTTGTGGCGTACGGCGCGTTATTTGCTATAACGGGCAGTTTCGGTCTCTCTTATTTTCTTCTGTTACCAAACTATAAGCGAAACGTGTGGATTCGAGCAACGACGTAAGCAAAAGACGAATCGTACACAAGATGAAACAGCCGCGACCTGCCGCAGCGACTCTCGTCTTTTAAAGATCACCTTCGCGTGGCAAGCCACCCTATTCATCTTTTCGCCATTCCGCCGCCGCTTCGGCCGGCACACACGTACAAACAGACGCTCTGATTGAAGGTTACGGAACGGCGGCGGCGTCTTTTTTTTTTTTCTTGTCATCTGCAGGCCGCGGGACATCACTGAGTACGAAGCAAAGTGCTACGAGACGACAACAGACCCCGACGACTATACTGCGGCATATTTCGCATGCAGACGTTCTTTTCTTTTTCCCCGCCAGACGGCGCCATCGCCTGCTCACGCGGCGTCGCGCCAGAACGGCGGTTTCGCGAGAGGAGAAAGCTTCCGACGCCTGTCGTTCTCGCAGTCGCAGCTCGCATGGCGGCGCGACGGACGCTTCAGACGTATCACCACTACGCGTTCGGACATCGAGCCGGATTTCAGGGTCTCCTCCTTCTCCATTTCGTTCGATTCTCTCCTCCCTCTCTGCTTCAATACAGGGCTCACTTATAAGAGGCGCCATTTTGTACATCCCACGCGCATCATCGCAAATCCCAATATAAGAAAAAAGCAGACGTAAGAGGCGGCTAGCCGGTGATATGAACGTATACACGTATGTAGCAGACGAACATCGGGGTAGGCGTCAGTTATACAACCTGTCTTTAGCGCCGCCTGGTGGCGTACGCGCTAGCTTCTCTCTACTTTCGCCGTCAAGACCGTTCTTTTCGTATTTGTTCCTGTATAGTCTCAAACGTAACGCGCCGGGGTCCTTCTCCGCTTTGTAGAAGACAGACCGGTGCTCATAAAAGGAGCCGAACTCCCCAGAGATGCGTAATGTCGGTTATAGAGAAAGACACAGCACTGCTCTCCGCTGGCAGTACTGTCTCCGCCGCCAGGCCTTCCGTCCGCAGCCATCATGCACCCGCTTGCGGGATTAGAGGCCACTAACTCGGCCGCCCAAGACCACCTCCCTTCATTTTATTTTCTGTTGTTCGCGTGGGTTCTTCCCATAACGTACTGTATTCTCCCTCTCTTTTCCGAGGTCCGTAGCACCGGTATCCTGTCGCCAAAGATGTTATACTACGGAGGGAAAAGCTGCAATTCGGTGAAAACTTGATGACAGGTATTGGGAGCCGCAAAAAGGGGCTGGCGCGCAACGCGGATGTGTGCGTTGTCCTCTGCGGTCATAAGCACATGCGCGCCTAGCTTTTCTTTTCCTTTTCGCGGCATATGTGGCTGTGGTTACGTGCGTTACAAACGAAGGAGGCTGTACTTTCTCAAGAAAACACTTGTCTCCGTGTTTCACGTCCTTTTTCAAAACCGCGTGGCGGCGCTGTAGTATGCAAAGCATCGGCAAAGGCACCGGTGTATGGTTTTTGGCTGTGTGGTTAGAGGTGATAAAAGGGGAAAGGGAAACGTAGTTCTTCGCTCCATTGTTGGAGCCTTCGCTGCGTTTTCTTGTGCTGAAGTAATCACAAGTGCCACTTTTTGGTGTCGGTTATGGTAGTAATGCGCACGGCGGAACCCTTTGGTACAAGTTCTTTCAAGCCGTTCTCTCTCAAACGGGATGCTCATTCAAAAAGGACCACTGTGCCGAGTGAATCAGCAGTGCCTACGTTGGTCGTGGTCTGCAAAGGCAAAAATTTTAAAGGCGTTCGCACCAATTCGGATGGTAAAAAGCTTCTACTGAGCGTCACGCAGTTCGAGAAGTCGAGCTCAAAGCACCAGCGACACGACTTCCAAGCCTTGCCTATAGTCACAGCTTCACGGGGCTTGTATACGACCCGGATATGGTGATATGTTCTGCCGTCTCAAGCCGACCTCGCTGTTTATTCTTTAGTATATTATGTTTAAGAAATAATGTCCCACGAGTTTGGCAGTGATTGCAAATTCGCTTTTTTGTTATCTTTTCGACTCTTCCATCTTCTCAGCTCAGCCAATTTTGAGTTGGACCTATGAGCATAAGCAGCAGAGCGTTCCTCGCCCTAAATTCACATTGGTACCCCAATGAGCCTCACTGTTTTGAGTATTACACTATAGCTTCGTTAATCCTAGCGCCCGGAGAGCGAGTTGGCTCCACTGAAATGTATAAGTGCGCCTGACCTTCTTTCTTTGGATGTTTCTTGTTTTTCTCGATGCATAGCCGTACACGCAGTAGCCGTGAGAACGGTACCGCGGCTCACGACTTCACGTCACGAAGTGACCGACTGCGGGAGCGAATGGAAAGGCACGCTGCTCCCGCAAAATGCACAACACGGAAAAAGAGTGCGGCGCTTACATACTATAAACCAGTAAGAAACAGTGGGCATTTAGTAGACAGAGTAGAGGAACCCCGATACGCACTCAAAAATAAATAAACATACTTTCTTGTACCTACATTCTACGTGCATCAATGCGCATGCAATGTAAGTACATCATTGATGTACGTGATAACGTATTTTAGAGTGCGTGTACACATTGATATACACTCTTTTATACATTTCCACAGCTGGATGTCGGCCCACGTTCAAGCCAGTATATGCATGACACGACTAGCCAACATTTTGTTTGTATTCTCGGCGACTGGTCACCTTATCTCATCGTATAGTGTATTGCATTCAAAACCCTCGGATTCGCTGACTCACTCCTCGGTGCAGGTTCGGTAGGTCAACACGATAGATGAAAGGACGCTCATAACTATCCTACTCCCCTCAATGGCTTAATCTAAAAATACTTCTGTTGATAATGTCCGCTGTTTGTCAGCAGTGTTCTCTAATGACAAGTCAGTCGCCAGGGTGAACTGAATTTTCCAGTGGGTGCCGCCATATTTTTTGGTGTTTTAGGAATATTTTGCCATCACGCTTCAAAGTTTTCTTTCTTCACGCGCACATTCTCGCCAAATGCGGAACGTCCTTGGAAGCACAACTCTCCGAAACGCATGACGCGGCATTTCTCTGTTGCAAGGGTCGCGCGGGACTTCGCTTTTCTTTGTACTGTCTCCCGACGTTTCGGCTTCGAGTGTTGTCCACAAGCGGTTGGTCAGGGATTCGCACATCTATGCGCGTGCGGCAGAATGCATCAACGCGGAACGTCCTTGCGAAGTGGCGCAAGTCCTGCGCAGAAGAAGCTCGCTAAGGAGCCGAACGAGCTCGCCGTTTTCAAACTCTTCGCAACTCTTAAAATTTGCGGTGAGCGAAGCAAGCTCTTTCCACAAAACTCGTGGAAATGCTCCGTGGGTGGCTCGCCGACGCAAATGGCCCTTGAACTGCGAAGCTATGTGGCACATCGTTCGCAACGCGGAACCATTCCATCATACATTGATAGACGCCAAGTGGTACTGTCTTCTTACATTCAGGCACTTGATTCATTGTTTATAGCACCTCATTACGACTTTCCCGGCAAAAACATGAAATGATTTAAAGATAATATATAAGTACGTACACGCAAGTTATGCGGAATATTACCAAGTATACAGTCCGACCCAGTCGTTCACAATTTGCGATATCCTACATCACATGCACTTTTTTTTCAGCTCTTCTTCTGTGCTCCTGCACTGCACAATAGTTAAAAAAGTCTTGTAAAATTAAGTAAGAAAAGCATGATGGCACTATGGTGGTTCATTCTACTAACTCCTTAGGTGAACCGCGTGCCTTTCCTTATCATCACGTCCTAGCTGTCACTCCATAGTGAGATCTTAGTGCACGGCGCAACACGGTTTCGTCGACGAAGTTACTCGTTACATTTCATTTTATTCGCGGAGCGGTGCAACATGATTACACAATACCTGCGTGGGAGCACGACGAATAGCGGGTGCATACACCGTTGCACGCACTCAAACACACACGTTTGTCCACATCAATCGCGGCGAGTCACGTTTTCGCCTTGAACTGGGGCTCGCTCAAGTAGCGAGTCGTGGAAGGGAGAATTGCGCTTATAACTATACGGCACACCTGCCCTCATGCGCGTGTGCAGTAGTGTACGGAAGCAACAATGATGACAACGAAACTCACCATGAATGGGCGAGGCATGCATGGCGGGCAAAAAGCTGTGGACACGAAACGGACCCGCAAGTAACAGCTCGGGCACTTTAACTCGGTGAACGCTGAACAGCAATGGAAAGTATAGATGTAAAAAAAAAAAAAGATGAAGGCCGATAAAGCAAAACACAAAGAGGGGTCTTCGTGCGTGTGTTTGTGCTAACGTATGCTACGCGTGAGTACACAATACGTCATACTTCGACCCCGTTGATGGGCGGAAGGCCGCCGCAGTCCTGGCGGCGGCGCAATCTTCAGAGGCCATGACGAAGACAGCGGCAGGTGCTGCCGCCTATTACAGCTGCTGCTTCTGAAGCTGATACGGTAAAACGCGTCCGCAAACATTTGAAAAACTGACCCTCTTCCTGGTTCAAGAGGAAGGAGGTACAGGTTAAACTAGAGGGGGTTGTGCAGCGAGTCTATGAATCGTATGCAATCGCCCTGCCTCCCTTTCTACTCCGATCTTCGTACGCCAGGTGTTCAAGGCTTAGCTCACCTCGTAAGTACAGTTGGGGTACGTGATTCGCGCTGGCACGCACACATGTTGCCCTGTATTCATGTATGCTATATATATATATATACGCGAAGAAGGGGCCATATCATCTCAGTTGCGATCATAATGTCACGAGCGGTTAATTCTGCCGCTTATCCAGACGCAGCCCTCAGCAACCCGCCCCCTCCATGACATTGTGGACATAGGCAACGGCTGCGCAATGGCCTCAGGATACAGTCATACTGGTAACGTGTAAAATTAGAAAAAGGCACAACCATTACGTATTTGTAGCTGGAACAAGTGTTCCTGCATGTCACCGGGCACACTGCAAGGCCGACGCAGTGCCAGACTTGCTATAGATGAACACAACCACTGCTTCAAGCAAATAGGGTCTGTGTTTTGGAGAAACAAAGTGAAGGGGCGAGAAGGGGGGTGCGCACTAAGATGTTCAAGCAGAAAGCCTAGCCGCCGGGTTGTACCTATAGCTTGCTTCATAGTCTGTCTAGTCCATTCCCATGGCAAGCTTGCTTCAAGTACACCTCCTGCCCCGAGAGCCCTCGATCACTCGCTCTTACCAGCTTTTAACCGCGCCCGGAGGGCAGCTATAGCGCAGCGGACTTACGAAATCGTGATCTGAGGGAATCGGCGCAATGCAATTACCGTCGCGGCTGGCCAGGGTATCAACGTGGAGAGCCCGCCCGCTCCGTCGCGGTCGCTATGGGTCGAGTGGTATTTTTTATTTTGTTTTCGCGGACGATTCAGGATTGCTTCGCTGCCTCGTGCGGCCCAATGGCGGCCGAGAGCGTGAGCGGCATATGGCAGCTGCAACGTCCCGATCAACGCGCATGCGCAGAAGCCTACGGAGGAAGGGGGAGTATGTGCGTTATAAGAGTACAAGTTCCCTTCCCCCAACCCCGCAAGCAGCACAGCCGGCGCAATTTGCCGCCGGTGATCGTGTTTGAACGGCGGTGATTCTGTTTGCCGAGACGGGACGGAGGGAGAGCCTGAACGCAGACGTGCGTCCTGGCGTTCACCTCTTGACGCTTGCAGAGGCATAGCGTGCTCTGTTCTGTATGGCAGATGATCGGAGCCAATTGGACACGCGTTCGGTATTGGCGCAATGAACTACCCCGCAATCTTTCCCGTTCAATTGTTCAATGCAGAAGGCACCTGCAGCTTTTTTTTTTGTATCACTTTATACTCGTTGTCAGTTATTTTTACTTTAATTACACGTGGGAAACAGGGCTCCCAAACATAGGGCTCACGAAATCAGCCTGGTGCTCACGAATACACCCTGTCTCAACTGCTGAGGTGGGTCGGGGTAATTTTAGAGTTAATGCAAATTTTTTTCTAATTTTTTGTAATTTGTAGAACTTCCACGCTTGTAAAGAAATGTCGGACATTTGAAATGGAGAGACAGAAAAAAAGCCACATCGATAACTGCATGTTGTCTTGTGGAGTTGCTCTCCACTCTCGTAAGTATTGAAGCCGAGTTCAGCTCCACAAAGTTCACAACTTCACACTTTGCCTAACAATTATGACGAAAAGAAACTTTCTAAAAAAAGTTGCGACATTTTCAAAATGGTGCAGAATTTTCGATAGAGAAGGACGCGTACGATGATGGCTGTTTTCCATTGCATGCTACTCCTGCACGACATAAAGCTGAGCTGCGATGGTACCGGCATGCACTAGACGTTTTGATCAATGAGCAAGGCGTTTTCATTTACAGACTGGGAAAATGTCAGTGGAATACATCGGAAGCATCGGCATAGCACGATTCCACTACCATGTCTGATTCTCAAGAGCATTTATGAAAGAACTAACTCAATAGTTATTGAGGACATCGATGATTGAGCCCACACTGCGCCACAGCTCAATGTCGCGAATACCTGACGGAACATGGCTGCATCATCGATGTGCAGCTGATCACTTAATTACTCCAGGTGCGCGCTCTTCGTGCACAGAGCCAACGCAAGAATGCTATAAGCCAGGCGGCAGGTGCAGCTTCGTCGAGGGCGCACACCCACGCGGAAAACGAGCGTCGTATGGGATCCGCTGCCAGACAACGTGCCTTGCGCACACTTTTGCCCAAACAACCCTTCCTGGCAGAACAAGAACGACGCAACAAAAATAAGGATCACGACCGCAGTCTTCTCGTCGTCTGCTGGCAGTCGTCAGCAAGCACGCTACGCAAGGCTGCCGCACTTATACGCAATAGGCCGCAGCGTTTACACAGGCGCGGAATGAAGACAGGTCGATTTGTGGTTGCCTATCGAGTCGGGCACGCTTCAGCGTTTCGGTTCAGAGCTTGGTGTAAGCCGGTACGGACAGACAGCCGGGTGTATACGAGACACACGAGTCGTGCCTTACGCGACCGCAGGTGTGCGGAAGAATCGAACGCCGCCCCGCTGTCTACCCATGCGCAAGCGTTCCGAGTGACGCCACAAGAAAGCGTCGTGGGAGCTCGACATCCTTCCCTCATCGCTTCGGTTCTACAAGTGTGGTGCACGCGCGGCTGCTGTAATTTGCCGGGCCTGTGGTATGTGAGAACGCAGTCAAGTGCTCAACAGCGCCGGCTATCTGAAATTGGTGAATAACAAAAATCAGTGCTGTCACAAAGTGAGGGAGCTCTCACACACGCCGGAACATGCACAGGTTGTCAACTTCTGGTTCATTCGAGGCTCGTGTCAGCTAACTTTGCCTATTCATGGGTAATATGGGCTATATGGGGCTATATTGTGACAAGTGATGTCGGCTTACGTCGAAAGATGTCAGCTCGTGTTGTCATACTACGGCCTTGTGACTAGTTTTAGACGCGTGATGGGAAACGTTCGTTAACCAGGGCAGGTGTGCGATATCCGTTCTCATACAAGCTATATTGTCCCTCTTAGCTTTCTCTTGCGCTATTCTCATATGCAGTAAAACACCTATATAACAGACTACTCGGAACTTAAAGATAGTTCGTTATTAGTATGGCTTCACTGTAAAGATCGGGATTCGAAAATTGCGTATCATGGCCGCTTGGCGTGAAAATTCACTCGTTCTAAGCGGAATATTTTTTGTGAATGTGTTGCGCTGTACAAAAACACCAAAACATGAACATGCTCTGCATGAGATATTATATTTATTTATGTATTTATATATTTATCCATTTATTTATTTATTTTGTAGCTATGAGCCTTGAGTTGAAGACTTCGCCCACTTGTCCATAAACCTTATAGTCAATAGAAGTTTTCACTGGCACAACTAGCCCTGATACTCTGTTTATTTTTATTTATTTTTTTGTCGTTTCGGATCTCGAACGTCCGTTAGAACAACGCGATTGAGGGTTTTCGCACGCGGCTGGCCCGGTAGGCGGCGTCGTAGTCGTCATCGACGACGGAGACGACGTCTAGCGGAACATGGGCGTGATTGCCAGCTGCGTGAGAAACTGCCGCGCGTTTGTCTATCCTGCGCACGGAGTCTGCCGGTGCAATTTATCCTGACCGAAGTGCACAGGCTCTTACGCAAAAAGCCGTTAGCGATACACGCGCGCAGGTTGCATAGCAGGTGCTGCTGCATCGGAAACGTTCTGTCCTTGGAGTGGTTTACGCATGTGCGAGTGGCCCGAGTGATGCAACATGGGACACTCCCAATGAAAGTGGTTATCGAACACCCCCAATCTTACCTTCGCTGTATATCTCAGTCGGCTGTGGTAGTTTGCGGGCGTACTCACTGTGAGATTTGGGAGTGCATAGTAGGAGTCTATGCGCGTGCCTGTAATTTGGCTGCAAAATTGCGGAGCACTTTTGTCGTCTGCTCATTGCGTCAGCGCTTATTCTCCACATCCATTGTTTTCCTTCTCACTTTTTTGCCTGTTATTTTTTTCTTTATTTTTTTCGTCTCAAGGGACCTTCGGAATGCCTATTAGAACTAGTTAGGCGATCCGCAAACATTCACCTTATCTCTGCAGCCAAGCTGCCAAGGAACCCTTTCGCAAGCGCAGCTTTGAAGGCGCCATCAACCATCCATCCTAAATGGAATCGTTATACACTATAAAAACCAAGCGAGGTAACGGGTTTACACGCTTGTTATTTAGAGTGTTTGCTGATCATAGTCGGATCTTTCCAAGCGGCGATTATAGTTCATGTAGAGTTGCCTGGAACAGCGTGTCTCGGTATCTTTGCCAAGATTTCATAGATTGTGTAAGTATTCATATATAGCCACTTTTATCACTGTATGTCTCAGTGCGTGACACATGGCGCGCTTGGCTGAATGCACAGAAAAGCTACTCGAGACTTGGAAATACAAAAGTATTCTTCGAACTGCGTCGAAGAATATTTTTAGCGGACCAGCTGTGAAAAAAAAACGAATCGTGAACGCAACGAGAGCAAGCAGCAGTATCCTTTTAAGTGTTCTGTTATAATAATATCAGCGCTAATTAGCGTAACTAGGTAGCATTACACTTTTTTTCCCCTTCTCGTAAAGCGCAATACCACTTTTGGTATCAGGTTGTCATGCTCTGCCCTGGGGAGTATAGCACTGCATGTATTCAGTGAAGACAAAGTTTGCAGTTGACTCCACTGGCAATGGTACTCTGATCTACCATCAGAGCCGGTGAACAACTTCAGTATCCACATCAAACCACAAAATAACTTCAGCTAGTCTTGGTATCTCGAACTAGTTAACAAGGGCGCGAAAGTGCAAGACCGACACAGGTGCTCCATACACTTATGCAAGAACTGCACGCAACTACATCTGCGATGATAATCGACAACCGCGAATGCACGTCGATGTGAAGCCACGTCTAGCGTGGTCATATGGAAGCCCCGAAAATGTACCTCCCTCTGCCCCCCTCCACCCCACCTGCAACATTTGCCCAAAGCTCGACTGCAACTCTCACCTCCCACCGACCACTGCCCACAGTATGCCGCAGTGTCGCCCCAAGGTCACTCAGCCGGGGTCAGGTATGGAGAGGCCCCCCTGCGGCCATTAGGACGGACCATGCGAAGGGGCCAGGGGGCGCGACCTGGGCTGACCCCAGTGGCGACCCCTCACGGAGGAGAGGAAAAACAGCAAGGCCGGGGAGCCCTGTTGCTTCTATTTTTTGTGGTCTACTATTGGGGTGGGGGCGTATTGGTCTCGCGGAAGGTTTGAAGAAGGCCTGGCGGGAGGGCAAGGCGGAACAGGACCTTCTTCTGTATACCATAAGCTACGCACCGCGATAGTGTTTTGGTTCGCGGCTGGCAAGCAGTATTCGAAGACCGGGCCGCATACATGTTCCTTTCGGGATCACCGGCATACTTTTTCTCTTTTTGTTGAACGCCTCGTTTGCTGCGGATGCTTTTTTCGCTGCGCACTCGCAGTCTTTGATTGCGCCTCTTTCAAGTGTTGCGTAATGTGCCGCTTTTTCGTTATTTCTCCTTTCCTGTCTGCGTTATTTTGTAACGCCGGTATAGTGTGAACGCACACATACGTATCGTCTAAACATCGTCCTGAACGGTATGCGGTGGCTAAGCGTGGGAGTTTTGTCATTATAAGTGGCCCGAGATTCAGCCTCCCTTCTCTTTCCTGGCGCTAAATGGCGGTATTTCAGCTCGCTCAATCGCTTTTTGCGTGGGCGGCTGCGTGGAAGTGGCCATTTTTCGGTGTCATGAACCCGAGGCCCCCCAGCATAAAGTATGGGGCTGCATAGCTGTTCTTTAGAGTGTATTGGTTGGAAAATTGTTTTTGCGTGCATCTCGGATTAGCTTCAGTTTTGTACAAAGGTGGACCCGCGGTGTCGGAATTACAGCACTGCCTATTTCGGTGAGGCCGCCAAGGTAGGTGATACGGGTTGTTGTATTAGGACAACTATCTTCATTTTTACAGAGCAAATAGAACCTAAGAAAAAAACTCAGATAAAATGAAAAATCGCGTCTACTTTCACACTGCACATTACTTGTTAGGACTTGAATGTGAACAGTTTTCGGTTACCCTCAAATATATGCTCAAATATTAGGCCTTATGGCCCGTTTCAAACTGGCACGGAATGTTTCGTCGTTAAAATAAGAAGTAAAAAGCTGTAAGTCACCGCACATATACGAAGTGAAGATTCTTTGTATGTTTTCTTCCTTACAGATTGGCTCAACTATACTTCTCTTCAAATGTTAAAGTGAGTTTGAAACGTTCTAATAAATATACTGCAAAACACGAGAGAACATGACCCACTTTTTGTGTCACTAGAAATTCAGAATGCAAGACAATCAGAGACATTCACAGCTTGGAGCGACATTTCTACGTCTGCAAGAACACAATAATCAAACACGTTGACCTTTCTCCAATTCATTGTCTCAGTCGGAAAAACTTTATTATTCTTTACGAACTTCATTATTGTTCCATTTCATGAGCGACTATGTTTACATTTTCACACTTTAGGTTAGTTCTAATGCCACGAGACAAGTTTTCGCATTATCTGCTAAACTACTCGTACTTTCCCCTCTTAAGCACCTGTTATACGGCTTCTCTATATTGCCTTTATCTCTGTTTATTTGACATCCAGCGGTATTCTCTCAACCACACCTCCGAGGTTTCGTGGGCGTAGTCAGGTTGTCAGAAGCGTCCCTCACATCCGCGTACCAGCCGGATTCGAGGCGCGCAAGCAAGAAAATTTTTCCCACGATGTTCCACGTGAAAAGAGGGCGAGTGTAGCCGCACGTGTTCGCCTCGAAGCGTGAAAGCATCCTTTATCTCGTCTCATCCCCTTCTGTGTACGTCGAACGTCTTCAGCTATAAGCGATACGCGTTAGCTTTGATTAAAAAGCTAAAAGTCGAAATTCAACGGTTCTTATTTCTTCTTTCTGATTTAGCTGCACGAAAGGTGAAGTATGTGAAACTGACTGGTACTGCCTAAGTATGCCAGTATGAGGATCATGCATGCGCCACTGTTTCTTGAGGCAAGCTAAACGGCCCAAGGCACAGTGGAGTGACAAAGACATTTGTGTAATTGAAAGATTCATCCAATGGTAAGACGATGGACACAATGGAGTCAACATGTCATCAACCAAGAGTCAGAAAACTCATTGCCCGATTAAAACGTTTTTTTTTTCTTACTGTGCAATTATACTTTATCTCCTATCTTTGCTTATCTTTCACAACCAACTTTCCTCCCCACCCCGCTTCACTGAGTAATATGCCACAGTCTTCTATATACCGGCTTAACTCTACAAATTCCATGAGTTCTCACGCTCTCTCTTCATGATGAAACCATGCTTCGTCAAAACGAACGTATTTACATAATTCCCGCAAAGTATTAAACGAATGTTCGTGTGCGTGTTCGCAAGAAGGACTGTAGCTGGTGATCGTCGCAAACTGCATGCTGGGTTCTTATATATACCCGACTCCTGGCGACAGCAGCGTTGCGCTTAACAGGCCCACGTAGCCGTTAAAAGACTGCTTCCGTATGTCATAATCACTGACACTTATGAAGTTTAAGTACAGCCCTAGGTAGGCGTCTGGAGATAAGTGTTTGAATTTCAATCTTTGCTTCGACGTTGAAATACTGCAGGCATTCCCCCCGTTCAACGTTCTTCGCTCAGATCCCTCGCCCATCGTCGTCACCCCTATCCACTCATGATCACGGTGTATATTTTCCTTGAAGAGAGCCCAGGGTTGTCGAGCAAGCGACGTGGGAGAAGAGGGTTGGACAATGCCATTCTGGATATTGATTCATCCAGTGCTTACATTTCCGAAGTTCATGTCTAACGAATCTGCTTATTACGTCATTTAAGAAGCAGTGGCGAGGGTTTTTGGATTCAAACATGAACATTGCTGACCCATGATGTTTACAATTTGAATAACGTTACTTAACGTTACTTATGCTCACAAGCAAAATCGTTTTCAACATTTTGCCAACCGTGAACGGAAATGAAATGACGAAGTTCAGCAGGAAAGACACGCCGTTTATGTTTTCCCACCTTTTATAAGGTTTTCTTTTTTTTAACTACTTTACTATCTTAGTCGTCTGTTGGCGTTATCTAGATAAGACGACTGTGTTTCCCTGCTTCCGTTGGTTTTCCTCATTTCTGCAATCAGCCCGTTCACGCATGCAGTAGAAAATGAAAAAAGTACAAAAAATTCTCAAATGCCAGTCGCCCACGTGCATATACTGCTCACGTGTCCAGCGAACGCCTTCCGCTTAACTCGAAAACAACTTTCCCACGTAGAGCTCACAGACCTCGCAAGATTTAATGAGCGTAACACTTGTGGCCCGGCTGGTCTGCCAGAAATTAAAAAAGAAACACACAGAGGAATGCGTGTATGAAGCGGATAGCCCACCTCCCTCAACAACATCATCGACCTCAGGCAGTTTCTGCAACAACGCTCATCGGATGCCGCACGGGTCTGATGAAGTTTCACGTAAGGAACGTTGATCCCTCGTGAGGGCGGTGCTACCAAGGGGCGGAGGACTTCTCAAGGCGGGACGGCGCCGGACGTTTCGGATATCGAATTTCACGGAAGCAGGCCGCCAACTTCAGGCCGGTGTATATACGCAACAACAGAAGCCTTAGTCACTGGCAAAGCCATCCACCCCACCCAGGAGAAAACACAAGGACTTTTCTATTATGTTTCTGTACGGTTTTTTGTATAAATATTTTTTGTTGTTATTATACTTTTTTGCTTTTGTTTTGTTCGCTGTTTTGGTCTTCTTGGCCCTCAAGTGTTAGCGATGGCTGATACAGCTCTTGGCCTAGATGAACTTGAACCAAGCGCGCGCCCAAGCGAACAGCTGTGGACAAATTACTGGAGCCAGATGACCCGCGGTGTGCCGGGACCATGCTCCCCAGTCGAGCTTGCCTAATTTCTCTCGTCAGAGGGCGTTTTCGCTACTTCTGGTGCTGTGTACTCCCTCGACCACTTTCAAGTTGTGCCGCTTCTGGGGGCTAATAGGCTGTAATGCAATTTAGGCGAGACAGTTATTACGTATCAAGTTACAGGCTTACAAGCGAGGCGCCACGGGAGCTGCGGTATTTGAAGCTGCAGAAGAGCTGAGTTAGCTCCAGACGCAGAGAGAAACAACTTTTCTAGGGTTAATGAGAAGCAGCCTTAAGAACTTTGGCTCTATGTGGCTTTCACGCAACATCATATAGGTACTGTGCAAGGGCTTCATGTCCCAGTTTTCGGCAGCGTTTCATAATCCTTCCGCATCGCAGAGTGGCGGAAAATATTTTGACCTGATATTGCAAACAGCGGCTGTAAAGGGAGGCGTGTGGTACTTGTCATTGGTGCAATGACAGTTATTGTTTAACACTGTGATAATTTCTGTACCGGAGAGCATACTTTTGCTTGGAGTGCGTGAGAAATTGGCAGGCTACTTTGATGCATTCATTCGCATCGCCTGATATTGTATTTTATACTACGGCGCTGAATGACACTAAATTCTGGCATTAAGGGTGGTAATGTGCAGAGAAGATATTAAAAAAAAATTATCATATGATGCCCGATCTACACGGGAACGAAATTCTTCTTGCTGCTCTAAAGTGTGGTTTCGTAAACAAATTGCAGCAAAATTGGCAGCAGGGAGAGTTGGCATGAATGTCCTACTCTCTCATCCTGACGCGCTGTGTAGAAATGAATTCACTTTAACCGTTATAAATAATTTAACTGCAATGACGAAGAAATTCCACAAGCGCTTCAAGGATATAGTTGGCATTGCGAGTTGAAGAAACGGCCAGGAATATTATTTCATTGCCGCGTCATGTCTCAAGAACAACGCAAGCCGGTCCGGGAGGTGATTGCTGTAGCTTGTCGTGTAGTATGTCTCTGCGCATTCACAGATGCATACATGCTTCTTTTCTAACCAGTGACGACATCATATTTTTTGTTTTGTCACCCGTTCTTTGTCGGCCCCTTCTTTCACTAAAATTCCGGTTAGGGAAGACGCCCTGAAGTATATATATGGTTGTAGTCAGATCCGTTGAAGGAGGTGCCTAACAAGTAAACATATTATAAAATACAATAAACAAAGTATTAGTAAGCAGAAACTTATGTTGTAATTTGTTGCGCGTAGGGGGCCAAACATTTTCCACGACATACAAAACAAAAAAGAACGATTAGCAACCAGAGAGAAAAATCAAATCTTGAGCTCGTAAACTGGGGATGCTGCACCACGTTGAACTATACGAATTTATGATACCTTCGTAGTAATTCTAACACAAGATAAATAACGAAACGCACCGAGACAAAAAATAAAAACAAAACAGAACAATCAATTAAGAGGACGAGAGGTTGAAGAATCTGCTTTATGTCTTGCCGAAAACGAAGGTGTTCACGGGAGACGCGGCTACGCTGAGAAGAGAATGGAAATTAATTAATTTCAGAAACGCCCGCGGGGCGTCGCAGCGCAGTTTTCTGGAAAGCTGCACACAGGGGGATCTCCACGGCGCAGAGCGTCGTTTCGGGGTGGACCCAAAGCGCTACGGTTCAGGTGCCCATCGCGTGTATACTGCAGCGAGAGCACACTTCTGAAGCTTGTCTTTTAGAATTGTTTTTCATCCCAAGGGGCTTTCCCATAGTAGTCTATTTTATCTCGCTCACTGACAGAGTACAGGCCTATGGGACGAGTGCTCTATCGTGAAAGTCGTTTATCCACGTCGCAGCTTGTCTGGCCGGGTAGACGGCAGAGGGCAGTGTGTCGACCACCACAAAGGGTGTGTTCCTTCATCCATGCAGCGTCAGCTTTGAAATGGCTTCGCTTGGCTTCGTACCATACTGAGGACCCCTGAGAGATGTATACAGACGGTGGATGAAGATGCTTACACAGAAAGTAGAATTAAGATACACCGAATACAACAAATTTGTGGTGATGACAGGGCTGTGGTTATGACAAGAGCAGCTTACAACTAACATTCAATTTTATTTGCACTCGTTTGCTTTATGTGAATCCAAAGGCGTAACTTATGACACCATTTTTTATATATATAAGACTACCAGGAGTTACTGCCGACCGTCGCCACTTTTTTTTACCCCCTCTCACAATGGACAAATTGTATTCAGATAAGTTGCTCAATTCCAGTTGAAATATATTCTGATCGTAAACAACGGAGGAAATATCACTGCATGCTCTTGGCGCAAGTGCTTGACGTATACATGCGTTCATCGTTCTTTTTTAGTATCTGCAATGCGCATAATAGATTATATTATGACTCACGAGTACATCGCTAAGTTACTATAATAGCCCTAATTTGCAGCGTAACACAACATATCGGGGCTAATAATATCTCGAGTATTTATCTACATGTTGAAATATGCAATACGATCTATATATTCACGGTGCAGCGTGCTTATTAAAGAGCATGCTAACTACCGGTCTTGGGGCTATGACTGCATTCGTGCACATGTGTGCTGCAGCTTTTTCTTTTTTTTTTGACAGTTTACTATTATCTGATGTTCAACCTGCAGTGTGTGCGTTGTGGCTCTTATCTTTCTCTTAATATACGAGGTATCGCACTAGCCCTTCCTGTTTTCTTGCCCCCATTATTCTACTCTCAATTGACTCCGTTAAACTAATATATATGTTTTTATTTTTAGAACTTGCATACGTGAGAAAGAGTAGACGGCATCAACTATAGGGATCCAACCTACCTTACATAGACATTGAATGAAGAATACTAATAACTCTGAGGGGGGTGGGGGGGTGTATCATGCAAGTCTTCTAAACACGGATGAGGGCGAGACAAGGGCACACATATTAAAAACGAAATGCGGGTTACTCCGATCGCTCGGAAAGGTCAATGTTATACGATTTTCGGAACCGAAGCGATCGTGGTAAAAGGGACAGAAATAGTGAACAAGAAAACGCATCAGGCAAACGTGTCTTGTGACCTACGACCATCAACAAGAAACTTTTTTTTTTCCGCAATAGATTGCTATAGAGCTTATTCGTACGAGCTAAAGAGCCATAATTCAAATCTACCTGCGCTGCCAATAATGTTTTCGAGTGCGTCCGGCATGTTTGTGTATACCTGCACGATCCACGAGACCGCTAGAGTGAAAGAATGAATGTTTTCGTACCTATTGCCTTTTGCTTACCGAATAAGAATAATTTTTTCCCGGATGCCGAAAATAACACGACATAAACCGTTTCAGCTCCCACACCTTGTCGCGAGCTACTAGGGAGTTTTAGTGCTGGGTACCCAAGCGGCTTGCGTACGCAGAACGTTGGGGCGGCGGTATTGCGCATGCGTAAAACACCAAACAGATGCGTCGCAAGATCGCTGGGGCGATGGGGCCATGCGTCCGCGTGGTCCGCCTTCGCAAGAGCTCACGGTACCCGCACTGCGGATACTCTAGCCGTCGACTTAAAATAAGCCAAAGTGCGAGCACTTATAGCGATTACACGGTTTCAGCCAGATTTCCAAAGCTCGAATGGCCTGGAACATTTAAACTAAAAAGCATATGCCAGCCCCCGACCAGCTGAATAGGTGGCGCCATCTAGCGCGGCCATAGTGAAACAGACAACCACAAATTTGTTATTGCAGAAACATTGTGCATTGTACATCTGGTGCAAAAACTGCGCAGCGGCAATATTACAAATGAGTAACCTTTTTATTCATTTTCACCTCAAAAACATTACGCGTAAGCTAACATGTTCATGACTGCGGTTGCACGAAGTGTCACAAGATGTCGATACTGTCGTTGCAGTAACCTTGTATTTTTCACTTTTTTGCGTATGCCAGATTACTGTACACAATTAAAAAAGTGTACTGATCACTGTGTATGTTTAATTTAACATTTTCGATCACAAAAAGACTTAAATAATACTTACGCGACAAGACGCTATGGCTCTGCGAGCGCTTGTGTACTTCGTGCGGCTTGCGTTTGCGTGCGTGCCACCGTGGCGCCAACTGAAAGGCATTCTGCTTGGGTATGGGTTGGGCCCACAACGCCGCGCGCTCCCAAGCCCGCAACGCCGCAAGAGAATGCGTAACCAGCACTAAAAGACAGGGTGCGTTGGCTGCTCTTCTCCCGCTGTGTACACAATTCAACTAAAAATGAAAGGCGCAATGTCTGTACCGTGCCTTAACTTAGTTGAAAAAGGAAAGTCTTCAAATAAACCTCTACCCACCCTCCACCCCCCAATGAAGAAGCCTCTGCACACTCATGTCGTGCGCAGTAATTTGCTGAACCATATCTCTTAGAACTAGAACCATTGCCGCCTAAGTCACTGCACAAGGCTCTTGTAATTCACCGAGTAAAGTAGTCGCTACCGAGATTCTCGACTAATGAGCACTCTAACATTTTAAATGTCATTTGAAGCGCTACAATTTTACGTCAAGAACTGGTGACAGCATACACGCAGCTTTAGTCGACCGTGTAGTTGCAGAACGTCAAAGCTGTTTTTCAGAGTAACTTTTCGGCATTACTTCATGCCACACGGACATTTATAAGTGGGCCAACGACAGTAACCCTACGTGCCACCTGTTTTGCTTGAATCACCGCTAAATATGGTTAAAAGCTATAGCAAACGGTCTATTCTGTCTGCCTGCGCATATACCTATTTAGAATTTTCGAGACGCTACCAGCACTACAGGAAGGAAGAGATTCGTAAAAGTCCTCTCGTATCCACGCGTTGGCTTCGCAACGAGTTGGAACGTATCACCACTCATTCGAGATAGATCATAGATTAGGAAAAAGCCTGACTTTCACGCATGAATAATTTTTCAAGACCTACAGCGACGCGTGGGAACCGACAAAAGCCCGAAATGTCTATCTAGGTCATAGGTAGATGTGTGCATATAGACACTTATCTTATTTACATCGACTTTGCGCGTATATGCCAGCGGCAAGCGCACACAATTGTCGAACAGTGTTTCCTCTGTCACGATGTTATCACTAAGCTAACCGTTACGCGCTGCACGTGTACGTCGTGTGGCCTCACGGAGATACGAAAAAAAAAACCGAGACCGACACACGATATAGCTCAGGCTTGAATTACACGCGACGTGGTTTCGAGTTTCAACGTCCGTGCAGGCGCCACCGCTGCCTCGAAGATTGTTCGAGGCGGCATCAACGGGAGAGCCGGCTTCTTTGTGTTCACGCTGCACAGCTCATCGACACTTATCCGATAGACGATCGAACAGGAACCATCGCCCCACAACAAGGAAAAAAAAGACAAAGGCGATGGAGCGCGAAAATCGATTTGCGCGCCACGAGGGAAAACGAAACAACTCTTAACAATATAATACAGACTTGAATAAACACAGAAAACATAGTCCCGAACAACTGTAGGAACATAAATGGAACGAAGCCAGCGGCCTGAAAAACGCCAGAAAAGATTCCAATTGACTTTGCACGGCTGCATCGGCGCCATGGGAAAGCGCTTCGGGCTGACCACGCCTATAATTAGAATCCGGTTGGCACTCGATTCCTTGACTGAGAGAGAAAAATGTCAGCACTATCATCATCCCCGTACACAAGCAGCAACAGGGCTGCAAATACACAATCGGTAACAAACGCCCGTTTCGGCGAAATTGCCGGCAAAACGGACCAATTACACCGAATACAGTGCGCCCAGCTACAAAACACGTATACGAACTGCAGGGACCTCCCCGAGTATCGGACTGCATTCGAAACGGAAACAGCTCAGGAAAAAGAAAGAATTGCAAGTGGTACATCGTGCGCCGCGTAGCGGAGGGAGGGAACGACACGCCCCCAATTAGACCTGCTGAGCCGTCGAGCATTTGGAAACACTTTTCGCGACTTCTTATAGAAGAGGGAGCCACGCGATGGCTTTCGAGGAAAGCGAAATGGCACGGAGATAGACTGTTCCGTAGAGCAACTATTGAGCAGACCATTTGTATTTATGAGCTCATTAAAGATGGCGGTGAGGGCTGGTTATAGGGAGCATACGACTATGGCGGTGCTGGCACAGGTTGAAGACGGCACGTCGAACTAAATACAATAACAATATATGAACGAGCACCCGACACGGCTCGTTTAGGCTTAGCGGAGCCGTGAGAGAAAGAAAGATTGCGTAAGTACTGAGCTAATGCTAGAGTTCTCAGAGAATGCGAAAGAAGAGGGCAAACGAACAGGCAAGACAATCTGTGCGCACGTGTTACGGGTGCCTTTTCCATCTAATGAAAAGACAGCGGATCGCTTGGCCAGTGCAGTGTGTCCGACTGTTTATTAGAGGTGAAGACTAAAGGGGTCAAACGAAAGGTCACTCATACTCTTCCACCCTGTTTCACCGTATACAAGCCTCTAACAGACACACTTTCATACTGCAAATGAAACTTGCTCTGGTCAAGCACTCCTCGCGGCTTTTCGGCTGTCTTGAAACGTAGTGGGGCCCCTCGCCCTATGTCATATACGCACTAAGCAAGCGAGTATATGGGCACTGCTGAGGAAAATGGGGGCGTTTCTTCGAGGAAGGGCCAGAAAGTAAAGAAAAAACACAGCCCCTAAAGACAAGGGGGTGGAGATAAACGCCAACGCGGCAACAACGTGGTTAAATGCAGCCTCGGGGAGTTACGACGAAGAATAAATGGGGGGAGTTGCCGATGTGGCAGCTCATCTCGGAAGACAAAGTAAAAACTTGGTAGACTGTTGATCAACCTCGAGGCAGTCCCGTGGGCTTCAACTGCTACCAATGTTCTCGTTTAAAAAAAAAAAAAAGCTCGAGTGTAGAACAAGCTACCACGATGGCAGGAAGGTGAAACGCTGGAAGGAGGGGACGTGTCGTACAGCGATCATTTGCAGGGGCTGCAATTTACCGGGAGTTGCGAGGGTGGTGGCGTGCTTCTGCGCTTTCGGCAGAGGTCCCTACCGTACTTCGCAGGCCCTGAACAAAAACATTGCCTTAGTTAGAGAACATTAGCTATTGGCGCGAATATAACAAAACAAGAGGTAGATTTCGCTTGTTTCCACAGTACAACTACGAACCTTGAGCGAAAAAAGTGTGCTGCTGGGTGTGTTAGCAGGACAAAAAATTAGAAGACGCGTGTTTATACGTGTACTTTGCTTGTCTTCGTTTTTTTCTGCGCTGATTTATATAGGCCCACAATGAAACCCTGATTGGCGAACTCGAATGAAGAGTGAAGACATGCCCACAGAACAAGCTTACAGAAGTTTGACGCTGCGGTGGTGCAGCGATGCCTACAAAGGTTAACATACTATTGACTTATTCCTCGCGTTCCGTTTATCTTTCCTCGTGAATATTGTGTTGTTAGTCCCTAACAACCATCTACCCTAATGCATTCACGATACATGTCTGGCGTAGATAAGAAGCAGGTGCCCTTGGTTATCACTCTTCGATGTTATCCAACACACAAATGGCTTTATCAAATGTATCCAGCAGACGTTTCCTTGTCCTTATAACATGGTGTATTTCTTTTGCCGAGCCCAATAATGAAATTAGCCCACGGAAACTATCACTCTTTCCGTTCCTACAAATATCTTCGTGCACACAAGGGCACAACACATCTTGAGCACAGAAGTGTTGTGATGTGTGCACATTATACACGTATACTCCTCCAAATTTCAGAGAAACAAACGCTAGAAGAAGCTCAGATGACGTGAAATCTGAGGCGGCCGGAATCGATCGATCGATCGATTGATTGATTGATTGATTGATTGATTGATTGATTGATTGGTATGTGGTGTTTAACGTCCCAAAATCACCGTTTGATTATGAGAGAAGCCGTAGTGGAGGGCTCCGGAAATTTCGACCGCCTGGGGTTCTTTAACGTGCACCCCAATCTGAGCACACGGGCCTACAACATTTCCGCCTCCATCGAACATGCAGCTGCCGCAGTCGGCATTCGAACCCGCGACCTGCGGGTCAGCAAACCGCGGCGGGGCGAGGCGGCCGGAAAGCGAAGAGGAAGTGACGGAGAGTATAAAGGCGAGGAGGTGCAAATGGACAGGCCTGATCCTTCAAGAGCTGAGACGTGTTTAACGCCGTGCCAAAATGCCTCTCTACAACCCACAGTGTTTATTACTTGTATAAGTTCTTTATTGCTACTCCACGCTACACACCCCAAGGAAAGCCTTCAGCTGTTATTCGGAGCCAAGAAAGCCGTGGTGCGGTACACGAACACCTCGCCGAGAGAAAGGGAGACAGGGAGTAAACGGATAATTGCCCTTGTCGGGTTCCTCCCACCGCAAAATTTCCGGACAGGCGGCAGTTGTTTTTTTCCGGGCGGAAACGAGCAACAGATGCTTCGGCGTTCACCTCTCCGAGTGGTTAGCCCATAAAGTGCGCACTGTCGGCCTCTTGCATGCTAGCTACATGGATGGATCAATGACCATGCCGTTGTCACAACGCTTCACCTCTTTCTATAAAACGATGCGGGTATGGAATAATTGATTTGGAGAAGTTTATTCGCACACGAAATACTCTCTGATCAGGGTATTACAAGGGTGCAAGTCATTTTTTGGTTTTTTTCTGTTGATTTGGTGCATAAAACTAGAGACAACAATCGAATACAGGCGGCTGAGTAAAGCATCATGATGGTGCCCAAGAAACTCGAACGTGATCTCTACAATTGTACTGGTCTACAAGCGAGTAGCTCAATCCAACCTTGCCTTTTTAATGATGGATAGAGTAGCCAGTTGTTCACTAGTGTGATTGTGTTCAACATTCCTACACCTGTGCTATTACAAGCGGCGTGTGCTATTAAGCTTGGGATGTTAAAAATGCGTGGAGTAAACATTTTCGAGCACTCATCAGTTCTTACCCATTGTCTAAACACTACGACTCTGAATCGATGCCTCAACCATATTTTCGGACCTCCGAATGCTGCTGCACACAGCGAAAGGCCGACAAGAATGCTATCATGTTATGGCGATATGCTTACTGACAAAACCAGTGTATGTTAAAAGTAAGCTTGGGCTGTATGATAGGTCTTAAGGCTTTTGAAAACTTAAGCTTTCATAATATATTCTGCTGCTTAAGAACTCACGAATACCTTCGATTGCCTATTTTGATCAAGTAAATCAGATGCGAGCAACCCTGAAGCAGCGAAACCCTGATGATCCACCCTAGCTACTAATGTTTATTGCACCATCGATGCAATAAATTTGAATTCTTTTTTTTAGTAGCGCTCCCGCACCTGCATGCAATGCCCCGAGTGCGATTCCAACATCAACAGAAGATATTTAATCTATCGAGGCAGTGCAAAAGGAGGAGTCGTTTTCGTGGCGCCAACAATGTCAAGCTTCGGGCGTGAATCGCCGCTCTTCTGGTGGTACGACACCGCGGGGGCCACCATTAAACGTCCTTTCTGGGCAACTCTCAGCGAAAGGCATACAACAGTAATCCCGGACGCCAACAAAAAAAAGACTGAAGAAGCACCGAGGTGCGATGATTCCCGGCCCCGCGGGGTCGTGGGAAACGCGTTTGTTAAGTCGCGGAGACGCCCCGAGGGGCCTAAACGCGCATGCGCAAGGAATCCACGTCTCGTTCCGGCATTAGTCGTTCTGTGCATGTGCGGGCAGCCCCGAACGCGAACGCGCGAGCTGAGTCTGCGGGTTTGTTCTGTCTCTTATTTGTGCGAAGGGACATCTAATAATCGCTGTCTATAGGAGTCAACAAAAATGGCTGCTGTACCGGTCTAAGCAAGGTGGGACCTCATACGTATGACTAATTGCCGTTGATCGCATTTGCCGTGCAGGTGGCAATTATCTAGGTAGATAATTTAATCAAGAAGACGGCATGACACATCACCTGCGTGTTATTCTTTTCGTGCAATCACAAATACTTCATACTATTTACTCATCCGGGTATGTTTCTGAATACCAAGTTATTCTTTGTCACCACAAACTTGTTGTCACACACTACGCAGTGCGCTGACACAATGGCGGCCGAATTCAGTCTTGTGAATTGTGTGCCGTTTGTTCCAGGAAAGTATTGATTGCACGCGTGTAATCGCACAATGTATGAAGTGTACAACGCAACGGAATTTATTTATTACAATTACCTAAAGTAACAGTGATGCTACATGTTTTGTCTTAATGCTGAAACAAGTATTCAAGGCACTTCGAGTACTTTTTTTCTTAAATCGTCTCTCAGTCACCCAGCTTTGATTTTGTTTAGCATCTATAACCAAAGGTTTGACGAAAACAATGAGCCAATTAACGACCGTTAAGGACAGCCTGTCTCACTGTTTTCAAAGGCGAAAAGATCTACATAGTACGGTACATGACATCTGTCGAAATCGAATATTTAGATATCTTTTGAAATCTTTAGACAACTAGGCAGAGCATAATATCCAAGTCCTATAAAAACTAAGCACCCCCATTTCAGTAATTATATATCAGAAAGGTCCACGTACAGCAGACCTAACCTCTCCCCCTCCTGGTGGCTAGTAAAGAAAAAAAAAGAATGGAAAAGTAAAATTTCAAAGCTCGTACACTATTGGCTGTGGAGCATCACATGCAAAATGTATTCGGACAAGAAACATCATGTGCGACGAATGTTTAAAGGGGGAAAAAAAGGCCTCATTCATACGAAGCAAGCCCGCGACGTTACCGTACCAGTTGGGGGCATAAAACACTCTGGCCAAAGCTGCGGCTTCCTATGAATACGAGGAAGATCAAAGTGAGATGCCGCCTCGGTGATTTCCTCTTTTGGTCGGCAGGCTGCGAATAGGCATACGTATATACAAGGCAGACCATAGTTAAACACGAAGCCCGGCTGTTGGGTGCACGCTGCAGCGATTGTTCGTTCGGGAGTGGCGTGAACTACAGCTGTCACATTGGTCACTCTAACTGTCAATATGGTACAGGTGGTCACCCGGGTGTTTTTTTAATAGATAATGTGTTTGCTGCGCCACAGGCTGATGTACAAAACAGTGAAAATTCTCGAAAAAATGAATACAAGCCACAGAAGGTCAAAGAGACGTACCAGTGACATAAGACAGTTTTACTGCCTTGCAGGCTTTGTCGCAAAATGACGGCATTTTACATGTATCTCAAGAGCTAGAACAAGCTATATTGAAGTAATTTGTAGTAATCTGTTGGAGGCCTAGTCTGGTGACGTTTCTTATAACGTCAGCTGTTGCCGCAAGCACCATTGCAATCTTGCACAAATAAAACAAAAAAAATATGGTAGGCTCAAGCCATCAACCGTAACCTATTATAAGGTTTGCTGGTCGGATGCCCCACCGCAGGGACCATGATTCGGCGGGGCAAAAGTGCGACAGCGTGAGCAAATCATCATTTACATGCACGTGTAAAGAATCATGGTGCTGAAAAGTTCATTCGTAGTCACGCAGTATCATGTGCAGTGTAGATTTATAGTAATCAGCGTTCGTAAAACTGGAAATCTATATAACATTTTGTTCTATAATTCTAACTATGTTGCGTGCGCCCGTGCACAGAGACAAACAGGGCATGAAATTCACTATAACTTTTCGTTTCGTGCCTTACATTTCTTCCCGATACGACACCCCTGCCGAAAAGAAGAGGAGGAGCAATGCTGTCAGCGTGTCTGCGGCATATTCCTGTATAGACATGCCTCACAAGACACTCCATTGCTTCACAATGGCTGCTTACGGCGGCAGTGACACAGGCACAAAGTGTCATCCCCAAAATGATTGCGTGTAAGCGCCGTCGACCCACGGTGTCCTGTCCACGGTTTCACACCTAATGCGGCCCATTTGAGGCTGTTATATGCATGCGTGTCGATGTGTGTCTACGTCACGCCACGTAGCTCCAGTGTGGTCCAATTAGGGCACCCCGCCCCTATAGCAGGCCACGCACGCATTAGGGCCGCACCCATATGGCTGTTCAGCCAGCGAGCTGCGAGAACTAGGTGCGGCGCTATTAAGCATACAGAGGCGTGCATGTTTTATCGGGTAGCGGGTACACGTGTCAGCACGAACACTTGGTCGGGAGGCGACGCGCGATTATGTGAGTGTGCTTCCCAAATGCGGGCGCACGCCGACTATGAAATATACGTAATGACAACGTGTCCCCAATTAGTGCGCGTAGCTGGCGACAAACGACTAAATTAGCGACCACTTGTGCAGCTGCTAAACGGGTTCAGGTGGGGCTATAGTAAGTTCGAAGGCGTGTATTAGCTTTATGAGTGTGCAAACTAACGCGCTTCGTAAACTTTTCAAAAATAATTTTTTTACAGCTGACGAGACGACAATCTTGAACGTGACACTCGCCACATTTTAACAGTTTTGAGAGTATTAATGCGCTGTAGCTCATGCACCAAGACATTTTTATCGATATACGTGATCAGAACATTGATAGACTTGCTTACTGCATTACTGCAAGGCGTGTTTGCAAAAATGGAGGCATATAGTGGTAGAACGTCATAGAAAATAACTCCTGTACTGTTCCTTGTGCTTGAGCATTAACAATACTTATGAATGGTAGGAACAGAATATATTAAACGTCAGCGATATAGTAAAGTGCAGATAGACAACCGTAGAGTACATGCCGCTCACCCAAAGGTCGTGGGTTTCAATCACAACCATAGTGGATACGTTTCGATGAAAACAAGGTGCAAGAGGCTCCTGTGCTTTGAACTATGGGCCTACTAACAAACCTAGATGGCAGAATTTTTCAGCATTCTCCTCCAGGATGTCTGTCCCTAATGACGATAATACTGTTTTGGAACGTAGAAGCCTAACTGTTGTCATAATAATACGAATTGATGCATGTTACTAACATGACTGAGTCACCGAAAGCGTGAAATAAAAAAAAGACAAATCAAAGGCAGTCAGCTGCATTTTTAAGCAGAGATTAAAAGAACACATTTCTAGTTTAATAACCGCCGATTCCCCCTATCCTAAATATGGGCAAGCGCTAATTATAACATTGCCAGTGAAGTAAGTATGCAGGTAATTACGCTAATTCAATTGGATTGAATGTGCCTCCAACTCAGTGGCGTAATTTCATTCAATTATGTTCACACAAACATTCGAGTGCCGTGTACACGATATTACTCAATATCCAGCACTGCATGAGCAATTACAGCGCCAGAATTCTCCTCTAGCGACATCATTTTGAAGCTGCATGGCCCGCCGTCAGGAAGATGTCCGTGGGAACGGCCGTGCGTACTTGCGGTCGGAAGAGGGTGCCATAAATGCCACTGGCCGATCGGCGTCTACAAGAAGCGTCGGAACGGAAGAAAAAGAGATTGAAATAAAAAAGGTATGAACACACTGACGGACACACCCTGTGCCTCCGTGGCACCGCTCCCTGTATTTCTTGCTAACGGCCTAATTGAAGTCTCCCGGCCACTTGAAAATAGGGCGAGGTGGGATGAAGCAGTCTAGGGGGGAGGAGGGATGGCGCGTAGTCCGCATGGTTCCGCATACAGATGCGCTTCGCTGGCCGCACCCTGCGACATGCTCCAGCCTCGCGCATATTGTTCGCCGTACGTAGTTGGCAGGGTGCGTACGACAGTAGCGCCACCGCCGCCGCGGTGCTGTTGCGTGTTATTAGACCACCCCGATCCGTTATGCCGGCATCCGAAATGAATCACGCGATATGTTGGTGTGTGGAGGCGCAGAGTTCAAAGCAATAACGGAACCTTGATTGAGACGTTCACGCATTCGAGAAAAAAACTTACGGCTCTCATTATTGTATGCCCGATTTCAGCAATGGCTGGCGTAAGTGACTGAAAACCGCCTATGTAGACATTTACATATAGAGGCATAAAAACTGCGTTCTAGAAATATGTGAATACGTAGCTACTCTGCGACTATGAGTGCACATAATATCTTATAGGTTCACATATTACGCTGACTCATCGCAATGAACATGGTCACGATGTTAATACACCAGAAAATATAATGATCAATTATTATAAATATTACTAGCGGTTGATAGTGTGAAAATCACACTTGAAGTAATAATGTATGAGGAGTACTTTATCACTCAAGAACCACGGCAGAGATGATTCAGTGACCTGTGTATGTAAGAAAAAGAACAAAAACAGAGGCATAAGAACTTCACGGCCCACTGGGAAAACGCCAGAAGGGTAAAAAAAAAACGTACTGCCTTGAAATCACCACTGGAAACTAAACTCAATCTGTGAAATATTTCGAAACACATTCATAGCTATTTCAAGCAGCAGCCTCGATTCTAGAATATATTTCGTTGGTTCGTGATTCGTGTCATTGCTTATCTTGTCGCGAGATCGCAAGAAAACGAGTTGGCTGCGCAGGAGCCTATCGTCACACGATCAACCTTTGGTAAAGTGGCCGTGACGAAACCCAACGACAATCTTCTCGCCTCCCAGATGCCCCGCAGCATCGCCAGGGCCGTCGGGTCGGCTCGCCTCGGCTGCCCGTGTTAGCGCGTCGTAAAGCATCGGCAGTTAATAAAACCACAAAAGGAGAAACCCGTTCCCGTTACACATTTCTCGGCGCGCAAAAACGCATATTGATGGTGCCGGGAGGAGCTGCTGCGACGCGCGCAGTTCTCCTCGCTTCTTTTACGGCTCCAGGTTACGCGACGAGCAAAAGCATGCATCGTGGTTGTCAGGAAGGCAGCGGCGGCGTATATTCCATACGCGGGTTGTATATATATATATATATGGACGCACCGGTTCCCACCGGCCCATCTGATGAATATAGATAGGTTGCTCTTCTAGGACTGGCAACCGGGAGGGGGGGGGGGGGGCACAAATGTTTGTGGTCAAGAGCTGACCGTACGTTATACGCTACGGCCCTGGGAACCTGACCGGAATATATAGCCCGACCATGGTACGCGCGTATCAACGAAGCTGGGTATGATGGAATGTGCATTTCCAATAGCTAAAGCGTAGAACGTTATTTTACCCAGTTGCCATTCACAGCTTGTTGATATTGTTATTTTCATATTTGTTTTCGAACAGGAAAATGTGTGACTAGGTGATACGACTTTTGAAGAAAACTGAAGAAGAGTAGCGCTAATGAAACTATGACTAGACGAGCGCGCAATACAATGTTCAAATCATGTCGAACAGTGCTTCAATTGAGGTTACGTGAAATATTGTAAAAACATGGCAGAATCAGACGGAATGGTGAAACACCACTGAGCTGAGTGACTTCTGTTCATTTGCGATTCAAAAGGTAAGGAATGAAAATTTTGAAAGCAATTGTAGGATGTAACTGCTCCCCAGACAAGGGTGGTAAGGCATTGCAATATTGAAGGCGTCATTGCATGAGGAGTCCGGAAAATTGCTCATCACAGTTAGAGGTTAGAAATAAAATTCTTCGGAAGTTATGCATCGCTCTTTTGAGTGTGTGAGGACGTACCCCAATACTGAAAGGTTAGTCCTTTTTCAAGCAGTGAATGTTCGTCGTGTATATATACGCAACCGCATGGAGATTACTTTACAAAATATCATCGATGTTTGTGCATGGCGTATTACAGAAAGTTAGACTCAGCAAAAGATGAAATGAAGAAAGCATCATGAACAGGTGAATGGTTTGCGTTACATTTCGTCGTCCCTCTTTTGCAGCGCCACATTTTTGGATAATTTTTGGGAACAGTGGAGCACCATTACGTGTCGTCGTCAGGAGTAATATTTTCTGATTAAAGCAATATCGAATTCACGAGGACGGTCACTTTCACGTCTCTGAAAACTTCTATAGAATTCATCAAGGTGTCGCTCAAATTTTCACTGAGATTTCATGTCTTTAACTGCAGCAAACTCCGTGGTCCGTGGCGGCCGGCTATTCAGAGCTTCAAAGCTAAATCATGGAATTCATCATACATTGCAACACCGAAACCAATGAAAGAGACGCTGTGGGATGCGAGTAAGTAAATATTACACAAACAACTGCTAGAATTCCATAAAGATATATACGTCTTAAATACAGGGTCACATTAGCCGACCAAAAAGACTGATGTTCTACGACTACAACACAAACCCCACAACAAAAAATCATCCCGACTATTCCTGCTGCACCCTTCATCCTACATAGCTGAAATACCGCTCATCTTACTTCTCCGTTATCGAACGGCCAAGCCTTGACCTGCTCCGAGGCCCTTTACTGGCGCGGAAAGTTAAAAAAAAGAAAAGAGGCCTGCATGCGGCAGTCAAACATTTTATCGCTTCTGTTCTAGTTTACTGCCTTTTTCTATAAGCCATGTCGGCCACGCATAAGAATTGTGATGCATGGTCCTTACGTACCTTCTGGACACGCGAGCGTGGTGGCTTTCTCAGCCAAAGCCATATAAGGCGCGAGGCGAAATATGAGCCAGTTAAGGTGAGCGCATCAGAGGGACAACATCACGTGGCCCGGATCGTGGGAATGCGATGTTTCGCAGCCCGAATAGGTATAAGGGCTGCGGTGTTGGGGTTTACGCGGCGATGCCGCTGTAGCCTCGCATATGACCTCGCTTCTTGACTCGACGTGAGCGGCTGGGACGAGCCGGTGGTTAGGCATAACCACGAAGATCAAGAGTATAAATGGATTCGAGTTACATGACGTATACGGTGCAGGCACACCTGGCGAGAGACGAATGCTTTGAGCAAGAATATTACGGAGAGAAATGGCGGGAAAAAAATGCCGCTTGTTAACAACATGACTGCCGGAAGAGACAAGAAGGAACGGCTATGCACTGGATGAAATTTCAACGTCCTGTGAGAGTAGAAAAAATGAAGTTATTGTACTTTTGACGTATATAGGCACTTTCTTAGCTGACAAATACGGCCAAAGGAAGGTAACGGTGCATAAAGTTCGAGTTATTCAAGAGTATATTGCTTAAAAAGTCTGGTGTCCAACACACTGTGGCGCCACTTGTATTATGTTAGTATCGGCAGATGCATTATATGTTATTGATTATAGGTACATCCCGTGGAGCGATCTTCAAGTTCCGTAAGGTCTGCTGGCACGTTTGTGTAGCTATAAAAGTGCCGGTGCACACTTTTGGTCAATTAAAACACGGCTGGTAAACCAATTTCCAGAGTAGGAAAACGCCCGAAGGGTAGACAAATTTCGGTGGGCTGATGAGATAAAAAAGTTCTGAGCTGTAACGTCGCAGCATACAGCACTGGACCACATTGATTGGCGGATCATGGGAGAGACCTTAGCCCTGCAGTGGGTGTAGTCAGGCTGCTACTGCTGCTGCTGCTGCTGATGATGATGATGATGATGATGGTACGCCTATTGAGTGGCTCAAAAGAGCAGCATCCTGTTTAATGAAATACTCTTTTATTTCGGGACAAATGTGACCCCACACACGGCTCCAGTAAATCTTGTGCCTTGGGAAAAGCGAGAAAAAAATGAACTATATGAACATGAAAACGGTAATTACCATCGGGAACACGTTGTGGTAGGGTATATGCAAGAGCAGGCAGCATATACTATATACTATACTCCAACAGCATAAAAATGATGAAGGATCAATCCAACGAGGCAAAGCAGTGTAATAGCGATGCAATTACATGCGAAGAACACGTGCCGGAAAAATTCCGGAGCGACGGAGCCCGTCTTCAGCGTACGGCACAAGTGTTGCTTGTCTTGTCCCAGCCATAGGTCGTGAAGGAGGCCGTCTGAAATATGGTGTCGCCGCGGTATTCATCTTCGGCAAACTAAGAGCATGCCGGCGATTCATCTTGATACGTATTTTGTTCTCTTCAGCTCGGGCCCTTTCGCGAGCACCAATGGCGACCTTCCTGCATACTCCCGGACATGGAGTCCATCGGGTGGTCTCCTTCAATAGATGCAGCGCCGAAGACCCCCCTCTTTTTGGCGGCGTTGCCTGGTTGTTTAATGTCTCTTATTTTGTTTCACTTCAATCCACCACCGCAAAAGATAAATGTGGCGCTGCATGCATAAACATGGAGCTCTCAGGACGACGACGAGCGTGGAATGGAAAGCAGCGCTGTTGGTTAAATGCGGCCGGCGCTCGCTTTGAGCGTGTGACTGCTGTTTTGGTAACAGCATCATGCGGACAGAAGAAGCACACACAGATACCACTGGCGCCCCCTATTTTTTTTCCCATGGCCATGCGAGTGTCTGAATAGAAAGAAAAAGAGCTTAATGGTACCGCGGTTCGACAGAACGACCAGTGTTTCTTCATGTTGGGACTCTTCAAGGCATGGTGTACAACACGCAATGAGCGTGCAGGTGCCACACGTGTCTATAGCAGCGCATTTCCGTCAGTGAACTCTGGACCACCGATAACCAATGGTGGCGCACTTGCTGCACACTGTTCATGCTAGGTTAATTTTCTCAGTTTGAACGCTTCAGGAAACACGTGGGTGACGTCTTCATTTTTAGGCGCGAAGCTCCTTACGGTGCAGGCTAGTCCCTCATCGTCCATCATAGCCACCCCTAGTACTCGGAGTGCTCACTTGAGGGCGCTGCTGCACTCACTCCACACCGATGCGCAGGAGACGCGTGCTTTATAGGAGACGGACGACAGACGGATGGACGGACGGATGGACGGACCAACAGACAGACAGACAGACAGACAGACAGACAGACAGTCGCAGCAAGCTCCTTCGTAATCATTCACTTCGTGGATATGGCATAATTTTAAGCAGTGTTTGCTACGACTTTGATGATCCACTGGGCGAAATTAACGGAAGATTCACGGCTTACCAGTGTACCTCCGTAGCTTCGCCCGCTCATTATTATTCACCCCGTGAATATGCTGCGATTTTTTTCCCGTCCAGTCTACTTTTGCAGCCACATCAAGGAGTTACAATAGAGGCAACAGAAAGACAGGGTGAGAAAGGTTGCCGATTGCTCTTGAGCTTCATGCGTGGCGCACGTATTTACTTCTTGTAGACGTCTGAGAGAAGAGGTTTTATACTCTTCCTAGAGGATTAACCTATTCAGTACCACTTCGCCAAACGTCGGTCACCCTTAGCTTCTTCAGAGTTGTTTACTAAAGTTGTTTACTACTTCTTCAATAAAGTACTCTACTTCTCTAATAAAGTTGTTTACTACTTCTTCAGAGTTATATCCAATGTGCGTCCACTGTTTTTAGCTATGTAGCTGAGAACTTAGGAAGGCTCTATATAAGCAAGGCTCTAAACTATGTAAGACTTTATATAGAGCACTACGTATTATGAAAGCCACGAAAGCTGTCATAAAACAGTACTGTACTCAAAACGAACACAGCGGATTACCCGTATTGTTACGTAGGACGAACAAGGTGGTCACCGCGAAGGTATAGACTTCTCGGACGTTCAGACATTTCTCGGACGTTCAGCATTCGCAAATGCGAACTTTAGATACGGAAATTGCAGAAAAAAAATTCTCTCGCTTGCAACCACAGGTTGTCTGTACAGGGCGGATGTCGGTATAAAGAAAAGGCACGCTGTCATTAGAAACCACCATCAGTGGCTGTTTTGGTTGAAGTATTATGCGATCCGCGCACACTCCTTTTCTGGGCGGGGTGGCCATATAGGCCTCCGTATTTAGAGCTGGCGCTCATGTAGACTTCCAGTGACAGGTCCTACCAGTGTCGCCTTAGTTCCGTGCACAGTATTCGGTGCCTGTATGCATGCGACCGGGTCTTCAATTTAACATTGATGAAGTACAGAAATAATCGAAAGCAGAATAGAGACGCTTACGGGTAACGTCGGCGTACGATGCTCTGTGAAACCATATTTACATGCCATGTCACTGCTATATAGGTGGAGTCGTTTGTTCCCTATCCACTGAGTCTGATGCTCCTAAGCACCTATTATCAAGCAGTATCTTTGTGGGTTTTATGAAATCGATAGCCCGTAATCGGAAGGTTCATCAATACAACGTAATGTTCCTTGACACGATCCTGGATTTTGCAGTCAAACAAGTCTTTTGGCATGTTAAAAGAATGTTGTTAAGCTATAGTGCTGATTGTGTAACTTTCAGACTTTCCGCTAATGTCACCTTTAAACAAGACTATGCCGACATGAATAAGCACGAGCTTCGAGTGTTCAATTTTCATTACTGCAGTAACAGGACTTCATGAGACATTCATCTTTCTTATTTCTCGCTACAAAGCACAAAAACTGAGGGTCGAACAGGCCCAGTAGATCCAATATTATCTACCGAAACCAGCTGACCCACCATGCCATGTTGATTCGAACGTTTAAGCGCCTGTACTTCCCACGACACTGCAGTGAACTACGCAATCGTCCAGCAGTACTTGGGCCTGTAGACGTCGCCGGGTCTTTTTGTCCCCACACTGAAGCCAGCATCTGCCACGGCATAGCCGAGACAGGGCTACAGAAAAAATAGGCTGCCGTCGTCCTCCCTGGCCGCTGTTGTCTTCGGAATGCAGAAACCTGGGGCGCGCGCGCGGAAAGGCATTTAGGAAAGATTGCGACCGCCAGATGCACCGCCACGCCCGGATGAAAGAGACACCGGCCAGAACAGAAGCGAGACGGCCTCTTGTCCACAATGAATGCGTTCTTCTCTGGCAGCTGGATACACCGCCCACCGTTCGTCGTCCAAAATCCTCCACCCTTACTCTGAAAAGCCATATATATATTTTTTTCATTCCCAGTGGTTTGTGCATAGAGTGCGCAAAATTCGAGGAGAGAATCGGCGATGTTTTCTCTCACTCGCAGAAACAGCTGATTTCGGGAAATGCCACGTCTCTATCACCGTGCTCCTCATATGCACGATAACAAACCTTCATTGAGTGACACTGCAGCCCGATAGTCACTGAAGGTGGAAGTTGTGTACCCATCTCGACTCTCTGGACTGCGTTAATTGCAGTGAAGGCAAGCAACTCAATAGGTTTATAGCGCTTGGTGTGAAATCGGAAATATCAGACGTTGAAGTTGAAAGGAAACCAATGGATATATGCACGTCACGTTCCTCTCAGAGCACTAGCGAGTTTGGGTGAACTGATATTCAGAACTCGTCCCTAGCATTATTTCGAATTCAAACCTAAGCTTCGTAATAAAATGCGCAAGCGTGGTTACCATAGCCTTCGTTGGTTCTATAGTAAGAGATGCATATAAAGGAACCTGAGCTTCAAGCCGCAGACTGCGTTCGTTCCTTCTGCTCTAAATTTCTCTGGTGACGAGGCGAACGCTGCGGCCAGATGTGAATGACACTAACGTAGAAGTTTCGTAAAGAACGATGAATGCTTTCACTTGTATGTAGGTAGAATGTTCTGACGAGTTATTTTGCCCCTCTCTATATCTTCGTGACCAATACAGCGCAGTCAACAAGGTTCAGCATGACAATATTTCCTATTTTGATCCACTTGTGTCTCCCTTGTTGTGTTACAAGTTATGATTGTCACTCCAATTCGTTTGAAGCATTACATTGTTACGGGAAGGGTACATACTTGCAGAAGTAGACCCAAATGTATTTTCAACTGGCAGCGCCAATGATATTTATCAGCTCGCGCCAGTCTATTGCCTTGGTCGTCCTTCCCTTCGTGTCGATGCCACTGGTACGTGGAAGTATGTTCGTTCTTCTAATACCGTCGACAGAAATCACTGATAGGGGACAACGCGAAACGAAAGCATGAAGTGTACCATTGAGCTTTACATACTTTCGGTACCCAAGCTCATCACAGCCAACTCTGCAAAACGCGGTACACGAATACCCCTGTTCAAAGATCTCAGAAGGAGCCCCATCAGACACCAGAGCAATTCACAAAGCCGCCCGAAACCGGTAAACTTCAAGCAGCACACTCGCGCGAACTCCGACAAAACTCACCGACACCACACGGCGCGCAGTGGATTCGCCCAAGCGGATACGCACTGCACGTAGCTCGGCGAGCCGTTCTATCGTGCAGGCAAATACGACAAGGGAAGAGTCTCCCGCCCACAGGCACAGGGAGCCGATGGATTAGAAAGACGGCGCGCGGCAGCTGCCAAAGCAAGCGGCGCGTGCTGTATTCAGCGAGCACGCGCGTCTTGTGGAGGGCTAGGTCGTTCGTCAGGACGACAAATTACGGGCGGACGCGAGCCGATTGCGGGGAGGGAGACGGCCGATTAAGCACCCGACTGACTTCGCACGAGAGTACGGCGCGCGACAGCGAAGCGCTCGCTTCTCTTTCCACCGCCTGCCGCGCACTGCCCTCGCCTACTGGGTTCTTGCGTAGCCATTTTTGTGCTTCGTCGTGAAAACTTGCGATGCGCGGCGCGCTTTCAAAAAACTCCAATGCACTATCCCATGGCTCACCTAAATAAATTGTTAGCGCTTTTTTTTTAAAAAAAGAGGGTGTCAGGAATGAAAGAAGGCAGTGGGGAAACTTTACTACGCGTAGAATTATTTGCGGCGTACTTTAAACAGCGCTTTAACTCGAATCACACTCGTTTTTCTTTTCAATTTCCTCTCTTGAAACAGGGTGGGCGTTGAATGAACGATCGAAGGCAGTGAGCTTTACCCATATGCTCGCATCGTTTGGTTCACTAGGGGTCTTACTGCCGAAACTCATGCTGTAACATGGCATGGGATGTTGTCAAGACGTTTCCTCTAATTCTTCCACATTCCAAAATTTGCGTTGCGGGTTCTCATCCGGGATAAAGATTTTCGCCCTTTCCTTATCTTTTCTTATCCCCTTGTAACCCTTTATTTATTGCGTTTATTTAGCGGCTGCAGTAAAGAGCCGCGAAACGCGCGTCGGTGGATTCGCCTGTGTGCGCACCGTACATGCTGGGGCTTACTTTATATTACCTGCGGCTTTCTTTTTTTTTCAAATTGGCCCTCTCTATTTCGGACTTTTTTATTGGGTTCAGCAGGCGCCAAGCTGCAGCTAAAGAAAAGAGCAGGGCCTCTAATCTGGCACTCGCGCGCGCGCGCCAGTGTATCCACTCCTGCGTGCCCACGTGCTCCATCTAGGAGATGGAAAGCAGCCCCATCCAGCGACGACCACTGACTGTGAGGATTAGCGTCGTCGAGGGAAAAACGCGTTCTCCATTATTCACCCGTCCTGTGGTCCGCGATCGTAGCTCAGGAGTAGAAACAGCAATTAGGGGGAGGGGGGGGGGCTGTAGATTTAGCGGGGCTTGAAGGGGTAGGGGTGAGAGTGGTCCTGCTTACAGTGCCAGGGCACTGCGCGCGGCGTGCATACACAATCGTAGCTCGTAAGTGGCGGCCTTTTAATACTCCTAAGAGAAAACATGACAATTCGCGACTCGCTCGTTCTTTATCGGTGGCGTGAATGTATTACGCAGTGCGCGCTGGGACACAGACGTCCGGCCGGATGTTGAATGGCTGAGACAACGCCTGTGGTCATCGCTGGTTCACCTCTTTGTTTGTTTGTTTGTTTGTTTGTTTGTAAAGTGGTACATGAAAACAAGGATTGACCAGTTCAGGCAAGACGTGAATGCAAATAACTATTCCGCAATGCCGATCAGATGTAGAGATCTGAGCCTGCAGATGGAGGGTTGCTGAATTTCTTTAGCAGTTCGACCAATTTTTTTGTGAAAACAGTGTGTATTCATGTTTATAGAGACACTCACGGATTGCATGCCACCTGTTTACAAGGGCAAACTATGCTTTCTCTCGAAGTATGTACTTACATAGGCTTTTTAATGCATGGTTTTGGTACCGTTGCGGTTCACTGCCAGAGTAAATATATTTGTTTTTCTGGGCTGGTCATTTCCCGAAGTGCAAAATAGTTTTTTTGGGGGGGAGGGGGGTGAGGGGGTAGTTTATTGTTGAATGAATGAATAACACATTGCTTTGTGTGCATGCGGAGGGGTGAGGAAATATTGAACATGTCAAATCTCAGTGTATCAATTCGTAATCAGCACCTAACTGCACATGTTCCACATGCTGCAGTATTTAAATGTGAACTCCATCACCATAACAGCGTGTACTCGTTTCGGAAGCGGGTTAGTACCTACACAGACGACACGGAGGTGTGAACAACAACCGCTATTTCCCGCTTCTACCTACCACGAGAACGATAGATGGGGCGAAAACACCAAGTAACATAAATATCAACCACTCAGCGATTGCTCAAACAATTTTCCTGGTCTAGCTGCCAATGAAAATGCTGAATAAGCAGAAAATATTAAATATGGAGGTGCAAGGAAAGCGAGAAATGCCAGTTCGTGTGTGGTGTTTGCCGCAAGACCAAATGAGGCTACCGCAAACGCGTTTGCCAGCCACGAACTGCTCTCGCGAATTTTGTATTTTTCTTCGCTGCCCACAGCTTGAGCGGTGTCTCGCAGGAAGCACCTTTTGAAAGTGGAGCACAGAAATATGCGACGAGAATTAGAGGAACGCGTTGCGAAAGGCCAAGCAGAAAAGAAACAAAGACAAGAGAACAAGAAAGAGAAGGAAATCCAGCTGCAATATGAGGGGCCCCAGGGGTAGCACACAGTGGCTTCATGGTAGATTCCAGCGCAAACACGAAAAAGAAACAAGCAGCAAAGAAAAGTTCACCCTAAGGAAAAATGCGACGAAAAAAAAAAGAGGAAAGCGGTCACTTGCAGGAGGTCCTGCATGAAGATCAACAGCTGGGACAACGAACTTTCAGAATAAAGTTGAAATTGGAACGGGAATCGTTAGATGTATACGCTTTGAAGAGAGGAAACATAAAAGCAGGGGAAGACGTGCCAGCGACAAAGGGTTCGTCAACATTGGTGTGATAACAGATGAATAAACATTACTTGCACAATGGCTTGCTCTTCAGCTAGCTGCTAAAAACATTAAGAAGAATCTTTCAGGTCCTATGAGTGAAGAGAAAGATCATCTACGCGACACGTGTGCATCTTTGGCATAAGAGCTACACGCGCAGGAAACTTGACGAATAATCGACATAGCTCAAAAAACGGTTCCCAGGAGACGAAATTTAGACACTGCTGCAAGACCACCCGGAAACCAATGAGGACAAATTCATGGGCAAGCTGGACGATTAATTTGTTAACTGCATGAATGAAAACTGCCTCTCGAGTGCATGCGCAGCTGAATGTTTGTGTGTTACAGGACTCCGTCCGGTCTCTTAACGATGACCTCATAACTGTCCATGGAGCACAGCGGTGCAGATTTATCAGCATGGTTTCTGTGCTGACCACCTTCTGACAGATATATATAATACTTCGCGCTGCCCATGTTTATTGAGCGACAAGTATGGACGCAAAACTCCAAGAATATTGTGTCACCACAGCCATGCGACAACAAAAAAAAAATGTAGGACTTCATTCTCCACTTTTCTGTACGCCTGCGTTCGCCACCGACGATTTCACTGCGGCGTCGCTGAGCGTAGCTCTGTAATGCTTGTGATGAAACCACGCTAAAGGAGGGAGAGGGGTCGTCGTTATGCACTTTTCTTATTTTTTCTCAGTGACATATTCGCGTAAGTACGCATATCTCTCCGCCCAGTCGACGCCATTTCTCTGCGCATTCAACATCACCACCACCTTAGAGAGCCAGACGGACGTACAGGTTCATTGCGAAGCGAAAACGCGAATATACGCGACGTATCTACGCGTGTGATGTATGGAAGGAGCCGCATAGGAACGGCACCCAACGCTTGACTGCTGCAGACCCCCACGACTTCATCTCCCTCTCTTGATGTTGCAGTCGACGACACGCGGGAGAGACCATTAAGGGAGAAGAAGCGAGCGCTTCTTCGCACCCTCCTTAGGCCTAACGATCGGACGAAACGTCGTCTGCTACGCGCGTCGGCGCGGTCGTACGCAATCCAACGCCTCCGACGCCGACGTCCGCCATTGTTGTCCCCGGGGGCGCTGCTCTCTGTGGAAAGGTGTGAGAAGAAAAAGCGCTTCGTATTAACGCCTCGGCAGAAGGGGGCAAGCGGGGGGGGGGGGGGCGATCTTTCGCAGGACCTCCCATGGAATGCGGCGGACCATTCTTTTGCCGAATCCAGCATCTGACTGCTTCCATTCTTTTTATTTTTTGTGCTTGTATTTTGTCGTTTTTTGGTGTTCCTAATTTTTTTCTCCGCTGCCTCAGGTTGCACTGTGTCTCAGCTTGCACGGCTATCTTTGGTAGTCAAGTTTTTTTTTACGATTGCCTCTTTCGTGTGTCTTTGTTTGACTCTCACCCCTTTTCAAAGTTATTTTTTGGCTGCTTGCAGAGCATGTTTTACTTGCGTTTCGTTTCGAATCATTTTGCTTTGTTTGTTCATAGACAGCGAACAATATGGCAATAGCTTTATTCCGCGATGTGTTTCTCTCCCCAGGGATTCGGCTTTGTCGTTAGGAAGCTATACTTCTTTTTTTTTTGTGTGTGTGTCTGAGCTAAGACTCCTTTTCTTGCATACTTTCGATGCCTGGGCGATACAGTGGAACGTTAAGGTTTTGTTTTTTGCTGAAAGTTCATCCAGAGTATCGAAGGACTCAAAGCAGTTTTACGAGCCACTGAGATCACACGAGCAAATGCAACCCGGAGGAGACACTGCGCGACATGGCCCATTGTTTCTTCAGGGTCAACGATCTGCGAGGAGCTCTTCATTGCCAGCATCAAAAAAGACGTGAGCGTATACTTTATTGCTTTCCCATACCGTTGGAGATGGAAGCCAGGCCTGATATTGAAGAATGATAACTGGTAGAAAAAAATACGTTGTGCGAACACATAGGCAGTACTGGATCTGCGGAGGGACTAACTTTTCTCTCTCGTTTTTCTGCACCTGGATAGCACCCTAACTACGTTGCCAATGACTGGATGCTGAATGTGCGTTAAGTAGGGCAATCGAGTCAATATACCCAAGATTGCACGCTTGGACAGAACCACGGTTAGTCCATGGTATAAAGTACAGTTGCCTTAAGCATTTTACAGGAATTACTCAATGAAAATTTGAAGTTATGTAAGTGCTGTTACGTGGGCTCCATTGAGGAGTAAGGAACTCGTGAATATTTATACTTTGTCATAATATAGTTAAACTGGTTAAGCCGAACCGGAGCATTCACATACACATGCCGTCGGCAGACTTTTCAACTCCCCCGAGCGTGGGTGGGCGGGGCACAGGGTGACGGCCAGCGCTATACAGCCCACGTACTTATATACACCCTGGTAGGCTGCGACTGTGACACATGCCTAAATGTGTCGCACCTAGTCTGTCATTTCCATATAGGTCAATCTTGTATCCCTCACTGTTGTTTCACTATCACTCACAGTCACAGTCATTTCTATCTCTGCTGAAACTGCTGCATCACGTTACCGATTCTCTGCATAACAATATGAGAACACACCTTACTTCGGCTGCATAATGCCAGAATTGAAACTAAGTATTGTCCCTATATTGGCATGGGCGATTCGTCTCACTAAACACCGCTTTGTATGCATAGCTGCTTCTCTACGCTTACGTAAACAGTTTGTCAAAGCAGGTAATTAGATGCTCAGCAACGATACGTCTAAAGGAATAGTCGGCCAAACTGGATCGCGTATTGAGTGTGTCTCACGCCCTAGGGGTCGCGTTCCCCCATAGCAGCCGACAATCTGCTCGTAGCAGGTGATTTTCTTTTGACCGCAGTAGACATGGCCACAGAACAAAAAAGAAAGTGATCGGAACATATGCACGCACTAGCTACCAGGCCACGCTAATGAAAGCAGCTTCTGGACGAATGGAAATGGACTCTACCCCGCTCACTCCGTTTATGCGGTTGTACTGGCCTATGGCAGAGAATGCAACCCCAGAAAAAGGCAAAACAAATAAATGAGCCGACCTACCAACGGCGATTACAACCAATCGTCGGCCGATGCCAGCCTATAGCTGCGTATACTAACTGCTGCACGCTCATAACACACACGCCCAGGGAGAAAAACGTTGCCTCCCACCGGTTCCCACGGTTTCCTCGTCACATGCGCACTCGTGATCTATTTTCTTTTCTTTCGTCGTCAGTGTGCCGGCATTGCAGCAGTAGTGCTGACAAAACGAAGGCAAACTGCGTCATCAATCACAAGTTGCCAACGAGAAACGCGCTGCACACCTCGACTCGAACTACGAGAGGCGTCCGTGAACGCCGACGGTTGGCGTGTCTTGAGGAGTGGGCTTACATAGCGTAATGCGCGCGGCCGCCGTCGCCGTAGCACTGGGCTTCGCCGGACCTTTCACATTGTTCTGTATCTACGCCGAAAAAGTAGGTTGATTGTGAAGCAGGCGTGCGGCCGTTATGGCCTGTACCAGTTGTCCGTGCTCTGCTTGGCAACAGGTGTTCTATGGCAGCTGCCGTGGGGCTTAGGAATGTGAATACGACACTGAATCCACCTGGCTTAATCAAGGCATAGTATAGGAACCATAGTAGCAGAGAACAAACAGTGTTGTTTCTCAGGAAGCAGTCGAGGTTAGCAACAAGATAAAAATTAGATGCCTTTCATAATAAAGAAATATATCAGAAAAACGTCGGAAAGGTTAAAATTGAAGAAGAAGCTCCAAAAGGAGTCGCTAGAACCAGCGGTCTGACAGGTGATCTCGGCTCCCTCCAGGTTGCATCTACCCTCTTCCGCACTTATATGTTGTGGCGGAATTAGCGGACGATGCCCATACAAACGCTGATGTAAGCAGCTGATGCCTTCAAGATGGGGATGCCACTTTTTATAACAGTGAGGAAAAAAAACGGCACAAATTTCTGACGGGGCACGAAACAAAGAAGGCCTGTCAAGAGCGCTGACTAGCTACTGATTTTCATTTTTCGACATGCGGACACGTATATATCACGACACAACAAAACACAAAGACAAAAACGTTTTAAGAAACTATTAAGATTGTTGTGACTATCTCTCGTCAACATGCCTCACCACTGCGCGCAAAAAGCACGTACTGAACGGATCCCCTGCGGCTTATAAAATCAATAACTTTTTTGTCAGAGCGTCGAATATTGCATTTTCATACAGCTAGTCTTGATACATTCCGTTTCCGCAGCTTCAAATATTTCCGCAGTTCTACTCTCTTTGTTTTTCACTACCTTTATTTTTTTCTCTATTGTAAGCATGAACACTCTAGCCTGAGCCTCTAATCTAGTCGAAATTTTCGCGCTGGTGACAAACCCCGGAAACCTTGAAGCCCCCATCTTCTCAACTTGTGTCTCGTTGGGAAGTAGTTATTTGGGAAGAGGAAGTGGGAAAAGAAGATGAATAGGCAAAAACAAAGACCTTGTTTGTGGCGAAAGCGATGCGTCACTGTCAACCTTGGTGCTCATACGTAATTGCGCCTCTAAGTCCAACTTTCAGGGACTTTGAAAGCCTGATCACCTAGATCACATCAGTCAGTAAAGGGGACGGGAACAAGCTGTGCGACTGTGGCTGATTAATAGGTGGCCGTAAATGTGGCAGCGTTGGTACAGTGCGGATTAATGGTATGTTAAGCTCCACTGTATATTTCGGGGTGTTGGCTGTTTTAGTCACTACGTATTCTTGACAGCGCGTACCATAACTGCCCGTGCTAAATGACTCTGGGGCAATATTTGCAGAATGGAAGTTGCAAGGCCACGGGCTTAAATACATAAAAGGTCGTAATGGGCCTCACGGTTGTCACTTCACTCAAAATGTATGATATGACGATTTTCTAGCGCGATAGCGTGAGGGCTGCAAGTCCTAATGTAAATTTATTGCAGTTAGGTCAACTCTTGTTATCACAAAGATTTATGTGATATCGAGACTTCATAAAAGTCATGAGACTTATGTTTGCGTACTGCTTATGTGGCTAACTTCACAATAATTTCGTAACTGATCTTAGGGCCCAAAAGAACGCAACCACAAGAGAGGGCACGGGCAGAGTGCCACTAACAACTGAATAATTCGGAAAAATAGATGCATATATTTACTCTTATTAGCACACGCACAGAAAACATGTTCAAATCGATGAACTTCAGAAGTATACGCAATAACTACGGAGTCCTGGTACGCAAACCTAAATAAGTATTTTTTAGACTGATAAATTTTGTATTTTTCAGTCTTGTTGTGAAAATCATCGCAAAGAACCTTATCGCATCCTGTAACACTATCGCATGCTATGAAAGCAGTATTTCAGGGCAGAACGAAGGCTTCGAAAGATTAGAACCGGTATAAAAGGGAATGTGACTGGAGTTATCTTTTCTGTACAGGAGGATCCTTTTCAGTCAGATCGGCAAATGTACCTGGAGTTACTTGAGACAAGTTTTCTGGAGGACACCCTGACACCAGTGAAGTTTACTACTCAGTGTTTTTTTTTTTATTCAGCCCCACGTGATATAGAGACTTATGTACATACACTGCTCCGCCACTTGCTTGCACGGAGGTCTGCGTTTGTGTTCAGAAAGTTGTTTTGAAAAGCTGCCACCTTAGCAGCTGGGGCGATTCTTGCAGTCAAGTGTACGGGTAGGACGAGCAGCTGTTCTTTTTGGCGAGCGAAACTTCCCTAACGGCTCTGCGTAGCGAGAGCAGCGCCCGAGAGTACAGCTAACATTCATTCTCATTCAGTGCCCTGGTATACAAGATCGGATGTCCTGCTACAAACATTTGTTTTCGCAAATGGGTGGAACTGAATGCCTAATTCAGGTTGAGTGTTTATTTCAAACATTAGTGTATCGCCTATAGATTCAAAGCTATTTTTTTTTCTGCTGGGTCCTTTGGACGCTTTCTTCGTGTGTACATTCCGTAAACTTTCTCGTGTGATGGCGCTCAAGGGTAGAAATATATTCAATTATTACGAATAAATAAATGCAATATACTTGTTTCAAAAGCTAAGAAATGCTTTTTTGCAGACTTTTCACTCTATCGCACTGCCTATATGCTTAGCATATATTTGCTGTGTTTGAGGAAGGCAGAGCACGCGAACGGCGATTGAAACTTTACCAAACTGAATCGTGATGCAGCAGACAGGCAAAATAAAGTTACGCAGAAAGCTCAAAATCTCTAGCGTTAACCCCACTGAAAGAGAGAAAAGATTATTGAGGAGGCGTGCCTCGACCTGCACTACAGCAAAGTATCGCAGGTAGATTTTCCTACTGTCCAAGGGAACCATCATGGCGGCCGCAGCCTGGCACATGACTGCACAAAAATATGAAAAACACACAAGCCAAGCCGCCTTTTCACGTGGTCGCATTGAGCGTATACGTCGAGTATTTTTGTTTTCATTTTTGCTTCGTCCCTCGTTCGCTGGCGCACAACACATAACTCAAATCCAGTTTACGCCGTCCACCGCGGCTGCAGCCCGGCTCCAGAGTCCCGCGCAGCAGCTGTGGGGAGACTCCACTTCGAGGAACTTCGAGGCGCGTCACGTGCAAATACGTCCAGGCAGCCGCGCGTGCATGCAGGCGGGCTGCTTGGCGCCGCAGGTGACGCACTAAAGTTGTGGCACAGTTCGGCGCGTATAGTGTTTGTGTTACTTCAGAATTTAGACCGTATTCAACTAATCATCAACAATGAAATCAGAGTTAGTTTGACCCTTACCCAGCATTCTATCACTACAAATGTGCATTTGGCCACTGCTGTAATCTTATAGTGCGCTGAAGATTGCCACGAAAGATCTTTCCTTCCGCGAGGTATTCATCAAATCAATACCTCCGGTCATGCCGGCGGTGCAGCGGCCGGCAACGCGGAGCTTTTTACATAAGGCGACTGAAATTCCCTTTCGAAATGTGACCATGCTGCTACCGTTTCTTTAGGCCATCGCCAATAGCTAACCGAAATTCACTTTCCGTCTCCTGGAGCTTCGTTGCGCATTAAGGCACGTTATCTGCGTAGCAGGTAAAGTTAAATTGCCCGAAATTTCTTGGAGAAATCGTTTAATATTACAAATCCATGACTTTAATACGAGTGTATTTTAGTCCCCACATCTTTAAAAACAATTTTTTTTGTGTGACTGACGTTTTCAATTTCAATGGCAAAGCAATAAAAGAAAACAAACTGCTGTGCACACTGAGGTCGCAAGCGCATGAATTTGTAAAGGCAGTCCGCAGATATCAAGCATACTCATTCAGCCATCTCCGCCATATCACCAACTGAAATTCGCGTGATCATGTCAAACGTCTTTTGCTATCACATTCAATATGCCCTTGCCTTTGGGTCAAAGCGTGACAGACGTTCAGGACAAAATGTAGGCTTCGAGGAACAAGAACAAAAAAATTCTTCAACAGAAAATGTCAATTGAGGCAACGTTTAAGGTCAAAAACCTTTTGTCATCAACGCGGAAACATTATTTACGAATTTTACTTGACGAAAAGTTCGATGGGAGAACATTGCTTCTTCGAGGACTTTTTTGCGTCCCATCCTTCGTGACTGCAAAGCTAGCGATGAACTCGAATGGCTAAGCTTCTTCTGCTGCTTCTCTGCCACTCCCTTCCTCACCAAAGCACCAATTGGTTTCCTTTATGCAGTCTTCGTACATTACTATACCCATACGACCCTTGCAATTGAAAGAAGCGTACTACATAGTAAACCACTGCATGATATCTTATCCTCAATGTCGGTATAAAATAGTTTCAGCACGATGTGTCTGGGCTTACACAAAGTTAAGGGTAACCAAAAGATCTGCCTCTGTTCTCCGCCTCTCTCTCTCAACACCACGGCTTATTATTAGCGAAGCGAAAGTTTACGAAGCACTCAGGAAGAGACGTGACGTGTGCAGCTGCGCGGCTGTTCTAGTTACACCGACTGGCATACGCATAATAGAAACGCGGGGTTGACTTACTGTGTTGGAAGTAGTTTGCCTTTCGCACGTACACGCACACCAGCGCCATGAGTTGCAACTGCGACAACCTCTGCCGCGTCGACGACGGCAGCGGCAGCAGGTCCCGCAGGTTCGAGATCTCGGCGTTGATCAGGTCCCGACGGAGCTTCGAAGCGCCCTTCGTGGACTTGTTCGCTTCGAAGCTGCTGCACCAGAGAGAAGGTGGAGAACGACGCCCCCAATGCGTGGTTAGGTGTAGTAACACCCTATAAAGTTAATTTTGACTCAGGAAACAGCTCGCTAAAGCAACAAAAACGAAAACAAGGCAGACATGAAGAGCACATCCCACGTGGTGTGTGGTCTATTTGTTCCTCGGCTTTGTCTCCATTTTCCTGCGCTGTTTTTTGAGAAAGTTTCTCACGCAACACCCCACAAGCTTAAGTGGTTAGAGTCAATCTGTTTAGATAACAAGCTGACGTACGAGCTTTTAGCCACTACTCATACACAAAATTGAGCACTGCAACTCAGTTTGTGATCGAAAAAATGGCCGGAAGGTACTGATGAAAGCTTGCGATGAAAAAAAAAAATGCGTAAACAGGGGTATGAGCTCAAGCTGACGTTGCAACAAGCTTGGAGTAAGACGAGTTCTAGATTTGAGGAAGGCTAGTAAATTTGTCGAAACATCAGCGCGAGCACACGTCTTGCGGAACTTAAGTCAGTGGTGAGCAAGTCTCTGAGAAGGAGCAAAATAAACCAAAAGAACAAGCATCGTCCGTTCATTTCAAGCTTGAAGCACTGTAAGAAAATCCTCGCCATTTCTGCTGCGCAAGGTTTCTTGAAGGCAAAGTTAACTGTGAACCATGATTGCAAAAGGTCACCCCAAATGACGACCATGAAGAAACGTTAGCAATAAAAAGGGACCATTACACGGACACAGAATTTATCGCTCTGGAAGCTTGAACCTCGAGTGACCCCATTGCGGATATTATTCAGTTCGGGTATTTGCAAAAGACGTCTACAGATGCGCCAACAGTGCTGGATATCAGGTGATATTTCTGCTGGTAGATTGCTGGTTTTTATGCGCTCTGAAATAGGGTCATTACGACTAAATGATGTTTTAATAAAGGCTGGGGTACAGTTACACCTTGTCTAAAATCCGAAAGACAATTCGTGAAGGAACAAGAGGCCTGGATTGACTCAACACTGCAGTTCAGAGGGAGGTCTATTACCACTTGAACCCTTGCATAGTCAACCGACCTTGCGTGGGTTGCGGCATCCGTCATGTCTTTGTGGGTTTCGAATAGTATGCTGCTGTTCACTGGCTGGCATTAAGGTGTATACTAAAGGCTTCACGTATGAGAAAAAGTTCGAGAAATTAGTAAAATTGTTCCTTTTCGATAACTCGCCGTGAGAGAAGGACGCAGACGAAGTGCAAGACAACACAAGCGCTGTACTTCATCTGCGCCCTTCTTGCACTGTGAGATTTCGAAAATGAACTATTACCAACTAGCCCAGATTTTCCTTCTTGTTTAGTAAATTTGTGATCTGGCAGTATGACCTACTTATGTCAGGGCCTCATGATGGCTAGAATCTGTCAGGTTCAACCATTATGGTGATAAGTTCTTTTTCTGGCTTGCAGTCAGCAGGATGTAGGTTATCCTTTTAGCCATATTACCGAATAGCCGCGCCATATTCATGTTATGGGCGTCACTTAGTTCGAAAACTGATCGCTTGCCTCGTTACTTTCGCTTTTTTGCAATTATAACGCCACAAAATAGAGGTGCAATGTGTTTAATACACCAGCGTCGTACTGCGGCTTTCGCAAGATAAAAAATTACCTTTAACCTCGTTCTGACGTTGATTGAGTGTCGTGTCGCTTCGCCTGCTCTGTTTGAAGCGATGCGCTCAGCGCATTTGGTAATGATAAGGTACAAACAAGATGGCCTTATTTTTCGAGCGCAAATGATAAATCGGAAGCTTGTGCTGCCATCATTTTTGTAACGAACAAACAAATGAACACCCTGTCCAACACTGCTACTATTGGCTCAACTCTGTAACGGTGGCTCCATACTGGTAGACATGTCTACTTTAATATAAGTTTATCTGAATCTTGTTTGTATGACGTATGATATACTGTGCGCTGTTATAATTACTTAACCACTGTCAGTACACTAATATTGCGCAGCATCACTTGGAGTACGATGTTAAGCTGTATATTCCTATCCAGATTGTGCAGTTCATGAACAATATCTTTATCTCCGCATATGTATCGCCACGTTTCTTTCTTCAGGCTTTGTTATCACCCCGTTGTAGTGTACGTAATCCTCAACGCAAACCGCGCCAGCAGTGGTTGAGAAGCTTTGGGACTGTGGTAGATCGTTTCGTTAAGATAACGGCCCCTCCGCTAACATTACAGATTACTCTGGAACCTACGTCGCCGCTAGCAATAACGCTAGAATATCCGATGGCAAGTGAATAAATGCCGACACGCCTCACCGCTTGACAGTTGATCGCCGGCCGACGCTCTCATCGCCGCTATCAGTTCCCGTGTGTTGCTGTAATCTGATCTCGAGTTTGCTGGCCTCAAGTTTGGCTGAATAAACAGTTTCATCTGAACATCGAGTCTGCTGCCTTCATGCACGTCACGACCCCGTGACATATATCGGCCGGCCGTTATCTGATAAGCGGTGAGACGTGTCGGCATTTATACACTTGCCATCGGATATTCTAGTGTTATCGCTAGCGGCGACGTAGGTTCCAGAATAATCTGTAATGTTCAATGAGTGGGCGTAATCTTAACGAAATGATCTACTACAGTTGAAAGCTTCTCTAACACACCTGGCGCGGTTTGCTCTGACAATCACATACAGTTTAATGAAGCGATAACAAAACATGAGGAATGGAACGTGGCAATATTTCGTGTATATACAGAACTGGCTAAATTGGCCATCGTGCAATAAAACTACACTGGGACACATCATAATCAGTAATACCTGTAATGATAATATTTTTGTAGGTGCAGGATCGCAAAACCCTTATACGGTTATGAGTGATATCGGGTAAAGCCAATATATTGCTATGTTACACTTGGGGTGCCCCATAAAACTACTTCATTCTCTGAATATGCCCCGCCGCAGTGGTCTAGTGGCTAAGGTACTTGGCTGCTGACTCGCAGTTCGCGGGTTCAAATCCCGGCTGCGGCGGCTGCATTTCTGATGGAGGCGGAAATGTTGTATGCCCGTGTGCTCACATTTGGGTGCGTGTTAAAGAACCCCAGGTGGTCGAAATTTCCCGAGTCCTCCACTACGGCGTCTCTCATAATCTTATGGTGGTTTTGGGATGTTAAACCCCACATATCAATCAATCATTATCCTCTGAATATGCGATACTGTTCCACATGAACATATTGTGAACGCAAAAGTTTACCGGACAACAGTCTTTCATGCCAGTTCTGTTTTTTAGTGATTTTTTTAAATGGCGTTCCTTTCTAAACGTGCATGCTGTTGTTGGAAGTCCCACTCACAACCTCGTTTCGAGGATTATTAAACCCCTCAAACACATGCAGCGTAGTTGCAGTTGCTCTGTTTAAAGGATGCAAAGTTGACGAAAACTTGTTATGTACTTCAGAATTTGGAGTTTTCACAAATCACTCTCTGGAACGTGGAGACGGAAACATCAGCCGCGCCTTCCACATGAGAGTATCTGTCGATTGGCCAATTATTTTTGCCCCAAGAAGAACGCTGCGCCGCGTAACCACGTCCTCACGATCGTGCCAAATGTGCATTTAGTTATGTAAGACACCACAAAACACCCATTGCCTGTGTTCTCACAGCTAATGTACTGTGACATCACGCCGTTCAGAAAAGTACCGGCCTCCGCGAGAAGCATCCGGTTGTACCCGGCAGAATTGCCTCCATTAGCAGTTCCTTTGTCGTCTTACGTGTTATATCTTGGCCGCATAGAAGGCAGACAGAATGCGAAATAAAATATAATAAATATGAAATAAAAAAGAAGCGCGAGGCGGAAACAGCCAAAGCGTGGATGCGCGTGTACGGCAGTACGTATGACGTATGCCGCAAAAGCCTCGCGAACTCGATGAAAGAATGGGGCGTCCCGAGCGACCTGCTACAAAATGGACGTCGCGCTTCCGTTGTACCCCTCTCCCTTCTTTTTGGGAATGTAGGAAGGAAGGCATAATGCTCAAAGTTCTTTTTTGTCGTTACGTTACGACTGCCCCCCTCGCTTCTAGATCATCTCGGAGTACAACTTGCTCCGTACTCCACCGAGCGATGAATTTAAAAGATTGCGCCGCCTTGGAGACCCAAAAGAAACGAGAAAACCGAAAAAGATCCTAAAGAAGACAAAAACGATCGGTGACGACGTAACGCCGCGCACGTGACCCACGTAATGCGCGTACCTGCACGAACTCGCCAACCGTTATCACTTGGTCGTGAACAACGACACCTCGCTGCTACGATCGTCTGTTAAGCGAGTTCTCGGTTGTGCCTGCGCGCTGCGTACGCGTGGTAGCAAGAGCACAAACAGCCGTGCCCGTTCGAGGCAGAGGAGGAAAGGCCTATCTTGTGGCGTAGATGACACGTACCCGCGAACAGGCCGACCCACACAAAGTGCGGTGCATCGTTTTGTTCTGCATTCGCTGCTCCTCGCTTCGCTTCTGAACATCTACCACTATGCACTTCTTTTCTTGTCCTTGTCACCCCCCCTCCCCCCCAACACCTTTTCACTTTGTCGTCCTCTGCATTTTCCTTGACTGCAGGTATTTTTTTTTCTCTAAGCTCGCTCATACGAGACAACGCAGAAACAGCCACACTTCTCGAGATCGAGGGGAGAGGGCAAGGAAGACTGATGCCACCATCACCCGGATCACGAACGCGTGAGCAAGTCCCTCACTCCAGATTTGTTGTTATTCATCCTTTTATTTCGGCTATTTTTATTCATTTCAGTCGCGCACGACTCGGTAAACGTTTCCGAAACCAAAAGAAGACGCGCTTCAACGCGCATAGTCCGCTGTGCGCACTGAATTGTCTTGTTCTTGCATTTTTTGTATTACTTTTATTTAAGAGCGAAGAATGTTTTTCCTGGATTCAGGGTTGTCGGTACATGGTCTGCCAGATGGAGTGTGAAAAGAAGAGACCACCGCACCAGGCTGCATTGAGGTGCTACGCTATTCCGAAACAAAACTGCACGGAGGAAACGCTGTGAACATCAGTGGTTCGACAGAGTACACGAAGGTTACGGTCACCGAATTGTGGCGGAGCCACCGTGAAGTGGCCGTACGCGTGGCGTACAAGAATGATATACGCGCCACGATTCAGTTCTGGGCGTGATGAAGCGGAAACGATCGAATCACCCCATGGCCTCCGAAGAATCCATCAAGAAAACAATAACCGATAGCCACCGGAAGAGAGGAACCACGTGAATGGAAAGCAGAATGAAACCCGTACACCATGGTGTTCACGCTGTTTTGCGAGCTGTGCGCGCAATAATCCTGCCCACGCTCACCCGCGGACATGTACGCAAAATTGTCACTTGCTGACGCGTATTCTGTCGCCCATACTGTGGTCATACATCGTCTTCTGCTCCATCGTGCCTTCTGCGGAGCCGATCCAGGATACGCTTGTGTTCGATCAGCTGCAGCCGATTTCAGCTTCACACAAACAACAAAAATTCTTGCTACAACGTGCCAGGAACTCGAAAACGATAAAAATGAGAGAGGATATGACCGTGTCGGCACGTCTTCAAAAGAAGAATCATCGGTGTGCGATGGTGCTTGCTGCCTCCAGGTCGACTTGTACTGTCGCAAGGTTACGGCGGTCATTTTCTTGAATGGACGCCGCAGGTTCTCTCGGACGTCCCGCCGCGAGGGGGTGCTCCGACGAGGGGGCCAGGAATGTCCGAGCGTCCTCTTCTTTGCTTATCTGCAGACAGCATCTCGGCGGAGCTCGAATCATTACTCGTTTATTCTTTTTCTTCCTTTCCTGCAGATGACCGCTTTTCCACCAATGCGTACAGCTTTAGCGAAACAAAAAAAAAAACACGAAGCAAATAAGACGCTGGTACAATATTGGCGACAGAGTTCCGGAATACGGCTTTGAATGGAGGTTCCATTAAGCTTCTACGAGGGAGTGAATGTCCTGAACAGTGCAGTAACTCATTCATCATTGTCTTTCTTTCTGTCTATCCCACTCGCTTTCAACTCTGCGTCGAGTACTAGGGCAGAGCGGCGGCTTTGTTGAAACCGCATCCGACGACGCTAGTGATCAGTTCTGTAGCCCATATGCACAAGTGAACGGTGGTTGAATACAACGGAGAAACTCGGCTGACTTTTGTATAGTACAACCACAGGTATACTTCATATTTAGGCACCCTTAATGGGCTAAACGAGATCTTTCTTCAGTGAAGTATACCATCATGACAAATATTGGCAAATATTTTTAGTCCTTGCTTTTTATAGATCGCCTTGCACAGACAAATGGTAGCGATGACATATGTATTACATGATACAGCTTGCAGTGTTGACCGCAAAGCCATTATACATTATCTTTGGTGAAGGAGCTTCACGCTTGTGCATTGCTTACCACAATAAAAGTGGAGCAGTAAGCTTTGCATCAACTCAGGAGAACAAAAACAACTATACAGCATCGGGAACATCTGGGGGCCAAGGGAGATCAACGCAGACAATATACATGAACTAGTAGGTCCGATGCGAAACATATTCTTCCATATAGAAGCATGAAAAGAAGTGATGAAACATTTGAAATTAGAAGCAGAAAAACATTACGAAAGCAAAAAGAAAGGCAGCGCGTTCCACAAACAAAAAGACGCCAGGCCTGCGCGCAAGGCGCAGCACTGTCACAGCGAAAGCTAGAAGATCGGAGCCTTTTCAGAACACTCATTGGGTAAATACTGCAAGCACACTTGCTTGATACTCATTAGGGCCATAATATAAAATTTTTGGGCAGTATAGGCTGGCATTCGCTATGCTATTTTTCGTCATTCTTCTTAGAAACGTGGTATTCGCTAAACATGCAAGAAATTTTGTGCCAATTGTTCATGCAGTGGCTGATATGGATGAGGAATCATGACTTAAGTGGGTATGCGCGACAGTTATTAGAGGAACAGGAACAAGCTTTCGTAACGGGTTGGAGCATTGGACGACGCACTCATTAAGCCATTCGCTTTGTGCGACGACTGGTTGTTTTTTCGCTGTTTTCAAAAACTTTATAAGTCATATTAACGCGATTGCTTTCCCGACATCAAGCCTGCCTGAGGCAACTTTCCAACAAGTCACAAGCACCGGCGTAGCTCAGTGGTAAATAGAAAAAAAAACGGTGTAGCTCAGTGGTAGAATACTGGGCTGGCACCCAGCGGACCCGTGTTCGAGCCCCACTGAGTCAGTTGTGCTAATTTTTCTTTCTAATTTCGCGCGACGTGGTTACAGACATCGGCGGCGGCGGACAACTGCGCGTGACCCAACTTGCGATATCATAACAGCTTTCGCTGTAAAATTAGGCAGAATCAGAACAAGAAAGAGAATAAGAACTGCGAAGAAGGCAACAGTGCACGGCCTCACGGTGCATGGAAACTCCTGAGGCGGTTCATAACAACACCTAGGGTAACGACGGACTCTCCTTGCTGAATTTCACCAACGAGATCAAGGTATTCCTTCAATAAAGAGAATGAAGAAGCGAATCACTGCCGAAACACCCCTGCGTAGAGAGTATATAGAGCACGCACTTTATTTGTTGCTGAGCTGTGCCATGCAGACGACCAACAGGGACGCTCGATTCTCTTTGCACTGATGAAAGCGCACAACAACCACTTTTCGTTGCAGTTTATACATGCCCCGTCACCAGAAGGTGATCAGCACGCTTTATTTTTTGCCTATAGGGATCACAGTTTTTCGTATACCAGAGGGTTGGCTGTGAATGATAGGGGCAATGTGCGAGGCTTTTTTCGTGGCGCCACGGAGTCATGGAACTCACTCCTTCTGCAGGGTTGTGTAATGAAGCGAAAGCGTACGGTACAAAAAGACGACCAAGTCTGCTCCTTCCCGTGAGGCTCCGTTTGTGGGCGGGGCTGTGGTTCGGTCGTTTGGGGCGCCCGGCCCGGCCATGTTATGAGTGCCTATGTACTTACATACCTACAGACGGACAGAACTGGCGTTTCTACGTCTGCAAAGAACGTGTACACGCGCTAGGCATATTTTCTATCTTGTTGAAGCTTTCTTTCTTTTTTCCATTACCGGTTGTCGAACAGCCCCTCTCCCCCCTGCTTTTCTGTGCACCATTCAAGAGACCTTTTCTCAGCCTAGCGAGGAGCAGGGACCTTGAGAACAAACCTTTTTTTTTTTTTGGTGGCGCTAATGCAGAACGCCGTATAGTCCTTGAACTCGTATCGTTTTCAAACGATTGCCCGATGACGCAAGTATTCTGTTTCTGGGGAAACAAAGAGAGTTACGTGGCAAAATTTCTATGGTTTCAAACGTCAAAGACAGTTAGTCCCTTCGGTGCCCTAACATTTGTCTTGCGCCACGGAGTGCAATGAGCGATGTTTTGGAGTGCAAGAAATACGCAATTGTTACCTTCAGAAGACTATATTTAAGTAAACATATCCTGACCTCACGGACACACTGATTCCGCAGCCTCAATTTCAAACTCTCGTCACACGGCACCTAGATGAATCACCATATATCTATGTTTCTTAGCGGGTAATAATTGCTCACAAGAGTATACAACAATACATCATAAAGCAGCGAATCAAGTATTGATTCTTTTGGGGATACTTTCTTTTGCACGAAACCGTGAAATGTCCTACGGAATGTCAACGCGGTAACTGTCAAGATGACCTTTCATTTCAGTTCATTAAGGACGCGTAGCTTGCATGGTTGCTAAAACAACGTAATCTCTGTGCTAAGTCTCCACACACACACATCTACGTATACGCAATAGGATTCCACCTCTATGTCACACCGCCAAACGTCATATACTCATTAGAAAGGCAGTTTCTAAATACACTGTAACTCATTACGACAGGCGACCTATATAATGTTGAAAGTTTGCTGTTAAACGTACCACACAACAATGCATATCGATACAATTTGAGACAGGCGGCAGGGAACAAAGTAGTTTTGAAGAACAGTAATGTTTCAGTCGTAATCTGATGTTTCTAAATTCTAAATGTCGTAAGGTAAATGTTTGCATGGGCGTTATGTTCCAGTCTAACTACGCTAGATCTTCTATACATAGAAGGCGCCTTGGCGGAACGAAGTTACTATTACCGCCGATGATTATACGCAAAGCAAAATGTGTAGAATGAATTGAATAACTTTTATTTGCAATTTTTTCTTACCCCTCACTAGATGCACACTTCCATTCGCAGTATTTTGTATTGAATAGGAGCGTGAAACTTGCTTCAACACTGATGTCTGTTTTAAATTCGAAGCATTTCTTTGCATACTGTAAGCACTTTTGCCGTTTATCTGCATGCCTATATATCTATCTATCTAGCTGCTTACATCTGGGTGCTCTCGTTAGTCAACCCCTTAGCTTGGCCTGAACCCAAATACGCATGGGAGGGCAAGATGGTTTGACCAACATGACGCTCTCGCGGAGACATCAATAATGTCACAATCCTGTCACTTACATTGTCGAAACACTTCCCGCCAGACAGTGGCACATACCCGTGGGCGGATATGTGCCGCTGTTATGCGGGTATGTGCCACAGGTGATTGATACTTAGTATCTAGCTAGGGACAACGAGAGCACCATATGGACATTTTTAATACGTGAGCGTTTACATAAACTTGACATCGGCACCGTTGACCCGACGAATTCAAAGAGCAAATGTCAGGGTCACAGCAGGAACCGAACCCAAGCATTCAACCACGGAGCCACGCCAGGTCTTGGAACTACTTAGCAAGTAGACCCTAATGTTCGTGAAACATCAGTTGTCGTTGGAGTGTTGGCTATCAAATTTTATAAACTATATACAAATATGATACAGCCACCACATCGGTTTAGTGCCAATTGTATTGAAGTGTCACGCGCGGAAGCTCATTTACGTAGCAGTGTCCAGGGCTGACATCCTCGCGAGCGCCAGCGCTTTATATCAGCTTATTGTTTCTATAGTGTCACTAATGCTTATGTTCCTGTTGGAATCGTTGTGAAAGTGCAAACAACTGGTTATATAACTACCTGTATGTGCGTGCAAACTTTATACATGTCTCTATAGCGTCATTTTATGGCGTGTCGTTCAATAGAAAAATTACAACACGTTCACCTTCCCTCCGCACGCTTTGCATAACGTGGATTCCCAAGCTATGCGTGGGATCTGCTGAAGTTTATTTATTTATTTATTTTCTTAAGACTGAATATTTCAAAGAGACAAACTTGCCAGATTTTACGAGCAATAAGAACCGGTTGGGCTAAAGCTTCTTCAAACATTTTGTACGAAATAGGTGTTTTGCATTGCTATTTTTTTAGCAGTTGCGTGGAATGCGGCACCAAATACTTTGAGCGTCCTAACATTATGGTTCTACCTTTTTAGATAATGCGCAGCAAGAAGGTCGTAGATTTAGTGACTTGAGATACTGGCGCATTTGTTCTGAACTTTGGAAACACCATTGTTGGGTCCAATTGAATGGCCTTTCACTTTAAATTGACTGCCACTTTCTATAAGTAACTGCTAACCACAGATGGAAAGAGACATGCTTTGAATACTGGCAGCCTTAAAACCTACGATAAACGCTTCAATCATTTGTAATAAATAAAATTCAAGCAAGTCATACGGACCCAAACATATACGAAGTCTGGGTGATGTTTTAGAAACGCATCGTAGAAGAGCAGAGCAATCAATACACTTTGACGATTTAATATATTACGCTATATTTCTCATGCAGCTCTGAGTGAGCAGTATTCCGAGAAAAGAAAAATTACTTTCTCTTATTTTTACCATGGAAAGTTCATCGGCAACACTTCTTCAGCGAAATCACTTTGTTTTGAGACCGGGAAAAGAAGGCCGCCGTCGAACGCGTGAGTTCTTTGACACACTCCCGGAGATGATATGGTCACAACAAAATAACGACCACCCCATAAATGCCGACGCAAAAGAGAGACGTCTGCACCCCCCACGTCAAATAAAAGGGAAACACAGCTGCCGACCATCGAATACGACCCTATACCTAGATGCCGATTGAGTATAGGAATGATACAGCAGTCGAAAACAAGCGGTAGCTGAAAAAAAAGCCAACAACAAACAAATGAGGTTTCCGAAGCCGCCAGACTGCGCTATGCAGGGCGGGTGCCTCGACTTGATAATGGATTCGCGTATCACTCCTGCGGTCATATACAAAGTAGTCGTTATATGTCTGTGCTGCGAACACACGTGTATGTTGCTAGCCAAGTTGTGCTCGCACGTGTACTTGTACCTTTCGCAACAGCCAACGAAACGGGGACTTTTTTCCCCTCCTTTTCTCCGTGCAGCGGTCTAGCCAACAACAACAGTAGGACATTCGATTTCAAAAGCCATTGTCTCGATAACGGCTTAAAGAACCCCGTACGGTGGACGTATACAAAGATAAGTGCACGCGACCATACTGGAGGTGTATGAACGGATATCCTGTCCGCTGTTCAACTAGGTTTCGTCGTATAAATGCTTCACTCTTCACTAAGTTCAAGTGCATGGCTGCGTGAGAGATTGATATGTGGGTTTTAACGTCCCAAAACCACCATATGATGATGAGAGAGGCCGCAGAGGAGGGCTCCGGAAATTTCGACCACCTGGGGTTCTTTAACGTGCACCCAAATCTGAGCACACGGGCGTACAACATTTCCGCCTCCATCGTAAATGCAGCCGCTGCAGCAGGGATTCGAACCCGCGACGTGCGGGTCAGCAGCCGAACGTGAGAGACCTCAGCTGTCTTGCATGACGTTCAGTAATGCTACCTGTTAGAGAATCGCCTCAAAAGATCCTAAAGGCTATAAGACTATGACATATCACTGTATTGAAAGTATTATGAATGAATACGTTGTACACCCGTCCTTATAGCAGTCAGAATTCTCTGAACAAACTATGAAGACTGTGGATGTATTACATGTGCTAAAAATATACTCTACATTTAGGATGTGTTGTTGTTGAAGCGTAAACACTTTTTTATGGTTAAGACACAAACATCATATGTAGGGCCTTATACGGTGAAACAGTTAATACTGTAATATAAATTTCGAGAACATTTAGCCTCGCCAGGGTATTCGTAAATGTTGGAAACATTTGCTGTGTTGCACAGCTCGTAACTGTGCGCTGGAAAGCAGGAGCACTGATAAAACCACTTTTGATCATGCTTTCAATTTTACCGGCTATTGATGCATTCCTGTCAAATTAGTACCTGGGATTCATCGCCAATCCCCCAGTTGCGCCTACATATACATATCGCAGCTTCTAGGCTTACTACCATAAGCATAATCGTCGTCATTTCCAATCGATAGATCATACAGCAATGTGGATGCAGAGAAACAAAGTGGATATGACGTTTGGGTGGATAAGCCTCTAAAACAACAAGTACTTATAGACCACAAATAAGGGGACGCTGAAGTACATGCAGAGAGATGTACGCGTGGGTCCTGTTAACTGTTGGCCATACACACGCCATGGGACCTCCACAGATACTCGCTGTCCAACAGCATCTCGGCAATAAAAGAGCGCGCTACCGATCTTTCTATAGGCGACACCTGTGAACATCAATCTCACCATCCCTGAACGCCCGAAACCAGAAAAGGTATATTACCTTATAACACTTCTCTTCAAAGACGAACTGTCCCTAAGATTCAGGAATACGCGCCGAAGCGAGATGGGAGAATAGAAAGAATGGATGGAGTTGCATATTAAAAAGGTGGCACGCGGCAGACATAAAAGAGAGAAGACTCTCTTTGGCCGGCGTACGCCGCCAGCGCCGCAGCGCAGCTGCAGATATCGGCCCATTCGACGCGATGAAGCCGTCAAAAGAGCGCGCAGCTGGAACGAGAAGAGGCGGCTGTGCGCACGTGGAGCGCTTGCAGCCCACCGGTGCATCGCGGCCGACCACTGGCGCTTCCTCGCAACAACACCTCAGGACACGTGGACGCCTCCCAGGCGCACTTCGCGATCCACACCAGCGCAGGGCGCATCGAAGCGCGACCGTGGGACGGTTCGTTGCCTCTTAAGCGTCCCGCGCCGTACTTCTCGGCGGGGCGACATTAGGCGATGCTCTGTGGCCAGTAAGCTACCCAGCTTTTGCTTAGCCCGGAGCTTCGCATAATTTCACCCAAAACAGGGCGAGTAATTTACACAACAGGCCTTTACACAACACGTCGAAGCGCATGCTTACCCGTCCGCTTAATCTTACACGCCGTTCGGCACCCTTCTCGTTTAATCGTCGAGCATCCGGTGACCTAACTCTCTCCTGGATAGGGTGTGGAGGTGCGCGCGAAAAACTTGCCACTTTAACTGGCTCTTCGCCTCGGACGTATCTCGTGGTAAGAGGTGATAACTCAACATGCACCTGCCAGGTCGTGCGCTCGGTTTCCAGCAGCTTCGTGTTACCGGCCGGTACTAAACTACGTCCCCATGCATTAAACTGAGGCGTTCGCCGCTTTCTATACGTTGAAACCAAGCAGTAAAAGTAGTAGACGCATCTCGTTCAAACACCGTGTCCAACGCCATAAAGCCAGCCTTTGCCATTACACACTTTGTGGCGGGCACCAGAAGAGAGGCTCGTAAATAGAATTCACCCTAATGTACTTTTCAACAGCTAGCTTACTGATGACGGCGCTGCGAATATCATCAGCGAAGATGGCTGTACAATTACACAATTTTTTTTATACGAAACAAAAGCTTTTTCAACTGGTTCTGCGGTCTGATGGTTAAGGGTGGCGAAGGCTCACACCGATGACTTTCGCTAAACCATATCTTAAATAGCTAGCCATGAGTTCTACCTTCTGTCATTTCAAACGTAATATTCACGAATGTGGCGGTAAATATTACTTGCAAGTATGCATTGTCTCAGTACCATTGCGAAAATCACGTTTGTTTGCTGAGTATCTGAGTATCTCATTATTCAACATTGCGTTAAAGTCGTTCCCGTGTAGGGCATCTCAGCTAAAGAAAAAAACAAAAAGAAAGACGAGCTTTCCTACGAGCTTTCCAAACAATCCTACGAATAACAACCGCATGGCAATAGGGTTCAGAGAATTCTTGTTCGACACGACGCCACCAGGCGTCGCGGTGACAATAGCACTGGGTTTTTTCGTACCTCGCTTTGTTTGAGCGCGCTTCAATCAAGATCACTTGTTTCTCCGTAAACTAAGTTTATCTAGCGTCATCCGATTTTTCTACGCAATTTTAGACACCGGTCGCAAAATTAGCATGATACATCAGTGATTGTGTCTTGTCGCATGGTAAATAATAACAAGACGTAGACAAATAGAAAGGTCCACTACGATTGTACAAAGTGGCGTACGTCTTTAATCAAGACATCCTTAATTAGGTCGATTTTAATATTGTTAACAACTAACTGGTACTTGAACAAGCAAAAGTCGGGAATTCTAAACGAATCAAACATGTAGTTAGAACTCGAGCAAACGTAACGCACTTGTGTAACTCACGTCAAGTTATTCCCGTCAGGAAAGCTTACTTGCGTGGTGAAAAACTGCCTCTGACCTTTATATAATAAAGTTGTCGGCAAAGATACCCAGTTGAGTTGCGTGTAAACTTCACTGCTTTCGTTTCGCTACCTCATAGATAGAGAAGCCCGGAGTTTTTCCTGAAGGCAGATTAAGCAGATTGTGGTGACCGATATTTCCGACGATCAGGTCGTAAATCGAGGCAGATGTGCAAAACACGAGAAGCAAGTTCTCGGGCGCCACAGCCGCGAATGACAACATCCACGCGAGACTTCTCCATTGGCTGCAACGGTCGCGTAGAGTTAAGTAACGGTACCTTTCCACCATGTGTGTGACCCCCCTTTTTTTTTACGTGCAATGGAGCGTGCCGTTTCGAGTCCCTCATTTATGAAACACGTCTCACAGCGAGCACATTCAGTACCTCGCTTGCCTGGCCGTCTGTTTGCTCTGCTGTCGTCTGCTGTACGAAAACTAGTTAGCAAGCAGACGAAAAAGAAAAAAAAGAAGAACGTAGCAAAGCATGTCGGTAAAGCCGAGTGGACGGAAGGACTATACATTCGAGAGGACGCTCGTACAACGCCTCATACGCGTCAACGCTTTGAGGGATTTACGCGACAACGCCATCTGGTTACGACCGCTGTCGGAAGAACAGGCGCCCCGAGTACGGACGCGGCACAACGAGCGACCGTGTGTTAAGCGCGCCGCAGATGAGTGAGAGTAGGAACTAAAAGAGCGTGCGCGCGCAGAAGTGAAAAAAAGAGGGTTGCGCTGCGCACATGCGTCGCAGGCTGCGCGGCGACGTCTTTGTTGTGACGTCAAACGCTTGAGCGATTATGACGTAGTACGCCGGGTGTCGGATGAAGCGAATGGGAAGGGACGGACAGAAACAGTTGCGTCGAGCTTAACGTACTATGGTGGAGCTATACAGCACAGAGCGTGAATGTTGCTTCACTCGTTCTGGGGTGTAAGATGGCTTCCCCCTTCGAAGCATTTTTTTTTAGCCTATACTCGAAAGCTTAAGGTGTCTTAGCACATGGTTTACGTCACACACGCTGAAAGGAGTGACATTATGGTGGTACCATATGATTACGTCTATACTTGATATTGATGCCGTTATCTTCCCGACGCCGTAACTTCGTCAAGGGTAGACCAAATGTTGGGAAGCAACAGTGCCTTGCCGAGAGAAAGTAAAAAAAAAAACCTAATGCATTTTGTGTCGTGTCGCTGTTCACCATACCTCGCAACACTCGCAACTTTGAAAACCACTGTTTCCTATGGTATAACTTAATGCAATACCAAGTGTGTCAAGCTGTCCCCTTCGAGTGCTGCAGAGAATGTAACATGCTGGCAATAGTTTTTTTTTTTTTTTTGACGGCACAAGTGATTCGCAGTCTTTTTGCGGAGGCGGTAGATTCGGCGCATAGCCCCAACATTTTCTTACACATTCGATTGTACACACAGAGTTTTGTTTGTTTCGTAATTGCTACGTTTACGTGACATGAAGCCCTCTTGGTAATCTACGCCGTGTCTCGTTATTGTCCTGAATATTCAAATCAAAAGAAAAGCACGGCAACACCTACATGGGGGCATGCTGCTATCTACATAACAAAGGGTCACTACGCAGCATGTCATATCAATTTTTGGTAGCAGCAACAATTCACTTGTACTGTTTTCTGTTCACCCATTGTCATGTTGGTGGACACTATATTGCGAAACGTAAAGCATGGATCTCTCGAGGAGCTCGCAGAAGCAAGCTCGCTTCATGATCCGATTGCATTTCTATGTTGAGCGCTTGTGGCCATTCACACGTCTGAGTGGTTTGTTCAGGTGTCTCGATTCCTACGTCAGAGTTAGGTCATGTACTTGTTTGACGAATCACCAGCAGCTACACTATAGCCATGGCCACGAGAAAGGCACGCACGCTGCTTGACATTACTAAAGCTGTGCCCAGTTAGTCGACACTGCTTCAACGGCAAGCCTGGGTACGTGTGCTCTTCTGTCTCATCGAAAGTCAGAGTAAGTGGAACCTTATGAAGAAAAAACTCCAACGGCACTGACAGAATACATGATTTCAGTGCCCCTAAAAGATTTCCCCTGACGATCGACAGAGGACAGGTAGTGCGCAGTAATACGGCACGCAGAGAGGGGGGCGCGGATTGGCCACAGACGAGCGAGCAGAGCCAGATCACTTTCAACTGTCTGCGCACACAGCGTGAGATTTCGCGATCCACAAAAGGGAGCCGCCGCTCGTCCTCGCCGCCGACCTCCGACCCCAGCTGTACGCTTCTTCACTTAGCCCATCTCACACAGTGTGCGAGGTCATGCAAGAGGGTTCTCGCTGTAGTTGTGTGCATTTGAGTTTGTACCGAGCAATGTGCAAATAAAGTGAGATTTTTTGCAGACATTAGGATAGGTGCAAATTTCGTGTAAACCACTAGGATTTTTTTATGGGGGGGGGGGGTTCCTTCAGGGGGTCAGCTGAGTTCTTTCAGGGGTTCAGGGAGGAGAGGAGCATACGCGTTATTTTCATTGCTTCTGTTCTTTGGGGAACAAGGGGTGACACAAGATGATATTAAGAGGAGAAGAGAGAACTTTTCCGTGCCCTTCTATGGCGCCATCGCTGTTGATAGCTCACAGAATGTGTAATTATAGAGAAGATAAGCTGTCGCAATTGCCACTATGCTTAAGATTCATGCCTATGCAAGCAGAATCAGCTGTGAAAAGCCGGATATGCGAGTATGAATAAAAACGGTGTCTTGATGTTGGTAAGGGGATACCACAACGACGCCTGAAGGAACAAACACAAAACTACACAAATATAAATTCCCCCTCCTCTCGCCTTTTTCACGGTATATCTCGATAGACGCCCTGTTTGATTTCATCGTTATAGTTGTCGAAGAAGTCTTTGAAAAGCACATGAAAACTTAGAACCGCATTAAGCGCCACAACAATAGCATAGTATAGATAGGCTCTTGAATTTCACTCTGAGATACAGGGGATCATTCAGTAGCGTATGCAGACGGACAAATAAAATATTCTCAAAGACCTTATACATATTGCGCACCTTAGGTAATGCCAATAAATATATGCACAGCCTTTGTCGAGCTTTTCTCATAGCGAAGATGCAATTTAATTACTTTTCTCGACGAACCCAAACGTTAAGAAATGCAAGCAGCTTGAGACATCTGCCTGTCGCAAACGTCGCTCTCTTTTCTACAGGCTGTGATCTGGGCATGCCAGAAAAGCGGGCAAAGTCCTTCTTTCTGGCTGTAATCTCGAAAAAACTCAGCGGAGGCATGGCAAGCAAGGTGCTCGTTTCTCTACTGATCACCTGGATTCGGTTATCGGTTCGATTAGTAGGCCTCCATCTGCGAAAGAACCGTTCACAATCGTTTGTGCGCCCACGCGCTCTGTGCACTCTGACAGGGCAAGCAGGACAAGTCGAAGCTTATATGGTTGTATTGTCTCGGCATTGAGCGCAATAGAAATAGATATGATGGGAGTGGGGCAAGGACCACTGATCCATAGAAGACCGCCTGCTCCTATATATGGTACAGCCCTCGGAAGGTCTCTCTGTAGGGTTCCACAGCGACATGGGCCTGCTGCTGAGCAGCTGTTGAATATGAATGAGGGCCTGAAAACTACGCAGCGACGGTGCGAAAAGATAAGAAGAAAAGGCTAGGACTGCAGAAAAGACTACAGATATAAAAGACGTCGCAGTAGACGTGGCAGTAGAGCCAAAGCTTGATGTTACCATGGTCAGCGCGTTTCATACAAGACTCCATACGTCTTTCGGCCAGATACGACTAAACCAGTTGGCACACAAACGGGCTTTTAGGTTGTTCAATGCGTAGTTAGCTTTTCTGTCTTGCGCATGTACAGAGGTCCTCGCTGTGCAGGCTTTGTGGTGGTAGATGCGATCGATCCGACTTACTCGCGAGATTACATTGGCTTGCCGATGCATTCCTCTGACTGCTGGGAGGTACTGCACGTGAACACAGTTACTGCAAGTGCCCGTGGTACTATTCTGCAAGAGTATATTGCGAGAAAAGCAAGTGTTGGGGACGGGGGGGGGGGGGGGCGACATTTCATACTGCGACCAACACGTGAGCAATAATTAGGTGAGTACCACCTTCTCAGGTTCTGTTTAGGCTCAATAGCAGTGATGCAAAAAAAAAGAAGTGATGAGGAAAACCTTGATTTGCTTATGCAGCATTTTTATTCCCGATTGTTTTAGTGATCGCACTTCCTGCCCTGAAAGAGTTGACTGTTGAGCGAGCTGGTGTTTTGGCATGAAAAACATCGTGAGTAGCGCAACTGTACAGTAAACACACTGGAAGGAACAGAGGAACACAAACGCACAGGTGCACTTGTGATTGTCTATTTCCTTCCCGCCTGTTCATTTGCGCTACTCTCGATGGTTTACTGCCCTTAAGCTCTTGATATACTTTACTTTTAAAATACGAGATAATTATTAACAACGTGACTCATCCAAAAATGATGGCCGTCACAAGAAGCCTCACGCAACGCGTGACACGGGCCATAGTGTCCGATTACTGGGACAAACATAGCATCGGGGGCCGCTGAGGCTGCCGGGAAGGAAAAGCGCAGCTGGCGCCACCTGCTGCCCATGCGGGCGAGTGTGCGAGACGAGCGCGCGTATCAGCTTCGGTTGGATACGCGGCCAATCGCCGCAACCGACGTTTTGCGCCTCTGGAAAGAACGGGCCGCCGATTTACGAGTCGATGGCCAGGTTTCGCGCCCTGACAGCTCTATCGTTGTACGCTTCGCCAGAGCACACCCAGGCACGCGATGGTTTCCACGCAAGCAGGTATAGGAACGGCAACGTGAATGGACATTTTTTGTGTGTGTGTATGTGTGTGACTGCAGCGAAAGCATCCGCGCCAGCACTCGTATGAAATGTATGCTGGTAGAGCAAGTGGTCACGGTGACATCCTGAAAGAAGCAACAGAGGGGTTCGGTTCAGATTTCATTTTCAGTTTCTCACGCTATTCACTGACAAGTGTGTCACCTTTCTTTCGTAGTACGGTGTTTCCGAAATAGTGCAGTCGGTTTCATCCCAACTGAAACGTTTCGTATGCTATTCTAGTAATTTGATAAGGTCGAGTAAGATTTCTAAGGATACGATACAGTACAAAGAACTTTTTTTAAAAGATCCGGATATGTGTATCTTATATATGGAATCAAAATTTACTCTATAAGGATACACAAGAATCTTTGGGTATACATGAAGAACATTTCAGTAGCAATATTTCTTTAAATATTCCTATTTGTATCCTGTCGCGCGCTTCCTATTCGCATTTAGGCCAGTATAACTATCACAAAAACGTATGATGTAAACCGGCATGCTTCCACGGAAATTTAGTTGGAAGGTACACTGCTTCTAAGGTGGAAACTGCAGCCTAAACCCGGTCGGACCAAAGAGAACTCTGGAGCCGCAACCGTTTCTATGCGGGAAAAGAAAATGTCGGCGACACAGAAGAACTGCGTTAATCGTTTATTATCTAATTGGGCCACTATGCGGGGTACATTACAGGAAGAAACAACAAATCAGTAGTAGCGAGGGAAAGACACAGGCGAAAGCTCGGTTCCACGCAGAGTGATAACGCAGACGACCTGAAAACGTGATCCACCTATTTGTTCGGGCGAATACACGTAGAAATAAAGACGGAACAGTGAACGCACCCACTATGCGCAAATAAAGGAAGCGTGCGAACACAAGCCACCCACCCACATACAGACAACATTGAGTCCACAGTGCGCCACTCCTTATACACTCGCTCCTGCCTTCCGCCGTTCAGCACCCTCGGCCACTCTACTTACACCTACCCGCAGTTTCTAGCATGCGTGGTGCAAACGCCAAGAGTCTCTCACTGGCGCGTGTGTGTGTTTGGGCAGCCTGCTGTGAACGTGGTCGTGAGTTGGTGGCCGCAGTGGAGCGGCGAGAAAGCGTGCAATTACGGCGCGACGGGGGCCGGACGCGGCGTCTACCGGCAGTCAGCTTGAGTCATCAACAATTCCAGGTACACCCTTGCCCGGTCGCCGCCACTGTACGCTCGCGTGGGCCAGTGAACCGACTTCAAAGGATCGGTCAAGATTGCCACTGTGTACCCGACCATCAGAAGGCGTAAGTTAAAAAGAAGGTTCTGGGAAGAGATCTGGAGCTGTGGGAAGG